>OU342757.1:10013613-11213613 GCA_910591435.1 Acronicta aceris | reverse complement strand
CACTAATTTCACCGAAAACAGTCACTTTATTCACCACACAAACACACACAGAAATCACACGAACAGGCACTATACTAGCACTTGTTACACTTAACGTCGCACTGATAATCACTTGTTAGTTCACTTCGATCTTCACTTGGATGTGTCCAAAACTGACCTGCCCTTGCCGACGTTGTCGACCATTATTTATATGAGCCACGAAGATTCTGGATTCGAAAAATCTCGATAGATCTCAAGAATGCGACCCGCCCGCATTTTTGAGACAATAGATGTTTACGTCCTTTATTCAACTTGCGAACAATAGATGTTTACAATCGTATAAACTAACTAGGCTGAAGGCAACACAGAGAGTTGAGTAGAAACAAATAGCTAAAATACCTTATTATTTGATAAACTGATAACCTATAAATAACTTACATATACTTCAATAATTTAATCTAATTTCAATACAATCTAACAGAGCAACTGTTTCACACGAAATCCGAAGTAAAAAGAGAGCGAGCCGTTGGTGTCCAGTCTTTTTATCTTCTCGTACTGACAGTAGCTAGGTAAGTGATCACGGTCGTCCGGTAGGAGGCGCTGGGGTGGCTGCTACCGGTCACTGGGTTGCCAACACGGCCATGCTGCACCGTGCCAGCCCCGGGCACGCTCACTCCACCTGGATAATTATTTTTGTAGCAGTCGAGTAGGTTCGATTCTGTAAACATATACATATATCACTTGTACAATTATGCTCATAGTTTAACAATAACCCGAGTCGGTCATCATGTCAAACAAGGCACGATTCATAATTAGCAAGTCTTCTCGGCCCCAACGTGAAAATTTCCTTTAGACTTAGGTAATTTCACTGTTTAGGAAAAAGCAGATTCTCCCAGCTCCAAGATCCTCATCGTCAGGACGCACCTTTAGGCTTAGGCTACGTCCATCTATCTTTTCCAGATGCACCTTTAGGCTTAGGCTACGTCCATCTATCTTTTCCAGATGCACCTTTAGGCTTAGGAAACACCATTGACAGATTTCAATTGACATGAGTATCAAGTGCTGTCGAGTGCTAGTAATGTCACAAAAGCTATGTGCCAGAAACAAGTACAATTTATGTCATAATAATAATAAACTTGATAAATATTTGTAGCAAAAATATTAGAATGCAGTAAACCTAAACGCTGAATGGAGCAGAATAATTAGAAAAAATAAAAGAATTATTACAAAAATAAATATTTTGTGACCCACTCGCGAGTACATTATGTCATGTCGTTCCGTTATATTTCTGTCTAACAATATATCACAATCCGACAGTTCGTTCAAAACATAAAACTCCATATTTTCTAAGTTGACCGAATCGTAATTTAATATTTACTTGAACTTCTGTAGATATTTACAGTTTGTATGCTATCGTTTGAAAACTCTTGCAAGATCACAGGGGCGCTAGGGTAGCTATTGGTATCAATAACTCTCTACACAGATTTTCCCTAATGATGGAACAGCTACTACCAGTGTCATTAAATGCGGAACACATACGTGTTTGGACAGAGGCACTATCAAACAACATTGACTGACATAACTTGTACAGTTATTAACATTAACAATATGATGGTTAGGTACATTGGTTACATTTTGCAATAAAAACCAATACCGTTCGGCCATCCCAATTTCAATTGTAAATCTCAGTGATTTTAGCCATGATCACCTTTATCACTTGCATCAACATCATCATCATCATTATCATCAAACAAATTTAGACATAAGCAAATTGGTCAGATATCACCAAGATACAACATCACGGCAGCATTCCTGCCTCGATTCTCCAGCAGCTACTGAAGCTACGGATTGACCTCCGAAGCTAGCCCAGTAGTTGCACTCACACGTAATCACTGCTCAGTAATCTGTAATTTCACATTAGTAGGGACCCGCCAATGGCGGTAGTTTTACTTTATACCAAGAAATTATTGCATAACTCTTTCCAATCAGAGACTTCAGTATTCCAATATTGTGATTTCACAAGTATCATTAAGAAATAACGATATAAAAATCAGTAACAAATTACCTATTGGTGGGTACGATAAAATATTTAAACCGGGACATATTTAGTACACATAATTATATCCGTTAACTTTTTTCGAAGATGAACATTGTGCGACATGTGCGATTACCCTCATTCTCTCATAATGACCATAGCAACAGAAATCTTAATGCAATTTAGCAACGATAAAATATAACATTTCTACCGATTAGTACTCAAGTGTAGTCACTCGATTTTATATATTTTAAATCGAAGAGTCAACACAAAGATATGTTTTTCATTAAACTTTACCAATGAACATTCGATACCAGAGTATTGTCAAAATTAAAACACTCACCAGATTTTGGTGTTTACAGTTTCAATAATCGATCACAAAATTTGGTAGACTGTGCTCACCTATGCCATATTATGTTTGAACCAACGCTAATCCCGCTTCTGATATAAACTAACTAGGCTGAAGGCAACACAGAGAGTTGAGTAGAAACAAATAGCTAAAATACCTTATTATTTGATAAACTGATAACCTATAAATAACTTACATATACTTCAATAATTTAATCTAATTTCAATACAATCTAACAGAGCAACTGTTTCACACGAAATCCGAAGTAAAAAGAGAGCGAGCCGTTGGTGTCCAGTCTTTTTATCTTCTCGTACTGACAGTAGCTAGGTAAGTGATCACGGTCGTCCGGTAGGAGGCGCTGGGGTGGCTGCTACCGGTCACTGGGTTGCCAACAATCGCCATTGTTAATCCTTGACCTTGAGCCCGGTCTCACGCTATTGTGTTTTGTTTGTTTTTCTTTTTGTTGCGGGTGCCGCATTCTAGCATATTCCTCTTGTTTGTTTTCTACCTGCTTCATCGACTAATCCAGAATCTCCGTGACCCATCTCCGTCATCCTAGTTACTCGGCGTAACACTGCCCCCTCCTAAGACATGCTCGTCCCGAGCATTATTACATCCGTGATAACGTGCCAATCGATCCACATGAACGATTTTCGGAGCACCTCTTGGTCCTTTCTGTATCCGGTAGGTCACATCGTTGATCTTAGTCACGACTCGGTAGGGACCGTCCCATTTTGCCTGTAACTTCGGTGACTTTCCTTTGCTGCGTACCGGGTTATGTAGCCACACTAGTGAGCCTTCGTCGAAGCCTTTGTTGTTCATCTTGCGGTCATAGCGCGTCTTCATCCTCTCAGATGTTTGTTGGCCTGATTGTCTGACATGCTCATATATGTCATTCATTCTGGTACGCAAGTCGTTTGCATAATCAGTCACACAACGGGGGGTGTCAGGCGGAATACCGGTAATGAGATCTGCAGGCAACCGTAGTTCTCTTCCGAAGTTCGCGAAGGCTGGTGTTACCGACGTACTTTCGTGAACTGCACTCCGGTATGACAAAAGGAACGGCTGGATGTGCTTATCCCAATCCCTCTGCCTGTTCCCCACGACTTTTGCCAGATATCTTTCTAAGGTTTGATTGAATCGTTCAACCATTCCATCAGATTGTGGGTGGTAAGAGGTGGTTCTGGTTTTATGGGTACCCATTACCCGACACGTCTCCTGGAATATTTGAGACTCAAAATTCCTTCATTGGTCGCTGTGAATCTCCAAGGGTACTCCAAATCGACAGAAGACTTCATGGACCAATTTATCTGCAACCGTCGAACCTTCTTGGTTAGGAATGGCGAACACTTCCGGCCACTTTGTGAAATAATCCATCACAACCATAAAATACTTGTTTCCACTTTCACTTTCTGGAAATGGTCCCGCAACGTCTAGGGCTATTCGTTCCCAGGGCGCACCAACATTGTAGACTTTCAATGCTCCTCTGCTGCGCGTGTGAGGCCCTTTTACAGCTGCGCAACTAGTGCATTTACGACACCAGTCTTCAACATCGTCCCGACAGTGGATCCAGTAGAATCGCTCTCGAATCTTTAATAAAGTCCTTTTTACACCTAGATGACCTCCCGAACATCCGTCATGGTAAAGTCGCAGGACATCTGGCACCTTAGCTTTGGGGACTACCATCTGCAGATGACACTTGTCCCCTTTAACATTTTCCCATTTCCGGCATAAGACACCATTTTGTATCAGCAGACTGTCCCACTGTGCCCAGTAACTTTTTGTGACTGTGCCATGTTGGTTTAGAGGCACCAGCTTTCATCCACTCGAGGATCGGTTTGATATCAGCGTCTTTTACCTGAGCCTGCTGTAAGTTTTCTTTCCATTCGTCGCTAAGGTCAGTTTTCAGCATCCTCACGGGCACTGTTTCTTTAGCCTCTTGTCTGGAACAATGTTTGCACTTCCCTAGACAAGGTCTTCGTGACAACGCATCTGCGTTACCGTGGGATCTGCCACTGCGATGTTCAATTACGAAGTCGAATTCTTGTAGTAGCTCAATCCACCTTGCTACTTGTCCTTCCGGGTTCTTAAACTGCAATAGCCACTTTAGTGCAGCATGGTCCGTGCGTAGGTAAAATTTCCTTCCCAATAAATACTTGCTGAAATGTTGCAACGTCTTGACTATTGCGAGCAGTTCTCTTCTCATGACGCAGTAGTTTCTCTCTGGTTTTGACAATGATTTACTGAAGTAGGCTATCACAACCTCCTGATCTCCTTTTTTCTGTGACAACACTCCACCAATTCCAGTATTACTTGCGTCTGTGTCCACGATGAATTCATTTTCAGTGTCAGGGTAGCCCAATATAGGTGTATTGCACAGACGGTCCTTTAACTCTTGAAAAGCACTGTTACAGTTTGTGTCCCAGCAGAACTGCGCTTTTTCCTCGGTCAATTTGTGTAAAGGTTTCGCAATGTCCGAAAAATTCTTCACAAACCGTCGATAGTAGGAGCACAAGCCCAAAAATGCTCTGACTTGCGTCTTATCTTTCGGCACTGGCCACTCTTTGACAGCAACTATCTTCTCTGGATCCGTTTCAACACCCTTTTCCGAAACTACGTGTCCCAGAAAACTCACTTGTCGTTTGAATAATGAGCACTTTTTCGGACTCAACTTTAGATTGGCTCCTCTGATTTTTGATAGCACACGTTCCAGGTTTCGTAGGTGGTCATCAAATGTACGGCCCACAATGATGATGTCATCCAAATAGACCAGGCAGGCGTTTCCGATCAGGCCAGTGAGCACTAGTTCCATAAGTCTCTCGAACGTGGCAGGAGCATTACACAATCCAAACGGCATTACTTTAAACTGCCACAGACCCTTTCCCGTAGAGAATGCGGTCTTCTCCTTATCCTTTGGGTCTATTTCCACTTGCCAGTAGCCACTTTTGAGGTCTAAGGTGGTAAACCATTTCATGCCTGTCAGTGTATCCAGTGTGTCATCAATCCTTGGCAATGGGTAGCTGTCCTTCTTCGTAATTTCGTTCAGTCGTCGATAGTCCACGCAGAAGCGCATACTGCCATCTTTTTCACTAATACGACAGGAGAACACCACGGACTAGATGAAGGCTCTACTATTACACCATCCTTCACCATCCCCTCAATCATGATCTCCACTTCCTTCTCTCTTGCAACTGGCAGTCTTCTAGGTCGCTGACGAATTGGTGACTCATTGCCAGTATTGATCTTGTGTTGTACCAATCCGGTTTTTCCTATATCGGCATCATTTGTAGAGAAAATATCAGCGTACTGAAGCAACATCTTCTTAGCCTTGTCCATTTCCTCTTCAGACATATGATTTCTACAGTCTTCCAAGAGTGTTGCCACGTTAAACCTTGAATTGTGAGCGTTATTACCAGTACACTGATCACTGCATCGTCGCATCCAGGCTACTTCTTCACAAATGCCCATCAATGTGCCCTTCTTGACCACTTGATCCTTATCGCTGGGATTGAGTATGCGTACAGCTGATGTATTTGAAGCTTTGACCAACGTTCGTGCCATCTTCCATGGTAAGTCTTCGTCCAACCCATCGATTTTCCTGCTCAGCATTCTGTGGTAGAGCGACTAGGACGGTTGTTTCCGACATAGGAGGTAGAATTATTTTCTTCAGGCAGAACACTTTCCCGGCGGTTGCACCTTCCATAAAGACTTCTTCTGTCCCGCACTTCAATACTCCTTGATTAACGTCGATCTCACAAGAATGCTCTCGCATAAAGTCCAATCCCAGTATGCAGTCGTCTACTATATCGGCTACGATGACATTATGCCGATATATTCTGTTACCAAGTTTCAATTCCACCGCCTTCTCACCTCGGACGGATATGTGCTGACCAGTAGCTGTTACTAATTGTATACACTCACGGTCAATGATGCAGTCCCCAAGAACCCGACGTGCCAGTTGAGAATTCACGACCGTGCGAGAAGCTCCAGTATCTATTGTCAGCTTACAGGGTGTTCTGTTGACTTCACCTTTGATGATCAGGCTGTTTCCATCATGGGCTTGTGAGATCGAAATCCTTGGGGCTACTTCTGCACCAGCCAGCACCCGCCCCGCGGTCCTGGCTTTTACTCGTTTCCCTGCTGCTCCTCGGCGGTTGCATTCACCGCCCTTACTGTTTCACCATAGGTTTTTTGTCGCCACGTGGTTCCCTTTGGGCAATTAGCTCGGAGGTGGCCCTTTTCTCCGCATATGTAGCATCTTGGTGATGCTGCACAATCCTTTCGACCCTCGCTGCGCTTCGGGCAACCTGCCTGGAAATGGCCCTTTTCCCCGCAAAGGTGGCATGTTGGTAAAACGACTTCCCGGATACGGTGAGCCCGATGGTCCTGTCTCACTGCTTCTACTTCCAAGGCATGGGCTAAGGCGTCTCTTAAAGTCTTGTGGTGCCCAAGTCTCACAGCGGCTCTGACTTCTAGATCACGTATTCCATCGACGAACGCCTGAACAAGATTTCCGTCGATCAGCGCAGGTGTGGACTGGTAGGTTTTCCGGACTAACTTCTCAACTTCTAGAGCCCACTGCTGTAGGGTCTCTGCACCCCGCTGTACTCGGTCCTTCAGCTGGGCACGAAACACGTATTCTAGATGTGCGTCGCCGTATCTTGAGTCCAGTGCTTCCAGTAGTTGGTCGTAGGTCATGTCCTTTCCGAGCGCCTCCAGTACGGTTAAAGCCTGGTCGCGGAGGCTTAAGGTGAGTGCCGTCTTGGCTTGAGCTTTGTCCCATCCATTTGACTCCACATAGGCTTCAAACTGGAGTCTGTAAGCTGACCATGAAGATGTTCCATCAAACGGCGGTACTTTAAATCCACGTACCGAGGGGGTCGTAGGAGCATCGACCATAGAGGCCACAAATCCCTTTCCTGCCTTCAGATCGCCTAACGCCTTTGTCACGTTAGCAATCTGTTCCTCGGCTTTGGCAAGTCGACTCTCGTGCTGTTCCACCTGCTCCTTCATAACACCCAGCTGTTTGCCAAGAGTCCCATGGAGGTCCTTTATCAGGTTCATCTGTTCCTCTTGGCGGCGAGCTTGCTCCTCCTTGTCTTGCTGCCGCTGTTCCCGCAGTAGGCGTGCCTGCTCCTATTTGTCTTGCTGCATCTGTTCCCGTAGTAGGCGTGCCTGCTCCTCTTGACGGCGGGCTTGCTCCTGCATCAGTGCCATTAACGCTGCCAGGTCAACTGCAGGTGCTGGAGATGTCCCGGATGGACCAGCGACTAGGTCATTAGGTGGTTGCTCATGACCCGAAGGTAGTGACGGCGAATCTGCAAATCGTCTCTGGTCCATCTCCTGCTGCCGCTGACTTCTTGTCCGGATACCCTCCGAGTAGGGTATAATTGGGGCTTCCAATTATACCCTACTAATGCAAGTTGTCAATCCTTCCAAATCCTTCCGAACGGTTGTCGTGTATATCATAAACTGTATAGTTATCTAATTGCATCGATTCAGATGCTCGATAATGCTTTGATTATTTTATTGCTAGGATTGTCATCTTCTGGCAGAAACTCAAAGCGTATAATGATATCTGAATCAGGTATCACTATTTCGTGTATTATGTTCGTTTCATTATCTTTCATAATATTATGGTAAAATAAATCTTCTTGCATTGTATCGCTGACCTGATATTTTGATGAATTTGCGCTCGATTTTTTATGAGCATGCTTCATATTATCAGCAATTTATATAGTCTCACCTTTTGCATTCTTGATCATAAGTTTACAAAAACCTTTGGAAGTACATTTCACAAAATCATGCATTGTGGCTAATATCAATTATTTAATTTATTTTTATTAAATTGTTTATTTCTGTTTGTGATTCAACCGTTCAACTACAATTGTAGGAATCGAATGATAAAAACATATGTAATAAAATGATTATAAACCAATTTTATAATGATTATTTATCTATAAGATTCATAGATTCATTCAAACATTCATTCATTCATCAGACAATCTATTTGTCATCTTTTACTTTAAAATCATTTTATACTTTTCAGTAACATAAAAATATGGATGGGGATTTAAAAAATCTAATAATTAAACAAGAAAATATTTATTTAAAAAAATTTATTATCAAAGCACCATTTATTTAAACACAATACATTTTTTAAAGCACATACTGAGTTATGATAGATACAACTATACAAATCATTAGAACTTTTATATTGATCATACAAGCTTAAGAAACTAGGACAACCCCTGTCTTCTAAATTATATATATTCTTATTATTATTTTCTAAAATAGTTTTTAGCCACAACACTTTTTCTAAACCTTTAGTATAGATACACTTATCTCTTAAAATATCCGCTATTAAATTTTGATGGCTTGAATACGGAACAAATCCTTCTCCCCAGTATATTTTTCGATTACGCTCAATCCAACTGACTTGCCGTCTTTCTAGTTTTGTCAAATTGTAAAACGGAAACGGAGGCTAAATTAAAAATACTTGTACTTTTTTATCACATATCACAGCAATTTCTTTTAAGATAAATTCATTTGCTTCTGATTTAAAACCTTGAACGTCTACAATAGCATTCATGATAACCTGCGTACAGTGTTGCTGAGAGGTTTGTATTCCACAAGGCGATCGTTTATAATCAATCAATAGGCAGTTGTCTTATCTGGTATTGATGCAGAACATTCAATCTCCAACCGCACGTCCACTGGACCTGATTTTAAACTATCGTTTTGCCTTGAACAGTCTAAGATAAAGAGGGGAGCTTTTTCTTTGAAGTCGCTTAAATTTAACAACGGGTCTATCGGACAGTTGTAATATGACTGACGAAATTTCACATACATTTCATATAATATACTATATTTGTTCTCGTGAAACTTTAAACTCATAGGTTCGTATGGGTAATATTGTGAAAGAGAGTAACGTTTGTCACTTCACAGTGATCGAATACTGAACTGTCTTTAGTTTTATTGCTTTTTCTGTTAGTTTGTAAACCAAAAATGACATATCTGGGTTTTTCTAGTTGTGAAGCAGTCTTAACTGACCAAGAATGTTTTGTGGTTTTAGGTAGTAATGGATACTCATATAAATCCCAATTTCTAAAAGCCATTTGAATAGGTTTATCTCTATCTAAATGTTTTAAAAGAGTCAGTCGTTCTCTATCTGAAACTTTTATGTGCGGAACCCTCCATTGAACTCTTTGTATATCTATTTGAAAATGAACCACATCATCAGTAAGAATAACACTGTTTAAGTTAGAGTTACTTCTATTCATTACAAGTTCATGTTTACAATTTATCACAATTTTGTTATAATCCTCTGCAAAGCCTAAAATTTTATTTAATGGTATCACAGCACTAAAATGTCCATCACTTTGAAATCCCTCTAAGTTCCAACCCCATAAGGCAGCAACTTTATTTTCTGCTTCATTTAATGATATGTATGATTTTATTGTTGATGTTATTCCAGAATTTTTAATACGATCTATTTCAATACCATTCATTTCATATCTGATGTCTTGAAACAGATACATAACAGGGTTATTAGTGAATGTAACAGTTTTCTTGATCGGATTCGCATCTTTACCGAAGAGCTTTGCTTGGCCTTCGATGTAAATTGAACTGGCTGATGGTAGCACGTATACGTCTTGCTGGTGAATGGGGATTCTGATTTCATCATTTTCTCTAAAGCTGTTATTGTAGGGATTGTATGAATGGACTTCATAACTTTCAATCGAACTGTCAAAATGTGGTAATTCAGTAATCTGTAGTGTATTCATATTTTAAAACCAAGGGCTTTAAGAAAGTTCTTATTTGCTTTCGTTAATTTCTTCAACTTTTTCTTACGTCTGTGCACCGTAGTAGTTGCAGAAGGAATAAGACGTTTTATATTCACTGATGCGTTTTTATTATAAACTATCATTTTGTTTTTATTAAATGAAGACGTAATTGAATGTGTTTCTCTCCAAAATTAATACAATGACCAAATTGATCAACAATTTTAACAGATATAGATGGAATGATATTTTTGTTTACTGGAAAGTATACAACGTTTTGCGGTATGTCTACGTAATGACTATCGAGAGCAGTATCATATAGAAATTCATGAATAAAATGTGTTGGTAATCCGTTGCAATATGAACCGTATACAAGATCACATTCAATTCTGATCACAGACAGACCGCTGCCAATAATAGGCGCATCAGGTTTTGAATTTAATAATGAAAAGTACAGCAAACCGCACTCGTATTGATCAGATAAATGAAGCGATGGTTGAAAGTATGAAACTAATTCTGAACTGTTTCCGGAGATGCTAACCGTAATAGACATGCTTGTATACTAAACTCTTTTGAATAATCCCACTCATTATATTACTTCACTGCACCAAAAATTCTTTAAGAATTTTAAACAAAGATGCCCACAATTAAAAGGATGATCACGCTGTATATTATCATAATTATAGTGTACTTTAGCACCCATATATTTTATGAATTCCTTTGGTGGCTTAAGATTTCCATAACTATCAAAGTACTCGATGTAATCATTGTATTTTGCATAGGCTACCCAATGAGAGCCAGGATTTTTTGAGCTATCTAAATTAATAACTCCACATTCTTTTTTAAAAGGGTGTTTAGGGAGCTCATCTCTCATAAAAACACCTCTAAAATGTGGAATACTATTTCCATACCTTAAAATGTCAAAATTAGTTAAAGCTCGTTTGGGTAGCCGATATCTTAGTTTTTTTTTTTGATATGAAAATTCCAAGCCCATCTTTATGCGGTTTAAAGTGTAGTCCTTTTCCTATACAAAGAGCCTCCATTTTTTCGTTGTGTCTCTTTGACTCAGCTAGCAATTTTTGAGCCATTTTAAATTCATTAATGGTTTTAGCAATACCAGCTGCACCACCTGCTAAGGCACCAGCTGCAGATAATCCTGCGAAAATTGGGATCAGAGGTAAAACTCCTCCGGTTTTCGGTATAGGAATAACTCGAGGAAGTTTAATAGATGAATTATCAGCCAACTCCCTGGCAGCAGCCATAGCTAATTCTATTGCAACTCTCTTACATTTTGGTTTTAATTTTTTTATACGACTTTTTGTTTTGGTAATAATCTTCTTAAAATTATTTTTTAAACCTTTTCCATCCGCAATTTTTCGAGAAAAATTTTCGCCATGTTTTTTTAGGCCAGAACCAGTTTTGAGTTTTGTGGACATGACATTGCTTACTAAACGTGCTGCAAATTTTTCACTTTGACTAGCATCCGGAGCAACTGCACGCTCTTTTGCCATATTAAATAAAACTAAATCTGCTTTGTGTCGATCTTCTAATCTTGGAGACTTATGGTATGCGATATCGTGCTCTTTACAATATTCGTCTAATTTATTAACACCCTTATCTCCGCGTGTAAGCCTCTTGATTAATTTCGTGCCAGGACCACAATAATTGTAGCCTGGTAAATGAAATTCAAATGGTAAATGATTTATTAACCAATTAAGAAGACTGCTCTCTCCAATACACATCATAAAACTGAAGAATCATGGATTGAACATTTAATAAATAGTGTTTCTAAAGTCTTACTAAACTCCTATTTATCTGTTATAATTTATTAGACTTTTCAATCCAACTATTTTCAGTTGAAGGCAAACCTAACCATTTCACTAAAACCCTGTTTCCTTTATTTCAAAGAACTTTTTCGACTAGATATACATTAGGGTTTTTCGTTTTTTGAAGCTCTTGTGCATAAAATGCACCTAAAATAGGTCGACCTCTAATTGTATCTTCAATTAAAAATGTAATAGGAGTTGTATTTTGTATTTTTTTAATCTTAAATATTTCCGTCGACCAGTTAGGCGTGTATCCTTTTTCAAAGGTTCCCTTATACTTACTGATCCGCACATAATCACCCACATTAAACTTAGTTTTCATATTATTATTATTTTTTTGCTAAACTTGCATATTTTTCTAGTATGCGTATTTTATTTTTATTATTAACATTTACTGGGACTTCATCAATTGTTCGATGATAAGTATGATTGTATTTATACATTTCATTATCAAGAGTGTTATCTATCCATTTATAGTTTCCTTTTAAACTAAATTCCTTATAAAGTTTAGATTTCAGTGTTCTAATAAATCTCTCAACTATTGAAGCTTTTTTCGTTGAGAATGTTGAGTAATGATTAATATTGTAGGATTTCATAAGTTATTCAAATGTGTTATTATAAAATTCTGTTCCGTTATATGTTTGTAGATTTTTAGGAACATGCCCTTTATCTAACAAAATCTTGAAAGTGTTACAAACTATATCTTTAGTCTTACTTTTCAAGGGAAAAGCCCAAGCATATTTTGAAAATGTATCAATAACTGTGAGAATAAATCTAAAGTTTTTATTTTCTCTACAAATTGATTGCATATCAATTAAATCCGCTTGCCATAAATCATCTATATCTTTCATGATAACTTGTCTTCGCGGAAAGTTTACCCTTGCATTTTTATGAATTTCATTGACAACATCGGCTTTGCTCATGTTTCTATTTTGTTCTCAATTTCAGATATAATCCACACCAAATCTTCTATGATACTGAGGGAAAGACACATTATTCCTACTATTTATCCTTAATAATGTCAGCTTCTTTCAATTCTTCAATTATTGATAAAATTTCATTATCGTGATTTGTATTTCCAGCATCTCTTGAAGCAATTAACAATTTTAATCTCTCAACTAATTCATTGGGATCATCCCAATACACTAAGTCAGTGTTATTTTTGTATTCCTTTAGCTTTGGCATATTTCCTCCAAGTTTAGCGGGAACTTTATCATGAGGCAAATCGGCAAAGAGCGGTCTAATGATTTCACGGTATTTTATTCCTTTATCACCTCTTATTTGACCTTTAGGATTGAAATCTCTTTTATGCGCATTTGTATAATGTAACATATCCTTATAGATAAGTTTATCTTTGCTAGATATTAATTTTAAATCAGGTTTTCTATGAAGTAATAGTTCTTTCAGACCAGGCGTGAAATTATAAGCTCTATCACCAATTTTAATTAAAAGTACATTATCGTTATTCAAACTGTCTACTTTAGAAAAAGATACTATAGAATTTCCCATCAATATTTTTTTGTTTTCACTTCTTATCCCGAACGGTATATTTATACCTTCATAAATGTCATCGATATCATGACCCTCTAATGAAACTTCTAAATCATCTACCATTTCCTTTTTAGGTGAATTATCAATAACCTTTGCAGAATTTAGTTTAGGATCGACACAGTCTTCAAATTTCGTAAATGAGCTATTGCTATTGTCAGCCGATTCAATGTTGTCAGAACTATCGAGTGTTGTAATTTCCATATTCTTATTTTTTCCAATAGATGTGTTTGAATCAGCTAGGATTTTTAGAGGATCAATTACAGGTTTTAGCATCTTATCGATCGACAAATTCATTGCATATTCCTGAGTCTTCATTTGTTTTATTTTGTTCTTTATGGAGTCTACAGACCTTATTAATTCTGATTTAATATTTTTATTCATCTTATTGTCAACGTCTGCTTTCACTTAAATAAGAATGAATACTAGTATGCTTTTGTATATTATTGATAATTATATTAATTTGTATGATACTTCCATTAAAATTTAAAAAATGTATCGAAATTCTTTCTGTACCTCCCATTATTTAATGTAGACTCTTTGTTTATAAGTAAGAAATTGTAAGGATTACTCCAAACTGTTTTACACATTTCTTTTAACTGGTTCCAGTTTTAATCAGGACTGACATGTTCCTCATAAATATGTTTTAAGTTTACATCATCTTGTCTAAATATTATAAGAAAATTAGCATTATCTCGTAACAATTGTTTAGGAATCTTTGAATAAGTTTGAGATAAATAAAAACAATCGATTTGCTTATGTCTGCCCATACAGAAATAATTACGAATATTCGTCTGATTCTCGGTTGCAACGTCGTCAAAAATAAATACAGAATTGTTTAAAACTTCACTCGGAGATATCACATCTTTGTCATCATTGAATTCATAAAAGTTTATCTGAGGTACTCTCCTTATGACTTCTTGTAAAAAACGATATTTTGGCTGAAAACTAGTTTTCGAGTACAGGTAAAGGTTATTAAATTTCAATCCATTTTCATGTAAGAGTAAACTGATCATTACATTTGTTTTGCCACAGTTTGAGGGACCGCATATTAAACTACGAATCGTATTAGGCAATAATGTACTGTGTTTAATGTGATGATCAGAGTCGTTGAATTTTATATTATTAACTTTCAGGGATATGGGTTGCTTGATCAACTTCATCTTGCTTATTACATCTATTTCTTACTAACAGTCAAATATATATCATACATATTGAGGGACCATAAGATATAGATAAATAGATCAAAGATAAATATATACACATTATATATTATCTAAACATCGACGTAGTGCACATTGGACTTGCATTGCAGGTTTGGACTTGTTTATTTTACTCATCCTTAAAAATCATCTACATATTTGGTGAATAAGGGTCAGTTCACATCGAAACCTGACGTGACGTTGCGCTAGATTCTTAAAGAAGTCTGTTGTTTGACTGAGATGTGTATCTATTCATGGAAGTAAGTTCGGTGTCGCTATCTTAAAAGTGCGCGCAGCTTAGCTTTTAGTGTGGACTGACCTCATTCTAAGCTGTAATGAGAGTATCGAGTATATTACATGCCTAAAAAGTTATTAGTTTAGATATCTCAAAGTAAATAAGTGCGTACATGGTTCATTTAATTGCGGGGACCACCAAAATACAGTCGCCTTTGCTACGGTTTTCAAGTTTAATTTTTTTTTCTATTTGCATTATTAAAGGTAAGTGTTTGTATAAAAATTAATTAAAAACCAAATTTATGTTGTTTATAATGACTTTAAAAATAAATACGTCGTTTTTTTTTTTCAGAATTATGTTTCGATCACCGTCATACACTCCCACCATTTTGATCGATGAAAATGAAGATCATGAGCAATCCAATATACGTGAGGTATGCAGTACCTATGTATTATATTACGACTAATTTATGTATTTTTATCTGATTGTTTCCTTTTGCTCATATTTATTATTTTTTTACAGCGGAACTCTGAGGATCTCAATGCTAACAATCAGACCAGCAGGCCTTTCTATTACTCTCAGGGCAATTATAGCCCCTATTTTGAGGGCTTGGCAAATCAGCAACGTGGAAATGAAGAACTGGATAATAATCCAACAAATCCTCAAGAACAGACCTCGAAAAATAAACATACAAAAAAGAGAAAGCGCTCATCAAGATTTTCATCTTTAACATCATATATCGCTCGTCGAGGTAAACCAAGTAATATCAGAGGACGCTATTTAATTAAATTGAATGTATATGAACTTAAAGATAGTGGGAGTGAAAATGACTGTAGTGATAGTGATAATGCTTGTACCAGTGTAAAATATGTGGTACGCGAAACTTTTGATGACGTGATGGATGCAGCAGAGGTACTTATAAAAAAAATCGGCGAAAAATTAGAGTAATATTATGTAATATTTAATAATATAATATATCCACTTCTATTTTATTATTTTTACAGTAATGATAATCGTTATTTGTATTTAATACATTTTATATTAATAATAATAATAATTAAATTTCTTATACTTACCTCAATATTTGTGTTTTATTCCTGGGGTTTTATTCCTGCTGTAAAGGATGGAATTATTAGTCTAATAAATAAATACACATCAATTTAGTTACATAAATTTATTTAAATATTAGAACAGAATATTTCTTACATACTAAGATACAATACACAGCTAGACTTTCAAATGCATTGTTTATTGTTTTACTATAATAACAATGATTATTATTAAAAAACAGTTTTATAGTGTCCCCAAGGCAAAGTTTTACAATCATCTTCTAATATTTGTCTTTTATCGTCATCTCTGCTAAGTACAAGTTTATTAATTTTTGAGTAAATATATTATGATTTTTTGACCTAATTATACACATATTTTCTCCTAAACGGTCATTGAATTGTAAAGCTCGTTTATAGTTTTCAATATTAAATTTATTTGTAACGGTTTTATTAATACCTTTTGCTTTTTTTATTGAAGTGGTTATAGAATCTATACAATACAATTTTGCTCTTAAGCCCACAAACTCGATTATGACATCACCACCCATCTCATCCTTGAAAAATCCTGGTATTTTACTATTTACTTTTGGCATATCATAATTCTTGTTTTCAAAGTTACTTGTGTCAAAGTACCTAATATGCTTTTTCATGTCTTTATAAAAGTCTTCAGTATATATTAAATACAAAAGACTATCAGTATCAGTATAACAAAGTGTGATAGAATTTTTAAAAATACGTTTCATTACAGAATAGTGAAAATGGTATAAATGACTCTTAGCCAATTCTACGGTTTAAGACATTTATTTCTCAAAACAGAATTACAATAATTCACTTACATCGAGAAACACAAGATGATTAAACATGCGTAGCTAGAGCATTCGACCAGATCAAAATTTATATTTATTGTTAGTGATTGTTTATTGCTTACACTATGTTACTACTACTACATGGGGGGTAAGTTCATAAATATATTTAAGTTATGATTTTATTTTTCCTTGTATGTGGGTAATGTAAAAAATTTTAAACGGTTGTGCGATGCGGCCTATGTGCAGTGGCTAATGAGAGTCTGTATTACGTATCGCAATGCTAGTCCCTTTCACAGTTATATTTGAATAGCGATTGATGGCAATTACCAACTATATTTTGGTGATATAAAATTTTAGTTTTTTTTTAAATAGCGGAAAAGATTGTATATCTTTGATATCTTTTGGTAGGCCGTTGTAAATTTTTGCGCCCTCATATCTGATATTTTTAGTACCATGGTTGGTTCGTGGTTTGATTAAACAGATATTATTAGCGTTTCGCATAAAACGGGTTTGAGTTTGCGCTTTTTTAGTGAAAACAATTTGCGAATGTATATTTTTGGTTAATATTTTTCTTATCAATAGACATGTATGAAATTTGTACATTTGGTTAAGTGTCATTAATTTAGTTTTTTGGTAAACTGTTGTTGTTGGCGTTAAATAATTTAGATGGAATAGTAGTTTTATAGTTTTATTTTGAGTAGTTTGTAATTGCATCAAATTGCTTTTAGCGGCAGAGCCCCACACCTCAATTAAGTAAGTTAGGTGAGACTTGATAAGGGAGTTATATATTATGTATCTAACAGATTTAGGAAAACAACGCACTGAGCCTCGTAATATACCCATCAGTGAAGATAGTTTAGAGCGTAGTTTATCTACATGCGGTTTCCAAGTTAGCTGGCTATCTAGTAGGAGACCAAGATATTTTTCCGAGTTAACTTTGGCTAGGGGCTCATTATTTATGTGTAATGGTTGAAAGATTGGATTTTTTTTATTTTTCGCACTAAAAATCATAAAGTTAGTCTTAGCCACATTGACCGTTAACAAATTATATTGAAACCAGGTATGCAGAGTATTAAGGTCCTTTTGAGCTTCGTCCACAATTGTTTGGATTTCATGCCGAAAGTAAAAAAGGCAGGTATCATCGGCATATAAGGTTACATCTGCAGCAAGGTTTAGATCCTTTATATTATTTATATAGATATAGATAAGAAAGAGTAAGGGTCCGAGAATGGAGCCTTGGGGCACGCCATAGGTCATCAGTTCAGGAGTACTTTTAGTATTGCCTATTTTAACTATCTGATATCTACTAGTAAGATAAGATTGTATGATTTTGTGTGCGGATTTAGTGATACCAATGTCCTGTAATTTCTGAAGGAGGAGGTTGTGACTAATTGTATCGAACGCTTTTTTCAAATCTATAAATATTCCAAGAGCTATTTGTTTATTGTCTATTTTGCTTTTAAGATGAGTTACAAGGTCTATACAGGCTGATAGTGTATTTGATTTAGAACGAAAGCTATATTGCTTTTCATATAGAATGTTGTTATTGTTAAGAAATTTGTCCAGACGGCTAAAGATAATCTTTTCGAAAATTTTAGATATTACCGGCAGTACCGAGATGGGGCGATAGTTCCCCGGATCAGTCTTTTTACCAGATTTGAAGATAGGGGTAACTTTAGCTAGTTTTAAAGAGTTTGGAAAATAGCCAGATTCAAGGCAATTGTTGATACAATTTGTAAGTTTCTCGAGTATCAGTTTTTTGACACCTTTTAGAACTTTGCACGATATTTCATCAAGACCGGTTGTTGTATTTGACTTTAAGTTATCTATAATCTTGCCGACTTCATGAACTGTAGCTGGTGACAACTCAGATAGCTCTATTAAATTTGAGTTATTTTCATTACCATACAATCGTCTGTATGTTTTATTGTCATGATATTGTGAAGGTATTTGATTCGCTAATAGTGCACCTATATTTGCAAAGAATGAGTTGAAACAGTTACAGATATCTGATATTTCAGTGAAACAGCCGGATTGCGTTTCAAGTTTTGATGGAGCAGTAACTTTCTTAGTTTTGTTGGTGCTTAATGAGTTAATTAATTGCCACATTTTAAGTGGTTTTTTATCACAGTCTTTGAAAGCTTTTTGGTAATAACTTGATTTGGCATCTTGTATTAGTTTGTGTACTTCCTTTCTTGCTCTTGAAAGTTGTAAGTCAATATGTTCCTGCTGTTCTTCCTCTTCTTTGTTTTGTGTTATATTGATTCTAAAATTGAAAATCCAATATATATCGGACGATCCAGAATTATTTGTGTCTGCTGCATCTGGATTGCAAACCAATGACTCTGATAACATCGACATGTTTTTAAAATTCGGAGCACTTATATATTTTTCTGCTCCACACACTTTGTTAGTCTTATTTGATACATCTTTCCAGACATTAACCAATTTCACATCAACTTGTTTTCTTTTGTTTTCTATTGTCTTTCCGAAAATAGAGTTATTTTGCTTTTAAAAAAAATCTCTTTCAAAATCTGAACCTGCTTCTTGACGAAGTGTTGTGTTCAATAAGATGTATGGTGCTAAAAATGCATTTTGAGTAAAACTTAATATCCTATGAATTTTGAGTAAAATAAGACCATTTTTTAAACACTCTTTCAAATGAATGTAATGAATAACATATTTACATTTGTCGTTCAAGTTGGCAATTAGTTTATAATTTTTACTTCCTGGAGGTACACATTTTTCAGCTGCAAACGGTAAATCAGAATGGTCATCGTGAATTTCGTGCGGATAGTGTAAATCTACTTCGAGAATATATCCGTTATCACTATCAATAGAAACATTCATGATATCAAATTGATTTATTTCTTTTTCGGTCAAAAAATTGAAGTTTCCTGTGGGTAATTTTTGCATCATTGCAAAACCATATAAATTAACACAATCCAGATAAACTAGAAAACTATTAGGTTCCTGACTGTTATAATGTGGAAGATATTTATTATTTGCTTTGGCATATCTTAAAGAACATTGAGCAAGACCTCCTCGGATACCTTTTTCCAGCATTTGGTACATTTCAATGTCCGAAATCAAGTCCTAACTTAATGTTAATGTATAACAACATAGCATCCCAACTTAATGATGGTGAAGACACATAATAACATGGATCAAGGTTGTAATATTTCAAACTCATGACTCTAAATTTTTCAAATACATCGCATAAAAGAAGGACATCGCATTTTAAATATAAATCTGTATACTCTCCTAAATTGGAAATATTAAATGCATCCCAAACTTTTAACGCATGTTTATAGTTTTCATCGGAAACAGTTTCAGATGTCAGTTTATTATAAAATTTGTTTTGATCTGGCAATTTATTTTCTTCGTAACGATGCCATGAGTCGATATAGTCATAACAGTAAATACCTTTTTTTCGAATTAAATTAAATAAGTGCTCATCTTTGAAAAACTGCCGCAGACTTTGAAAATCCTCAGGTTTCATTGATTTCACTAAATTATCAAGACTTGAACTCAAAAAATTTAAAGAGTCAATAAATTTTAATTGAGCCACATTCTTACTATCAATTGGTATAAATTTAGTAAAAGAAATATATTTTTCCTTATTTTTGGGTATTAAATTTATACGACCACAAATAGCAGAAAGTTCTTTTATAAACAAATGACAATCATAACCTGAAAGGTTGTGAAATATTATTGGTATGAATGGACATGTTTTAGCATTTAAATTACATTTATTATGCGCTGGTCCCCTGTATTTTCCTGTGAAATGATCATGATCTGCGACAATTATATCTGTATCATAGAATTTTTTCTTACATAAATAACATTTTTTTTGCATTATTAAATGAATTACGTTCGTCTTCACTGATTATCATGGGCTTTGAATCTGAAATTATTTCATATAATATTTTCACATTTTTGGTAATTGACTTAGTAAACTTCTTTGAACAATCTGGTCCTCTGTATGAGACAAACTTATAAAGTTCAGGCTGAGAATGGCAAAAAATAAAATATGCAAAGCAACTTGCTTCGTGAATTTGTATGTTTTCAACATGTTTTGTTTTATTTTTGTCCGAATATTCGCGTAATAAGCTTTCAAAATCACCGTAAATAACAATGGGAATTCGTTGAGTCCTTTCAAAATTTGAAAAATATAGTGTTGTGTTATCTTCAGGGAGTATAGTTTTCACCCTTGCACAGTTATGATTTAAGAGTTTTTCTAAAGTATTAAAATATGTAAAACACTCATCACATAAATGTATCTTGGACTTATGTTTAGTTAATTGTTTATGTACGAGTCTGTCGAACTTTTTTATTAAACAGTAATGATTCTTACCGTTTTTATTATTAACTAGCTTTTGCCAGCGACTTCGTCCGCGTGGAATAGTTACTTTGTTCCCTAGTTTTTCGCCCGCGGTTTCACCTGCGTTGCCCCGTTCCTAAGGGTTGTAGCGTGATGTTTTATAGCTTGAAACCTTTCTCATGAATCACTCATTTTCCCAACATTTCCCTTCACTGCTCTGCTCCTATTGATCGTAGCGTGATGAAAAGTATACTATAACCTGCCCAGGAGTATGAAGAACAATTGTATCAAGTTTCGTTGAAATCCGTCGAGTGGTTTTTGTTTCTATAACGAACATACAGACAGACAGACAGACAGACAGACAGACAGACAAAAAATTTACTGATTGCATTTTTGGCGTCAGTATCGATCACTAATCACCCGCTGATAGTTATTTTGGAAATATATTTCATGTACAGAATTGACCTCTCTACAGATTTATTATAAGTATAGATACAAAGTAAGTTAACGTGCATTATTTTTCTTTTGAAAGTTTTATACAATGGTCCTGTCACTTGATTTTTAGAATCTAAGCCATAAATGTTTATGCTTAAATTTGGATTTAGATTTTCAAATAATTTAATATCTGTAAAACTTGGTGGAAATGACATATTTGTTGTGTTTAAAACTTTTGAATAATGAGGGTATGATGTCACTCTATTTGGATTATTCATAGACGGATACAAATGAGCTACAACACTCCATAGAAAACAATGTTCATCATTGTTAACTACATTTAGACAAGATTTTGTTTTGCGAATACTTTCAGGTAATGGAATGTAAGAACCAGCTCTTAAAGGGTTGTATTTTAAAATATTTATTTCTAAATGACTTATTCTCTCAATTGTCCAACCAGATTCACAAAGATCAAACTCGGAACATTTGTTAATCAATTTTTCAGCACATGCGTTATAAATAGATAGTAAATCGGTGTTTTGCGATATTATTTCATATTTAGTGTTAAAAGATTTCAGAGATGATTCATAATTTTTAGGTAAAATATATGAAACATATAGCTCAAAATTGACCTTTAGTGACGTATGTACTTCTATTTTCTCTTTAATAAGATAACAGCTTAATCGTGAAATATCATTTAAAAATAATTCAGGTGAAAGATTTAATTTTTCAGAATCTATTCTGTAACTGACGATCCTGTTTTTAAATGCACAAGCAATCATACGCACATTGTCAAATTCAGTTTGTAGCAAACAGTTAAATTTATGAATGTTGGATTTCTTATAAGAAGAATATTTTTTAACGTATTCATTACAGGGTTGGCAGAAATACATTTTAGTCAACAAAAAATATTGAATTTCTTTTGGGGTTCATTTATCTATACACAGTATATTTTTTATGTTTCTAGGTTGTGATTTAGTTACTTATATTTAATTTTATTTTATACAATTTAATTTTTTCTTGTTCTTAGGTTTTGATTTTAGTTACATGCTTTACAATGTTTAATTTTTATGTTGCTATGTTTAACTTCAGTTTTAACTTTTATTCGATACTAAGTTTTATTTTTTCTGGTTTTTGATTTTAGTTTAATTTGTTGTTTTATAACATAAAAATACGATTCAATATACAAAGTTTAATTTTTCTTGTTTCTAGGTTTTGATTTGTGTCATACTATATACTAAGTTTAATTTGGTATTTCTTGGTTTTGACTTCAGTTTTATCTAGTATTGTTCAATACAATGTTTCATTATTTTTGTTTCTAGGTTTTGATTTCAGTTTCTTACTATACAAAGTTAAATTTTTCTATTTCAAGGTTTTGATTTCAGTTTTATTCGATAGTAAGTTTTATTTTTCTGGTTTTTAGGTTTTCATTTTAATTTTATATAGTTTTATCTACAGAGTAGATCCTGTAAGAAACAATACATTTAATTATCCTAGAAAAAAAAACATAAAAATACCATTCAATAAAATTTATAAAAATGAAGTAGATATATTAAGATTAACTAAGTAAATAGGTGTATACATATGTTGATTATTCCTTGGATGGATACAAAATAGGTTTAATTTGTCTGTAATCTTCTTTTACCGCGGAAACAAGCTGAGTAACTGCTTTCCACACAGGCGTTTTGTCATTAACAGCAGTTTTAAAACCGATCAGGGAATGCTGCCATCGGTTGTTGGTAATTGCTTCCAGTTCGCGACAGTTTGAGATGCGAACTTCAAGGTAGTACTCGCCTCGCCTGGCGGGATCGCTTTGATGGGTGTTGCCAGAAGCTACACGCCTCGAAAGAAAATTTTTCAATATTGCTGCTCGAATAGGTTCAGGATCATCATCCTGTCAAGAACAAGAACAGACTTTGATATAATTATATTATGTCAGAACGACAAAGAAAAAATATAAAGAGGCGATCACACTTTCGACTATTAAGCCGTTGAGGTTGTTTACGAGATAGACATGGACAGGCAGCGAAATTAATTATGTTCCTGCTCAGACTATCGCAATTTTTATCAGGAATAAATTTAATATAAAGTAGATAATTAAATGAACTCACCTCAGAATCAGGAAAGAGATTAATTTTCCGCCTCTTGGTCACATGTGCTGGTGCTGGATCAGTCTCTGATTCCGATCCGCTTCCGAATAAATGATCTTCTCGTTTTTGGGTCTTCCTCTGAGGCTTCTTGGATTTCTGAGATTTGATGTTCTTTTTCTTAGACAATATTGAAGGCACTTCAGTGTCTGAATCAAACGGATTTGAAGACCTGAAATAAATATAAATTAAAGTGTTTATGAAACGAAAGCAGCAGATTTAAAAAAGAAATATTAGCCCATCAGCACGCAGAGCAAAACAACTGCATTATTGCAACTGAGTTTTCTGTGTGCGTAGGGTCTACTTGTTACGTACATACTTGACTCCTCGAAGATATCCACAACCAGCAATAAAGGACTGATGCACAACCAATGTGTCCAAAACATTTTGAGAGCTCCATTTATATCCCAATATCATCATAGCACGAACATCATAACGTATTTAAGTTTTTGCTGACGCTTCAAATGAAAAACAATGAATTATTATATTAAATATTAACCACTGTATTTATTGATCATAAGGATTATTATGGCTTGTTCTATATTATAGATTAGACACTCAAGTGTAAACACCTCCTTACAAAATGTATTTGGATGCAATACTATACCGGCGCCGCACTGTCGCTGCAATTCGAGACGAAATTTTTATAAGGTATGTACTTACAAGAAAATCTTAATGTAAGACGTAATTCAACTTAAAAGATAATTATAATTCATCATATATTGAATTTTAAATATTAAAAATAATATATTAAAAAAATATATTGTCAGACGAAAAACTATTTAGAAATCAATGATATTTATATAGGAAATATTAACATCATAAAATCCTAATAACGAGACTGGATAAAAACATGTTAGAAAATAAAATACATACACCGCTGTCATTCGTTAATAGTTTTCCATCCATAAGCCAAGGGTGCCAACGGGACCCATGGCTAAGGATCCACCATCTGTCTATCTCCGAGCTGTAACTTTTCAACGGTACTAGAATACAAATGCCAATAACAAAATGTTTTAATCTAAGATAGACCTCATATTTTTATATTTTATATATAAATAAAATTTTCTTAACAATATTTGCTTCGTTGGTATAGTGATCGCAAGCTACTACTTCGCATAGGGTCTTGGGTTCGATGCCTCCCCTAAATGTTATTGAAATTTTACAGTAGTCTGGATCTGCGACTCGGTTGATGATAATAGGTTCACCCTATAAAAGACGTATCATAACTGATGATTATGTATTTCACTCCTCTACCTAAACCCTTCACAGACTACAAGCGTTATGTTATGTTATATGCTAATTTATTTACAAAACAAAAAGATGTAACAGAAGAAGCAGCAGTGATCAGTGGTTACAACTCCGACTTTTCTCGACCTACATCATGGGTTTGAATCCCGGACAGCCGAGAACTTTTGTGATTTATTTCATTAAAGATTACTCAATGGAAAAACAAAACGTCCTAATGACATCCGTACAGTACGCACATAATACATACGCATTTTATTAAATACCTTCCTTTTTATAAATGTTAGGAAATTATTTAATATATCAAAAAAAAAATTTGAACGCGGGCAGGATTCGAACCTGCGTCTTCCTAGGTACGCCACACGCTATGACCACTAACCCAGTGGAATTAAATAATTTAAAAATCTTAGCATGGAAAATGCTACAAAAATACAAAAAGTATAATCTTAGGAAAGTTTGATGATAATTGGGCGCTTCTGCATCACGCGGCTCGAGCGAACGCGAGAGCAAGTGATGCAGAAGCCCCAATTATACCCTACTCCTCCGTATCTTCTTTCGTTAAAACCGGCATAATTTATCCCACAACTTCTGACACCAAATGTTACGAGCTGGGGTTCGGGATAAATTAAAATCACTAATTTCACCGAAAACAGTCACTTTATTCACCACACAAACACACACAGAAATCACACGAACAGTCACTATACTAGCACTTGTTACACTTAACGTCGCACTGATAATCACTTGTTAGTTCACTTCGATCTTCACTTGGATGTGTCCAAAACTGACCTGCCCTTGCCGACGCTGTCGACCATTATTTATATGGGCCACGAAGATTCTGGATTCGAAAAATCTCGATAGATCTCAAGAATGCGACCCGCCCGCATTTTTGAGACAATAGATGTTTACGTCCTTTATTCAACTTGCGAACAATAGATGTTTACAATCGCCATTGTTAATCCTTGACCTTGAGCCCGGTCTCACGCTATTGTGTTTTGTATCGTATCAATTACAGCGAGAATAAATCGGTAATTTTTATTTTCTTTAAAAATTGATTGCATATCAATTACATCTGCCTGCCAAAGGTCATCTATATCTTCCATAATAACGCGTCTTCGCGGAAAATTTACCCTTGCATTTTTGTGAATTTCGTTTACAACATCAGCTTTACTTATATTTGGGATTCAATATATTAACATTTGTCTTGAATCCAGCGATGATACTGAATGAAAATCATGTTATTGCTACTATTTATTCTTTAATTATGTCAGCTTCTTTTAATTCTTCAATAATCGATAAAATTTCATTATCATGGTTTGTATTGCCAGCATCTCTTGAAGGAACTAATAGTTTCAGTCTCTCAACCAATTCGTTAGGGTCGTCCCAATATACCAGATCAGTATTGTTATGGTATTTTTTTAACGTTGGCAAGTTTCCTCCATGTTTAGTGAGAATATTATCGTTTGAAGTTTCGGAAAACAATGGCCTGATTATTTCGCGATATTTTATTCCTTTATCACCTTTTATTTGGCCTTTAGGATTGAAGTCTCTCTTGTGAGCATTTGTGTTATGCAATATATCCTTGTAGACAAGTTTATCTTTACCGGATATTAATTTTAAATCGGTTTTTTTTTTCGAAGTAAAAATTCTTTTAGACCAGGCGTTAAATTGTAGGATTTATCACCGATTTTAATCAAAATGACATTGCCGTTATTCAAACGTATCAATTTTAGAAAATGATACTTTTGAATTTCCCATCAATAAAGTTTTGTTTTCACTTCTTATTCCAAACGGTACATTTACACGGTCATGAATACCACACATATTAATGAAATTTCCAAATCCTCCAGTAACTCGATTTTAGGAGACTCTTTAACCAATTGCGCAGAATTAAGTTTTGGTTCGTAACAGTCCTCAAACTTAGTAGATGAGCTAGTATTAAAATCTTCCAATTCAATATTTCCAGAATTAGTGAGAGTTGTATTTTCTAAATGTTTTATTTTTTCCATGGTTATATTCGAATCAGCTAGAGTTTTCAGAGGATCAGTGACAGGTTTAAGCATTTTATCGAGCGACAAGTTCATTGAGTTTTCCTGGTTCTTCATTTGTTTTATTTTATTCTTTATGGAGTCTACAGACTTCATTAATTCTATTTTAATATTTTTCTCCATGTTATATTATAACAACTGCGTTCAGATAAAGATCAAATTATACTGAATTTGATTTTACATGTTAATTACTTATATGTCAGTCAAATTTAAAGTTCTGTCTGTACCTTCCATTATTTAATGGTGATTCTTTATTAATAAGTAGAAAATTATAAGGCTTACTCCAAACAGTTTGACAAATATTTTTGAACTCTTTCCATTGTAAATTAGAACTAACATGCTCTTCATAAATATGTTTTAAATTCACATCATCTTGTTTGAATATAATAAGAAAATTAACATTGTCACGTAACAATTGTTTCGGAATTTTTGAATAGGTTTGAGATAAATAAAAACAATCGATTTTCTTTTTGTGATTTTTTTGCATTTTCCATGCTAAGATTATAAAGTTATTTTAGTAAAGGCAAAATTCAATCGCGGGCAGGATTCGAAATAGATGTCGCCAACGTCACCTTATGACGTAAACTCAGAATGTGAAGGCAAATTTCAAACCAGAAGACGCAGGTTCGAATCCTGCCCGCGATTGAATTTTTCCTTTACTAAACATAACAATCGATTTGTTTATGCCTACCCATGCAAAAATAATTGCGGATATTAACTTGATTTTCACACGCAACATCATCAAAAATAAATACAGAATTTGTTAAAACTTCGCTCGGCGAAATTACATCTTTGTCATCATTGAACTCATAGAAGTTAATCTGTGGCACGCTTTTTAGTACTTCAGTCATAAAACGGTATTTTGGTTGAAAATAAGTCATAGAGTAAAGATAAAGATTTCTGAATTTGAGTCCATTTTCATGCAGTAGTAAACTAATCATAACAGTCGTTTTGCCACAGCTTGATGGACCACATATTATACAGCGAATGGTATTTGGCAATAAAGCGCTATGTCTGATGTGGTGAACAGAGTCACTTAATCTTATATTATTAACATTGAGAGATATGGGTTGCTTGATCAACTTCATCTTACAGATTAATTAAAAACGATTTAATAATAAAATATATCTAACAGGTCGAAACTTGTATTAAGTACAAGAAAGATGATATTCTCAGCTTTCAAAATATGAGTTTGTTGTTGCTACATTATGAATGTCACAAAAAACAAATAAAACAAAAAAAGTCAATAAACAAACTTTTATTAAGATATTAGGAATAACACTGATTAACTAATCTTTATTAACTTAACAGTATACAGTATAGGAAAACAGTTATAACAAATTTAAATAATATTAAACCTTCTTATAACTAAAATATAATTTTGTAATGTCCCCAAGGTAAGGTTTCAATGTTATTTGGTAATACGTATCTTTTATCATCATTTCTATTCATCACCGATTTGCTCACTTGTTGAGAATATAACGTAAATGCTCCTATTACCGCCAGTTTTAGCTGTCTTAGGTTTCACTTTAAAAAAATAGATATAAGCTGTTATGTTAGGAAAGATGTTATAATTTATAATTAATCTCAACGAAGTATTCTTTGCAATTCAGTACTTAAATTCAATATTCAATAACACAATAGTTACTAAATAATTATTTAAACCAAAAGAGTAGTTGATTCTATTACCGACCCATAGAATGCGGCAAGATTCTATTACCGATTTTCCTACTTCTTTTACCGACCACTACGAAGTTGTCACTCCTTCTATACTATTAAATAAAATAAAAAATCGTTTTATTCTTCCTCCTTCGTTAAAACAGTTTGTTTTCTACAATGTTCATTTATATATATTTATTATTTCTCTTGTCACGCAGAGTTGTCCTCGGTATGCCATAGGTTTTTGAAGCTTCGTATATGCTGGTCCCTTCATTTATAGCTAGAAGCGCAGCTTCTAGTTGAACAGAGGCGTACTGCTTGCGCTTCTGCGGCTCCATGATTCTATAAAAGAACACAATCTTTAAAGAGATATAGAATTTAATTCTTCGAAAGAAGCTTTAAAAAGTTACATGGCCCCCATTCCGTCCCGCCATTTTTATTTGATTTGAAAACATATGAAATATAGCCAATGCCATGAAGCCATGAATGAAACTGGATAGCAAATATTATTTTACATTAATAATATGTCCTGAGACAAAATCTCTCAAAACGTCACGTATGCAAGAAATAAGCTAATTTGTTCAAAAATATACATTTTGTTTTTGTGTAAGTACTGTAATATTACCAAAAATATTGTCACAGCTGTGAGTCGGGAATAGAATCAAGTATGAAGGTTACATTAATCTATTAGCGACCAATAAAATTAATAATAAACAGATAAAATATCCGCTTTATGGAATACTGTTAAATTCGATCTCATTGCTATATTGTTTCTTTTAATGTCAGTTAGTCTTTAATTCAGATAATAAAGGTTATTTACAGTATAATATCATTAAAATAATAGGGATATTGTCTAACGTTGAATCGAGTTTTACAGAAAAACTTTAAGAAATAGCTTTGTCGTTAATAGATCTAACGAAATAAAATAATTTTAAGAATTGAACAAGAAAAAACATCAAATGAAATGAGGTAGTTTATAATAGATATTATTTTAAAATACTAAATGTTCTCAAAGTTTAACAACGCCATGGGTCGTTATTAGAATCAAGTTTTGAAATTTGGATTCTATTACCGCCTTAAATTAAAACATGATTTTATAACACAAAAACCAATAAAAAGTATTATATTATGAGTTAGTTTAGAAAACGAATATATACGTTACAGTTGTAATGTGATAGCAAGAAGACAAATACATTTTTAGTGTGTTATTTTCCTTAAGTAATATTTAGGTGTACTTACGTGGCCAGAGACGCGACACTATGAAAAGTGCGTCCGCTTCGGGCGCGTCCCACTCATTGTCAAATTATTTCTTTCACTGGCTATTTAAACACACAAACTTTACTCTTTTTGTTGGACGACAAAAATACGTAACTCATTTTAAGGTAGGACTTTTCTGGAACCCTATATTATGTCTAATATGAGTGATTTAAAAATTAGATCGTTAATAGAGTACACATTTTAGGGGGTCGTTAATAGGAGCTTTTACGTTAATACATGTTTTATAGATTTAATCATATTCATTTTAAAATACTTTTTTTCATTATTGAACAATGTCTTATTATAGTCTGAAATGCGCAGTTTATTTGTAACAGATTTTGAAATACCCTTCGCCTTCTTAATTTGAATTTTAGATGTTGATAAACAATACAATTTCGCTCTCAAGCCAGTAAATTCATTGATTACGTCTCCACCCAGCTCATCTTTGAATAGTCCAGGTATTTTTGCGTTAACTAATGGTATTGAATAAGTGTTGTTTGGCTCGTAATTACTAGTATCAAATTCTTTTAAATTGTGTTTTATATCTCTATAAATATCTTCTGTGTTAATTAAGTACAGTAAGCTGTCAGTGTCTGTGTAGCAAAGCTTAATGTTAGTCATATATTTATTTTTCATACTGTAATGATATTGATACAGATGTGACTTAGCATATTTTAAAACTGTAAAACCTATGTAGATCGGTTTGTCTAAAACAATTATTTTCGGTTTCAGTTGAATAGCCACAAAATTTTCTGAAAATACAGTAATGCATTTTAAATTCGGTTTGCAAATTAGTTTTTCAGCACTCAGTTGTTTGTTTGTAATATTATTGGTATCGGTCCATTTAGTAACTAATTTAATATCTACTTGTTTCCGCTTATTTTCTATAGTCTTACCAAAAATTCAGTTATTTAAAAGCTTGAAAAAGTCTTTTTCAAATGCTGTTGTGGATGACTGTCTGAGGCTAGTGTTCAAATCAATATATTTTTTTAAGTATTCTTCTTGCCTAAATGTGAGAATACGATGTATTTTTCTGAGAACAAGTCCATACTTCAAACATTGTTTTAAATTAGTGTTAAATTTATCGTATAAATTAGCTAGCTAGCTAGCTAGCTAGAGTTTTGCTGTTTTTCCTCCTGGTGGTATAAATTTTTCTGGGGCGAAAGGTAAGTCACTATGAAGATCATGCAGGTAGTCCGGATATTCAAGGTCTACCTCTAATATAAAACCATAGCTGCTTTCATCTGATATATTCGCAACATCGAAAGAATTAATTTTCTCTCGATTTAAAAATCTAAACTCAGAAATAGGAAACTTTTTAGTCATTGCGTAACCATACAGATTATTACAATCAAGATACAATAAATAGGTAGAAGACAATCGATTATCGTATTCAGATAAATACCTATTATTAGCTTTTGCATGACGTAAAGAACACTGCTAAACCACCTCGTATTCCCTTTTCAAGCAATTGATATATTTCAAGATTGTCAATTAAATCTAATTCAACACCTGTATTAAGAAGCATAGCGTCGCAGCTCAAACTAGGTGCCGTTACATAGTAAACAGGGTCTAATCTATAATATTTCAGACTTATATCACGAAAATTTTCAAATATATCACACAGCAGTAAAACATCACATTTTAAATATAAATCAGTATAGTCGCCCATAGTACGGATATTAAATATATTCCATACAGATTCCGCGTGTTCATATTCAACATCAGTAATATGTTCCAATTTCAATGTATTATAGAAATATTTTTTATACGGAAGTTTTGTTTCTTCATACTTTTCCCAAGCGTTCATGTAATCATATGGGTAAATACCTTTACTCTTAAGTAAATGAATATTTTCGCCATTGAATTCCATTGACAAGTGAATAAATTCTTCATGCGTCAAATTTTTACTCAATGTTTCTAAACTTGAGCTAAGAAATTGAAACGAATCAATGAATTTCATTTGAATAGAAGAGTTATCGTACTCGTTAGAAATGTATTTGGTGATGGTTAAATACTTTTCTTTAGTTTTAGGTATAATTTTAATGTGTCCTTTGTGTTTTACTAATTCTTTGATAAACAAGTGGCAGTCATAGTTCGATAAATTGTGAAAAACAATAGGTATAAATGCACATACTCTATACATTAAATTACAATGAGCATGTGCAGCTCCTCTGTACTTTCCTGTGACATGATCGTGATCGCATACTTTGTCATTAAATAATAACTGATCACAAATATGACAAGTACTAGCAAAATTATATCTATGTTTTTCTTATCTTTTTGTGATTTTTTTGCATTTTCCATGCTAAGATTATTAAGTTATTTAATAGTAAAGGAAAAAATTCAATCGCGGGCAGGATTCGAACCTGCGTCTTCTGGTTTGATATACCAGACGCTCTGACCTCTAAGCCACCGCGAACCCTACCCGCATGATTGAAATTTTGCCTTCACATTCTGAATTTACGTCATAAGGTGACGTTTGGTGACATCTATGAGAGGCAAGTTACCTTACCTCTCAACCGACACGACTTACTTTACAGTCAGTTCAGTGTCGTACGATGCCACCCTACCTTTTAACTATCTTTTTGTGATTTTTTTGCATTTTCCATGCTAAGATTATTAAGTTATTTAATAGTAAAGGAAAAAATTCAATCGCGGGCAGGATTCGAACCTGCGTCTTCTGGTTTGATATACCAGACGCTCTGACCTCTAAGCCACCGCGAACCCTACCCGCATGATTGAAATTTTGCCTTCACATTCTGAATTTACGTCATAAGGTGACGTTTGGTGACATCTATGAGAGGCAAGTTACCTTACCTCTCAACCGACACGACTTACTTTACAGTCAGTTCAGTGTCGTACGATGCCACCCTACCTTTTAACTATCTTTTTGTGATTTTTTTGCATTTTCCATGCTAAGATTATTAAGTTATTTAATAGTAAAGGAAAAAATTCAATCGCGGGCAGGATTCGAACCTGCGTCTTCTGGTTTGATATACCAGACGCTCTGACCTCTAAGCCACCGCGAACCCTACCCGCATGATTGAAATTTTGCCTTCACATTCTGAATTTACGTCATAAGGTGACGTTTGGTGACATCTATGAGAGGCAAGTAACCTTACCTCTCAACCGACACGACTTACTTTACAGTCAGTTCAGTGTCGTACGATGCCACCCTACCTTTTAACTATCTTTTTGTGATTTTTTTGCATTTTCCATGCTAAGATTATTAAGTTATTTAATAGTAAAGGAAAAAATTCAATCGCGGGCAGGATTCGAACCTGCGTCTTCTGGTTTGATATACCAGACGCTCTGACCTCTAAGCCACCGCGAAAAAAGGTAGGGTGGCATCGTACGACACTGAACTGACTGTAAAGTAAGTCGTGTCGGTTGAGAGGTAAGGTAACTTGCCTCTCATAGATGTCACCAAACGTCACCTTATGACCTAAATTCAGAATGTGAAGGCAAAATTTCAATCATGCGGGTAGGGTTCGCGGTGACTTAGAGGTCAGAGCGTCTGGTATATCAAACCAGAAGACGCAGATTCGAATCCTGCCCGCGATTGAATTTTTTCCTTTACTATTAAATATGTTTTTCTTTTTTTGACAGGGGGGACAAAGGCATTTTAATAGATAATATTTTACTTATTTTCTTTACTTCTTCCACTAATTTAGTAACAAACACTTCAATACAACCCGAGCCTCTATATGTGACATACTTATTGTTGTATTGTAAGATAGCAAATAAAACAACTAGTATATCGTTGGTACTAGGCCGACCGGCGCGCTCTTCTTTAATCAATTGACAACCCCGTTGACATATTCTTTGACAGCTTGCAACTGACAGACGTTGGTGCTAAGATGCATTCAAGAATTATGGATGCATTCCCATAATAATATATAACATCCCTCCCCATAGATACCCTTATAAAATTAATATAATAGTATAGTAAATAATATAGTAACTAATTAGAAGGCTAGTTACAGTTATTACAAAACTTGCAATCTATTTTGGGCCGATTGCGCCTAGGTCTAATAATAGCAGTCGTATGGCTCCTGGTAGTTGGTTCGGATGGGGAGCTTAGCAAGACCTGAAATGGTTCTTCATTATTGGGACCTGTAGCTGGTGAAGAAGAGGCACCATCTCCTTCATCGTGATGTGTGGATGCCTGTGTTGGTTCATTTACCAAGTCCAAATCTGCTCCATGTATCTCTCCTCCGGCAGTATTCTGAAGCTCTTGTGTATCACATAAGGCAGTGTAGTCCTCATCAATGTCTATGGATGTATCTTCGTTATTAGCACAATGGGGTCCTCTATACAAAACAATTTGATTTTTGTGCTTTTTCACCAACTCTTGAGAATCAATATCCCTAATTAAATAGGTAATTTTCCCCAGTCTCTTTACAATTTGACCGGTTTGCCATTTAAATCTATTATTATTTAGAATTTTTTTATATAAAACTGAATCACCTTGTGTGAAAAATTTTATGTTACATCCTCCATATGATTTACTCTGCAAAGACTGTTTGTTTTTCACTATATTAGCCAGGGATGTGGATGAAGGTGGTGGCGATTTGGGGTTAATTAAATCTAGGCGAGTTCTTAATTTTCGTCCATAAACAAGTTCAGCAGGCGAACAACCAGTTGTTGAGTGGACAGAGTTCCTATAGTCAAATAAGTATTTTAAAAGTTTATTGTGGGAGTCTTGTACCCCACTGCTGTTAAGTAAACTAGTTTTGATACCTTTTTTTACCACTTTAACGTAGCTTTCCGCCTGCCCATTGCTAGCCGTAAGCCGGTGATGTTATGTGTGAAATGCCATTTAAAATACAGAAATTCTTGAATTCCCGTGAAGTGAATGATGATCCATTGTCACTAACCAAAGTATGGGGAAGCCCAAAATGTGAAAAAAAGTCATATAATTTCCCAATAGTTGCAGTGGAAGATGTACAGTTTCTCATGTTATAAATCTCCACCCACTTTGAATATGCATCAACAACTACTAAGAACATTTGGCTATTGATGGGACCCAGAAAATCCACATGCACTCTGTAACGGTTGCGGTGGATAGTGCCAAGGCGCAAGGGGTGCTCGCGGCGGCGTTGGTCGCAGTTGATTACATATATCACACGAACCGATCATGCTCTCGATTGCCGCGTCTAAGCCTGAGAACCAGAATCTCGAACGGGCCTCTGCCTTGGTCTTTACCATACCTAGATGAGACTGACGTAATTCTGACATAATTTTATTTTGTAATTTCTCAGGTATTACGACTTTGTGACCCCGCATGAGACATCCATTTTCATAGGATAGTTGTAATCTACATAAATGGTATGGTTTTAACCTACTATCATCTATCTTTTTAGGCCAGCCATTCAAAACATACACAATCACCTTTGCCAAGGTTACATCAGTCTCAGTGTTTGTTCGTAATTCGTCTAGAGTAATCGGTAAACTGCCTTCTACGACAAAATTAACGTAAGAAGCCCGATCAAAAATCGCAGCGGCTGCATCAGCACAGCATGCTCCTTCCCCCGTTTCTTGCACGCCATTCTGGTGTGGCAAACTGGCACGAGATAGGAAATCTGCGCTATTATCAGCACTCCGTACATATTCGATTTTGTAGTTGTAGCCACTCAGAAACATTGCATACCTCTGAAGCCTATTCGCCGAGACTTCAGGTATACCGCGATGTGGCCCGAATATAGATAGCAATGGCTTATGATCGGTACGTAATGTAAAAGGGACCGCTCTGCCATATAGATATTGGTGGAAACGCCGTACTCCGAAAATTATGGCTGTGGCTTCATTTTGGATTTGCGAATAATTTTTTTCGGCAGCGTTCAGAGTACGTGACGCAAATGATAGGGGACGTTCAGAACCATCGGGTTCAATTTGTGACAAAACAGCACCTAATCCACAAGGAGAAGCGTCAACCGTGAGTATTATATCAGCATCTGGATTAAAGTGAGCTAGCGTTTGTTCAGATACGCCAGTTAAGGATGATATGGATAACTCCTCTAATGTTACCTTGCGCAACCGCTCTAGAGTTGGTTCCCAGTATAATAGCCCCTCATCGCCGCCAAGATCATCAGATCTGACTGCTGAGTCCGGTGATCTCTGTCATGAGATACGGTTGTTGCGCGAAGAAATGAAGTCTGCAAGAGCTGAAATGCAGGAGTTTAGAGGCGCTGTAGCAAACCTCACCATAGCCATAACAACATGCAATGAGCGTATTGATGAGCTCTCGACCAGAGTAGATGCCGTTGAGTTACAACAAAAACAAGGCACAACTGCAGTCATCTCAGAACTTCAGGACACAATCGCTAACCTAAAGTTGGAGATTAATGATCGTGACCAAGAATTGCTTCGCAATGACCTAGAAATTTCTGGCATACCCGAAGGAAATGGTGAGGGACCCATGCATCTCATATTGACAATATCGGCAAAACTTGGAATGACGCTGGATGAAAAGGATATCGTCTGTGCGGAACGCGTAGGACCAATACGGAGTTTAAACTTACCTGAAGGCGGGGTCGCACGTCCACGCCCGCTAGTGGTTAAGTTCGTAAACCGTTCACAGCGTAATCAGCTATTGTTGGCCGCACGTGTACGCCGTAATGTCACCACAGAAGGCATAGGGCCAGCAACGTCTTCAAGGCCTCTTTATGTGAATGAAAGGCTAACAAAGCCTAACCGCCAGCTATTCCACAAAGCGCGTGGAGAAGCGAATCGGGTCAAATGGAAGTATGTGTGGACCCGGGACGGAAAGATATATGCGCGTAAGGAACATGGTAGCCCACGTCACCAGTTGCGCTTGGATTCAGATTTGAATGAAATTTTTGGACATTGATTTTGTTAGTTCCAACAATTTTATTAAACATGTTTATTAATATTATGTTACATTCAGTCCCTAGTTTTACTACACGGTGTTTTCTCATACGGTGTTCTTCTTTTATTTTTAATTTGGTCATAAAAATTCTGTTCTGTTGTAGCTTTAAAACTATCTATCAGGTATATAATTTTATTGTAAATATCTCTCTATATACTTTGTCACCGCCTTGGCTCAGTGTAAAACTCCGTAATATAAGTGGTTATTTGAACAATTATTATGTGAGGTTTTTAGTATGCATATATATATATTTGTAAAACTTTTAAAATTATTGTGTAACAAAAGTACACCCATACTAAATTGGTACACATGGTCACTTCGAACACGTATTGCTATCTATGTACTACCGTATTTATCTGCTGGCTTGCCACTATCTAATCTTGCCTATAAGCTCACTTTAATTACTATCAATAATGACCCCTAAAAAGTATTTTAAAGTTGGTCTCTTTAACCCGGGGTCCTTGAGTAAGAATCACGATGAGTTAATAGTGGCAGTTATAGAACAAAATATTGATGTTCTTGCCTTAAACAAAACGTGGTTACGTCCCAACGAAGAGGGCAAAGCTCCGGTTATTCCGGGATACACCCTTCGAAGCACTCCACGATCGAAAGGTGTACGTAAGGGGCGTGGTGGTGGAGTAGGTTATTATGTGAAAAAGGGGACTTATGCTCGAACTTGTGAGCATCCTGTATGTGAACGAACAGATGTGGTTAAAATTCAGTGTCAACGGTAGTAAGGTCGCCTTAGGCACAGCTTATCGCCCCCCCTGGCTTAACATTGACGTATTTCTCGCTGCATTGATTGAATCAGTAAACTGTTTTTCTAATTGTGATAACATCATACTTCTTGGTGACTTCAATATAGACCTACTGAAGAGTTCTATACAATCACTTAAATTATTAGATTTCGTAAAGCTTCTGAACTTAAAGCAAGTTGTTGAGTCACCTACACACTTTACTGACCACAGTGAAACGCTTTGGATATTATTTGTACCGATGCTCGGATCCGAAACGTTACCTACGACATAATTGGCTCTAAACTAACAAATCATGCACTTGTAATGTGCGAATTAAATTTAAAACACCGCCAAAACATGTTACTTTCCGACCTCTAAAGGCCATTAACTTCGATATTTTTAATAAAGATGCCGAAGTCTTTCGTTGGTGCAACGTTTCGTCCGTGGGAACCGTAAATGAAATGGTACATGATTTTACAAACCATGTGTTAGAACTTTTTGATATTCATGCACCTACTAAGTCAGCATTGTTAAGACATTACTCTTACCCATGGATCACTGAAACAATAAAGCTTATGTTTAAATTAAGAAATAAGGCTCATGAGAAGTTTTTGGTAACTAAAGATCAGACACATAAGGAATATTATAAAAGTTTAAAAAACCTTACAATATCGTCTATCGAGAGTGAAAAAAGAGTTTTTTTTAAACATCACATCAATAGGAATTCCAAAAATCCTGCTACCTTGTGGAAAACTCTTAAACGTGATGTGCTTCCTCCTCAGCCTGAGAGTGAACTTCCTCCCCATCTCTCTTCGGCGGAAGATGTAAGTAACCACTTTCTTCTCTCGCCGAACAACTCTATTATACCAATTTCAGTGCCTTACTTATTACGAGTATCACCGATTCAATGCTTCTAGTTTTGGTCTCAAGACTGTGAACTCGGAAACTGTATATCGTATAATAAACGGTCTCAAGTCAAATGCTGAGGGTACGGATCAAATTTCTTTAGATATGTTTTTGCTAACTTTGCCCCATACTATAGAAACACTAACCTCGATTATAAATACCTCAATAAGTACCTCAACTTATACTGATTTATGGAAGACGGCAATTATACGGCCTCTAGCTAAAAAAACAAATCCTACAAGTTTTAAAGATCTTCGCCCAATTAGCATTCTTCCTTGCCTGTCAAAAGTGTTGGAAAAAGTAGTCAGTCAGCAGTTGGCGAGCTATTTAGAAAGTAATTGTATTCTCCCTGAAGTCCAATCAGGATTCAGGAAAAATCGTGGCACAGCCACTGCTCTACTTGATGTTACCAGTAACATTTTGGAGGCTCAGGATGCTGGTAGGGATACTATCCTAGTATTGCTTGATTTTTCACGAGCCTTTGACACTATTAATACCTCTCTTTTGATATCTAAGTTAACATTCTATGGTTTAGATACTCCAACAGTAAAATGGTTTGCTAGCTATTTAAGTAATCGGCTCCAGTATGTAAAAATCAGTAAAAGCGATGGTACGACATCTATTTCTAGTCCCATCAGCAGTACAGTCGTCCCCAGCACCGAAAAGAACGAAGCGTGGCGCTGTGACAAAAAAATGAGGTTGCACCTCACTTTCGGGTAATGTCTTTGTCCGGGCAACACTTTTGCATTTAAGTATTTTCAAATACCGACTAAATTCACTCTTATTTTGCGTTACATGTTATATTTTAGTTATACTACCCTTCTATATTAACTGTAAAATAATTCTTTCTTTGCATATGGTTTTCACAGACAGTTAACCAGCTAAGCTATCTGATTGTGTTGTGTCAGTTCATTCAGTGTCAATGTCAAAACATTCTGTCAAGTGTTGCGAATTTGTTCGGAATTTGCACGGACCGCGGGGAAGAAAACCTCGAGAACAAATCACCTCGAATCCTAAGCGGCGGCGCACCGCGAGAGGATGTGTGGCTGGCGGGGCTCTTCGGAGCATCCAGTCACTAGTGCGACCCCCTCCAGGGTACCTGCGGACCCCCTGGTTGGGTGACAAACTACGCTTACCCGGGTACAGGGGGCACTGCCCGGGTGGACTGTTATTTCCCCCATACTCGTGGGATTTCAAATGGAGAAAAATAATTTAAAAATACCATTAGACGATGGGAGCCAAGGAGGCTCACGTCCCTCTGGGGACGAAATCCTTTCCGACCAAGGGTCGTCGAAAGGACAATGTCGGCGACATAAACGCCCGTACGACGAGGTCGTATCGGGGGCCGGGACGGGCCTCTCCTCCAGCGAGGAGAACTTGTCGGTCCCCAAAGTGCCGACGGCCAGGAGAGGGCGGGCGTCTAGCTCGTCGCTGTCGCGTGACGCCCGGGGTCGCTTTATCAAGCGCCCGGACACGCCGCTGCACAGCGAAGAGAGTGACGCCAGTGCGACCCAGACGCAGCATAACGCTGTGCTGGTGAGCACTAAGGCGGACCTCCAGGCCGCGAGGCGGGAAGAGAGGCGGGCTATGGCGACCGACGAGGTCGCCGAAATGGCGCGTCAGGCCAGGGAAAGGCGGTCCGCTCTTGCGACCGCCGCGGAAGGCCTGACATCGGCGGCCTTAAGCCGCCAGGTGACGGATGGCGTGGACGTCATCCTGAAGGTGGCCACGAAATCTGGCAACCTGAAGGGGACGTTCACGCGGGCCCTGAAGGAGGCGGCCGACGGGATTAAGGAGGCGATGGGGGTCCTCCTTAATCGCACCACTTCGGAGGAGACGGCGAAGCTGTTGGAGGAGAACGGCCGTCTCCAAAGAAAAGTGGACGCCCTCGAGCGGGATATGGCCGCCCTAAGGGCCGACTTCGGTCGGCAACAGGAGCGGCCATCCTACGCCGCCGCCGCCTCCACCTCGTCACCTGGGCCGCCGAGGTCGACCCAGGTCGAAGAAATTGTGCGGGCCGTCCTGCTCCAGGTCGGGGGCATTATGAATGCCCGCCTTGAAGCTCTGGAGCCGAGGCTGCTCCCTAAACAAACCCTCCGGCCGCCGCTAGCGGCGGATAAACGGAGGGCGGAGGAGTCCTCAAAGACAAGGCCCGCACAGGGGGCCCAAAAAGCCGGGGAGGCGGCCAAAAAGCCCGCGGAGGGGGCCAAAAAGCCCGCGGAGGGTGAGAAGCCCGTGGAGGGAGCCCCCCGCAAAGCCGCGCAGCAGCCCGTGGAGGGTAAGGCGAAGCCCGTGGAGGGGGCTGCGCAGGCTGCGACCGTGGTCGGACAAGACCCTGAGGTGTGGACCACGGTCACTAAAAAGAAGCGCCGACGCCGAGGAGGGCGCAAGGCCAAATCGGGCCCGGCGACCGGGGCCGCACAGGGCGGCAAGAAGACGCCCAGAATTGACGTCCCGCGCTCCGCGGCTGTAGTAATCACACTGCAGCCGGAAGCTGTACAGCGGGGCGTCACATACAGGGATGTCCTGATGGAGGCGAGAGTTAAGGTCAAGCTCGACGACCTTGGCATCCAAACTGGCCTCGGCTTCAGGACGGCGGCCACGGGTGCCCGGATTCTCGAGCTGCCGGGTGCCGGGAGCGGTGAAAAGGCGGACGCTCTAGCTGCCAAACTGCGCGAGGTCCTCAGGCCCGAGGACGCGCGGGTGCACCAGCCCGTTAAAACCGCGGAAGTCTGCGTGGAGGGGCTGGAGGACTCCGTGTCCTCGGAGGAGCTGGTGTTGGCCATCGCTCGGGGCGGCGGGTGTTCGCCTGAGAGTGTGACCGCTGGGGAGATAGCGTGTCGGCGCGGCGCGCGCAGGCTTGGCACGGCCTGGGTGAGGTGCCCGGCGGCGGCGGCCAAGAAAGTCGCTGACGCCGGGCAGTTGCTGGTGGGATGGGGTTCTGCGAGGGTCAAACTCGTAGAACCCAGGGTCATGCGGTGCTACCGATGCCTTGAAGTAGGGCACGTCAGGGCTCAGTGCACCGCCGAAACGGACCGCAGCGAGTTGTGCCTTCGCTGCAGTCGACCCGGCCATAAGGCGGCTCAGTGCTCCGCGGAGGCAAACTGCTGCATCTGTGCAGCAGCGGGAAAGCCCGCGGAGCACAGGATGGGCGGTAAAGCCTGCGGCAAGGCTCCCACCAGCAGCAGCAACAAGACGAAGAAGAAGAAGAAAGGGAACCGGGCTGCCGGGGGACCCACCCCCCCCCCGCAGCCTGTTGGCACTTCGGCCGACTCCCGGCCTAGTGAAGGAGGGGTTGCCGAGGAGATGGAGTGCTAACGATGGCGCGCTACCATTTCCTCCAGGGCAACGTGAACCACTGCGCCAGAGCTCAGGATCTTCTCCTTCAGAGCATGGCGGAGTGGTCGATCCATGTGGCCGTGGTCGCCGAGCCATATTTCGTCCCCGACCGGGATAACTGGGTCGGTGACCTGAGTGGCTTGGTGGCCATCATCGGCGGGACTCTTGTCAACGCGTCCCGAGGTCGCGGCTGGGTGGCCGCCCTCGTGGACGACATAGTCACAATTGGGGCATACTTCTCGCCCAACAGGAGTCTCGCCGACTTCGAGAGCTTCCTTGTCGAGCTAGGGACCGTCGTGGCCCGGCACCACCCTCGCCCCGTGTTGCTACTCGGGGACCTCAACGCCAAGTCTGCGGCGTGGGGATCCCCGGTCACGGACCCCAGGGACGAGGTGTTGGAAGAGTGGGCACTAGAGACGGGCCTGGTCGTCCTGAACCGGGGCTCGGTTTTCACGTGTGTGCGGCAGCGGGGCGGGTCCATCGTGGACGTCTCGTTCGCCAGCCCCGCTGTAGCGCACCGTGTCCGCGAGTGGCGCGTCGCCCGGGAGGTGGAGACGTTGTCGGACCACCGCTACATCCGGTTCGACCTCTCCGCCCAGACCGCGGGCGGCCGCAACCTATCGGCTCCGCGAAGGGACGGCCCACGCTGGGCGCTCACGCGCATGGACAAGGAAGCTCTTGAGGAGGCGGCCATTATCCAGGCCTGGATAAGGGAGTCGGCCGACGGACCCGTCGACGTCGAACGAGAGGCGCAGTGGTTCCGCGGGGCGATGACGCAGATCTGCGACGCGTCCATGCCCCGGGTTCGCACGCAGTCCTCGAGGCGCCAGGTGTACTGGTGGTCTGCCGAGATCGCGCAGCTGCGCGTCACGTGCGTAGCGGTCAGGCGCCGGTACACTCGGTACCGAAGACGACGTCGACGGACCCGCGAAGAGGAGGCCGCGCTGTATGAGGCGTACCGCGCGGCGAAGGAGGCTCTGTGGCTGGCCATCGAGCGTTCCAAGACGCGGTCCAGGGAGGAGATGCTGGAGACCTTGGATGGGGATCCGTGGGGGCGCCCGTATCGCATGGTCCGGGGCAAGCTCCGTGCCTCGGGCCCCCCACTCACCGAGAGTCTCCAGCCACAGCTGCTGCAGAATGTGGTGGCAGCTCTCTTCCCTGAGCGTGGAGCATACGTTCCGCCGCCGATGGCACCGCCCTCAGCCGCAGAGCCTGAAGGCGAGGTTGTCGTCAGCGTCCCCGAGGTGACACGACCAGAGATGGGAGCAGCCGTGGCACGGCTCCGGGCCAAAAATACCGCCCCGGGGCCCGACGGAGTGCCGGGCCGTGCTCTCGTCTTAGCTCTGGAGGAGCTAGGGCCCCAACTGAGAGGACTCTTCTCGGCGTGCCTAGAGCAGGGCCAATTTCCGTCTTTGTGGAAGACGGGTCGCCTGGTCCTGCTCAGGAAGGCAGGGCGCCCTGCCGACTCGCCGTCCGGGTATCGGCCCATAGTGTTGCTGGACGAGGTGGGCAAGCTGTTCGAGCGGATAGTTGCAGACCGCCTCGTCAGCCACTTGTTCACAGAGGGGCCGGACTTGGACGACAGCCAGTTCGGCTTTCGGCGTGGGCGCTCCACAGTAGACGCCATACTACGAGTTAGAGTCCTGGCGGAGGAAGCGGTGTCCCGGGGCGGGGTCGCGTTGGCGGTGTCTTTGGACATCACCAACGCCTTCAACACCCTGCCCTGGAGTTGTATCAGGGAGGCTCTGCGATACCACAGGGTACCTCCCTACCTCCGCCGCGTGGTTGGGGCCTATTTGACGGATAGGTGTGTCACCTGCGGGGGACGCGACGGCACGGTACAGCGCGCCATGTCGTGCGGTGTTCCACAGGGCTCGGTGTTGGGCCCACTCCTGTGGAACATCGGGTACGACTGGGTGCTGAGAGGCGAGCTCGCACCGGGGGTGGACCTGACGTGTTACGCGGACGACACGCTGGTCACCGCCCGGGGGAGCTCGCACAGGGAGGCAGCGTTGCTAGCTACGGGTGCGGTCTCACAGGTGGTGGGCCGCATACGGCGCCTCGGCCTGGAGGTGGCCCTCAACAAGTCGGAGGCCATCGCTTTTCATGGCCCCCGACGGGCGCCGCCGCCGGGATTACACATTGAGGTGGGGGGGGCCCGGATTGCTGTCGAGTGCACCATGAAGTATCTAGGATTGGTGCTCGACAGCCGGTGGGACTTCGGGCCCCACTTCCTGCGGCTGGCGCCGAAGTTGATGGGCACGGCGGGCGCGCTGTCAACGCTGCTTCCCAATTTGGGAGGCCCGAGCACCGCCTGTAGGCGGTTGTACGTGGGGGTCGTGCGGTCCATGGCCCTGTATGGGGCCCCGGTGTGGGCGGCCGACCTGACGGCCCGCAGCATCGCTGTGCTGCGAAAACCGCAGAGGGCAATGGCCGTCAGAGTCATCCGCGGCTACCGCACGATCTCCCACGAGGCGGCTTGTGTACTGGCCGGATCCCCGCCCTGGGACTTGGAGGCGAAAGCGCTCGCGTCACTGTATCGGTGGCGCGAAGAGGAGTGGACGCGAGGGGCTAGACCGGTGCACCGACAGATAGTCCAGCACCGGTCAGAGCTCCACCGAGTCCTAGTGGCGGAATGGCGGGACAGGCTCTCTCGCCCTACCGGCCCTCGGCCTCGCTACCGTCGAGGCGGTCCGGCCAGTGCTCGAGCGCTGGCTCGGGAGGAGGCACGGCTCCCTGACGTTTCGGGCGACGCAGGTGCTCTCGGGGCTGCTTCGGGAAGTACCTGTGTCGCATAGGCAGGGAGCCGGACGCCCGGTGTCACACACGCATCACTGCGCCCATCGGGAGGACACGGCGCTGCACACGCTAGTGGAGTGTGCCGCTTGGGAGGAGCCGCGCCGTGTCCTCGCAGTTGCGGTGGGAGACGACCTGTCGCTGCCGGCCGTCGTTCGCTCAATGGTCGGCAGCGCGGCGTCTTGGGACGCAGTGATCGCCTTCTGCGAAACTGTCGTCTCGCAGAAGGAGGTCGCGGAGCGGGAGAGGGAGAGTGCCAGCACTGACCCGACCCGCTCCCGGCGCACCGGGAGACGTCGGCGGAGGGCAGACAACGCCCTCCTCCAGCCTCCCTAAATGGGTCCGGGGGTGGCGGGCGCGGGGACGCCCGCCACACCCCCCCTTCTAGGACCCGAGGCGGTGGCGCGTAGTGTTCCACGCGCGCCCCTCAATGGCGATGGGGGGGAGTCCAACGCCTCACTCCCCCCCTACATATGTATAGATGGGGCCCGCAGCGGCGGGCCGGCACCAGTCGGGGGCCGCGGACGAATTGTCTGTTTCCCGTAGCCCCCCGACGCCGCAGGTGCAGGAGGGAACACCGTGTGGTTTTTAGTCGGTAGGTCACCCACTCTGGGTGGAGTCCGACACGCCCCGTCGCCTCCCCGGGCGGCGGATGTCCATGAGGATTTTCCACACGAAACCAAAAAAAAAAAAAAAAAAGGGGTATTGCTATTGGATTGTGTCTGGGCTTGTGAAATCTTGAACAATTGATCCTGGGGCGTCGTCGTCGATGGACCAGCAGCCACACCGGCAGCCGCCGCCGCACCGGCTCGTGCACTTCTTATACTCTCTGCCAACTTAACCGCTTTAGCCAAGGTTAGGTCCTTTAGATCTTGAGCAAAGAGTTTATCCTTCTCCGCACCGGAACGCATGCCCATGACGAAACGATCTCTCAATGCCTCCTCTACGTTACTAAATTCGCAGTGTATTGTGAGCCCACGTAGTCTAGCTGCCCACTCTGAGAATGTTTCTTCAGCCTGCTGTGTAGCAGCATAAAAGCTGTATCGATCGGCAAACCCGCAGCGTTTGGGGATAAAGTGTTGATCAAGCAGCGTAAGTATATCTTCGAAGGGAACTTCTTGCAATTTTTTTGGTAATGCAAGATCTGCGGCTAACTTATACGTGCCATCGCTGAGTGCGCTTAGTAGGATGGCCCGTCTCTTGATACCAACTGGATCACTTTCCTGGTCAATATCGTTCGCGATGAACCACTGTGAGATCCGACTTTTATACGAGTCCCACGATTGCCCATTATGGTCAAATGCTGACAATAGCCCGTATAGTGAATTAGACATTTTGTTTTAGGGGTTGGTGGCCGTGGTGGCTAAGTTATCGTCGCCACTGTTGTATTGTAAGATAGCAAATAAAACAACTAGTATATCGTAGGTACTAGGCCGACCGGCGCGCTCTTCTTTAATCAATTGACAACCCCGTTGACATATTCTTTGACAGCTTGCAACTGACAGACGTTGGTGCTAAGATGCATTCAAGAATTATGGATGCATTCCCATAATAATATATAACACTTATTTTGACTCGGATCATGTGAACAACAAATATAACAACCAAAGCATGAGGGTTCATGTTTTTTGAAGTTCTGTGTTTTTTCAATAATTTTTTCTGAACAACTTATTAACAGACTTTCAAAATCAGCATAAATTACATAATTTATCCTTTGTTTTCGTTCATAATTCTTAAAACCAAGCTTTCTATTAGTTTCAGGCAGAACGGTTAAAACTTTAGAACACATATGGGATTTATACTTTGTTTCAGTATAGTAAAATTGTAGACATAATTCACACATAAAAATATTACCTTTATGATTTGTAACTTGAGGTCGTACCAGTCGTACCAGATTTTTAATCAGGCAGTAATGAGCTTTTCCATTTCTTTCAAAGTATAGTAAATTCACATGATTTGACTTTCTTGTATTTGCTAAATAGAGAGGTCCAGTCACTTTTTCATTATTTTTATCGATTCCATATACATTAATGCTTATGTTGTTATTTATCTTCTATCTATACTTATAATAAATCTGTATAGAGGTCAATTCTGTACATGAAATATATTTCCAAAATAACTATCAGCGGGTGATTAGTGATCGATACTGACGCCAAAAATGTAATCAGTAAAATTTTTGTCTGTCTGTCTGTATGTTCGTTATAGAAACAAAAACCACTCGACGGATTTCAACGAAACTTGGTACATTTGTTCTTCATACTCCTGGGCAGGTTATAGTATACTTTTCACCACGCTACGATTAATAGGAGCAGAGCAGTGAAGGGAAATGTTGGGAAAATGAGTGATTCATGAGAAAGGTTTCAAGCTATAAAACATCACGCTACAACCCTTAGGAACGGGGCAACGCAGGTGAAACCGCGGGCGAAGAACTAGGGAACAAAGTAACTATTCCACGCGGACGAAGTCGCTGGCAAAAGCTAGTTTCAAATAATTTTATATCCTGATATGTAACAGGGAAAGACATTCCTTCAATATTAAAGACAGAGCTGTAATGTGGATATGATGCTGTCCTGCACACATTCTGCTTAACAGGATATAATGCTGCTACAATACTCCATAAGAAACAATGACTGTCATTATTTTGTATATTCACACAACTTTTTGAAAATGTGTAGACAGGTATTGTACTGTAAAGTAAAAAAAAAAACAAAATAATATGAATTAAAATATATGCTTTTAATTTTTATATCTATTTAGTATGTATAGGGTGTACAAGAAAAAGAGACACATACTGAAATACGCTATAGTATAGCGTGAAGACATCTTAGTTAACGTGCATACTAGTAGCAAACTCTAGAAATAACAGATACAAGGAAATTAAACATTAACTTCGTAGGCGCTTCTCCTTAAAGGGTGATTGAACTTCGTATAAGACATAGGTAGATAGGTACCGACACAAATCGTGTTATTTGTAGCTACAAAAGGATTCGTTGAATTCTGTGATAGAAAAGAAATGAACTCACCTTGTAATGTAATAAACCGCAGTTACCTGTGTAGGTAGGCACCATCATGACCCAACTTTCGGCACAATAACACTACAATTGCACACCTAACACACGCGACACTTTTTCTTTCACATGTTACACTGCACATTCTGATTTATGTTCATAGGTCTACATTATTTACAACACTCATCCTCATCAACATTGTTATTCATCGACTAGGTACCTACCTACTGGATGAATCCTCTTTTATTGAACGTCACATTTCAGATCTTTTCATACCTACGATTGCTACTAGCTGTTTTTTTTTGTTATTACGTATGGAAATCCTCATGGACTTCCGACTGTCCGAGAGACGTGGTCGACCCATTGCCACTTCACAACGGTACCGAAATGTTCAAAACCTCGCCCCTGCATTGCTACGCATCCCCATGCGCGTTGAAACATCCTGGTTAACATTGCCGCCGGCGTCGGTATTCCGCGGTGTAAAACTGCCATAATCCCTAAACCGTTGCACCGCTCGCATAAGTAGGTACTCTGCCGCTCGAAGGCACACGTTCATCATTATGATGTCTGTAATATTCTAGGTACAAACGCAATGCGCAATGTCCTGAAGACAATCACCAGCAGCCATTCCATACGCCAAAACCAGAGTTAATTAATGAATTGAATTAAATCAACTACATGGTACCTACTATTTACACACGTTAAAACTAATACACGATATGCACACGACCAATACCGTGCAAACGCGACCGTAACCCGAATTGAACTAAAATAAAATAGGTTTTTAGAAAAAATAACATTTAATTTAGAATTACGCATATGCAAATAAAGGGCGGTTCACACAAGACCTTTATTTAATGTTTTAGATTTAATTTGTTCTGTTCTGATTTACATAATGTATGGTAAGTTATGTTTACCGTTTTCTGTGATTTTATCTAACACTTTCAATTAATTTATTAAATACCTTCTTAGATAACTTTTAGGGTAAATGCTGATACTTCATATCCCCCATCCCCTGGGCCGCTATTAGATTTACGAAACTTTCTTACGGGATATTCCTTGAGAAGTTTCATCACGTAAAACATTAGGTACTCGTTATTATCCTCCGTCGCTTAGTCGAGCAGAGTTATTTGGATAAAATTGTCAGTCTGAAACTCTCGCTGAGAACCCGAGCTACGTTGGGATTAGAAACAAAGCCTTTCCCACATCGATCCATTCTCGCCTTCCACCTCCACCAAAAATATCTGAATTAATTTTATTATGTAATCAACAAAAAAGTCAACCGACACGTGTGAACCCACCTTTACATTGTCGGTGTCCTTTTGTTGCGTCGTCAAAACGCGCCGCTCGGCTTGAGCGCCCGAGTCAAAGAAGCCGACAAGGAAGCCGCTTCCGATTTGCCGCCTTTCGGCTTGGGCGCACTGTTATGCGCTCCAGAGTCGAATTTTGGATACTGTTTTGCTCTAATATTTACGTTAAAAAAAAATCCTTTTTACTTTATTGGATGTTATTTCAATAAAAAAATAATGGTTATTTGTTTACTTTCTAGGAATATTGAAATTACTTTAAAAGCTTGCTCTGTAACCTATGTGATTTTACGGCAATAAATCACATACCTATCTCAAAAGAAAAATTATTTGGAATATTTGTATTCGCCAGAGTACGTCTCTGTTCAGCCATTTCCTTTTAAGTGAAACAAAAAATTGATTTTTTGTTAGATTAGAAAAGAATAGAGTACACAGCTGAGAGTTCATGACCTGAATGATTTGTAAACATCGTTAAGGGGAAGCCTATCATAATGAGACCAATTTTGGAAATGGTTTTCATAGTTTTTTTCAGTAACCGCTGGATGAATGACGAAATAAAAAAATACGTAACATCTAAAATTTGTTACTTTACAGGTTCCAGCTGCTTTTATGCGAAATTATGGTGATAATATTGAAAACTTCAAACGGCTGTAACTCTAAAACGGATAATTTTTTTTCAAAAATTTTTTTGTGATAGCATCCTAGTACAGTATACTTTCACCCATTTCAATATATGTCCCTTTTTCTTGTACACCCGATATATAAACTATATAGATATAAATCTAGAAACATATATAATTATGTTGATTAAAACATTGTTATACACTGAATACGTAAGTACTACTAGTATAGTAAGTACTAATAGTATACTATAAAACAAAAGATTATTAGGATACATTAAATGTAGTTAAAAAAATTACATAAAATAATAGAAAACTTAGCTTTATAATAGCTACATTCCCTAGTAATAATTACTAACAAAATCTAGAGGACAGTGTTTAAACTCCTTTCTAGTTTCGTTCACAAATTCTTTTAATCGATCCCATGCAGGCGTTCTATCATCGGTTCGATTTTTAACCGTCATTATCGCATGTCGCCAACGGTTAATAGGTGATATGCGTTCGATCTCTTCAACGTTATAAATTTTAAGCTCCATGTAGTACTTCCCAATTTTACTCTCATCGCTTTGCCTGGTAAGGCCGTTGGCAACTCTACGAGTAAAATATGAATATAGAGGCGGTATTTTTTTACCCTGTGTGGTCCCAGCAGGTTCCTCTTCTGGTTCGTCACTATCTGTGCCAAATAATGCATGCGAAGTGGGCCTCATGCAAGAGGTGATTGGTTTGACGATGGTCCTCTTCTTCTTCTTCGGTTTTTCGTGCGATGATTCACCTCCCACCGGTCTCTTCTCTCGCCGAGTACTCGATGATGACGGCGACGAACCTCTTGATTTTTTAGGCTGGACCTGCTGCTCAGTTTCGTCTTCAGAGGAGAAAAGATGGGTTGCTGATTGCTTCGACCTAAAAAGATAAAGATTATTAGTCATATTAATAATTAAGAAATAGAGTAGGTAGATACATTAATTGAACTAGTGAATGGTATAGTTAACAACAGGTTAACATACTTATGTGCCTACAAATTGTGAGAAAACATTTATAAGAAAAGTTAAATTAGTTGAATAGATTGAATGGATTAAATACTAAGGTAATAGATAAATTTACTGAATAGAGAAAATGATGAATGTATGACGTGAGAGAAAAAAATCGATCAACAGACGAATAGATGAATAGATAAATTGAAAAAGTACAATACTTACATTTTTAGTTTCTTTACAAGGTCACTCTTGATAAACGAATTGAAGGATGCTGGCTTCTCCCAGAGGTTGCTTCCAGAGGTGTTCTGATAACCATGTCTATCGAAGACCCGTTTATATAGGCATAGAAATAGTCTCAGACAACCATATTTGTCAAATTCAATAATTGCAGAAACTCCTTGATCGTTTATGTCTTACGTTGCACTTTTATTTGAGAAGATAATGTTTTAGACCGGCGTGAAAAATGCTGCGATTGGAACGCAGCGATTTTTTCACGCTAAATTACGAGTGACTTCTTTTCCTTTAAAGGTTTGGAAGACTACCAATTTATGCTACAAATACACATAATGTCTGTAACTTGCTTATTATAGACCAATAATGTGCTAGTCATTTCCATAGCTACCTACTGTTGTGCAGGTTAAAGTCATAGGTATTTCTACTGTCTGTTATATTAGAGTCATCCATTTTTACAAACGGGAGGCAGAGCTTGTATAGCAGTAAGCGGTTTACACGCTCGTGTGTATTTGTCTTTACTTATAAAAACAATGTGACACGTGGAGGTAAAAAAATCTGCGTATGCCTGATTACTTAAAAGGAAACATAAATGTTATGCTTCATCTTGAACCTTAGTGACAAACAAAAATCTCAGTAATAGTCCATATAAACCAAAACAGAGTACTTACCTGAAAATACATTCAAATTTATCTGCATCATAATATATATGTATATAAAAAGAATATCATACTAATAATAGATTAATTCAAACTGCCTCATTAGCCTAGTGGTCCTGAGAGTGACTGCTACGCTTGAAGCCTTGGGTTCGATTCCCAGGTCGAGCTGTGTTATTGGGTATTTCTATGAAATTCTCAGTAGCAACAGAGTTAGGATTATAACACAGAAATTACAGAACGCCACTTGCTACGTTTCTACGGCTGATAGATGTACATATGTCTCAACTTTAATTTTATTTATAAACAAATAACAATAAAAACATTACTTACTTATCTTTCTGTTGGTGACTTACCAATTAACCTTTCGTGTGATTGACCCACGCTCGTAATAATTACCGTCGTATGCACGGCCGAAATGAAATGGCGCGAGGAAGCGGCCAGCGTTCCTTTGTATGTGTGTGTGCATTTTAAATTTCGCGCCATAACAAAGACCGGTGATACAGGTGTTTATTTTTGATTGTTGAAAAATCTTTAATGCTGGATTAGAAATAAAAGAACATGTACAAAATTGTATCTTTTTATTTATTAAATTATTAACAAACATTAAAAGTTGTTCCTTATAATTAGTTACAAATAAAAAAAATATGAATTGGTTTATTGTAATCTAAAAAATTTTCCTTTCTTTTTTCTTTTTAAATCTTTTTGTTTCCATTCCTTCTGAATTATGAATTTTTCAAGACCAATTTTAATTTACGTCGCCTCCATCTATTCAAAATCTGATCTTGCAAAATTTATAATTGAAGGAATGGAAACGAAAAGACTTAAAAAGAAAAAGAAAGGAAAATTTTCTAGATTAAAATAAACCAATTTACGTTTTTTTTTTCAATTACTTCAAAAAGAAGGAAAGTTATAATTTTTTTAAAAGATTCTTTAAAAAATGATTCGCGCATTTGACCTAGTAGGTATTTCCATAATAGTAAACATAGAAATGATCAATACCTTTATTTATCTTTAAAAGTCAGATATTCCATAACTTAGATACAATTAATGAATATCTGGCTTATGATGTTAAAGAAAGGTATTAATAATTTCGTACTTATTAAGTTATTTGCGCGAACGACATTTGAATTTGAAAACTTGAATTTCGAGGGCTACACGGGCGCATCTACCTACCTTAGCGACAAAATTTTATAAATTGTCGACAGTGTGATAATCAATCCAACATTGACCGAGGCAAATGAACTTCTGACACTTCTGGCAAACGGTGTTTACTTCTTTCCGTATTTTTTTTAAGGAGCAACGAACGCAGCGGTTTCTTTTAATTTTATTTCTCTTGCTCCCCGCTCGATCTTCTAAGGAATTTGCATAGATTGGGAAGTGATTATTACCATCTAAGCGGAGAAGAGCAGGAGGATTTATTACCCGAGGTAAGGTCAAATTTGGGTATTTCTGAGCGAGTTGCTCCGCCAATTTATATCTGAATTGCCTGTGGCTGAGGGGATTTGTGCTGTTCTCGCGATGTATGATGAAAATGTTCAAAATGCTAACATTTATTAGCCGTTTGAACACTTTCAAGTACCATTTCATCCCCCTTTTGCGCTCAATTAAGTACATGGACAGCATTTGATCTTTTAAATCTACACCGCCCATGTACTTATTGTAGTCGAGCACAACCACAGGCTTCAGTATTTGTTGTCCCGCTCTTCTTCCAGGCAACATGTCCGCATTGTGATAAGTCGACACTGTGGTTACTAATTTAACGTCTTTCCAAGATAAGACAGATACGTCACCACAGTGTCTTCTTACCACTGCTGCTTTTTGTAGTCTCCTTTCGTTGAGAGTTTGTATGTCTGTGTCGTGTCAAAGTAACCGAATTATAAAAGTTATCCATTACAAGACAGTGACCTTTGTAAAGAAATCTTTGCATGAGCCTTAGCACCACTTTCGCACTTGCGCTCGTAAAGCCATACAAGGAGTCCTCCCCAGAGTCCCCTGTCTGTGGATATTTTTTGCCCGTGTAAACCTCAAATTTGAGCAGATAGCCTGTAACCGCCTCGCAAAGTTCATAAAATTTTATACCAAATCGTGCTGCTTTTGTACGGATGCACTGGATCCAACTCAAGCGTCCTTTAAATAGCAGCAACGATTCGTCAATGCTTATTTCTCTGCGAGGCGTGTACATGCTATTAAACTTTTTATTACAGTGGTCAATAATGGGTTGTATCTTAGCAACTTTACGATCGGGACCATGAATACTGATAGTATTGTTATCGACAAAGTGCAGGAAACGCATGAGTAGCCAGTACCGTTTTATACTCATAAGCCTACGAAAACCTGGCATGGCCAGGGTACCCGTGCTCCAGTATTCACTCACACGTCCTGAGACCATCAGCGACATAAAAATCATCACCGCAAAGAGCTTGTACAGTTCATCAGTAGAGGTTTCTACCCAATCGTTTAATCGAGAATGGTCCGAGATACCGTCCGGAGACTCGGATGCTTGCGCTATTGTATGCCAGGCATACTCGTTGGTCTGTGCCACAATACTATTCATTATGTCGTGATCCCAAACATGAGTGAACAGTTTCAGAGGATCTGTTTCCTCAATATTGGGACCGCGCTCGCCTGCCTGGGAATAAACTTCCGGTTTACCTCTAAATGTACTGTAATCGCTAGACCAATTGAACGATTCAGACGGCCTATCGTGTTCTTCGGGGTCTTCCTCAACATCTTCGGCTCTCTCTTCCAGGGTAGCTCGAAGCTCCTCCAGCGACATAGGTTCCTGCTCTTCCTCACTGCCCGAATCCACTCTTAGCTCCTCGCCTAATGGCCCACTGAGTATCTACAATAGTAAATCGCCATTTATGATAATTCCCTTTGATAATGTGACAAATATAATCATATTGATTTATAATTAATCAGAGGGAGAATTAGTGAAAAACAAAAAAAAAAAATTGTTTATATCTACCTCGGAATAAGACATGTCAAGGTCATGAGGCCTGTGATTAGGCTGCCAATCATAGTCGTCGTCATCGGAAAAATGTCTTCCGTGACCCTAGAAAGATGAAAATTTATAAAAATATTTACATGTTATAATTCCCTGATTAACAAAAATATTTGATACAAATATTTATTAGCAACATACCACATTTTTTGAAGTGCTGGCTTCGGGAAGCTCGACGTCGTCAATCATTCGGTCTGGCTCCATTACCTACGGTTATTTAGGATAGATTAGTTTTTTTTTATTTATTTATTTAAATCATTTAAATAAATAAATAAAAAAACCTAGACGACAGAGTGAAAGAAATAAAAACAGAATTATGTACCAGTTAGTCAATTATGCCATTTAATAGGTTATTGGACGATGTAGATCTTGCCCAGTACCTTCTTGTGTCTACCTAGGGAACACTACTATAAAATTGTCTCTTCAAGCAGATAGATAATTATCTTGAAGATGATAACTCATCTTCAAGATAATTATCATATATATTATTATTTGATTAAGAAATCAATTTTAATTTTGAAAATAAAAACATTCTTCTTGGAATGATCTGATCAATGAATTAAAAAAAAAGAATCAAATTGAAAATAACAATTTATGAGCAACATTCGTCTGGGGGATAGTGATCATACACACTATAACCACATTTGCACCAGAAAAAATTTGATAGTAGAAGCCGACGAATCGTATTTCTACTCATGATGACACGGAAGTGCCTTATCGAGTTATTAACTTCCGTGTGGCAAATATGGCAAGTATTTTCCCGCAAGAAATGCGTTTCCTCCCATGGCCACATACACTCTCCATTATAGCAAGAAATATAGTCGCGTTTATGCAAAAACCGGTCAAGATCCAGGACCACAACCATGATGATTTCCTAAAAAGAAGAGAAAACCACTTATGACTTATTGATATATATATTATAAAGTTAAGATATATACTAGGAACGCGAGAAAAACCGTGTGCAGAAAAATAGTTCTAAAAACTTGGACGAAACCGTATGAAACGCTAGTAGTTTTGCGTGAGCGAAATCGAATAACAACACCAGTTATTTTTTTATATCATAAGCGTGTATAGTATCGTTTATTAGTAAATAATATTGAAATAGTAAAATAATATTGTTTTTTCATTTCGCCATTTATTTAACAACAAGTCTCAATAACGCCATAAAATGCGCAATCCATTTCATTGTCGCTATATACAGTTTACACTGCAGTCATAATATATAGTTGAAAATATCAATGAATTCAAACATAACAACATACTGTACAAAAACATCAAGACTGACGTAACATAACGTCATTCGATTGTGTCATCAATGTCACGTAAATGCAAGCCCTAATATGAGAATGTGTGCGTGCATTTTGCATGACCTTAGAAAATGTCAATCATAGTAATATTTATTTATTTATTTATTTAGGACAACTTACAAAACATACACTAATACAAACTTTTCAAACATGTTTTACAATGATGTGCTGAGTGTTGTTTCACTTACAAGTGTTGGCAACCCAATGACCGGTAGCAGCCACCCCAGCGCCTCCTACCGGACGACCGTGATCACTTACGTAGCTACTGTCAGTACGAGAAGATAAAAAGACTGGACACCAACGGCTCGCTCTCTTTTTACTTCGGATTTCGTGTGAAACAGTTGCTCTGTTAGATTGTATTGAAATTAGATTAAATTATTAAAAATCAAACGAACTTACCTGTGAAGTTCGATGTTAATTATGTGAGAGTGTTGGTCCAAGACGTCCTTCTATTTAACTTGTAGTAGACGCATCGTCTCGCCATTAATCACATACTTCGAAGCTATCATAGAAAAAAAAGTTTTTCTAGATGTTTCAGAACGTATCCGTTGTAAAGAAGCGTCGGCTGGAACGTCACTATCGTCTGTCATTTAGTTTGAAGATACAGTATTTCACGGTTGAAACTTAGGGTATTAGTAAGCAAGAGATGGGTTTGGGTGGGTGTTAGGACGTCTTGGACCAACACTCTCACATAATTAACATCGAACTTCACAGGTAAGTTCGTTTGATTTTTAATTATGTTTCGTGTGTTGGTCCAAGACGTCCTTCTATTTAACTTGTAGGATGTTCAAAGAGCCGTGGAATATTGGTGATGAGTAAAAGAAAACCCGTGAATTTTCTTTGCTTTTTAATCTAATCAGTCTTATATTGGTCACATTAAAGAGTCTTATCGATTAAAGCTAATAACTATAATTATTGTTGTGTAATACAGAAAATAGAGTAAATTAAATTTTGATATTAATTAGTCATTATTTAATTAAGTATTTGTATTATAAAGAATTGTTCTTGCAAATAATTCAGGTGATTCTACAATAGGTCTGTTGTAGAAACGAGCAAACACAGAAGAGGATTCACTCCAGCCTGCAGTTTTCCTTATTGAGTCTATGTTCAAACCACTAAAATTAGCTTTAGATGATGACGCATGTCTGGTGCTGTGTGATGTAAATATTTTTGTGTCAATACCACTCTCAGACATAGTTTCTTTTATCCATCTACTAATGGATTCTGAACCCACTGCAGAGTAAGGTTTTCTAAAACTAATAAATAAGTTACTTGTATTTTGGCCCCTAAGGCTCTCTGTCATTTTTATATAATCTAGAAGAGCCTGAGCTGGGCATATCTCAGGTTTGTTCAAGAAGAATGGGATAACTAGTACAGGCTGGGGTGTGCCCTCTCTGGAAGTCTTAATAGGATCTGTAATTTTAATAATAATGTTATTATTTTGATGTATAATATTCTCTAATTTTATAAGAGTGAGAGTTTGTACTCTGTGTGCTGTTATTAATGCTAATAGGGTGGCTACCTTTTTTCCCAAATTTTTTTGGGATATTTGTGTGTTTGGATAAAGTGTACTTATATAATTTAACACAATATTAGGGTCCCAGGTAATATTATATTTTGGACAGTTTGGTCTTAATTTAGACACACCTTTAAGAAATCGTTTTACCAGTTCGTGAGACCCGACCTGTGGTCCTAGTAAGAGAGATAATGCTGAACGGCATGAGTTAAGGCTACCATACTTCAATCCCTTACAATATAAGGCAGTTAAGAAATTTATGATTTCTGTCGGTGTGGCAGATAGTGCATTCGCATTTTTAGATAAGCAATGTTCCCACCATTGCTTAAGACAAGTATTGTATTGGATAAAGGTGCTATCTGTGATTGAAGCAATCATGACTTCTATAGATGTTTCTGGGGCACCTCTGGCTTTTAATGCTTGCCGTATAAGACTCCTGCCACCAGAGTAAGATTGTGATGAAGTGGGTGTGGCTGGCCGCTGGTTGAAGTGAGTAATGATCTGTGAGGTGAAAAGAAAATAGGTTCAGAATCAAGGAGGCTGACAAACATAGGATACCAGGGTTGTGTTGGCCAGTATGGTGCCACTACGATACCCCTAGCATTTTCGTTCTTTATCTTTCTTATGGTTTTTAGTAATAAAGAGAATGGGGGAAAAGCATAGAAGAAATATTTGTTCCAAGGTATTGTGAAGGCATCTACTGCAATTGCATTTGGATCTCTTTTCCAAGACACATACTTTTCACATTTTTTATTTAGTCTTGTAGCAAAAAGGTCTATATCTGGTATGTCAAACGATAATACTACTTGTTGGAATGCATATTCTGCTAACTCAAATTCTATGTTGGAATGGTCTTTTCTGGATTCTTTATCAGCTAAGTAGTTATCTTTCAAATCAAATCAAATCAAATCAAATCAAATCGTTTATTTCTTTAGATTGTATGTATGAGGCGAATAAAAATATGTTTCTGGTTGCACACCACTGCCATGTCTTCCGGGTGATTTCATTTAGATGAGGGTATTGAACACCACCCATACGATTTATGTAGGAGATAGCGGTGGTATTGTCAATTCTTAGAAGGATTTGGCAATTGTTGCAGTCTTGAGCGTAAGCTTTCAGGCCCATGAAAGCTGCAAGTAATTCTAAGTAATTTATGTGTTTTCCAAGTTCTGCTTGGGACCAATTTCCACCCATAGAATCTGAGTTGCAGGCGGCACCCCAACCCATTAGGGAGGCATCTGAGAAAATTTCTTTTGTGTATGAATCTGAGCGGATGTCATTGGTAGAGTTATCAATGTGTTCTAGCCACCAATCAAAGTCTGGTTTGAGGGATTTTGGTAAATTCATTATTCGATTATAGTTATCATTATTAATTAGATTAAGGTATTTAATTCTTTCAAATTGTTTGGTATATAGCCACCCATATTTAACAGCTGGGCATACTGATGTAAGGAGGCCCAAGAAATGAGCAAATTCTCTTATTTTGCATTGGTCTAATTTTGAAAAATGTAAAATTTCCTTTTTGATCCTTAGACGTTTTTCGTTTGGTAATTCTATGGTCATTTTAGATGAATTAAGTACAAAACCTAGAAATTGGCATTTATGTGAAGGAGTTATCGTGCTTTTATCATAGTTAATGATAAATCCTAATGATGTTAGTAGTTCAGTAGCTATATGTGTGATGTTAATTAGTTCAGAGTATGACTCTGAGATTAAGAGTGCATCATCTAAATACATAGTGCATAAAATTCCCATAGAACGAAGGTATTCTATAACAGGTTTCATTATTTTTGTAAACACATATGGTGCGGTATTAAGTCCAAAGGGCAATACTGTGAATTCATATATTTTTTTCTGCCATCTAAATCTTAAAAGCTGGCTGGAATTGTTATCTATATTGATTGAAAAGTATGCATCTTTTAAGTCAATCTTAACCATAAAATAGTTGTGGGATATCAATTTCATAGCAGTTCTAATATCTTCGAGCTTAAAGTGGGATGTGTTTACATATTTGTTGAGTGTCTTAAGATTAAGTATAAATCTGAAGTCTCCGTTAGGTTTTGGTGTTAGAAAAATAGGAGATAAGAACTGATGGCTATGAGGTTGACATTCTACTATTGCTCCAATTGTTAAAAGATGAGTTATGGCCTTTTGTGTTTCCTTTGCTTCTCTACATGAAACCTTTATATTTAATGGTTGTTTACATTGAGAAGGTATAGAAGATACTGGTATTTTGTAGCCCTTGACCCAGTCTAAAATAGTTTTATCACTGGTAATAGTGGCCCACTTATCATAGAAGTAAGGGAGTCTTCCAGCATACTGTACCTCTATCTCCTGTGTCTGTATGACCGTGTCTTCTGTGTGGATGTTCGTTGAGTGTGTTTGTTGGCTTGTTTGGTATTGGTTGTTCTGCCCGCACTCGTTGCTTGTGGTTGCTGTTGCTTGCGAGGCGGGCCCCGGTAGTTTAAAGATGTTTTTGGGACAGGTTTCTCAGGAGGGGGCTTTTTGTTGTATCTTATTTCAGTGCCAGTCTTATGTATGGCTTTTCCTGCCTTTAGTGCCTCGGATAAGTTGTCACCGAACAGGTGTTTATCAATTTTTGTTTGGGCAACAATGTCTTTAGTTTCCTTATTTAGGGCAAATTGGATTAGTGAACGCCTAGAGCTACTTTGTATATGAAATAGTTCACATAGTATGCGGCCTGTATTGCTAATATGTTTCGTTATATCAATATTTCTGTTTTTATCTTGCAGCATAGCATTGAGGGCTATTGCTATAGAGGCTGTAGCTTGACCCAGTAGGTTTTGTTGGCTAACAAGTACCCTATCCCTTTTGTATACTGGGTCCGATATAGCTGCTCTTATCTCTGGATTTATGTCCGGAGCCTCCAGAAATTTACAGTTCTCTGGTATGATAATGGTTTTTAGAAGTTCTGTCTTAGTGTCCTTTCTCAGACCTTCTTTAGCAATGTGCTCCCAGCGGGATGCTATGTCGTTATGTATGTTGGCCCCATACTTGTTTGTTTTTGTAGGATCTTCCCCTAAAACTTCGTTGAGTAACTCATCAGGCTCTGTTTCGCATGAAACTTCTGGAACGGGCATTGTTTCAAATGAAAGTTCTGGGTTGGGTACTGTTTCACATGAAAGTTCTGGGATGGGGTCCGGATCTGGGGCTGTGTCACTTATTTGCAACAGTGGCGCAGGTGTGAGTGGTTCTGAAATATGTTTTAATGTATAAAATATACCTCACTGAGTATATTCACATATTGCCTGATTAAGTTTGGAATAAACCACACGGGTAGTACCTAGTTTATAGGGACTGTGTAGTTGCTACAGTACCACACGAGAATATTCTCAAACTTTATCAATATTTGTTGTCAAGAAATTAACCTCACGGGTAGAATATTATTGTACCACCGCACGGGATAATTCTCGGGACATTTAGATTTGGTTCCAGGGAACTTTCAATGTTAGAAGTGAATTAGGTAGATATTACTAAAGTACCTACATAATGCGGATTGTTGTAGGTTTTTTCTAATTTTTATAACCTGCATGTCACGATGTCGTGTAAAAACGTGTAACAATGTTAATTATTGTGTAAAACTCACCAGATTCCTTCCTCTTCTTTTCCTTAATCGCCTTTTTTAGTTTCTTTATTTGTCGGTATAAGTCGTCATCGTCTTTGCATTTCCTTTTATGCTTTCCCATTATGTAGATACTTAATCACTTCCTATTTATTACGTTTTAAACTATATACTGTATATAGAACTCGAATATTGTTTACAAAACGATGTATTCGCATAAAATAAGGATTAAATTACTGCTGTGAAGAAAAAGATCGTGATTTTTGGCGCGCACGAAAACGTTAATGACAGACGATAGTGACGTTCCAGCCGACGCTTCTTTACAACGGATACGTTCTGAAACATCTAGAAAAACTTTTTTTTCTATGATAGCTTCGAAGTATGTGATTAATGGCGAGACGATGCGTCTACTACAAGTTAAATAGAAGGACGTCTTGGACCAACACACGAAACATAATTGAAGTATATGTAAGTTATTTATAGGTTATCAGTTTATCAATTAATAAGGTATTTTAGCTATTTGTTTCTACTCAACTCTCAGTGTTGCCTTCAGCCTAGTTAGTTTATATCAGAAGCGGGATTAGCGTTGGTTCAAACATAATATGGCATTGGTGAGCACAGTCTACCTCATTTTGTGATCGATTCTTAAAACGGTAAACACCAAAATCTGGTGAGTGTTTTAATTTTGACAATATTCTGGTATCGAATGTTCGAATGAAAATAATTGGTAAAGTTTATTGAAAAACATATCTTGTGTTGACTCTTCGATTTAAAATATATAAAGTCGAGTGACTACAGTTGAGAACCTACTAATCGGTAGTATGTTATATTTTATCGTTGCTAAATTGCATTAAGATTTCTGTTGCTATTGTTACGAGCTGGGGTTCGGGATAAATTAAATACCACTTATTTCACCGAAATAAACAGTCACTTTATTCACCACACAAACACACAGAAATCACACGAACAGTCACTATACACTAGCACTTGTTACACTGCACTGATAATCACTTGTAACTTCTCTTCGATCTTCACTTGGATGCGTCCAAAACTGAACTGCCCTTCCGACGCTGTCGACCATTATTTATATGAGCCACGAAAATTCTGGATTCGAAAAATCTCGATAAATCTCAATAATGCGATCCGCCCGCATTTTTGAGACAATAGATGTTTACGTCCTTTATTCAACTTGCGAACAATAGATGTTTACGTCCTTTATTCAACTTGCGAACAATAGATGTTTACAATCGCCATTGTTAATCCTTGACCTTGAGCCCGGTCTCACGCTATTGTGTTTTGTTTGTTTTTCTTTTTGTTGCGGGTGCCGCATTCTAGCATATTCCTCTTGTTTGTTTTCTACCTGCTTCATCGACTAATCCAGAATCTCCGTGACCCATCTCCGTCGTCCTAGTTACTCGGCGTAACACTGCCCCCTCCTAAGACATGCTCGTCCCGAGCATTATTACATCCGTGATAACGTGCCAAACGATCCACATGAACGATCTTCGGAGCACCTCTTGGTCCTTTCTGTATCCGGTAGGTCACATCGTTGATCTTAGTCACGACTCGGTAGGGACCGTCCCATTTTGCCTGTAACTTCGGCGACTTTCCTTTGCTGCGTACCGGGTTATGTAGCCACACTAGTGAGCCTTCGTCGAAGCCCTTATTGTTCATCTTGCGGTCATAGCGGGTCTTCATCCTCTCAGATGTTTGTTGGCCTGATTGTCTGACATGCTCATATATGTCATTCATTCTGGTACGCAAGTCGTTTGCATAATCAGTCACACAACGGGGGGTGTCAGGCGGAATACCGGTGATGAGATCTGCAGGCAACCGTAGTTCTCTTCCGAAGTTCGCGAAGGCTGGTGTTACCGACGTACTTTCGTGAACTGCACTCCGGTATGACAAAAGGAACGGCTGGATGTGCTTATCCCAATCCCTCTGCCTGTTCCCCACGACTTTTGCCAGATATCTCTCTAAGGTTTGATTGAATCGTTCAACCATTCCATCAGATTGTGGGTGGTAAGAGGTGGTTCTGGTTTTATGGGTACCCATTACCCGACACGTCTCCTGGAATATTTGAGACTCAAAATTCCTTCCTTGGTCGCTGTGAATCTCCAAGGGTACTCCAAATCGACAGAAGACTTCATGGACCAATTTATCTGCAACCGTCGAAGCTTCTTGGTTAGGAATGGCGAACACTTCCGGCCACTTTGTGAAATAATCCATCACAACCATAAAATACTTGTTTCCACTTTCACTTTCTGGAAATGGTCCCGCAACGTCTAGGGCTATTCGTTCCCAGGGCGCACCAATGTTGTAGACTTTCAATGCTCCTCTGCTGCGCGTGTGAGGCCCTTTTACAGCTGCGCAACTAGTGCATTTACGACACCAGTCTTCAACATCGTCCCGACAGTGGATCCAGTAGAATCGCTCTCGAATCTTTAATAAAGTCCTTTTTACACCTAGATGACCTCCCGAACATCCGTCATGGTAAAGTCGCAGGACATCTGGCACCTTAGCTTTGGGGACTACCATCTGCAGATGACACTTGTCCCCTTTAACATTTTCCCATTTCCGGCATAAGACACCATTTTGTATCAGCAGACTGTCCCACTGTGCCCAGTAACTTTTTGTGACTGTGCTCAATGACGCAACATCACTCCATGTTGGTTTAGAGGCACCAGCTTTCATCCACTCGAGGATCGGTTTGATATCAGCGTCTTTTTTCTGAGCCTGCTGTAAGTTTTCTTTCCATTCGTCGCTAAGGTCAGTTTTCAGCATCCTCACGGGCACTGTTTCTTTAGCCTCTTGTCTGGAACAATGTTTGCACTTCTCTGGACAAGGTCTTCGTGACAACGCATCTGCGTTACCGTGAGATCTGCCACTGCGATGTTCAATTACGAAGTCGAATTCTTGTAGTAGCTCAATCCACCTTGCTACTTGTCCTTCCGGGTTCTTAAACTGCAATAGCCACTTTAGTGCAGCATGGTCCGTGCGCAGGTAAAATTTCCTTCCCAATAAATACTTGCTGAAATGTTGCAACGTCTTGACTATTGCGAGCAGTTCTCTTCTCGTGACACAGTAGTTTTTCTCTGGTTTTGACAATGATTTACTGAAGTAGGCTATCACAACCTCCTGATCTCCTTTTTTCTGTGACAACACTCCACCAATTCCAGTATTACTTGCGTCTGTGTCCACGATGAATTCATTTTTAGTGTCAGGGTAGCCCAATATAGGTGTATTGCACAGACGGTCCTTTAACTCTTGAAAAGCACTGTCACAGTTTGTGTCCCAGCAGAACTGCGCTTTTTCCTCGGTCAATTTGTGTAAAGGTTTCGCAATGTCCGAAAAATCCTTCACAAACCGTCGATAGTAGGAGCACAAGCCCAAAAATGCTCTGACTTGCGTCTTATCTTTCGGCACTGGCCACTCTTTGACAGCAACTATCTTCTCTGGATCCGTTTCAACACCCTTTTCCGAAACTACGTGTCCCAGAAAACTCACTTGTCGTTTGAATAATGAGCACTTTTTCGGACTCAACTTTAGATTGGCTCCTCTGATTTTTGATAGCACACGTTCCAGGTTTCGTAGGTGGTCATCAAATGTACGGCCCACAATGATGATGTCATCCAAATAGACCAGGCAGGCGTCTCCGATCAGGCCAGTGAGCACTAGTTCCATAAGTCTCTCGAACGTGGCAGGAGCATTACACAATCCAAACGGCATTACTTTAAACTGCCACAAACCCTTTCCCGTAGAGAATGCGGTCTTCTCCTTATCCTTTGGGTCTATTTCCACTTGCCAATAGCCACTTTTGAGGTCTAAGGTGGTAAACCATTTCATGCCTGTCAGTGTATCCAGTGTGTCATCAATCCTTGGCAATGGGTAGCTGTCCTTCTTCGTAATGTCACGCATACTGCCATCTTTCTTTTTCACTAACACGACAGGAGAACACCACGGACTAGATGAAGGCTCTATTACACCATCCTTCACCATCCCCTCAATCATGATCTCTACTTCCGTCTCTCTTGCAATTGGCAGTCTTCTAGGTCGCTGACGAATTGGTGACTCATTGCCAGTATTGATCTTGTGTTGTACCAATCCGGTTTTTCCTATATCGGTATCATTTGTAGAGAAAATATCAGCGTACTGAAGCAACATCTTCTTAGCCTTGTCCATTTCCTCTTCAGACATATGATTTCTACAGTCTTCCAAGAGTGTTGCCACGTTAAACCTTGAATTGTGAGCGTTATTACCAGTACACTGATCACTGCAACGTCGCATCCAGGCTACTTCTTCACAAATGCCCATCAATGTGCCCTTCTTAATCACTTGATCCTTATCGCTGGGATTGAGTATGCGTACAGCTGATGTATTTGAAGCTTTGACCAACGTTCGTGCCATCTTCCATGGCAAGTCTTCGTCCAACCTTTCTATGAGAACACATCGATTTTCCTGCCCAGCATTCTGTGGTAGAGCGACTGGGACGATTGTTTCCGACTTAGGGGGTAGAATTATTTTCTTCAGGCAGAACACTTTCCCGGCGGTTGCACCTTCCATAAAGACTTCTTCTGTCCCGCACTTCAATACTCCTTGATTAACGTCGATCTCACAAGAATGCTCTCGCATAAAGTCCAATCCCAGTATGCAGTCGTCTACTATATCGGCTACGATGACATTATGCCGATATATTCTGTTACCAAGTTTCAATTCCACCGCCTTCTCACCTCGGACGAATATGTGCTGACCAGTAGCTGTTACTAATTGTATACACTCACGGTCAATGATGCAGTCCCCAAGAACCCGACGTGCCAGTTGAGAATTCACGACCGTGCGAGAAGCTCCAGTATCTATTGTCAGCTTACAGGGTCTTCTGTTGACTTCACCTTTGATGATCAGGCTGTTTCCATCATGGGCTTGTGAGATCGAAATCCTTGGGGCTACTTCTGCACCAGCCAGCACCCGCCCCGCAGTCCTGGCTTTTATTCGTTTCCCTGCTGCTCCTCGACGGTTGCATTCACCGCCCTTACTGTTTCATCATAGGTCTTCTGTCGCCACGTGGTTCCCTTTGGGCAATTAGCTCGGAGGTGGCCCTTTTCTCCGCATATGTAGCATCTTGGTGATGCTGCACCATCCTTTCGACCCTCGCTGCGCTTCGGGCAACCTACCTGAAAATGGCCCTTTTCTCCGCAAAGGTGGCATGTTGGTAAAACGACTTCCCGGATACGGTGCGCCCGATGGTCCTGTCTCACTGCTTCTACTTCCAAGGCATGGGCTAAGGCGTCTCTTAAAGTCTTGTGGTGCCCAAGTCTCACAGCGGCTCTGACTTCTAGATCACGTATTCCATCGACGAACGCCTGAACAAGATTTCCGTCGATAAGCGCAGGTGTGGACTGGTAGGCTTTCCGAACCAACTTCTCAACCTCTAGAGCCCACTGCTGTAGGGTCTCTGCACCGCGCTGTACTCGGTCCTTCAGCTGGGCACGAAACACGTATTCTAGATGCGCGTCGCCGTATCTTGAGTCCAATGCTTCCAGTAGTTGGTCGTAGGTCATGTCCTTGCCGAGCGCCTCCAGTACAGTTAAAGCCTGGTCGCGGAGGCATAAGGTGAGTGCCGTCTTGGCTTGAGCTTTGTCCCATCCATTTGATTCCACATAGGCTTCAAACTGGAGTCTGTAAGCTGACCATGAAGAGGTTCCATCAAACGGTGGTACTTTAAATCCACGTACTGAGGAGGTCATGGGGGTGTCAACCACAGGAGCCACAAATCCCTTTCCTGCCTTCAAATCGCCCAACGCCTTTGTCACGTTAGCGATCTGATCCTCGGCTTTGGCAAGTCGACTCTCGTGCTGCTCCACCTGCTCCTTCATAACACCCAGCTGTTTGCCAAGGGTCCCATGGAGGTCCTTTATGAAGTTCATCTGTTCCTCTTGGCGGCGGGCCTGCTCCTCCTCCCGACGTGCCTGCTCCTCCTCCCGACGTGCCTGCTCCTCCTTATCTTGCTGCCGCTGTTCCCGTAGCAGGCGTGCCTGCTCCTCCTTATCCTTCTGCATTTGCTCCCGCAGTAGACGTGCCTGCTCCTCTTGACGGCGGGCTTGCTCCTGCATCAGTGCCATTAAGGCTGCAAGGTCAACTGCAGGTGCTGGAGATGTCCCGGATGGACCAGCGACTGGGTCATTAGGTGGTTGCTCATGACCCGAAGGTAGTGACGGCGAATCTGCAAATCGTCTCTGGTCCATCTCCTGCTGCCGCTGACTTCTTGTCCGGATACCCTCCGTATCTTCTTTCGGTAAAACCGGCATAATTTATCCCACTACTTCTGACACCAAATGTTACGAGCTGGGGTTCGGGATAAATTAAAATCACTAATTTCACCGAAAACAAACAGTCACTTTATTCACCACACAAACACACAGAAATCACACGAACAGTCACTATACACTAGCACTTGTTACACTGCACTGATAATCACTTGTAACTTCACTTCGATCTTCACTTGGATGCGTCCAAAACTGAACTGCCCTTCCGACGCTGTCGACCATTATTTATATGAGCCACGAAGATTCTGGATTCGAAAAATCTCGATAAATCTCAATAATGCGACCCGCCCGCATTTTTGAGACAATAGATGTTTACGTCCTTTATTCAACTTGCGAACAATAGATGTTTACAATCGCCATTGTTAATCCTTGACCTTGAGCCCGGTCTCACGCTATTGTGTTTTGTTTGTTTTTCTTTTTGTTGCGGGTGCCGCATTCTAGCATATTCCTCTTGTTTGTTTTCTACCTGCTTCATCGACTAATCCAGAATCTCCGTGACCCATCTCCGTCGTCCTAGTTACTCGGCGTAACACTATGGTCATTACGAGAGAATGAGGGTAATCGCACATGTCGCACAATGTTCATCTTCGAAAAAAAGTTAACGGATATAATTATGTCTACTAAATATGTCCCGGTTTAAATATTTTATCGTACACACCCATAAGTAATTTGTTACTGATTTTTATATCGTTATTTCTTAATGATACTTGTGAAATCACAACATTGGAATACTGAAGTCTCTGATTGGAAAGAGTTATGCAATAATTTCTTGGTATAAAGTAAAACTACCGCCATTGGCGGGTCCCTACTAATGTGAAATTACAGATTACTGAGCATTGATTACGTGTGACTGCAACTACTGAGCTACCTTCGGAGGTCAATCCGTAGCTTCAGTAGCTGCTGGAGAATCGAGGCAGGAATGCTGCCGTGATGTTGTATCTTGGTGAAATCTGACCAATTTGCTTATGTCTAAATTTGTTTGATGATAACGATGTTGATGATGTTGATGCAAGTGATAAAGGTGATCATGGCTAAAATCATTGAGATTTACAATTGAAATTGGGATGGCCGAACGGTATTGGTTTTTATTGCAAAATGTAACCAATGTACCTAACCATCAAAATGTTAATGTTAATAACTGCACAAGTTATGTAAAAGTCAATGTTGTTTGATAATGCCTCTGTCCAAACACGTATGTGTTCCGCATTTATTGACACTGGTAGTAGCTGTTCCATCATTAGGGAAAATCTGTGTAGAGAGTTATTGATACCAATAGCTACCCTAGCACCCCTGTGATCTTGCAAGAGTTTTCAAACAATAGCATACAAACTGTAAATATCTACAAAAGTCCAAGTAAATATTAAATTACGATTCGGTCAACTTAGAAAATATGGAGTTTTATGTTTTGAACGAACTGTCGGATTGTGATATATTATTAGACAGAAACATAACGGAACGACATGACATAATGTACTCGCGAGTGGGTCACAAAATATTTATTTTTGTAATAATGCTTTTATTTTTTCTAATTATTCTGCTCCATTCAGCGTTTAGGTTAACTGCATTCTAATATTTTTGCTACAAATATTTATCAAGTATATTATTATTAAGACATAAATTGTTTTTGTTTCTGGCACATTATAGCTTTTGTGACATTACTAGCACTCGACAGCACTTGATACTCATGTTAATTGAAATCTGTCAAAGGTGTTTCCTAAGCATAAAGGTGCATCTGGAAAAGATAGATGGACGTAGCCTAAGCCTAAAGGTGCGTCCTGACGATGAGGATCTTGGAGCTGGGAGAATCTGCTTTTCCCTAAACAGTGAAATTACCTAAGTCTAAAGGAAATTTTCACGTTGGGGCCGAGTAGACTTGCTAATTATGAATCGTGACTTGTGTGACATGTTGACCGACTCGGGTTATTGTTAAACTATGAGCATAATTGTACAAGTGATATATGTTTACAGAATCGAACCTACTCGACTGCTACAAAAATTATTATCCAGGTGGAGTGAGCGTGCCCGGGGCGGGCACGGTGCAGCATGGCCGTGTTGGCAACCCAATGACCGGTAGCAGCCACCCCAGCGCCTCCTACCGGACGACCGTGATCACTTACGTAGCTACTGTCAGTACGAGAAGATAAAAAGACTGGACACCAACGGCTCGCTGTCTTTTTACTTCGGATTTCGTGTGAAATAGTTGCTCTGTTAGATTGTATTGAAATTAGATTAAATTATTGAAGTATATGTAAGTTATTTATAGGTTATCAGTTTATCAATTTTTTTTTTTTTTTTTTAAACGTTGCCCCACATTAGGATTTTCTCCTGTATCGTGGGTGCGTTTACAAACACAAATTCTCACATGCACAAACGCCCAGAACCAGAACAACTATCTGCAGATCATACAAATATTTGCTCCGTGTGGGGATCGAACCCACAACACGTGGCGCAGAAGCCGATCGCTCAACCGCTGCGCCAATTGTGTCGTCAAAGGCGCAGCCTTAATAAGGTATTTTAGCTATTTGTTTCTACTCAACTCTCTCAGTGTTGCCTTCAGCCTAGTTAGTTTATTTATACAAGTTGCCACGGCATGGTAAGGGACAGTTGCATCAAAATTATTATTATGTTTTTTTTAAAGGTTTTTTTTCTTTTTTTTTTCTTTCAAATTACATATGGTTGTACAGCAATAAAGTAATGAGATATATATAAAACATACAGAACATGTACGAGATTACAGGAAATAATGCACTTATTCTCAAGATATAGGAGGATTAAACGATGCAATAACTTTACTTTTAAATTTTGAAACACTGTTTGAGAATATGTCTATATCAACTTCATGTTTTCTTGTCAACCTGTTGTACTGGCTTAGCAACCTATTCATAGTAGCGTTCTGACCCAAGTTGGTTTTTGAAGCTTTAATCGCAAAAGGACTGTACTTACTTGCACGGGGTGACCTTGAGGGCGCATTTATATTTATTTTCTCAAGAAGAGTGGGACAATCTAAGTTTCCGTTGACTAATTTATATAGCAAAATATGGTCCAATAACTGTCTCCGATCGAATAAACTATGGAGCTTAAAATATCTTAAGCGACTCTGATACGTCGGCAACTGTTTTGCTTTGTTAGACTGGTAAGAAAGGTGCCAGAGAAAACGCTTTTGGATCCTCTCGAGACGCTTAATATGAACCTCATAGTGAGGTGACCATAATTGAGCACAATATTCCAAACCAGATCGAACCAAGGCTGCAAAGATTTTAAAAGGCCACAAACTAAGATTAGACCTTAGTTTGTGGCCTTTTAAAATCTTTAGAGTTCCTTATAACAAAGCCCAGCATTTGAAATGCTTTCGTTGTTATTTTGTCAATATGAGTGTGGAATCTAATTTTACAGTCTAAATCAACTCCCAAGTCTCTGATAGTAGCTACTTCTTCTAACGTCTGATTATTGATTGTATATGTCTGCGAGTTCGAGTGGGTACTGCGTGTGAATCGTATATATTTACATTTGTCTATGTTCAGCGCCAAGCCGTTTCTCCCACACCAGTCAACCAGGCGGTTCAAATCCTCCTGCAGAAGGAAAGCGTCATGTGTGCTTTTTATTTGTTTTGCGAGTTTGAGATCGTCGGCGTAAAGGAAGCATTTACTGTGTTTGAAAAGTGGTACTATATCGTTTATAAATATATTAAAGAGAATCGGCCCAAGAACCGATCCTTGGGGAACACCTGATTGTGTAAAAATGATTGAGACGAGTGAGTACCCACTAACAACTACCCTGGAAATTCGATTGTTTAGATAGGAGGAAAACCATTTTAGTAGGTTACCTGTTAAACCAAAGGTGGAAAGCTTGTAAATAAGAATATTGTGGTCCACGGTATCGAAAGCCTTGCTTATATCGGTATAAATGGTGTCAACTGGGATATTAGAATCAACTGAATCAGTCAAAAAGGTCACAAAGGAAATAAGATTGGTTGTTGTGGATCGAGCTTGGTGGAAGCCAAACTGTTGTGGTGATATCAATTGCCCACCCCTAACACTTCAAACAGTTTACCGAAGACGGGTAATATGGAAATTGGCCTATAGTTCTTTATAGACGCAGTATCCCCAGATTTGGGAATAGGTACAACCCTAGATTCCTTCCACGCAGTAGGAAAGAATCCGGATTTTAATGACCTATTGTATATTATCGAAAGTGGTAAGGATAGCGCATCACGACATTCCGTTGCAAATAGACATGATATACTATCAGACCCGGCTCCTTTACTTCGATCCAATTGTTTAAGGCCAGCTAGTACGTTATTTTGTGAGAATGACAACTCTGCCAAACAATTTGTATCTGCCGAGTTTGGGAATGTTACGTTATGATAGTACGCTGTAGTGGAAGAGGGCACCTTATAAACGGACGCGAAATAGGACGCAAAGAGATTACAAATATCAGAACCATTAAAGGCTCGTTTGTCATCTAGATGCATTGATGATGGGTACGTGCCCTTATTTTGACGTTTATTTTTTAGATGCGTCCAGAACAACTTAGGATTTTTGAACAAGGAGTCCTCTATATTACTAATGCAGTTCTTATAACACGATTCAATTAATGAAGAACAACGTTTTTTCAACAACAAGAAAGACAGCTCGTCCAAAGGATTTTTGTATATCTGATACCTTTTACGTATTTTGTATTTCTCATTTAATAAGTTTATAAGTTCTTTAGTAACTATACCAAGAGGGATACTTCCGATTTGTGGTCTTACTTAAAGGTACATATTTCACGATTACCTCTCTGATTATCTTGTATAACATGTCTACCATATCATCAACATTCGTCAAAACTGAGAATTCTTTTTCCCAAGAAATAGATTTGAGTTCGCTAATAATTTTGTTAAAATCTGCTTTGTGAAAATTAAACTTATCACTAGGAATCTTGGGAGAAAGACCTGGTGTACTGCGACATGATAAGACGAATTCCAAAGGCGGGTGATATGGGTCAATATTGCTGAGCACGTACTTGCTTTCTTGCATATGCTCAATTGTTTCAGTCGAAAGTACTAGGTCTAGAATCTTTCCCTGGTTATTCAGGATTGTATTTTGTTGCCTTAAATTATTAAGAGCTATAAAATCGAGTAAATTGTTACCGAGTGGGCCAGATGAGGATGCCGACACGGATAAGGTGTTTATATTGTTGGGCCATATTACTGAACTTAGATTAAAATCTCTCAGTATTAAAGTGTGATTCTAAAACTCGATTAGTATTGTCAATAAAATGTTCGAGAATGTGTTTTCGAACTGGAGGAGGTATATAAACTGCACATATGTATAACTTATCTGGGGAGTTTCGGGCATTACACATATTTAGTTCCACCCAAAGGTCCTCGCAACCGCTTTCGAATTCGGTTAGTCTACGTGACTTAAAACGCTTGGATACGGCAATTAGAACGCCACCACCTGACTTATTTTTGTGATATGCACTGGTCTCTCGATCACGTCTATATGTAGCATAACAGTCATTAAACAATTCCGAATTAAATATAGTATGGTTTAGCCATGTTTCACACAATACAATTAAATCGTAATCACAGCATAAAACGTTTTTATATAATTCTAAAGTCTTAGTGCGTAAACCTCTAACATTTTGAAAATATATATTTAGACGAGAAATTGTGACAAAAAATAATGTTAATAACTAAAGATTAAATTACCAAGTACAAAATAATTATTGATTAGACAGTTTTTCTAAGGTCGCTACGTTGCGAACATAGATATATTCAGATGTATCAGTTTTACGCATGTATATACGACTACTGCGTACCCAACCGTGTTTGTAATTTAGTTCCCTGGCTTTGAGTCGTGAAGTGACTTGTTCTCGGGCGATAAATTTTCGGTGACGTATATTGCCAAATATCACAAATCAAGTTAATAATACATTTATTTTGAATTGTTTTATGTTCTACATAATATAAACAAAAGCAAAATAGATAGACATACTTACAGATATTTATTTTCGTCAGAATCACACAGCAGAAATTTCACCGGTCGCACGTGTCACCAGAATGAAATTGTTTTTACTTGTCAATCCCATTCCCATGACGAAATTCATTCAGTCTAATGGCCGCCCGTGACAGATTCATTCAGTACACTTTCGATGCAAAAAAAAGTAGACCCGAAAGTCCAAAGAATAGTGAACAAAATCGTTTTTAAAAGTTTGTTAGGTTTGGACATGGATCCACGCTTAGGCACACGAGGGTAAAGATTTTTCGAACGTGGATCCACGTCTAAAACAGACGAAAAGTTAAACCTTGAAGAATATTACAATAATAGCAGACGAAACCAGACGTAACAATAGTATGTCGATATTGCTATATTGTTTTGATCTTCTCCTTATAAATATGTACTTACATTGCAAAAATAATTATGACTGACATACTAGCTATGTGCAATGACTTTGGCGGCCGATTTTTCTCAATTGCATGTATGAAAAAATTACAATAAACAAACACACTGTAGTATTTATTTTATTCATATTATTTTTAGTAAACAATAAGTTATTGGACACGTGTCGAGATGTTAGAGTTTCAATTTCACTGTACCATTTTTGTATAGGTTGTAATATCTAACAAAAAACGTACGATTTGAACTTTATAGATTAGATTATTATGTATATATAAATAGAAAAATCTTTTAAAATCTATTCGAATTCTACACGTGACTGCTGCAACTATCTTCATCGTGTAATATCGGTAAGTGTTAATATTATTACCTACTCAGTATTTGCAACAATTAAAAAATATTACCAATATTATAATTATCAGACAGTACAATCGTTATTTTATATAGGTATGTGTCGGGCACATAAGTCAGTATTAATTTTTTACATAACACTGTTTCCACTATGATTGTTGTTTTGAGATAGGATAATAGTACCTAAATGAAATATTAATTTAGATTTTTTTCTAGGTGTTTAATAAAAGTCTGGGCATAGAATTAAGCATGTCAGGTTCACCATCCTACAGTCCTGTTTCAGATAACATTGACCAGCAATGTATTGTAAGTATCTAAGTGATCATCGATGTTAACTATTGAATTAATATTTATTGCTGTTTAATAACACAAAATTATTCATATTTATATTTCAGAATTTGATAGGAAGCTCAGATCCAATTCTTAATCCATTTTACCATGCTCAAGACCGAGACAGCTGGTACGCCGAAGTGGCGGCAAATGCATGTGAAGAAAGTAGACAGCAAGAAATAGAAAAGAAAAAAATGAGGAAGAAAAACAAAAGTCAATATCTTTTAAAAAAAAAACACTTCCTTTATTATGCGTAAAGAGCCCGGGCATGTTTGCCGAATAATAAAAATAATTGTACATGATGTGGATGGTGGTCATATGGAAGATATAGACAGTGACCCTGATAGTGCAAGCGTGAATGTACAATATTTAGTGCGTAGTGATTTTGATGAAATAATGAGTGAAACTGAGTATTTGGTTACTAAAATAGTTAAAAAGTTAAGTTCAACTTTATGATATATATGATATTTATAATATAATAATTGTAAATATTATTTTGCTTTGCTCTTATTTCTACGTCATAAAATTTTAAGTATGTAAATAGCAACTGCAGCAGTGATAGCCTAGTGGTATGACCGTTGGACTGCCAAGTCAAAGGTCTCGAGTTCGAACCCAAGGCACGCACCTCTGACTTTTCGAAGTCATGTGCGTATTAAATAGTTAATTATCACGCGCTTAAACGGTGAAGGAAAACATCGTGAGGAAATCTGCATGCCTGAGAGATTTTCTCGATGGCGTGTGAAGTCTGCCAACCCGCACTAAGCCAGCGTGGTGGACTATAGCCTAATCCCTCTCATTCTGAGAGGAGACCCGTGCCCAGCAGTAGGACAGTATAATGGGTTGATTAAATTATGTTATGTTAAATAGCAACTGCACTACAAATATAACGTAGCGTGATGGACAATATCGAGCGCATCACATTTTCGTTATGCGGTCGTGTCGAAAAGACTATACCGACTGCTACTCGAATTTCATGCGCGTGTCATTGATTTTATGAATGAATGTAGTGTCTAATCTCTGAATAGAAAGATAATTTTGAATAGAGATTTCAGAATAGAAGTGTCATTTTGAATATAAATATTATTTTGTATAGAGATTTCTGAATAGAAATATCATATTGAATAGAGATTTCTGAATAGAAATATCATATTGAATAGAGATTTCAGAATAGAAGTATTATTTTGAATAGAGATTTCAGAATAGAAGTATTATTTTGAATAGAGATTTCTGAATAGAAATATAGTTTGAATAGAGATTTCTGAATAGAAATATAGTTTGAACAGAGATTTCTGAATAGAAATATAGTTTGAATAGAGATTTCTGGATAGAAGTATCATTTTGAATAGATAATAATGGGGGGGGGGCTGGATCCAGATCCAGCCCCCCATTATTATCCTACTCATAACCTTCACAAATTGAAAGTAACTTTCTAATCCCGCACATTGAAGGGCTCAGCAGCACCATGTCATCTGCATAGCTTAAGTTGTTTACACATACTTCATCTATATGGCATCCGACATGTGTGCTGCTGAGCTCCACAAGTAGTTCATTAATGTAGATATTGAAAAGCTTCGGAGAGGTAAGACCGCCCTGCCTGACTCCACACTCAAGTTTATATGGATCAGACAACATATTTGCCCACTTTACAAAGTTTCTCTGCTTGTCATTCCATACAGACAACGTAGATACCAGTGACGCGGGAACGCCCTCCCCCCGAAGCTTCTCCCACAAGGCATTATAGGAAACCAGGTCAAAGGCTTTTGATAGGTCCAGGAAACAAGCATACACTGGTGTTTTCCTATCAGTATAATACTTGACAGTGTTCTTCAGTGCAAAAATGGCACTCTCAGTAGATAGCTTAGCACGAAATCCAAACTGAGTGTCATGTAACTTTGTGTACCTACCGAGGTGAGAATCAAGCACACTGTCAAATACTTTGGCTATCACAGTTGCCAGTGAAATAGGCCAGTACTTACCCTTGTCTGCTATGTCTCCTGTCCTATTTTTTGCAATAGGTACAACTATCGTATCCACCAGCTCTGCGGTAAGTAAGAATGTCCTATACAGAGATTGAAGAGCATCGTTAAGACTCTCGGCAGATGAATACCAGCATTTTGTAGGTGCTCAATGCTGAGCTCGTCGTGACCAGGCGATTTACCTCTTTTCATATCGTTAATTGCAACTTTAATTTCTTTACATGTAAACCGTACGGGGGATTCTGATAGACCAAACTCAGCATCATTCACCTTCGACTGAGATTTGAGAGGCGAACTCACTTTAAAATGTTCTTTAAACATATTCGCTGTATCAGTATAGTCACTCATACCCTCCACGCTAACCGGAAGGCTACTATTATTATTATTATTATTTAGTTTTTTTGTTCCTTTCCAAAATGATGAGAACCTTTTTTTGGAATGAAGTGATGCTAAAATGTCTATTTCTATGTTCTTCTGGTTCTTTATACACCATTTTAGTTTTGATTTAAATATCTTACGACTTAATCTCATTTCTTCAAATATATGCCCACTGCTAGGTTGCCCATACCACATCCATATTTTAAACTTAAATCTAGATTGTGTGTGAAATTCTTTTACATGTTTGTTCCAGCCCTTAATACCCTTATTCTTTCCTACAATACCTCGCTGTGTTCTACCGTTACACGCAGCCTCACTTAATATATGAACAATTTTTTTATACAATTCATCCAACAACATTTTGTGATGTAAGTTATTACAGAATTTGTCCGCGCAGCTTACAAATTGTTTAGGAAAATCTAAGGTTTTTAATTTATTATTACACAATTGTGAGTATATTTTAATGTCCTCAGTTCTTCTTTCCCCCCAACGAATACCATTATGTTTAGGTCTAGTCACACTCGTTTAACCTAATCACAGTTATATCACATTCTAATTTCAAGGGAAAATGATCTGACCAAAATGAATCAAGAATAACCTCAATGTTTACCACTGTTTTTGCCGCCGATTGTGTCACAAGACAGTGGTCTAGCCAACGCTTGCACCCATGTGAGTCACTAATAAATGTATACGTTTGCGATAACTCACCAAGATAATTAATATCGGCACACAATAATTCTTGCTCCGTACAAAAACTAAGAAGTTCATTACAAAATGACTCACCTGGGTGCGCGTTGAAATCCCCCAACACATACACCGTTTCAATATTGTTACTTTGTATTATAGAGTATATTTCACACATTCCGACATTCATGTCAGAGACATTCCGTAAAACTCGGAAGATTTTCACTACAATCCGTTGGCATATATGTATTTATAACCATAAAACACCTATCTTGTAAAACTACTTTTATTGCACAAATGCGATTACTATCACTTTGCACTACAGTTACACAATTAAATACACTCTTTACTGCAAGACCACATTACTGCAAGACCTCTATATGGTCTACCTTTACAGATACCAGCTGAGGTATCCACTGAAGACTTCGCAGTATAACTGAATTCTTGATCTATATTTTCAAGATAGCATAAATCATGTTGATATAACCATGTTTCTTGTAACAATACAATATCAGCTGTCCTGCACAGTGATCGTACACAGTTCACTGACCTCTTCACATTTTTACAGTTAAATGTTATTATATTCATTTTTGAAGCACTATCCATTTTTTGAATTAATTATTTCACTCTGTGAAAGGGGTTTCCCTTCCTCTTTTCTATACTTGAAATGTATAAAGCGCCTAAATGTGATACCATCAGGCCAAATCTGATCATCCAAAAACATTCCCAATTTGTTTTTGTTTATAAGTATTTTATATGCGTTTATGGTCTTTCCTTTTTCATTTTAATTCTCTCAAGCGAAACAACTTCTGAAGTTTTATTTTTAATATATTGACAAATATCCTCTTCTGCGGTTTCTTTGTTTACATTAGAGATAAACAAAGGGATATTAATTTCAGCCGCTTTGAACTTCTCAGTTTGGTCCGTTGCCGCTTTTCCTGTTCTTCCGGCAAACCGATTTCTAGACCTTCTTTTTTGAACTGTTATCCACTCATCAGTTTGTGTATTATTTATTTTCCATTCGCCTTTTTTCGCAATATCCGCCATCGTGGGTTGTTTTGTTTCTACATTAACTGTGTGACTGGCCACAGTCTCTGTCATTTCAGTGCACATTTCATTTTCTAATAACGTTGAGTTTATCAATGTGCATGCGGCACTTGTTTTTTCTAAGTCGACCTGAGCGCGAGCGAGAGGGCGATACTTCGGTGACTCAGTGCGCTCTGAACTTGATCGCCTCGACATTGTGTTGATCCCGGCCGGCGATAGGCCGACTGGCCCACTGTCAAGTAAATACCCTCCCCTTTTTTTCTTATTGATATTGCAGGTCAATAACGATGCTGGGGGTCGGATTGCTTCTAAATCCATTTTCAGCTCATCTAGTTGATTCATTGTTACATAGCTGCCTTTTATTTCGTTTATTTCTGTACGCATTACCAAAAGATCTTTCAATAATTTAGTGACATCGACATGGTCGAAGGTAACGGGCGGTAATTTTTGTAAGTCACGCGCCACAAAAATTGGTATTAGATCCGGTTCGGTTACTTTGAAGACACATATCATATCCTCTAAATTTCTCTGTTTCTTGCCTTCTTTGCGCCTTGATATATTCTTCAGGTTACTTTTAATAGAATTAAATAGCAAATCTTTCGCACATTCTACCTCCTCTTCAGAAAAAGCAGACGCACAGATCCTTATTAGACTCTCATTGTCTATCACTGCAATCTTATTCTGGATAAATGATAATAGTTCACTTATTACAATATTACAGTTCACACAACTTAGCGTATTCACAGTTTTCGCAGACATCGCCGCGGAATTAGCCATGTCCGATCCGTTCGCGAGCGCGTACGCCGGGCGACTCTTAAATCATCCTGTGATCGGGAATTTCCCCTAAATCACGAGGCATCAGGAGGCACCACAGCCTCCGCGTTCTTTAGGATCATCTCGGCCGGGAGAATTGTGAAATGGACATTGTTAATCCCACAGCATTGTACCAAATATTACGGATAGCTTGGCATTACGTTTATAAAATGTTTTCAGTTTTAATTTTATTAAACTGCAACTTGAATTAATTATTTTCGCAATTTTTGCACTTTTCCAGCAATTCACAGGCATCGAGATCGCACGACGAGCGATTGAACACATTCGTTTTATTCCACTCGCGTTTAGGAGAAGTGGACGGCGATAGGTCGTCTCAAAAAATGTTGGGCTCGTTACTTTCCACGGTAGGCAGTTTAATACGGCTGCAGGTGTAAATGTGTAAGACTACCATTGCTGCGCAGCGGGAGGTAGACTGTTAGAATACACTTGAGGAATTTCTGTTGATGTTTCTTCAGGTAGAGACGGCAGAGGAGGTGGTTGCAGCACCGTTGCTTCATTTCCTTTCTTAAATTATAATTGCAGGAGTTCTATCTGGTGGCATATTGGCAGCAGTCGCTGTAGCCCGTACCACTGGTGAAGTGGTATTATTGATTTTCTCTTGTTAGTCGTGGCCAAACGGGGATGACTCTGAATTTCCCTGGTACTGCTTGTATTTGTTGTTGCTTCTTCAAACTTGAGACTTCAAATTTGTATTTTTTTCATATATTTGAAATTGGGCGAAGGCTTGAAGTTATTGGATTCTTCAGCGCTGCAAGATTTTAATTGACTTTTACTTGCTTTAAATCATCCTGTGATCGGGAATTTCCCCTAAATCACGAGGCATCAAGAGGCACCACAGCCTCCGCGTTCTTTAGGATCATCTCGGCCGGGAGAATTGTGAAATGGACATTGTTAATCACACAGCATTGTCCCAAATATTACGGATAGCTTGGCATTACGTTTATTCAAACATGTTATGTTATTGTTAATCTCCTCATTTATACGCAACATGTTTTCAGTTTGAGTTTTATTAAACTGCAACTTGAATTAATTATTTTCGCAATTTTTGCACTTTTCAAAGCTGTCAAACTGCTAATGCAATTTCGCGAATCCCTGACGATTCATACAAAAAATAAATCAAAACAAAGCGTCATTTGATAATCGGCGTCGCGCAAAGAATTTCGCAATTGAATTTGTATTTCTTTCATGTCAAGTTTAACTTCAGTGAACTTGCTAATACATTAAATACGCCGATGTCAGGTGTGCAAGATTTATCTCTCCGAATTCCCGGAAAATTTTGAAGGACGCCAACAAATAAACCAAAATAAGGATTTATTTCAACCGCAAGTATTTTCTATAAATTTAATATTCTATTCCGGCGATTTAAAACTACTTACATACCTACGCCGACATGGTAAATAATTGTATAACCTGTTCTAAGGCACTAAGATCCAATCAATACATCCAATGTGTCAAATGTGGCAACTGTTATCATCCAGTTTGCGCCAAAATAACCGACTTTCGTAAAATATCTGACGAAGCAAAGTCAAACTGGGCATGCACGTACTGCCGAAATAAAGAGCTCAAACCTGGCAACTTGACCGCTCCGGAACAAATTCAAAGCTTCAACAATAGTGATAACATAACTTGCCTGTCTGTACTAATATAAAAAAATGTGGGAGTGAGCGCGGCCGATAAGATAAACAACATAAACTTGCCGCGTGAAACCCGTACACAATTGACAATGAGTCAATCCGACGTATCGGACACATCCGACACTTCAATTCTTCTTTCTGAAATTCGGCTATTAAGACAAGAAGTGCTAAATCTCAAACAGCAAAACTCTGATATTGGCCTAAAACTAATGACAGTGTCTGAATGTCTTACTTAAAAATTTGATGAATATGATAAACGTATCAACGCGAAAGACAACGAGATTTTAATGCTGCAAGAGTCGTTATCAGTACTTCAAGATAGAGTTAATTATCAAGAACAATATAACATGCGAACCGAATTAGAAATAGCGGGTATCCCAGAGCAAAACAACGAGAATTTGATGCATACCGTTTCTATTATTGCAAATACAATTGGTGTAGACATATCTGATGGTGATGTGGAGCATGTAGCCCGCATCGGCTCACGAAAAGTATTACAAGTGCAAAGGCCACGGATTATTGTTCTCAAACTTAATCGCCAAGCAAAGCGTGCCGAAATACTTAAAGCCGCTAAAGTAAGACGTCCGCTCTGAAGATATCGTCCAGGGCTCTTCGCACAAATTATATATCAATGAACGCCTCACTAAGACGAATAGAGGTTTATTTCGTGACGCCCGCTTACGATCACAAACACATAAATTTCAGTACTGCTGGATTCGAAACGGTGCTATTTACGTACGAAAAACAGAAAAGCTACCCTCTATCCTTATTCGGTCTCATACTGACTTGGACGCTAAAGTCGGTCCCGTTCAAAATATTGTCTCTGATTAATATTAAGTTTTTGCTACTTTATTAAAAGTTTCGTATTTTATATAACTTTCATGTTTTTTCATTATCTTTTTATTCTGTAATATGTATACTCTACACCCTACACCACACACTAACACTCATAACAAAAACGCACACTAACATATTCAACAATAATATGGTTCATTCTCAATATTTTCTTTTATTTATGTCAACAAAATTTAAACCACAGTCATTTATTTTATTAATTCAAACAAATAACAATTTATGTAAAAATACATTTAATCGATATAGGATTAATTTATTCTTTGAGGGCTCACTACTTGATGGCAATTTCTTAAATTATACAATTTTATCTACCTGCGTGTTCTATGACTATCGAGTTCATGACACTCCTAATAACTTTTTTTTTTTTTTTTTTTGTACGGAAAATCCTCATGGATCGTCTGCCACCCTGGGAGGCGGCAGGGTATGTCGGACTCGTACCGACTAAAAACCGTACATGCCTTGCTTTGCCCTATAGTCATGGCCATGGGATTCATGACATTCACCACGATCATGACAGGCTGTGATCCAGTGTTTTCTGGATCTCTTCAGAAGCCGAGGCTTCATCTCACATCCCACAGCACGCGAACACACGCGCCACCTACAGGGGCCATTGTCTGGTCGGGCGACGAACTCCCCAAGTCAATCGCCCGCAGGCCACCACTCCTAATAACTTGCGTTCATTGTTCGCATATTTATCCACTAAAGCTATGCTATGGCTACCTTTAACTTAAACGTTTCTGATGAAATAGACAACAATCTAAGTATCGAGTGTCAGGAATATGACAGACTGGAAAATTGCAATCCTGTTATGTCCTTAAATTATAAAATCAAAATATTGACATTTAATATAAGAAGCATTATACGTAATTTTGACTCGTTTTGTATTGCATTTAAAAGACTAAATATCGAATATGACGTAATCGTCTTAACGGAATGTTGGCTGGGGTACTACCCTCTTATTTGGCAAATAACGGGTTATACTGCATACTCAACAAAAAATAATCTGAACCAGGTGGCGTAGTTACATATATAAAAAATTGCTGGGAACCGTCAGTTTATGAATCTTCTCTTCTCGACGCTGAAGCCCTTGTTATTAAAATATCAAAAAACTTTACCCTTATTGCCATTTACCGCTCGCCCTCTTATAGACAAATTGATAACTTCCTATCATCTCTGGACAGCTTACTATCAACCCTTAAAACAACTCAAACAGTCGTGATCACTGGAGACATCAACATAAACATCTTAGCCGCTAATGACAGGTCTTGCGAAGAGTATCTATGTTTGATGGCTGAACATGGTCTTCAAACTGTGATTTCAAAACCTACAAGGAAAGATTCTTGCTTGGATCCACTCCAAAATTGTGTAAGTGGTAGAAAAACACACAAAAAAAATAAAGATAAGTCGTTGTAAAGTCATAGACACGCCTTGGATATCCCGGGGGCTAATAAAATGCATGAATCATAGAGATAAGCTCCACCTTGATGTGAGGAAACATCCTGAAAATCAATAAAAAAGGTTATCTATACTCGATATAGAAATTTCTTCACTAACCTGTTGCATAAGATAAAACACGAATATGATTCTAAACTACTAAAAGATAATAAAAATAATACGAAAAATCTTTGGAAAACCATTACAAATATTACCAATCCCAACAAAACTAAATGTGATTCTTCTGATTTGATTAATAGTAAAGGTAGTGCCCAAGAATCTGTTGACGATTGTAATAAATATTTTACTTCTGTTGGCAAAACACTTGCGAACAAGCTTTTGATCGAAACAAATGAAAGTCAAGATACGATTCTATCAAAAATAAATCTAAAATACACAACTGCTAGTTTTTCATGCAACCTACCGACGTAGAAGAAGTCAGCAAAATAATCCATAATTTAAAAAATATTAGTGCTCCGGGTCTAGATGGATTCACAAATTGCCTCATAAAAGAAATAAAAGATAATATCTTACTTCCATTCACACACATTCTCAACCTCAGTTTAAGCACTGGAATATTTCCCGATAAATAGAAGGAGGCTACGGTAGTCCCAATTTATAAAAGTGGTTCTAAACAGGAACCTAGAAACTAGGGCATGCAATCTCGGAAGGTTCTCAATTCCGGTACTGAGTTGCAATACTGGAGGTCTAATATCGGAAGCCGGTACTGTCCCGGTACTAGTAACTTTTAATTATTTTGGTATCTCTTCCTTGTTCTCTAGTGAGGAAAATAAAATGGTTTGTTACAAATTAAACAAATTTATGAATCAGTTTTTAATCACTTTGTAACATCCAAAATTAAACATAGATAATATTATTATTTGGTAATATTTCTCCCTTACTTACTCTTATTAAACATTTAAAACAGTAAAATCAACAAGAATAGAATAAAACAATTATGTTTTTTTATATTGATCTTAAATAAAAAATTAAACATAAATTCAATATGATTGATAAAACTAATTTAATCAAAGTAAGAATTTAACATACAATATGAAAATTAGTTTAAATTTTAGCTTCATCGAAGTGTCAACCTTTCACTTTTATTATCTTCTCGCATATTCTAGACTTTTGTTAATTAGTTTCCTAAAATAATCTTCATCTTACTATCGCCAAAACACCCCAAAACCATGACATTACCACCACCAAGATTTATTACTAGGCACTGTGAATGCTTCTGAAGACCTTTCTTCTTTTGATCGGCGTACAAAACACATGTCTATTGAACCCGAATATTTGAATCTTAGATTCATCACTCCAAAGGATATTTTCCCATTGATTTATTGTCCATTTTTTATGCGACTCTGCCATTCTAGTCTATTGTTCTAATTGAATTGTTAGTTTGGTGTCTTAGCAGCAACACATCCCCTTAGTCCCGCAGCCTGTAGACGTCTTTTAACCGTTGTTATTGTAATGGGTATTGCTAGCGTATCATTCACAGCTGCGATATTCGTGGTGCAGTTAAGCGTCGATTCCGTTTAGAGGGGACTCTGATGAAGTTATCCTCTAGATTTGTTGTGGAATTGGGCCTACCAGACCTTTTTCTTTCTTAACTTTTCCCAGTTTCTTGTTTTCTAACAAGCGTGTAGTGAACACCTTTACAATAAATTCGAAGTCTTTCTGCGATTTGACGTTTACTGTATCGTTCCTCTTGTAGAGTACAAATAGCCCTTCGCTGTTCAAGTGTGATTTGCTTCCGTTTAGCCATTTTCAGAGAAAAAAGTACGGTTTAAGTAGTAGTCGAAATCTTTCGAATACAGAGAATGTTAATATCACAACCTACGCGTGCCAATGCTCAAGAGCGACTAAATTGGGCCCAAAAAAGTTAAAACAAAGAAAAACGTTCAATAAAACCGCAACATTGCATAAAAGAAAGCAACGACTGATTAAGTGTGACACACACGTATTTTGACAAAATTAAGGAAATTGTTAAAACTTGATGAATGTGGTATGATAATCCTAATGTTTTTGTGTGAACAATCGTAAAAGATCGTAAATTTTAAATTAATTATTAATTTTTATCGCATATTGTCGGTGATGTTTTGTTTTGTATGAAAACACATGTGCTTCCAAACTTTTGGACGGTAGTGTATAGAGATAAAACTACCAAGTGTACAAATGTAACTACTAAGTGTCAGGTGTCACATATAGTCTTCAGTCTTGAAATATTTATTGCGAAATGAGATAGCATAAAAACAACATATTGAAAAGTAAATCACTTATACAATAATTAATTACTAATAGCTGGAGTGCGGGGAGGGACGCGCGGTCACGCGTGCTTGCGGGTAGCGTATAACGTTAGACTGGGTGCATTCCGAAAAAAATATAATCAAAGTATCAAAAATATATGAATATCGGAATTCCGATATTATTCCTATCAATATCGGAATTGAAATATCTGAAAAATTGTTACGGGATTCCGGTATTACGAGATTCCGGAATTCTGAGATTGCATGCCCTACTAGAAACTATAGGCCTATTTCTCTACTAGGGACTTTTTCTAAAGTTTTAGAGAAGATTGTTAATAGACGCTTAACTGTTTATTTAGATACACATAAATTAATCTCTGACAATCAGTTTGGCTTCCGACCTGGCAGATCGACGGAGGATGCAATTAGTCTACTTACAAATACTGTCTCGTCTCACCTTGATATTAATGAGAGCTGTATAGGTATTTTCCTGGACTTAGCGAAAGCATTTGACACTGTTGCAATTCCAATTGTCTTAAAAGAGCTAGAATCAATAGGTATCCGTGGCCTACCACTCAACTGGTTTCAAAGTTACTTACAAAATAGGTATCAACGTTTGAGAGTTGGGGATTGCATCAGTAGTCGTTTGCCGATTGATTTTGGAGTTCCACAGGGCAGTGTGCTTGGCCCTACACTGTTCATAATCTATATAAATGATATCCATGACACTCCAATTGATAATTCCAAAATCATCTGTTACGCCGATGACACTGTGGTTCTTTTTTACAATAATTCATGGAAAACAGTTTTTGAAACTGCACAAAATGGCATGAACAGTATCAAACACTGGTTAAACTCGAATCTCCTATCTTTAAATGCAGAAAAAACCAGCCACATCTGCTTTCACAAAACTAAAGCATCAGCGCCAATACCAACACTTTTTCTCAAGATTCATACAGCTGCTTGCCTTTATTCGGCTTCCTGTACCTGCATCACCCTTCAAAAACTAGACAAAATAAAATACCTTGGTTTAATTTTTATTTGAATTCTTTTTACAAAGGTGTACATTTCTTTGACACTACAATTTACCAGTTAGGTATGATACATAATCAGTGTCTTAATAATAACTAAAACTAAAGTACATTGACTTATAATAAGTGCAGATAAAATTATTCAAAACTATAGAGGTATACAGCGACCTGCCTGATCTAGGTTTATACAAACCTGTGTTTCAGGCCATCACTTTACGTGGTAATTCGGTTGGGACAATAGATTATTTAGACACTAAATTAACAATTACCTTATTAATGATTACAGATGAAGTAAGACTAAGCTATGCAGGTGATCAATAAAAACACAAGATAGTACTATAATTACGCCAAAATTTCTAGAGCTTTTTCTGTATCTATATAATTGAGGGTCCCTAAATATTCTGCTAATATTACACTACATTTTTTGAGCATGCACTATATAAATTAAGTAACTTGTTGAGCCTATTGTAAAGAAAAGGTCCTAAAAACACATAGAATCTAGTGGCAAAAGCATGTCTAGTTTGCGGATTTGTGCAAACCAAATCCTTTCTTCTCTTGTCGGGAGGAAGTGGGGCAAAAGGAAGTTCAGAGTGTTGAAGTAGGACTACGTTTAGAATAAATAATTGACGTACTGTTAGTACCTTACATGCTGCGTAGAGTTCATGTGTAGGAAATCTAAATGGGCGAAAGGTTGCAACCTTTAGAATGACTCTTTGGGCGCGTTCTAGAGGCAGTAAAATTGATTTTGCAGCACCACCCCAGGTAGTTATGCAGTACGTAAGGATAGATTGACACATTTATAATCTGCTATACTACGTAAATTCTTAAAAACGTATATTAATTTGCGCACTTTAGAGCACAGCAAATCGATATGTTTACGGAAATTTAGATTAGTGTCAATAGTGATGCCCAGATATTTCACATGGTCAGCTTTTAATAAAGTGGGACAAGTACATGCAGTGTCGGCGTGCGTGCTACAATTATGTGCAAAAATGTTTAAGTTAGTAGGCGGTGTGTTATTCTAGTTTCTCATTGTAAATAAAATATATTTGGTTTTATCGGTATTTAACTTAAGAAGATTATTATTAAGCCATTTAGTCACAATGTTAATGCCATTTTGAGCATGCTCATAGACCTCAATTCGAGATTTAGCTGAGAACAGTAGGGCTGTGTCATCAGCATAAGATAAAATGATACCATTTTGAAGCGCCAAGCTGCAAAGGTCATTTATATAAATTAAAAATAATGTGGAGGACAAGATACTTCCTTGTGGTATGCCATAGCAGGTATTTTTAAGGTCAGAACTAATATACTGACCAATTTTCACACATTGTTGACGATCGCTAAGAAAATCAGAAAATAGCAATAGTTGAGCTCCTCTTATCCCCAGAGATTCGAGTTTGCGCAATAGTATTGAACAAAAAATAGTGTTAAATGCCTTGGCAAGATCTAGGAAGATCCTAATAGTGTGCAAGCCTGTATCTAGGTTTGTACATATATAATTCGTCATACGGTGAACTGCTTGGCTAGTTGATTTTTTTGGCCTGAAACCAAATTGACTATCGGAGAGCAACTGTTATGTTCCAGATATTTTAATAGTCTACTATTTATTATTTTTTCTAATATTTTTGATAGACCTGACAGAACTGAAATAGGTCTATAATTGCTAACACAATTTTTGTTTCCATGTTTGTGTACAGGAGTTACCACAGCTTTTTTAAGTAATTTAGGGAATATTCCTTTGTTAACCAAAAGAACTGCATAGCTGATAAATGTGTGTCAGTGGAGGTGCAAGCGTGTATTTGAATCTTTTTAGTACGTTATTAGGTATGTCATCCCACCCAGTAGCACAAGCGTCCTTAAGTCCTGTTATTATTGTTAGTATTTCATCGACATCAGTATCTAATAAAACAAATGAGTTTAGTGTACTAGTCCGAGATGACTTAGTCGGGGTTTGAGGGGAAAACCTTTCGGAATTTAGGGTTTTTTCTGCCAAGTTTTTACCAACGTTTATAAAAAAATGGTTTATACTATTGGTTGCTTCGGTTGGGTTTAGTTCGGTTTCCAGTAAATCTAGTGGCGTTTCGGGATTTTTTGATCTGAAAGTGTTAGTTTTTATGAATTTCCAAACCTGTTTACTGTTTTTTCCTGCTTTTTGTAGTTCAATTTTATTATATTGGTTTTTTAACTTTTTAACAGGTTATTGACAAAGTTTCTATATCTTTTATATGTAATGGAAAGTATTTCATTATCAGGTGCAAGTTTTGATTTTAGGTGCAGTTTGTCTCTGTGCCTAATACAACGCACGAGGCCGGGTGTTATCCACGGCTTAATGCTGTTGTACTTACTAGGCATTATTTTAAAATACGTGTTTTTCTGTATTGCATGCTGTACCGAATGAATAAAATACTGAAGAGAAGCATTTGGGTCACTCGTATTGTAAACCAGGTCGAAGTTAATGCTGCGTATATCATTTTCAAGGTTACTCATGTTAGTTTTAATAAAGCTACGCATGCAGTTTTTTCTAGGTGAGGTTATTTGCAGAGTTAGTAGAACAGCTTGATGATCAGTAAGCGATGAATTTGTGACCAGTGTTTTGGTCAGTTTTTTTGTTTTGACAATAAAATGATCCAAACATGAGCCGCTCTGATGGGTAGGATGATGCTGATGATGTGCTGGTAAAAGTCCATTAAATGAGCAAATATTCAGGTAGTTATATGCATGAGTGTTAGTTATTCCGGAGGCAATATTCATGTTCATATCACCCACTAATATTATATTCTTCAAGGATGTTAATTTTTTCAAATTACTATTAAGCGAGTCTAAGAATATGTCAATATTTTGGGAGGGGGGCCTATATATAGTGTTACGCCGAGTAACTAGGACGACGGAGATACCCATCTCCGTCACGGAGATTCTGGATTAGTCGATGCAGCAGGTAGAAAACAAACAAGAGGAATACGCTAGAATGCGGCACCCGCAACAAAAATAAAAACAAACAAAAAAAAATAGTTTGAGACCGGACTCAAGGCCAACATTAACAATGGCGATTGTAAATATCTATTGTTCGCAAGTTGAATAAAGGATGTAAACATCTATTGTCTCAAGAATGCAGGCGGGTCGCATTCTTGAGATTTATCGAGATTTTTCGAATCCAGAATCTTCGTGGCCCATATAAATAATGGTCGACAGCGTCGGAAAGGCAGTTCAGTTTTGGACACATCAAAGTGAAGATCGGAGTGAAGTACAAGTGATTATCAGTGCGACGTTAAGTGTAACAAGTGCTAGTATAGTGACTGTTCGTGTGATTTCTGTGTGTGTTTGTGTAGTGAATAAAGTGACTGTTTATTTCGGTGAAATAAGTGGTATTTAATTTATCCCGAACCCCAGCTCGTAACAATAGCTATAATCACTGTATCGGGTAACATTTTTATAATTAAACAATTACTATCTATGAAATCCGGTTCTTCTACAACTGTTTTTAAGTTGTTTTTGATATAAACTACTAAGCCATCATTTTGATTGATATTTCTTTCTGTTTTGTATGCGTTATAACCGTCAAGAGATGGTAAGTTTAGTGTCTGTTTTGATAACCAACATTCTGTTAGGACAATAATATCTAAGCATATATCGAGACATTGTAACAGCACTTCAAAACCGTTCATGTTGCGGTTTATGCTGCGAATATTTTGTGTGAGCAGGGTGAACGTTTTACCACTAGCAGGAATATGTTGTTTGCAATCCTCAACATTACAGATTTTCGATTCTGACACCGAAAAACTATCAAGATCACAAATTAACTCATTGGTCATGTTAATAATATTTTAATTTACTAAATATAATTAGGAAGGGAGGTAGTACCTGTTTATGAGCTTATTAAATAGAGAATAGAGAACTTATTCAATGGCGCTCTTAGGCGCCTTCATAATCTATTGAGTTGAGGTAGTTAGCCTCTGCATATAAGCGCGCCGTACAGGTTACATCGCCGGTTGGATGGTCACATTTTCTCTTGAAACGTTTGTACGTCGCACATTGAGGGGAAATAGATGATTTACTGCATTCTTTGAGAGAGTGTCCAGTGTCTCCACAGTGGTTGCAAGTAGGATTTGATTCTCGGCAATACTTTGCTGCATGTACGAACTGCTGGCAATTGAAGCACCTGGTTACTATTGTGAAATCTCTCACAGGGCACGATGTCCAATTTATAAAAATTCGGCTTTGAGTAATCAGCATTTTTCGTATGCTAGCTGGTACCTCTAAAATATAGTTACAAGTAGAAAGGTCTTTCTTGCCTGACTTGTGACTCAGCTTGATATTTTCTAGAAAAGACTCCCGGGCTCCCTGTATTCGGCAACTTGTCAGAAAGGTTTTGCTCATAGATGCAATCAAATACCTCTTTTTCAGTAAAGGACACCAATTATAGAAATCCTAGGGCGGCGTTTGGGAGGTTCTTGTACAGTAAGGCCTGACGAAACTAGTTTCTCAGAATTTTTCAGTTTGTCGATATCACTTTTGCTGTCGGTGCTAATTAGAACCCCCCATTTCTCACTTTTCTCAGGCCACGTACATGAAGCTTAAGTTCTCCTGGTGAAATTATCTTTTGAACGAGCGACTTAGTGTCGTCACTGGTTTTGGCCTTATCGCTGGGATAGATGGCGACGGAGCTCAAATTTGCAGGACGCACGAAGTTGTCAGCACCTTTCTTCACCATGGTAGCGTAAGAGGTTTTTAAGAGGAGAATTAGTTGTGTTTTTACAGCTTCTTGAAACTGCTGGAGAGAGTTAGCAACGTTCTGTTGACTCTGTAGGTGCTGAATAGTGCTGTGGGCCTGGATCGTTTTTTGTTTCAATGCTTGATATAGGACTGCCATCTGTGAAGTCCCATTTGAAACTTTCCGGCAAAGATTAGATACACGGAGCTTCTGTTCCGAGTTCACTTTCCCTTCAACGACAATAGTACAGATCTCGCTCAAGATGTTATCTATTGATCCCATCCATTTCTGGATCTCCGGTGTAGGGATCACTTCAGTTGGCAAATCACTGTCCGCGGGTTCAGGTGGATTTGGGTCACTCGGGGGTAATGTTCCGGTAGGTGTCGGCGGAGGGCTTCGCCGTACTAATTGGCTCCGCCCAAACGGGCTAAATCCTGGGTTAGACATACCCGAAACACTTTATTTAGGTATTATCTATGAAATTATTAAGTTCATTCTGCACAATATATGTAAGTAGGTTGCTTTGTTAGTAGCGATCTAGGTACAAGCCACACGCGACACACTTTACTTTTATGACTGACGTCGCAGAAAAATATTAATCGTACTTGTTTATAGATGTAACATTATAGCGAATACAGAAACACGTCCGCTTAGTCTCGCGTCTCGCAAAGCAAATTAATAATTGACAATAGACTCTGTTTCAAACCTTACATAACGTTAGTCGCAAAAAGAATTAGGAAACTTATCTACACAATGAAACTTCTACGTAACGTTGCCAATAAAAGGATTTTGAAGCTTGTCTACGTCGCATTATGCGAATGTGTGCGCGTAAGCGGGTAATCATAATAGTATGTCGTCGAAAGTGAACTTAGTTTCTAAAACAGTGAAATGTGCTAATTGTAACATTGTTATTAGCGAGATTCTTGTTTATATGCAGAATAAAGTGGACACAATGGATAATGAGAGCATGGTGAGAATATGTGCGTCTGCTTTTACCGTCACTGAAGTTGAAAAGGCAAAAGCTTTATTGTTTGATTCGATCAAAACAAACAAACGAAATATCTCAAGAAGGAAAGATGGTACAATTCAGAGAGATTTAGAGGACATTATTGCTATTTTTAAGGAGACAGATCCAGATGGAATGGCGTTTTTGTAGCCAGAGAGCTCAGATGTAAGTGAAATAATGCAGTTGTATGCGACTACAAAACAAATTGAGGATTTAGAAAATAAATGGTTCAATTGTCGGTATAACTCCGTAGTTAGTTTCAATAATGAAATAAACACGAAGCGCGGAGGGTACCTACCTGACAGCGGACCGATGGCAATTCAAACACCGAGAGACAGCTCAATGACTGAGCAAATGGAGGTAGGCACCTGTCTAAGTCAAATAGCGTATTCGTCGCATTCACCTGACGGAGCGCGTGGAGATGACTCATATTTAAAGGACACGGGTGCGTGCATAGATAAGAGACTATGTGCACGTCCGCTGCCGGCACAGTCACTGAGTAACTACCAAGGTGAGCGCATAAACACTTCTAACTCACACGTAAATAAGATAGCGGTGTCAACTTCCAAACACATGGATGCACGGTCTTACACTTTAACAGAGCAAGCACCCATTCAACTGAGTGCATCTGCATCGGAACGCTGCGCGAGTGAGTCAGAACATACATTGTCCAACATAGGTGTGAAACCGGTATTGTCGGCGGGCGAGAATAACGGGATGCTTCCAGCTGATGTATGTAAACAAAGCGCTGTGATATCTACGGCTGTAATTGATAAACCCGTACCGTTGGCTGAGGCGGTACGTAAACTATCTTTTGCGGAGACTGTGGCTAATGGCGAGGGATGGAAAAAACCTACACAGGATGAAAACTAGGTAGAAAAACAGAAAAAGCGATTAAGAAATCAATTTATTGGGAGCAAAGGAAAGGCTAATTTAGACTGTGGTAATTTTAAGGCGGCAGATACAAAAGTACCTTTATTTGTATCCAATGTCCACAAAGATGTCATCGAGTCTGATATTGTGAACTACAAAAACGAAAGAGAAAGTATTATTATTAAAAATTAATACGAGGAAACCCAGAGACTATAACTCTTATAAGATCTATGTGATGAAGCATAAAATTGATATTTTCCTAGATGATGAGCTATGGCCTTCTGGCATAACATTCAGACGTTTTGTTAATCTGAGGGAGGACACGTATTTTGAAAAGACGAAAACGGGTATCCAGGCTGGCACGAAATAATTTTAGAATGGAAACTAAACAAACATGATGTGCGATATGTAAAACGATCAATGGAAGGGATACGAACATTGTGCAAATCGGCAGATATATTGGCGTTGCAGGAAACGTGGTTGTTACCACATGACTTGCCGCTACTTAACACAATTGACGAGGATTTTGGATGTACGGGTACCACTGCGGTAGACACGTCATTGGGTCTTCTAAACGGCAGGCCCCACGGTGGAGTGGCGATTCTTTGGCGAAAGAGTTCATTTGAATCGGTATCGGTTATCGACTGTCACAATGTGCGCGTGTCTGCAATTAAAGTGAAAACTCAAAAGAGTTCAATGGTAATTTTTAGTGTGTACATGCCTGTTAATGCCATTGAAAATTTGCCGATTTTTACTGATTGCTTAAGTGTGATAAAATGTGTGATTGAAGAAAACATTGATAGTGAAGTGGTTTATATTTTAGGGGACCTTAATACCCATCCAAACGAGCTTTTTTGTGTTGAGCTATTAAGTTTTTGTTTAGAACAAAATTGGTCCTGCATTGATATTGAAATGCTTGGTATTCAGTCCAATACATATACGGTCACCAGTGAAGTTCATGGGTGTAGAAGGTGGTTGGATCACTGCGTTGTCACTGAAGCTGCTTGTGAGACAATCAGTAACATACGGGTACAGCACGACGTGTAGTGGTCCGATCATTCTGCACTTTTTGTTGAATGTAGTATGGATAGAATCCCACTAAATGTGATAATAGCGGTAAGTCATTATGTAATGGTGTAGTCTGGGGTAGAAGGGAGGCGGAGCAGATTAACGTGTATCACACTTTATGCCATGAGAAGCTCAAACAGCTGCATTTTCCACTGGAATTTAGCTCGTGTGCTGATGCTTTCTGTTCTGACCCGGAACACATAAAACTATTGGAAAATATGTACAAGGAAATTGTTGATATTTTGACGTATGCAGCTGTAAAATCGTACCATCGTAGATGTTTCCGAAGGGGTGGGTATGTCGCAGGTTGGAATCAATATGTCGCAGATGCTCACAGGGACGCAAGGTTAAAATTCCAAGTATGGGTATTAGCTGACTGCCTCATTAGTCTAGTGGTCCCAAGTGAGACTGCTACACTAGAGGTCCTGGGTTCGATCCCCAGGTCGAGCAAAGTGTTATTGGGTTTTTCTATGAAATTCTCATTAGCAGCTCGGAGTCTGGATTTGTGCCCGGTTAATGGCTATAGGCTCGCCCCCTATAACATGGGACCTAAACATACCGGCGAACTGTGGGTGTACATTAAGTACACCTCTGCCTAACCCTTCGGGGAATACAGGCGTGATGGTATGTTATGTTATGTTTATGGTATTAGCTGGCAAACCAATAAATGGTGTTGTATATTACCAGATGTATGAAAGCCGGAAGGTTTTCAAGTCCAAGCTAAAATGGTGTCAGAGCAGACAAGAACAAATTAAAATGGATATTTTTTTTTTTTTTATTCGTGATAGGCCCACGCTTGACCGCCAGTTCGCCTGATGTTAAGCGATACTGCGATCTACGATGGAGCGCGCTTGCCTAGAAGAAACCGATTCACTCGTGATTTAAAGACACCCAGATTATATCTATCAGGGAAGACCCACTCGGGAAGTGCATTCCATATTTCAGCAGTACGCATTATAAAAGTGGACTTAAAGCGTTTCGTTCGGGCTTTTGGAATGTCCACCGTGAATCGATGACGATTTTTCGTGCTTCTGGTCTTACGATAGTGGAAAGGGCTAGGGGGGATAAGATCGTGGAGATCTGATGCACACTCTCCGAAATGTATCCGATAAAAAACCGATAAGCTAGCAACTTTGCGGCGATGTTCAAGACTTTGGAGTTTAGCTCGGAAAAGGGAGTCGTTGCCAATGAGCTTATTGGCACGTTTCTCGACGGACTCCAACGCCTCGAGCTGGTACTTAGGCGATCCATCCCAAAGGTGCGAACAGTACTCCATGCACGACCGAACTTGTGCTTTATACAATGCGAGCAATTGTTCCGGCGTGAAGTAACGCCGCACCTTCGAGAGGATATCCAGCTTTCTGGCCGCTATTTGAGCTTTGGACTCTATATAGCCAAAGTTGAGGGTTGACGTCAGAGTAACGCCCAAGAGCTCAAGGTGGTCAGTCATCGGCACAGATACATTCCGGAAAGTAGGAGCCAGTTGGAATGGGCTCTTTTTGGCGGAAAACAGACACGCCTGGGTCTTGGCAGCGTTGAATTTGGCCAGATTTCAACAATATTATTCCTATAAAAACTCTCGATTACCAAAATATAGTTTAGTTATTATTCTCTAGCGCTGATATAATAGTGGTCCCGTACTACTGCCCAGCCTTGGTTGGTTTTCAGCATAGTCTAGAACAAAGAATAATACTCCGGGTCTATCTCTTGACCTTCAGTGAGGCAATCGCGCTGTGTATAACTCAAGTGTTGTCTAAAAACTTAGTTCAGTGTTTTGCCAAAATAAACTAAGTGTTAAAACTAGTACTATTTCCTAATTAGTTAATTTTTATTTCAATAAACAAAGGTGTAAATTCAAAACAGTGTGGATCTAAACCAGAATCCAAGGGTGGCGCCTGCCAATCATCCGGAGACGCTGACCTTGAGGAAGTGGGGGTGAAGTTTCCCTCGTCCGATGAGCTATAATCCCCATTGGGGCCGTTGTGAGTTGCATCGTTCCGCACAGGGACCAATGTGTCCATCCTGTCCATCAGCACAGAAAACATCTCGTTCATTCTGATCTCTAAGTTGTCTAACCTAGATCGTTTTGGTTTCGTAGTACACGAGTCACCTCCCTTGGGGTCTGAAGATCTACGCCTCCTTCTCGTACTGGGTTCACTCTCCGCTTCTAGAGATAAAGCTCGATCAGCTTCCTTCCTTGACATCGGTTTTTGAGGTCTAACTGCTTCGTTGAACAACTCCGTTGCCGCGGCAGACCCCCTTATCTTGTCGCATACTGCTGGTGGGCTGGTTATTAGCGCTCTAGTGAATGCCCAATCCAGCATCTTCATTTTGAGGTCGCGAAACCCCTTTTCGGATAGCCGCGTAGTTTCCGGGACAAATGCCTAGGCTAGCTGGTCTGTTGGCAAGGCAAATCTTAGCTTGTTCAGCACCTGGGGGTCTACGTAATCTCCAAAAATATCCTTTGAAAGCCGGGTCACCTTCCAGGCAGTCCAACCGTCGGGCAACTGCTCCTGGGCAGAAGAAGTTTTACTCGCTCTAGGATCTCATTGTCATTATCAGTTACACCCTTTTCTTCTTCCAACAGCTCCCCCAGAGAGACAAACGGTGCTTCCTGAACCATCTGAAGCAAAACAATAGATGCCATCAGGACTAGGTAGTCAACTGAGTTGTGTCTACATTGTTCCTTCGTGAGAAAAAATATTCTATTTTAGCCCAGCCGATCAGAGGTTTTCACCTGCGTCCTGATCTGTACGGCTGCGGCTCACGGGCCGTAGGGCTGCGGCTCTCGAGCCGTACGGCTGCGGCTCTCGAGTCGTACGGCTGCGGCTCTCGAGTCGTACGGCTGCGGCTCTCGAGCCGTACGGCTGCGGCTCACCAGTCGTGCGGCTGCGGCTCACGAGCCGCACGGCTGCGGCCGACGAACCGTAAGAGTACGGCTGGGGCTCCCGAGTCGGGCGACCACGGACGGAGCTGGCAAACTAGTCATTGGACTGAGCTGCCTGTCTGTTACTAGTGAGCTGTGTGGCTGCGCCTAGTAAAGACAATTTGACTACATGTACTTACTAATTATGAGTATTTCTATGCATAGGAAATTAAAAAGGAATAAACTGTTCTGTATACTAAGATAGACAGAATAATTAGTTCATGCGAACATAATTTTAAACATTTACTATTACCATGGGGTCCCAACCCGAACAAAGTAAACATAGTTCATGTAAAATACTACTAGATGGCGTCACATGTATTGATTTGCAAATAGCGTGTGTTTAAAGTGGAAATTATACAAAAAAAGACCCTGAAAAAAATATGTACTAATTGAACACCAATTCTAAGCATGGGAAGATTAGATTTAAGTCAAATTTCAGTAATTATACGATATCTAATATTGTCCTCGTAATTCTGACTTTCTTTGTGAAAATAGATGGCACTGTTTATAGTTTTGTTTTAAAAATAAATGGCGCTGTTTGCAGTTTCTGAATTTCGATGCTAATGTGATGTGTAATTCCCGTATTTGTTTTTATAATAAAGTAGTAATAATAATAAATCTTTATTATTATCAGACGTGAAGTTTTTATAATATTTTTTTTGTACCATAGGGGTTGAAGCGCTAATACTTACCTACTATGGTCTGATAAGACAATACATACTTAGAGACTTACACCTACATACCTAGGTAGTTACCAAGGTTTAGGTACCTAGGACTTACTATATACCTATACAGCTAACAATACAATTGGTAAGAAGTACTACAAAATGTTATTTAAGTAGTTTAAATACATACAATACATATACCTATATACCTATCTAGGTATATAGGTATATAGGTATTTCTCGCACCGGCACACATCGGCGCGGTGCTGCGCAGCGGCTCGGCCACTCCGTAGGAGCGCGAGCGCTCCGATTACAAACAATACCTACAACTACACGCGGAAATTGACGTTTGTACAAGCGCAAATAATTGCGTGAAGTAAGTAGGGTTGCCGGCGCGCTGCATAGGTACCATATCTATAATAGGTAGTGTAGGTACATAAGGTACCTACATAGGTACATATTTCACAAAGTATTTTAAAACTAAACTCCGTTAGGTACTCAAAATGAAAAGCCAAATAAGTACCTAGGTACCTACCTAATAATAAAAAAAAATCGAATCTAAGAATAAAATATAAATGTTTATGCTCTTTTTAACAAAAAACACGAATATTTGGCCGTGCTCGCTCGCCAACATGATGACGAGCCCATAATAAAGCCAAAAAATAACCTACCTATAACTAGTGTGCGTTTGAGAAAGGTAAATGCGTACGCGTAGTACCTATTGGATGTAGTGTATTCAACGACAATAACGATATGTATACCTATAAATAGGTACATTTTACACTGTAAGTATTTAGATAGATAATAGGTATATAGAACATTGTTTATTCCACACCAAAAACCAATGTCGAGTAGGTACCTACCTATTTATTTATTTAGTAGGTATGCAATTAAACATAATTGCAAAAATAATGTTCGATTTGCGGACAACCCTTGTTCACAGTCCGGCAAACGCTCCGGCAAAATGCGGGGCCTGCGGTATTTGATGTTAGGGAGGGGCGGAGATTGGGCATTCTGTTTTTATTTATCTACCTATATAGGCGTGTACCTATCTACGTAAAAAAGATTACGTCTTTCGTAATGTTGTTTGTTACGAAAACGGTTATAAAATTTTCTATGTATATTTTTCATTTGTTGGAACTGCGAGAAGATCTCTAGGTGCGATACGGATAGTAGGTATTGTAAGTAAGCAGGCACCTAACCTAGGTATGTAAGTAAATAGGTACCTATATTAAATAGTAGGTAGGTACAATAAGTAACTTTAATAACCTAATAAGTTATGTCTTACCTAGGTACCTATGTAATTTAGTGTAGAGCTGTTGTAGACAAATATAGGTATGTAGGTACCTACTTATATCTAGATTATGTATAGATATGTATGATATGTAAGATTATGTATACCTATTTAAGCGGCGGCAGCCTAATGGCTAGGGCGTCGGACTTGCGATCATGTGGTTGCCGGTTCGAACCCCACCCATTGCACTACCGACGTGAACCCACTCGTAACACAAGCATTTAGCTAAGCACGAGGGGTTAACAAGAATACTAGTAATGTGCGACACACATTGCTAGTAAGTTTTTTTATATAAAAAAAAAATCTCTTTACCTTTGATTTAGACTTTGTGCATTCTAGGTACCTACCTATTTGGAATCGTAATGAAAAAGTTCCAGAAGAAGACTGCCAATTAGCTCAATTCATTTATGTACCTACTTAGCTAATTGGCAGTCTACATATATTCATATGTACCTACCTGACTACTTACTTATCTAATTACAAGTAGGTAACTATCTAGGTAGGTAAAAAACTAGAATAGGTAGGTACCTATTCTAGTTTTTTGAACCTACTCTATTTATGTAACAAACTATAAAACAAACCACGATTCCCGTGCTACTATTGTGCTTGAAAATGACGAGACTCAGTTTTTGATGTACCTCCCTATTTACATACCTAACTAACCCACGTGCGCGATAAGTTGATACTTTTTTTTTTAAAGAAAACGTTGCCCCACTAGGATTTTCTCCTGTATCGTGGGTGCGTTTACAAACACAAATTCTCACATACACAAAACGCCCAGACCCAGAACAACTACCTGTAGATCATACAAATATTTGCTCCGTGTGGGGATCGAACCCACAACACTTCGCGCAGAAGCCGATCGCTCAGCCGCTATGCTAAACGTGTCGTCAACTTGAGCGACTAAGCGCAGTGACGTCACAGACGCGTGCTTGATGCTTGTACAAGGCACAAAAAATATCACAATCACAAATCACAACGAACCTCAGCCTGTGATTTTGTCTGCGCTATTATTTTAATTCTGCCTTTATTGTACACGGGAACAGCGCAGCTTTATATTAATCCTTAAGTAGGTACCTACTTATACGTAGAGGTCATGGGTTCCATCCCCAAGTCGAGCAGTGTTATTGGGTTTTTCTATGAAATTCTCAGTAGCAGCCCGGAGTCTGGATTTGTGCCCGGTTAATGGCAATAGGCTCGCCCCCTATTACATGGGACCTAAACATATCGGCGAACTATGGGTGTATATTAATAGGTACCTACTCCTCTGCATAACCCTTCGGGGAATATAGTTGTCATTGTACTGTGAGTTAGGTACTTAATAAAATTATTAAGTAGGTATGTACCTACTTATCTTGCTATGAAAAACAATTTTGACACACACATCAATTAGAAAAATAATGTCTGCCCATCATGGATTAAAAAAATAGTTTTTTTTTATAAGTGCTGAATCTCCGAATCTAACATTTGGTGTCGGAAGAAAGTGGGATTTTTGAAATCCCTTTGGTCGCCTACTCCTGACGACAGATAACCCAGCTCTACATAAGACCTGGTTGGGATACAAGATCCCGACCCCAGTTGGCTGCCTACCATCCCCGCCGTTTCTCTGAGGCTTTACGAGACGGCTGCCGACCTTCAGACAACGTCTACTTAAAAACTCCACTGTTCCCGAGTGTTCAACAACACCGAGTTATCTGACATATGAAGAAGTTTGGCTACAAATAATATAACACGTCGTCTATAAACAACACTGAGCATTGACCCGTATTACAACATCTAACTACTACTGCACATCGCCGGCGTCTCCGCGCTACATCAGCATTTCTTCACTGCAATTTCCGCTGTTTCGATGTCAATGAACTGTCTACTAATAATACTGTGAGTGTTTCCCTGCATTATATTAATTTATTTTTGTCATTGGCGTAATTTTGCGATTAGATTGTTTTTTTTTTCTCCCCGATTTTGATAGTGTTTTTAATATAATTTTTTATTCACATTAGAAATATACTTATAGCGTATTTGACCCTTATCGTAATAATGGCCCACGAAAGTGGTAAACTTGATAAAAAACACACCCAATCGTGCTCTAGTTTACAAAATGTAGGCACGGAAGTGAATTTCTCTTTTCTTGCTAAGTTTATAAAGCCATTTGATGGCGATCGAAATAAATTATCATCATTTATAAGAAATTGTGAAAATGCACTGAATTTGGCCTCTAGATCACAACATCATATTCTATTACAATACATAATTTCCCAGCTAGAGGGCAACGCTGAGTCTGCTAGTTCCCTTAAAATATTTGATAATTGGCCAGAGTTGAAACAGTTTCTAAAATCCACGTTTGGCGAAACTAAATATAGGGATCATTTGATCTTAGATTTACAAAGCTGCAGACAGATGTCAAATGAATCTATCACACAGTATAGTTTACGCGTAGAAACATATCTAACACGGTTACAAACCGATATTACACATTCCACGAAGGGATTCACCCTAGCGAACTAAAAGGTAGAATCGCCACTTCAGAAGAAACGGCGCTCCATGCATTTTTACTAGGCTTACCTAGCCATATTGCTAATATCGTAAGATGCCACATCCCCACGACCTTACAGGAGGCTATTGATCTAGCTGTTCAGGAAGAGAAATTGCAAAATTATGTACAACTTAGAAAGCCTAACATCCCTATTGGATTATAACTCAAGTGTTGTTTAAAAACTCAGTTCAGTGTTTTGCCAAAATAAACTAAGTGTTAAAACTAGTACTATTTCCTAATTAGTTAATTTTTATTTCAATAAACAAAGGTGTAAATTCAAAACAGTGTTTTTTTTATAAGTGCTGAATCTCCGAATCTAACAGTACGCTAGAAGGTCCCCAGTAGACCGGTTTCGGCGAAATCCGTATTGTCGGTCACTGAGGAGATCATTTGCTTCTAGGTACGCCAGGAGCCTGTTGTTAAGGACACGCTCCATAGTCTTACAGAGTATGGACGTGACCGAAATAGGCCTGTAGTTAGCAGGGTCGGTACGACTACCTTTTTTGGGCACAGGTTGCACGTTAGCTAGCTTCCACGATTTTGGCACTTGACCAGTCTCAAGAGAGAGACGGAAGAGGCGTGTCAGCACTGGAGTCAACTCAGGCGCACATGTCCTCAGGACTATGGCTGGAATACCGTCCGGTCCACTGGCTTTATTCACGTCAAGACTGCGTAGCGTTTTCCGAACCTCCGATTGGCGTATGCGGTTTTCGGACATAACTGTCGTGCTGCCAGGCAAAGTTGGAGGTTTCGCGCTACCAGAGTCTAGACGCGAGGACTCCGCGAAAAGAGAGGCAAACAAGTTGGCCTTCTCTTCTGCGGTATGAGCCAGCGACCCATCAGGCTTCAGCAGTGGAGGGAGTGAGGGGCGTCAGAAGTTCGCTTCGACTGATTTAGCTAGGGACCAAAACGCTTTACTATCAGCTGGGTATGAAGCAAGTTTGTTCCCTATTCGACTAATGTGGTCAAAACGAGCCTTCCGAAGGACCTTTGTACAAGTCTTTGCAGCCCTGTTAAACGCCCTTTTCCTCTGACTCACGTCTCTCGCCTTGCGGTGTCGAGCATCAACCCACGCCAGGTATGCCTCATGCTTAAGCGCTTCAGCGCTTTTGCATTGAGGGTCAAACCAAGGGCGAGCTTTGCCGGACAATGGCACGTCGGAATATGGGATAAAGTACTCCATAGCCGTACGTAGCACATCAGTCACGGCATCCGCGCAGGTGGAGGGGTCGTCAGAAGAAAAGCACAGGGACTGCCAAGGATAAGCGGCGAAAAAAGCTCGCATCTCATCCCAATCTGCTGACTTGTATCGCCATACTCGCCGAGTGCCTCTACGGCTGGGATCGGGTGGCGAGTAGACAGATACAGATTTCACCAGACAGTGGTCGGATTTACCAAGCGGTGAGGAAATCGACACTGAGTAACGGTCTGGATCGGTTGTCAGCAGAAGGTCCAGGCAATAGGGTGTGTGCGACTCAACGTCAGGTACCCGCGTTGCACCTTGGACCAGCTGGGTTAGATCTAACGCTAGAGCGAGCTTTCGCGTCTCTAAGCCAGCATGGTCAGTGTCCCGGTATGGGTACAGCCACTCCTTGTGGTGGCCGTTAAAGTCCCCCAGTAACACCAATTGTGCCGAGGGGTACTTTAGTTGAGCCGCATCCGCCGCCTCACCTAAGTAAGCAGTGAGCCTGGTCGTCTCCAAATCTCCACTGTGCGACCGGTAGACACAGGCATAGAGAATTTTCTCCATTCCTGTGTCCACCAGTACCCATAGCACAGAGAATCCGGGGTCCTCAAGGTGACGGAGACGACGATAACAAATGTCGTCACGGGCGTACAGGCAAACTCCGGCACGGGGCTTAAATTTGTGCTCCAGGGTGTACCCTGGGTATGACAGGTACGCCACGTCAGTCGGGACTCCGATCTGAGTCTCCGTCACAAACAAGAGTGCGGGTTTTTCTGACTCGAGGTGGTAATGGACAGACTGGAGATTGGAGTGCAAGCCTCTAATATTCGTGAGGTGCACTTTCAACGAAAGGGCGTGCAGCCGCTGTTCAACCCTTCTTTTCTTGTTCCCTTTCATTTTTCGGAGTGAATCGGTGGGAAAACTGCAGTAGAATGAGGCTCCCTGCTGCTTACCAGTTGCCAATACGCCGCGACGCCACATCAGTGGGGAGCTAGTCTGGAGACTGCGGGGACGCCCGAGCCCCCCCGGCGATGTCCATCGGGCCCTTTCATCCGGTCGCCAACCGGCACGATGGCGCATCCCGGGATTTTTCGCGAGTTGGTGGGGCAGCCTTTCGTGAGTGGCTAACTCACTACTTGGGCCCCCTACTAACTGCGGTCGGCCAGCAGTGCACCGTGCCTCGGATCCTGCTACCCTACGCGACTAGCTACCCGATGTGTTGTATTGGCGTATGACAGAAGACGGTCTGACAGTAACTGGAGCAACTATTCCGACCCGTTTTCCCTATCGGTGTCACCAGACATCATGCCGGAACACGGCTAGGCCGCTTGGCGGCATGGCTTTGTCCGGTGGGTGGTCACTAACCACGGCCGAAGCCTACCACCAGTATGTTGTCGCCTGATTGGCACCACCCGGGGACCACGTGTGGGGTATCGGTGTAAGGGTAACTTCCCACGGACGAGGGCGACTCATTATTCTTGCCTCAAACCATTCTGCGGGGAACTTCTCAGCCTTCTGGAAGAACACCAATAACATGAACCCGAAACCAAGTGTACCTGTGAGTGTTGTGGTGTTTGTGATCCAAAAACGATTGCAAACAACTTTAAGGACCACTTCATGGTAAGGTCTCCTTTAGGCCCAACATTATACAAGGTTAGCTTTAGTATAGACGAAACCTAAATATAGTTTGTTCAGAATAAGTAACTGAATCGATTCCAATAATTTTTACACCATGTTATATTTTGACCAAAAAATATTTTAAAAAGGCTACAAGTTGGACACCGAGCGACACTAAGTACCTATTAGCAATCATATGCGTACAACACGGTCACGGCAGGTCATAGCGGCACTAGGCGCGAGCGCACAGTGGGGCGGGGGGTAAAACAACACCTTCAGTCGATCATTTAGTCGCCCGGAAGCTACAGGTTGATGCGCGCGTGTCACGCTCCCGTTCAGCAACGTAACGCGATCGCGAGCGTGCGGCCGGCGCCGGGCGGCGCCGTAGGTATTAGTTGTGTTTTGATTGATTCTGTAAATATCGTATGTGAAAAGTTAAATCAAATCGTTTATTTGTGAAAGTATCGTAAGTAGTACCATGAGTTTCTCATACACAAACATCCAGTATACAGAAATGGTACGTACACTAGCGGTTTGTGGTGATAACGTATCCCTGGCAGTGCGGCGGTACGAGGAGCAATTCGGTATCAGAGTATCGTGGAATACAATGCTTGCCGCTACACAAAGATCAAGGGAGTACGGTACCTTTCGGCCTTCGACAGCTTACATTGTAAATAGTGATTAAGTCAATTATTGTAAATAGCGATGATTAACATTTTTAAACACGCCAAGATGGTTAATTGTGTTAGCGTTTTACTGTTATGTTAAATTTGCGTCTCACTTATTCATAAATACTACTGTAAAATCATAATTTAAATATTGTATTTAGTATGATTCTCGTTAATAATTTGTAAAATATTATTTAATACTTGCATTGACTTCCTTGTGCGGGCGCATCGTATGATTGGTCGAAATCGTATCCGACGGTTGACGAATAGTGTAGTGGGGAGACCGAACTGATAAAAGCGCTAGCGCGCGCTCGTTTGAGGCAGTCTGGCTGGAGGCATTCGGTGCCTCGCCACCAAGTCCGGTTACGCTGTAAAGATTCCCTGAATCAACAGCTATCACCATTCCAAAAAAAAAAAAATCGTTTGAGGCAGTCGAGTATTGAATAATAACTTAACCTACATTATAGGGATAATATATTATATCGGTGTTAATGGTGTTAATTATTTGTGGACAATAAAAAGTGTCTGTGCAAAGCATTTCGTTTGACTTACCCTCTACTGTTATCTATTATCAGAAGTGGGATAGTGAACTCTAAAATGGAAAGTTATTGTAATAACTATAGTGATCACCGTAAAAGGCATCGATCTCGTGCACGACATCGACAGAGCTATAACAGTCATCGTGATAGTTCCTCAGAATCGAAGCGGAGGTCACGGCGGAGTAAAAGACGTCATGTTCGACGGGACAGTTCTTCTGAACCAGAACCGAGGGCAGCGCGGGAAAGAAAACGCCATAAACGATCCAAGAATAGGAGAACCAGTATAAAAGAAACGCATGAATCGGTACGCAGCCAATCTGTGATCGCAGCCACACCACCACAGCTGGCTCGAGAACAATTACGTAATACCATGCCCGTATCAGTACCTGAGCCGGTAGTGACGAGAGACTTCGAGCTGCCTGCCGACGCTTGTGGGTCGACACCAACATCGTCACAGTTACAGACAGGTGAGCATGTGAACATGAATATAAATAGTAATGACTTTGCATTATTGTTACAAACAATTTTAAAACCGGTTGCATACGGTATGTCATACAACAAAAATATTATACCCTGTTTTGATCCCAATCAGAAAAATCAGAAAATTGAACATTGGATTGCTAAGGTCAACGAATGCGCTAAAATTTACAACTGGAACGACGAACAGACGACACATTTTGCTCTTCCAAAACTGACAGGACACGCTTAGAAATGGTATGAGGGTCTTCAAACTATTCTTTTAACTTGGTCTGAATGGCAAGACCGCTTGATTAGAGCTTTTCCGTCGGAAAGTAATTATGGTGCCCTATTAACCGAGATGTTAGAAAGACGAATGAAATTAGGTGAACCAATAGATGACTATTATTTTGATAAAATTACTCTTTTAAATGCTTGTGAAATTCACGGAAAGAAGGCGGTTGACTGTCTAATATTCGGAATTGATGATAGAATGATTAGGGCTAGTGCGTCTTCAGCTAGGCTAACTGATCCAGAGGAACTGCTGAAATTTCTAAAGGACTTGGGTAAAGAAACTAACTTTCGCTTCAATAATAAACCTAGAAACAATACTGTAACATCAGATATTATTTGCCACAAGTGTAATAAGCCAGGCCATCGAAGTGCCCAATGTCGCAGTACCATAGTGGATGTAGTATGTTACAATTGCAAAGAAAAAGTTCATAAGTCAAATACTTGCACAAAACCTGTAGTTAAATGTGAAATATGTAATCGAATGGGGCACAAATCTAGTGATTGCTATTTTAAAAACGGTGACGGTTCCAAGCCTCAGTGCCAAGATAAAAGAACTATGTTAACTCGATCTTATAAAACTGATGACAAATTTCGTAAACAAGTAATAATTAATGACACTATTACTTGTGAATGTTACATAGATTTTGGTAGTGACTGTACCCTTATAAGTCAGGAAATTGTTGACAAAAATTCGTTACCCAAGTCTGAGAATGAGTTGCCGGCAATCCGGGGATTTGGAAATGGATCGTACACCCCGTTAGGTAGAACCCACATAAAATTATCACTTGGAGAGAAATTACTGCACAAATAGATGCTTATATAGTAGACGCTTCACTCCTGATGGAACCGTTACTAGTAGGCCAGAACTTCACAGAACTTCCTGATGTACTTGTTATTAAAACCAATGACAAATTAGAAATTTTGAAAAGAAAAGATTTAACAGAACTAATGCCCTTATCAGCCGAGGCAGATAATCAGGATAGAGTAGTATTACGAATCTCTATGAACGCGTGCGTAGTAGATTTTGACTTTATAGATTGCACACATGATAGCAATAAGACATGCGTTTTCCTTATCGAACATAGCATCAGAAATATAGGTCCAGTCAATTATTGGGTATTAGGAGTTTATAATTTACTTGAAGGAAAATGCCGGATTGGCATTAAGAATTTATCACAAGAATTTATTAATTTTACAAAAGGGATTAAGCAAAATTTTACAAAAGGATTGGCATTAAGAATTTATCACAAGAATTTATTAATTTTACAAAAGGGTCCGTGTTGACTAGAGCTAATATATTATCAAAAATTTCTCCCAATACCTATAATATTTTAAATTGCAAACGAATCTTAGATATCGCAAATCTTAAACCGATAAATCGAAATTCTATTAACATTAATGCAGAACTTTCTGATGACCAAATAAATTTAATAATAGAACTTATCAACAAGTATAGAACATGTTTTGCTCAGAATATGTCTGAACTGGGTTGTACTAATATATCAGAGATGAATATTGAATTGGATGATAAAACACCTGTTGTACATAGGCCTTATCGTTTGAGTTACGTAGAAAGAAACGTAGTGCGTGATATGGTTACTGACCTTTTAGAAAATGACATTATTGAAGATTCTAAATCGTCTTACGCGAGTCCAATCATATTGGTTACAAAGAAAACGGGAGGTTATAGGCTATGCGTAGACTATAGGGCATTGAACCGTAAAACTAAAAAGGATCATTTTCCTATGCCACGTATCGATGACCAATTAGACATGCTTAATGGTAACAAATATTTTTCCAGTTTAGATTTAGGTAGTGGGTATTACCAAATCCCGATACGAGAAGACTGTAGGCACCTCACAGCATTTGTTACACCCGACGGATTATACCAATTCAAAAAAATGCCCTTTGGTCTGGTTAATTCTCCAGCAGTGTTTCAAAGAACTATAAATAGGGTCTTGGGAAACGCCAGGTTTAATTTCGCACTCGCTTACATGGATGATATATTAATACCAGGTAAACATTTTGAAGAAGGATTTGCCCGGTTAGAACAGGCACTGAAACTTTTAAAAGAAGCTGGTTTAACATTCAATTTAGAAAAATGTAATTTATTTAAAACTGAGTTAGAATATCTTGGTTATGAGGTAAGCGAAAGCGGAATTAGACCAGGACGTGCAAGAATTATTGCGGTTGAACGGTTTCCAACGCCACAGAACGTCGAGGTCAGGCAGTTCGTAGGGTTAGCGAGTTATTTTAGGAAATTTATAAAAGACTTTGCTTCCATAGCGCGACCTTTGACGGACTTGACGAGAAAGAACTATCCATGGCATTGGGGCAATGAACAAGAAACTTCCTTCAGCCATCTTAAAAATGCTTTAATTCAGAGACCATTATTAGGTATATATGATCCTCAACATGCGACTTCTTTACATACTGATGCAAGCAAATATGGACTATCTGGAATACTAATTCAAAAAACATACACGGGGGTAGATAAGCCCATAGCATATTTTAGTAGGAAAACTAGTTTAGATGAACAGAAATATCATGCCTACGAATTAGACTTTGGTAGTCGTAGCATCCTTACAAAGGTTTCGAACATACCTCCTTGGTTTAAAATTCACGCTTATAATCGACTGTAACGCTATACGCGCAACACTTACGAAAAGAGATTTGGTACCGAGAATAGCACGTTGGTGGATAGCAATCCAAGAATTTAATTTTGACATTCAATATAAACCAGGACATACTATGTCACATGTTGATGCTCTCAGTAGAAATCCTCTGCCTGATGTTTCAGATAAGAATCAAGAGATTGTTCCATCCATACTGAGAATTACGCAGGAAGACTGGCTCTTAAGTTTACAATTAAATGATCCAAACACTCAACGCATCCGTAAAATTTTAGAGGATGAAGAATATGTAGATATTAAAAAGAATTACGTACTAAAGAATAATAAGCTTTTTTTTTTTAATTTTTTTTTTTTCGGAGCTTTTTTCCTTCATGGAAACATCAGCTCCATCATACTAGAAATCCGAATTACCACAAAGAAAAGCTATCCTACAAATACTAATGGGAGAGTTGCTGCTGTATCGGAGGCAGTAATCTATAAAACATTCTAGCCATCTCTGATATGGGGTCAGCCAATATACGTTGGAGAATTCCCACATCCGTCCGATTTATATTAAACTTTTTCAACAGTGACTCTCTTTCCACCTCGTTCCTGACACACTCCAAAAGCATATGTTGCACATCCTCAATTTTACCACAATTTGCGCAATTCGGAGACTCTGACTTTCTCATAAGATATGCAAACTTTGCAGATGGGTAATGTCCTGAACGAAGTCTAAATGCAATTTTCAATTTCAAAAAACCTGCTCATGTTGGCTTTTACAAACCAAGGCACGCGAGGGGGCTCGCACTGGATGGTTTTATACCATATGCCCTTCTCTTTACTGCGTTATAATAAGCTTTTCAGAGTTGTAAACAATGAGCTAAAATGGGTTGTACCCAAATGCGCTCGATTTCAATTGTGTAAATTTAATCATGATGATATTGGCCATTTTGGTATCGAGAAAACTCTTAATAAAATAAGTAAAGATTTTTGGTTCCCAAAGATGAAACGTTTTGTTACTAAATATGTTAGATCTTGCTTAGAATGTGCATATAGCAAAGAGCCAGCCGGTCCTAAGGAAGGATTTCTCCACCCGTTACATATGGTTGACAAGCCATTTGATACCGTACATATTGATCATTTAGGGCCTTTCATAAAAAGTACTAAAGGAAATTGCTATCTACTTGTGTTAGTAGACGGTTTTACAAAATTTTGTCTATTAAAACCTCTTCGAAACCTTAAAACGGGACCTACTGTTCGTGCTTTAGATGACATATTCTCCACTTTCGGGTACCCTAACAGGATCATATCGGACAGGGGGTCCTCATTCACTTCTAAAGAATTCGAGAAATTCTGTACAGAATCTAATATAAACCATATTTTAAATGCAGTAGCATCGCCTAGGTCCAATGGACAAGTGGAGAGGTATAATAGGACAGTATTGGATGCCTTGACCGCGTATACAAACAAACTGGGGGAAAAATTATGGGATACAGTATTAGGAAAATTGCAGTGGGGTTTAAATAATACCATAAACAAAGGAATAGGAAAAGCACCCTTCGAAGCTCTTTTTGGCATACAGTTAAATAGTAAGGGAGATAATGTTTTTTCTGAGATATTAAGTGAAGTACGGCAAGCGGGTTCTTTACGAGAAATAAGGGAACAAATAAACCAACACGTTGACAAAGATCAGGATAAACAAAAAAGTAGATTTGACAAAAACAGAATTAATGCTAAAACTTATGATGTAGGTAATTTAGTAAAAATACTAAAACCCGTTCCTAATAATGACGGCAAAAGTAAAAAACTGCTCCCAAAGTATACAGGACCTTTTAGGATTACTAAAGTTCTTGGAAACGATAGATATGAGGTTTCAAGTATAGAAGGCACCAATATATCCCAGAAAAGCTATTGCAATGTCTTGGCAGCTGATCGTATAAAACCATGGATTACCACACATTGCGACTCTGATAGCAGTGATGACCCCAGTGATGACAATGCTAGTACCTAATAATTAAATTTTGAGGTGTCCTGTACAGTAAGCTGTATTTTAGTTAAATCTTATCAGCTATGATAAATGTATAAAACGTCCGTGTAAAGTATGTGAGTGTTGATAGATCCACTTGCAGTATAGTATGGTATTTGTGAGTGTTGATAGATCCACTTGCAGTATGGTATGGTATTTGTGAGTGTTGATAGATCCACTTGCAGTATAGTATGGTATTTGTGAGTGTTGATAGATCCACTTGCAGTATAGTATGATTTATGAGTGTTGATAGATCCACTTACGAGCATGCGAGTGTTGATAGATCCACCCATGCTTCATTGAGAAAATGCGAGTGTTGACAGATCCACTCATGGTTTTATTAAGATGCGAGTGTTGATAGATCCACTCATGTCCTTTTTATGGTTATGTAAGTGTTGATAAACTAATGAAAGATTTTGAATAGTGTGCGAAGGAAAAGTGAATAATTTATGAATTTGTAATTATTGTTTGTTAAGCATATTCATTTAGTCATAAGTTTGAGGACAAACTTTGTGTCAGGAAAGGCCGAATGTTAGCGTTTTACTTTTATGTTAAATTTGCGTCTCACTTATTCATAAATACTACTGTAAAATCAATAATTTAAATATTGTATTTAGTATGATTCTCGTTAATAATTTGTAAAATATTATTTAATACTTGTATTGACTTCCTTGTGCGGGCGCATCGTATGATTGGTCGGAATCGTATCCGACGGTTGACGAATAGTGTAGTGGGGAGACCGAACTGATAAAAAGCGCTAGCGCGCGCTCGTTTGAGGCAGTCGAGTATTGAATAATATCTTAACCTACATTATAGGGATAGTATATTATATCGGTGTTAATGGTGTTAATTACTTGTGGACAATAAAAAGTGTCTGTGAAAAGCATTTCGTTTGACTTACCCTCTACTGTTATCTATTAATTGTGGAAAGTTATTAATATTAGGCACCTACCCACCGCCGGCTGTGGTTAAGTAATGCGATTTTTAACACTTTTCGTTGAACTTTTTTACGTGGTTGGCATAAAGTGCAAAAAATCGAATTGACTACATTTTATCACTTACGGCTGAATTTACGTATAATGTAGGTACCTACATAATAATATCTACCTACACTTGATCATTACGACAGTCCAAAGCCTGCAAATGTGATGGAAAATGTTATCACCAGTTAATTACATACAATACAATCGCTGTACCTACGGTTAGGTACCTACTGCCAAATAATTATCAATGAGCGCAAGCCGACGCCGAGCGGCCTGCGCGGGGGCGCCGCGTGGTGTGTATGTTTTTGTACGGATAACCAGGTAACGTAACACGCCTGTAACTTTATGATTTTTCTTGATATATTTTTGAAATTTTGTACATAGATTCTTTACATAAAAATACTAGACACGTGTTTCATCTTTCACCTATACTAAAACTAACCTTGTATAAGGAGAGTGGTGGGACCGACATGCCTGTGAGAAAGACCCGCTTCTCGGCCAAAGAAGTTGTTTTGTGTGGGGCACTCGTTCTTGCCGGAATTGCTCATGAGAACCATGGTTGTACCCATTCTTAAGAATAGAACGGGCGATGTATCGATAGGGCAAACTATCGACCCATTTCACTTGCAACCACAACAGCAAAAATACTTGACAGTTTGCTTAATGAAAATCTCAGTGGATATTTGAATTTACATGACGCACAATTTGGTTTCAGATCAGGACAATCCACTGAGAGTGCAATTTTGTGCCTTAAGCACACCGGTGTATGCCTGTTTCCTAGATCTCTCAAAGGCTTTTGACATGGTGACCTATGACATACTGTGGCATAAATCATTTGATCGAGGAGCTCAGCGAAGTACAGGTGGGATGCTATATTGACGATACCTGTGTCAATAATATAAGTTATGCAGATGATATGGTTCTGTTGGCCCCCTCGGTCAACGCCCTGCGAACACTGGTACATATTTGTGAGCAATACGCGTACAGACACGGCCTCAGATATAACCCACAAAAAAGTGAAGTATTGGTTTTTAAGGCAGGCAGGCTGGGACCCAGTGCAGTGCCTCCGATTAGAGTCGATGGGACTGTACTGAAACTTGTAAAGAACTTTAGATATCTGGGTCATCTAGTCACAGAAGACTTAAAGGATGATCTAGATATTGAAAGAGAGCGCAGGGCGTTGGCGGTAAGTAAGGAGCTATATGCTGGCCCGCAGGTTTGCTCGATGTACTACCGAGGTAAAGGTTACTCTTTTTAGGGCGTATTGCCAATCTTTTTACTCGAGAAGCCTCTGGGTTAGGTATACGCAACGATCCTACAACACCCTGCGCGTACAATACAATAATGCTTTCAGAATGCTGTTGGGGTTGCCGCGGCACTGCAGTGCATCGCAAATGTTCACGTACGCATGCGTTGATGGCTTTCACGCTATAATGCGAAAAAAATACAGCTTCACTCTTCCAAAGACTGCGCAGTAGCACCAACAGCATTTTGGAAATGATCGCATCCCGTAATGATTGTTCCATACAGGCACACTGGGTGGACATTGTTACGGGAGTATAATTAGTTCAAGTTGTTTACCTGTTTCTGTGTGTGCTAATACTAACATAATTGTTTAAGATAATTGTTACCAACATATTTTATGGACTATGTCTGAATTAAATGTTTTATTATATTATTATAGCTATATGGGGTGGCGTCGGCATTACAGTCATGCTACAAGTTGAACGTGCGCAACACTCTGTACTTAAGGTTATGCTTAGGAGGCCTTTTCGATATCACACCATTCAATTATATAATTAAGCTACTGTACTGACTGTACGCCAGCTGTATATTTTAAAATCAGTTCTTAAACAACACATTGAAGTACTCCAGTCAACAGATTATAAAATATTACTTAAACGTCGCGTATTCAAAATACAACTTGTATTCTAGAAAAAAAATGTATTCTAAAGTAATCTCAATTTTCGTTCTGTACCAAATTTATAAGTTACAAAGACATGGCCTCCACGAGACAGGCCTGACCTAGTGTGGGGGTCACTGTGAACATATTTTCTCCATATAAGTTACACTACCTATGCTCTTAATGTTACAATAAACATAATTATCATTTAAATGTATGGAAATGTAATACTTTTGGTCAATAAATCTTATTCTTATTCTTTTCCAGCAATTCACGGCAATCGAGATCGCACGGCGAGCGATTGAACACATTCGTTTTATTCCACTCGCGTTTCGCGTTTCACTCGGGCTTGAAGTTAATGGAGTCTTCAGCGCTGCAAGATTTTAATTGACTTTTACTTGCTTTAAATCATCCTGTGATCGGGAATTTCCCCTAAATCACGAGGCATCAGAAGGCACCACAGCCTCCGCGTTCTTTAGGATCATCTCGGCCGGGAGAATTGTGAAATGGACATTGTTGATCCCACAGCAGTGTCCCAAATATTACGGATAGCTTGGCATTACGTTTATTCAAACATGTTATTTTATTGTTAATCTCCTCATTTATACGCAACATGTTTTCAGTTTGACTTTTATTAAACTGCAACTTGAATTAATTATTTTCGCAATTTTTGCACTTTTCCAGCAATTCACGGGCATCGAGATCGCACGGCGAACGATTGAACACATTCGTTTTATTCCACTCGCGTTTAGGAGAAGTGGACGGCGACAGGTCGTCTCAAAAAATGTTGGGCTCGTTACTTTCCACGGTAGGCAGTTTAATACGGCTGCAGGTGTAAATGTGTAAGACTACCTACCATTGCTGCGCAGCGGGAGGTAGACTGTTAGAATACACTTGAGGAATTTCTGTTGATGTTTCTTCGGGTAGAGACGGCAGAGGAGGTGGTTGCAGCACCGTTGCTTCATTTCCTTTCTTAAATTATAATAGCAGGAGTTTTATCTGGTGGTGGCATATTGGCCGGCAGCAGTCGCTGTAGCCTGTACCACTGGTGCCGTGGTATTATTGATTTTCTCTTGTTAGTCGTGGCCAAACGGGGATGACTCTGAATTTCCCTGGTACTGCTTGTATTTGTTGTTGCTTCGTCAAACTTGAGACTTCAAATTTGTATTTTTTTATATATTTGAAATTGGGCGAAGGCTTGAAGTTAATGGATTCTTCAGCGCTGCAAGATTTTAATTGACTTTTACTTGCTTTAAATCATCCTGTGATCGGGTATTTCCCCTAAATCACGAGGCATCAGGAGGCACGACAGCCTCCGCGTTCTTTAGGATCATCTTGGCCGGGAGAGTTATGTAATGGACATTGTTGATCTCACAGCAGTGTCCTAAATATTACGGATAGCTTGGCATTACGTTTATTCAAACATGTTTTTTTTTTTTCAAAAGCTTACTAGCAATGTGGGTCGCACATTACTAGTACTACTATTCTTGTTAACCCCTCTTTAATTTATACGTACATTATACCCGACTGATGCAACTTGTCTGTGTGCAAGCCAATATGCATTTTATTCGATTCGTAACTGCACATTCATCGGGGGGTACGCGACCTGCTCGTATCGTGATGTAGTAGCAATGCGCTGTACCTAGTTAGTTGCACATTTGTTATGCATTATCAATATGCGTCGATCGTCCAAGTCTGGTTTTATTGGTCCGAGCGGTTGTCATGTATATCATAAACTGGCATGATATCCAACGGATATAGCAAAGCAAAATTATCCCATGTACCTACTTAAATATAATAAGTAGGATAATAATGGGGGGGCAGCATCTGGATCCAGCCCCCCCCCCATTATTATCTATTCAAAATGATACTTCTATTCAGAAATCTCTATTCAAACTATGATATTTCTATTCAGAAATCTCTATTCAAACTATATTTCTATTCAGAAATCTCTATTCAAAATAATACTTCTATTCAGAAATCTCTATTCAAAATTATCTTTCTATTCAGAGATTAGACACTACATTCATTCATAAAATCAATGACACGCGCATGAAATTCGAGTAGCAGTCGGTATAGTCTTTTCGACACGACCGCATAACGAAAATGGGATGCGCTCGATATTGTCCATCACGCTGCGTTATATTTGTAGAGCAGTTGCTATTTAAATACTTAAAATTTTATGACGTAGAAATAAAAAGCAAAATAATATTTACAATTATTATATTATAAATATCATATACATCATAAAGTTGAACTTAACTTTTTAACTATTTTAGTAACCAAATACTCAGTTTCACTCATTATTTCATCAAAATCACTACGCACTAAATATTGTACATTCACGCTTGCACTATCAGGGTCACTGTCTATATCTTCCATATGACCACCATCCACATCATGTACAATTATTTTTATTATTCGGCGAACATGCCCGGGCTCTTTATGCATAATAAAGGAAGTGTTTTTTTTTAAAAGATATTGACTTTTGTTTTTCTTCCTCATTTTTTTCTTTTCTATTTCTTGCTGTCTACTTTCTTCACATGCATTTGCCGCCACTTCGGCGTACCAGCTGTCTCGGTCTTGAGCATGGTAAAATGGATTAAGAATTGGATCTGAGCTTCCTATCAAATTCTGAAATATAAATATGAATAATTTTGTGTTATTAAACAGCAATAAATATTAATTCAATAGTTAACATCGATGATCACTTAGATACTTACAATACATTGCTGGTCAATGTTATCTGAAACAGGACTGTAGGATGGTGAACCTGACATGCTTAATTCTATGCCCAGACTTTTATTAAACACCTAGAAAAAAATCTAAATTAATATTTCATTTAGGTACTATTATCCTATCTCAAAACAACAATCATAGTGGAAACAGTGTTATGTAAAAAATTAATACTGACTTATGTGCCCGACACATACCTATATAAAATAACGATTGTACTGTCTGATAATTATAATATTGGTAATATTTTTTAATTGTTGCAAATACTGAGTAGGTAATAATATTAACACTTACCGATATTACACGATGAAGATAGTTGCAGCAGTCACGTGTAGAATTCGAATAGATTTTAAAAGATTTTTCTATTTATATATACATAATAATCTAATCTATAAAGTTCAAATCGTACGTTTTTTGTTAGATATTACAACCTATACAAAAATGGTACAGTGAAATTGAAACTCTAACATCTCGACACGTGTCCAATAACTTATTGTTTACTAAAAATAATATGAATAAAATAAATACTACAGTGTGTTTGTTTATTGTAATTTTTTCATACATGCAATTGAGAAAAATCGGCCGCCAAAGTCATTGCACATAGCTAGTATGTCAGTCATAATTATTTTTGCAATGTAAGTACATATTTATAAGGAGAAGATCAAAACAATATAGCAATATCGACATACTATTGTTACGTCTGGTTTCGTCTGCTATTATTGTAATATTCTTCAAGGTTTAACTTTTCGTCTGTTTTAGACGTGGATCCACGTTCGAAAAATCTTTACCCTCGTGTGCCTAAGCGTGGATCCATGTCCAAACCTAACAAACTTTTAAAAACGATTTTGTTCACTATTCTTTGGACTTTCGGGTCTACTTTTTTTTGCATCGAAAGTGTACTGAATGAATCTGTCACGGGCGGCCATTAGACTGAATGAATTTCGTCATGGGAATGGGATTGACAAGTAAAAACAATTTCATTCTGGTGACACGTGCGACCGGTGAAATTTCTGCTGTGTGATTCTGACGAAAATAAATATCTGTAAGTATGTCTATCTATTTTGCTTTTGTTTATATTATGTAGAACATAAAACAATTCAAAATAAATGTATTATTAACTTGATTTGTGATATTTGGCAATATACGTCACCGAAAATTTATCGCCCGAGAACAAGTCACTTCACGACTCAAAGCCAGGGAACTAAATGACAAACACGGTTGGGTACGCAGTAGTCGTATATACATGCGTAAAACTGATACATCTGAATATATCTATGTTCGCAACGTAGCGACCTTAGAAAAACTGTCTAATCAATAATTATTTTGTACTTGGTAATTTAATCTTTAGTTATTAACATTATTTTTTGTCACAATTTCTCGTCTAAATATATATTTTCAAAATGTTAGAGGTTTACGCACTAAGACTTTAGAATTATATAAAAACGTTTTATGCTGTGATTACGATTTAATTGTATTGTGTGAAACATGGCTAAACCATACTATATTTAATTCGGAATTGTTTAATGACTGTTATGCTACATATAGACGTGATCGAGAGACCAGTGCATATCACAAAAATAAGTCAGGTGGTGGCGTTCTAATTGCCGTATCCAAGCGTTTTAAGTCACGTAGACTAACCGAATTCGAAAGCGGTTGCGAGGACCTTTGGGTGGAACTAAATATGTGTAATGCCCGAAACTCCCCAGATAAGTTATACATATGTGCAGTTTATATACCTCCTCCAGTTCGAAAACACATTCTCGAACATTTTATTGACAATACTAATCGAGTTTTAGAATCACACTTTAATACTGAGAGATTTTAATCTAAGTTCAGTAATATGGCCCAACAATATAAACACCTTATCCGTGTCGGCATCCTCATCTGGCCCACTCGGTAACAATTTACTCGATTTTATAGCTCTTAATAATTTAAGGCAACAAAATACAATCCTGAATAACCAGGGAAAGATTCTAGACCTAGTACTTTCGACTGAAACAATTGAGCATATGCAAGAAAGCAAGTACGTGCTCAGCAATATTGACCCATATCACCCGCCTTTGGAATTCGTCTTATCATGTCGCAGTACACCAGGTCTTTCTCCCAAGATTCCTAGTGATAAGTTTAATTTTCACAAAGCAGATTTTAACAAAATTATTAGCGAACTCAAATCTATTTCTTGGGAAAAAGAATTCTCAGTTTTGACGAATGTTGATGATATGGTAGACATGTTATACAAGATAATCAGAGAGGTAATCGTGAAATATGTACCTTTAAGTAAGACCACAAATCGGAAGTATCCCTCTTGGTATAGTTACTAAAGAACTTATAAACTTATTAAATGAGAAATACAAAATACGTAAAAGGTATCAGATATACAAAAATCCTTTGGACGAGCTGTCTTTCTTGTTGTTGAAAAAACGTTGTTCTTCATTAATTGAATCGTGTTATAAGAACTGCATTAGTAATATAGAGGACTCCTTGTTCAAAAATCCTAAGTTGTTCTGGACGCATCTAAAAAATAAACGTCAAAATAAGGGCACGTACCCATCATCAATGCATCTAGATGACAAACGAGCCTTTAATGGTTCTGATATTTGTAATCTCTTTGCGTCCTATTTCGCGTCCGTTTATAAGGTGCCCTCTTCCACTACAGCGTACTATCATAACGTAACATTCCCAAACTCGGCAGATACAAATTGTTTGGCAGAGTTGTCATTCTCACAAAATAACGTACTAGCTGGCCTTAAACAATTGGATCGAAGTAAAGGAGCCGGGTCTGATAGTATATCATGTCTATTTGCAACGGAATGTCGTGATGCGCTATCCTTACCACTTTCGATAATATACAATAGGTCATTAAAATCCGGATTCTTTCCTACTGCGTGGAAGGAATCTAGGGTTGTACCTATTCCCAAATCTGGGGATACTGCGTCTATAAAGAACTATAGGCCAATTTCCATATTACCCGTCTTCGGTAAACTGTTTGAAGTGTTAGGGGTGGGCAATTGATATCACCACAACAGTTTGGCTTCCACCAAGCTCGATCCACAACAACCAATCTTATTTCCTTTGTGACCTTTTTGACTGATTCAGTTGATTCTAATATCCCAGTTGACACCATTTATACCGATATAAGCAAGGCTTTCGATACCGTGGACCACAATATTCTTATTTACAAGCTTTCCACCTTTGGTTTAACAGGTAACCTACTAAAATGGTTTTCCTCCTATCTAAACAATCGAATTTCCAGGGTAGTTGTTAGTGGGTACTCACTCGTCTCAATCATTTTTACACAATCAGGTGTTCCCCAAGGATCAGTTCTTGGGCCGATTCTCTTTAATATATTTATAAACGATATAGTACCACTTTTCAAACACAGTAAATGCTTCCTTTACGCCGACGATCTCAAACTCGCAAAACAAATAAAAAGCACACATGACGCTTTCCTTCTGCAGGAGGATTTGAACCGCCTGGTTGACTGGTGTGGGAGAAACGGCTTGGCGCTGAACATAGACAAATGTAAATATATACGATTCACACGCAGTACCCACTCGAACTCGCAGACATATACAATCAATAATCAGACGTTAGAAGAAGTAGCTACTATCAGAGACTTGGGAGTTGATTTAGACTGTAAAATTAGATTCCACACTCATATTGACAAAATAACAACGAAAGCATTTCAAATGCTGGGCTTTGTTATAAGGAACTCTAAAGATTTTAAAAGGCCACAAACTAAGGTCTAATCTTAGTTTGTGGCCTTTTAAAATCTTTGCAGCCTTGGTTCGATCTGGTTTGGAATATTGTGCTCAATTATGGTCACCCCACTATGAGGTTCATATTAAGCGTCTCGAGAGGATCCAAAAGCGTTTTCTCTGGCACCTTTCTTACCAGTCTAACAAAGCAAAACAGTTGCCGACGTATCAGAGTCGCTTAAGATATTTTAAGCTCCATAGTTTATTCGATCGGAGACAGTTATTGGACCATATTTTGCTATATAAATTAGTCAACGGAAACTTAGATTGTCCCACTCTTCTTGAGAAAATAAATATAAATGCGCCCTCAAGGTCACCCCGTGCAAGTAAGTACAGTCCTTTTGCGATTAAAGCCTCAAAAACCAACTTGGGTCAGAACGCTACTATGAATAGGTTGCTAAGCCAGTACAACAGGTTGACAAGAAAACATGAAGTTGATATAGACATATTCTCAAACAGTGTTTCAAAATTTAAAAGTAAAGTTATTGCATCGTTTAATCCTCCTATATCTTGAGAATAAGTGCATTATTTCCTGTAATCTCGTACATGTTCTGTATGTTTTATATATATCTCATTACTTTATTGCTGTACAACCATATGTAATTTGAAAGAAAAAAAAAGAAAAAAAACCTTTAAAAAAAACATAATAATAATTTTGATGCAACTGTCCCTTACCATGCCGTGGCAACTTGTATAAATAAACTAACTAGGCTGAAGGCAACACTGAGAGAGTTGAGTAGAAACAAATAGCTAAAATACCTTATTAAGGCTGCGCCTTTGACGACACAATTGGCGCAGCGGTTGAGCGATCGGCTTCTGCGCCACGTGTTGTGGGTTCGATCCCCACACGGAGCAAATATTTGTATGATCTGCAGATAGTTGTTCTGGTTCTGGGCGTTTGTGCATGTGAGAATTTGTGTTTGTAAACGCACCCACGATACAGGAGAAAATCCTAATGTGGGGCAACGTTTAAAAAAAAAAAAAAAAAATTGATAAACTGATAACCTATAAATAACTTACATATACTTCAATAATTTAATCTAATTTCAATACAATCTAACAGAGCAACTATTTCACACGAAATCCGAAGTAAAAAGACAGCGAGCCGTTGGTGTCCAGTCTTTTTATCTTCTCGTACTGACAGTAGCTACGTAAGTGATCACGGTCGTCCGGTAGGAGGCGCTGGGGTGGCTGCTACCGGTCATTGGGTTGCCAACACGGCCATGCTGCACCGTGCCCGCCCCGGGCACGCTCACTCCACCTGGATAATAATTTTTGTAGCAGTCGAGTAGGTTCGATTCTGTAAACATATATCACTTGTACAATTATGCTCATAGTTTAACAATAACCCGAGTCGGTCAACATGTCACACAAGTCACGATTCATAATTAGCAAGTCTACTCGGCCCCAACGTGAAAATTTCCTTTAGACTTAGGTAATTTCACTGTTTAGGGAAAAGCAGATTCTCCCAGCTCCAAGATCCTCATCGTCAGGACGCACCTTTAGGCTTAGGCTACGTCCATCTATCTTTTCCAGATGCACCTTTATGCTTAGGAAACACCTTTGACAGATTTCAATTAACATGAGTATCAAGTGCTGTCGAGTGCTAGTAATGTCACAAAAGCTATAATGTGCCAGAAACAAAAACAATTTATGTCTTAATAATAATATACTTGATAAATATTTGTAGCAAAAATATTAGAATGCAGTTAACCTAAACGCTGAATGGAGCAGAATAATTAGAAAAAATAAAAGCATTATTACAAAAATAAATATTTTGTGACCCACTCGCGAGTACATTATGTCATGTCGTTCCGTTATGTTTCTGTCTAATAATATATCACAATCCGACAGTTCGTTCAAAACATAAAACTCCATATTTTCTAAGTTGACCGAATCGTAATTTAATATTTACTTGGACTTTTGTAGATATTTACAGTTTGTATGCTATTGTTTGAAAACTCTTGCAAGATCACAGGGGTGCTAGGGTAGCTATTGGTATCAATAACTCTCTACACAGATTTTCCCTAATGATGGAACAGCTACTACCAGTGTCAATAAATGCGGAACACATACGTGTTTGGACAGAGGCATTATCAAACAACATTGACTTTTACATAACTTGTGCAGTTATTAACATTAACATTTTGATGGTTAGGTACATTGGTTACATTTTGCAATAAAAACCAATACCGTTCGGCCATCCCAATTTCAATTGTAAATCTCAATGATTTTAGCCATGATCACCTTTATCACTTGCATCAACATCATCAACATCGTTATCATCAAACAAATTTAGACATAAGCAAATTGGTCAGATTTCACCAAGATACAACATCACGGCAGCATTCCTGCCTCGATTCTCCAGCAGCTACTGAAGCTACGGATTGACCTCCGAAGGTAGCTCAGTAGTTGCAGTCACACGTAATCAATGCTCAGTAATCTGTAATTTCACATTAGTAGGGACCCGCCAATGGCGGTAGTTTTACTTTATACCAAGAAATTATTGCATAACTCTTTCCAATCAGAGACTTCAGTATTCCAATGTTGTGATTTCACAAGTATCATTAAGAAATAACGATATAAAAATCAGTAACAAATTACTTATGGGTGTGTACGATAAAATATTTAAACCGGGACATATTTAGTAGACATAATTATATCCGTTAACTTTTTTTCGAAGATGAACATTGTGCGACATGTGCGATTACCCTCATTCTCTCGTAATGACCATAGTGTTACGCCGAGTAACTAGGACGACGGAGATGGGTCACGGAGATTCTGGATTAGTCGATGAAGCAGGTAGAAAACAAACAAGAGGAATATGCTAGAATGCGGCACCCGCAACAAAAAGAAAAACAAACAAAACACAATAGCGTGAGACCGGGCTCAAGGTCAAGGATTAACAATGGCGATTGTAAACATCTATTGTTCGCAAGTTGAATAAAGGACGTAAACATCTATTGTCTCAAAAATGCGGGCGGGTCGCATTATTGAGATTTATCGAGATTTTTCGAATCCAGAATCTTCGTGGCTCATATAAATAATGGTCGACAGCGTCGGAAGGGCAGTTCAGTTTTGGACGCATCCAAGTGAAGATCGAAGTGAAGTTACAAGTGATTATCAGTGCAGTGTAACAAGTGCTAGTGTATAGTGACTGTTCGTGTGATTTCTGTGTGTTTGTGTGGTGAATAAAGTGACTGTTTGTTTTCGGTGAAATTAGTGATTTTAATTTATCCCGAACCCCAGCTCGTAACATTTGGTGTCAGAAGTAGTTAGTGGGATAAATTATGCCGGTTTTACCGAAAGAAGATACGGAGGGTATCCGGACAAGAAGTCAGCGGCAGCAGGAGATGGACCAGAGACGATTTGCAGATTCGCCGTCACTACCTTCGGGTCATGAGCAACCACCTAATGACCCAGTCGCTGGTCCATCCGGGACATCTCCAGCACCTGCAGTTGACCTTGCAGCCTTAATGGCACTGATGCAGGAGCAAGCCCGCCGTCAAGAGGAGCAGGCACGTCTACTGCGGGAGCAAATGCAGAAGGATAAGGAGGAGCAGGCACGCCTGCTACGGGAACAGCGGCAGCAAGATAAGGAGGAGCAGGCACGTCGGGAGGAGGAGCAGGCACGTCGGGAGGAGGAGCAGGCCCGCCGCCAAGAGGAACAGATGAACCTCATAAAGGACCTCCATGGGACCCTTGGCAAACAGCTGGGTGTTATGAAGGAGCAGGTGGAGCAGCACGAGAGTCGACTTGCCAAAGCCGAGGATCAGATCGCTAACGTGACAAAGGCGTTGGGCGATTTGAAGGCAGGAAAGGGATTTGTGGCTCCTGTGGTTGACACCCCCATGACCTCCTCAGTACGTGGATTTAAAGTACCACCGTTTGATGGAACCTCTTCATGGTCAGCTTACAGACTCCAGTTTGAAGCCTATGTGGAATCAAATGGATGGGACAAAGCTCAAGCCAAGACGGCACTCACCTTATGCCTCCGCGACCAGGCTTTAACTGTACTGGAGGCGCTCGGCAAGGACATGACCTACGACCAACTACTGGAAGCATTGGACTCAAGATACGGCGACGCGCATCTAGAATACGTGTTTCGTACCCAGCTGAAGGACCGAGTACAGCGCGGTGCAGAGACCCTACAGCAGTGGGCTCTAGAGGTTGAGAAGTTGGTTCGGAAAGCCTACCAGTCCACACCTGCGCTTATCGACGGAAATCTTGTTCAGGCGTTCGTCGATGGAATACGTGATCTAGAAGTCAGAGCCGCTGTGAGACTTGGGCACCACAAGACTTTAAGAGACGCCTTAGCCCATGCCTTGGAAGTAGAAGCAGTGAGACAGGACCATCGGGCGCACCGTATCCGGGAAGTCGTTTTACCAACATGCCACCTTTGCGGAGAAAAGGGCCATTTTCAGGTAGGTTGCCCGAAGCGCAGCGAGGGTCGAAAGGATGGTGCAGCATCACCAAGATGCTACATATGCGGAGAAAAGGGCCACCTCCGAGCTAATTGCCCAAAGGGAACCACGTGGCGACAGAAGACCTATGATGAAACAGTAAGGGCGGTGAATGCAACCGTCGAGGAGCAGCAGGGAAACGAATAAAAGCCAGGACTGCGGGGCGGGTGCTGGCTGGTGCAGAAGTAGCCCCAAGGATTTCGATCTCACAAGCCCATGATGGAAACAGCCTGATCATCAAAGGTGAAGTCAACAGAAGACCCTGTAAGCTGACAATAGATACTGGAGCTTCTCGCACGGTCGTGAATTCTCAACTGGCACGTCGGGTTCTTGGGGACTGCATCATTGACCGTGAGTGTATACAATTAGTAACAGCTACTGGTCAGCACATATTCGTCCGAGGTGAGAAGGCGGTGGAATTGAAACTTGGTAACAGAATATATCGGCATAATGTCATCGTAGCCGATATAGTAGACGACTGCATACTGGGATTGGACTTTATGCGAGAGCATTCTTGTGAGATCGACGTTAATCAAGGAGTATTGAAGTGCGGGACAGAAGAAGTCTTTATGGAAGGTGCAACCGCCGGGAAAGTGTTCTGCCTGAAGAAAATAATTCTACCCCCTAAGTCGGAAACAATCGTCCCAGTCGCTCTACCACAGAATGCTGGGCAGGAAAATCGATGTGTTCTCATAGAAAGGTTGGACGAAGACTTGCCATGGAAGATGGCACGAACGTTGGTCAAAGCTTCAAATACATCAGCTGTACGCATACTCAATCCCAGCGATAAGGATCAAGTGATCAAGAAGGGCACATTGATGGGCATTTGTGAAGAAGTAGCCTGGATGCGACGTTGCAGTGATCAGTGTACTGGTAATAACGCTCACAATTCAAGGTTTAACGTGGCAACACTCTTGGAAGACTGTAGAAATCATATGTCTGAAGAGGAAATGGACAAGGCTAAGAAGATGTTGCTTCAGTACGCTGATATTTTCTCTACAAATGATACCGATATAGGAAAAACCGGATTGGTACAACACAAGATCAATACTGGCAATGAGTCACCAATTCGTCAGCGACCTAGAAGACTGCCAATTGCAAGAGAGACGGAAGTGGAGATCATGATTGAGGGGATGGTGAAGGATGGTGTAATAGAGCCTTCATCTAGTCCGTGGTGTTCTCCTGTCGTGTTAGTGAAAAAGAAAGATGGCAGTATGCGTGACATTACGAAGAAGGACAGCTACCCATTGCCAAGGATTGATGACACACTGGATACACTGACAGGCATGAAATGGTTTACCACCTTAGACCTCAAAAGTGGCTATTGGCAAGTGGAAATAGACCCAAAGGATAAGGAGAAGACCGCATTCTCTACGGGAAAGGGTTTGTGGCAGTTTAAAGTAATGCCGTTTGGATTGTGTAATGCTCCTGCCACGTTCGAGAGACTTATGGAACTAGTGCTCACTGGCCTGATCGGAGACGCCTGCCTGGTCTATTTGGATGACATCATCATTGTGGGCCGTACATTTGATGACCACCTACGAAACCTGGAACGTGTGCTATCAAAAATCAGAGGAGCCAATCTAAAGTTGAGTCCGAAAAAGTGCTCATTATTCAAACGACAAGTGAGTTTTCTGGGACACGTAGTTTCGGAAAAGGGTGTTGAAACGGATCCAGAGAAGATAGTTGCTGTCAAAGAGTGGCCAGTGCCGAAAGATAAGACGCAAGTCAGAGCATTTTTGGGCTTGTGCTCCTACTATCGACGGTTTGTGAAGGATTTTTCGGACATTGCGAAACCTTTACACAAATTGACCGAGGAAAAAGCGCAGTTCTGCTGGGACACAAACTGTGACAGTGCTTTTCAAGAGTTAAAGGACCGTCTGTGCAATACACCTATATTGGGCTACCCTGACACTAAAAATGAATTCATCGTGGACACAGACGCAAGTAATACTGGAATTGGTGGAGTGTTGTCACAGAAAAAAGGAGATCAGGAGGTTGTGATAGCCTACTTCAGTAAATCATTGTCAAAACCAGAGAAAAACTACTGTGTCACGAGAAGAGAACTGCTCGCAATAGTCAAGACGTTGCAACATTTCAGCAAGTATTTATTGGGAAGGAAATTTTACCTGCGCACGGACCATGCTGCACTAAAGTGGCTATTGCAGTTTAAGAACCCGGAAGGACAAGTAGCAAGGTGGATTGAGCTACTACAAGAATTCGACTTCGTAATTGAACATCGCAGTGGCAGATCTCACGGTAACGCAGATGCGTTGTCACGAAGACCTTGTCCAGAGAAGTGCAAACATTGTTCCAGACAAGAGGCTAAAGAAACAGTGCCCGTGAGGATGCTGAAAACTGACCTTAGCGACGAATGGAAAGAAAACTTACAGCAGGCTCAGAAAAAAGACGCTGATATCAAACCGATCCTCGAGTGGATGAAAGCTGGTGCCTCTAAACCAACATGGAGTGATGTTGCGTCATTGAGCACAGTCACAAAAAGTTACTGGGCACAGTGGGACAGTCTGCTGATACAAAATGGTGTCTTATGCCGGAAATGGGAAAATGTTAAAGGGGACAAGTGTCATCTGCAGATGGTAGTCCCCAAAGCTAAGGTGCCAGATGTCCTGCGACTTTACCATGACGGATGTTCGGGAGGTCATCTAGGTGTAAAAAGGACTTTATTAAAGATTCGAGAGCGATTCTACTGGATCCACTGTCGGGACGATGTTGAAGACTGGTGTCGTAAATGCACTAGTTGCGCAGCTGTAAAAGGGCCTCACACGCGCAGCAGAGGAGCATTGAAAGTCTACAACATTGGTGCGCCCTGGGAACGAATAGCCCTAGACGTTGCGGGACCATTTCCAGAAAGTGAAAGTGGAAACAAGTATTTTATGGTTGTGATGGATTATTTCACAAAGTGGCCGGAAGTGTTCGCCATTCCTAACCAAGAAGCTTCGACGGTTGCAGATAAATTGGTCCATGAAGTCTTCTGTCGATTTGGAGTACCCTTGGAGATTCACAGCGACCAAGGAAGGAATTTTGAGTCTCAAATATTCCAGGAGACGTGTCGGGTAATGGGTACCCATAAAACCAGAACCACCTCTTACCACCCACAATCTGATGGAATGGTTGAACGATTCAATCAAACCTTAGAGAGATATCTGGCAAAAGTCGTGGGGAACAGGCAGAGGGATTGGGATAAGCACATCCAGCCGTTCCTTTTGTCATACCGGAGTGCAGTTCACGAAAGTACGTCGGTAACACCAGCCTTCGCGAACTTCGGAAGAGAACTACGGTTGCCTGCAGATCTCATCACCGGTATTCCGCCTGACACCCCCCGTTGTGTGACTGATTATGCAAACGACTTGCGTACCAGAATGAATGACATATATGAGCATGTCAGACAATCAGGCCAACAAACATCTGAGAGGATGAAGACCCGCTATGACCGCAAGATGAACAATAAGGGCTTCGACGAAGGCTCACTAGTGTGGCTACATAACCCGGTACGCAGCAAAGGAAAGTCGCCGAAGTTACAGGCAAAATGGGACGGTCCCTACCGAGTCGTGACTAAGATCAACGATGTGACCTACCGGATACAGAAAGGACCAAGAGGTGCTCCGAAGATCGTTCATGTGGATCGTTTGGCACGTTATCACGGATGTAATAATGCTCGGGACGAGCATGTCTTAGGAGGGGGCAGTGTTACGCCGAGTAACTAGGACGACGGAGATGGGTCACGGAGATTCTGGATTAGTCGATGAAGCAGATAGAAAACAAACAAGAGGAATATGCTAGAATGCGGCACCCGCAACAAAAAGAAAAACAAACAAAACACAATAGCGTGAGACCGGGCTCAAGGTCAAGGATTAACAATGGCGATTGTAAACATCTATTGTTCGCAAGTTGAATAAAGGACGTAAACATCTATTGTTCGCAAGTTGAATAAAGGACGTAAACATCTATTGTCTCAAAAATGCGGGCGGATCGCATTATTGAGATTTATCGAGATTTTTCGAATCCAGAATTTTCGTGGCTCATATAAATAATGGTCGACAGCGTCGGAAGGGCAGTTCAGTTTTGGACGCATCCAAGTGAAGATCGAAGAGAAGTTACAAGTGATTATCAGTGCAGTGTAACAAGTGCTAGTGTATAGTGACTGTTCGTGTGATTTCTGTGTGTTTGTGTGGTGAATAAAGTGACTGTTTATTTCGGTGAAATAAGTGGTATTTAATTTATCCCGAACCCCAGCTCGTAACAATAGCAACAGAAATCTTAATGCAATTTAGCAACGATAAAATATAACATACTACCGATTAGTAGGTTCTCAACTGTAGTCACTCGACTTTATATATTTTAAATCGAAGAGTCAACACAAGATATGTTTTTCAATAAACTTTACCAATTATTTTCATTCGAACATTCGATACCAGAATATTGTCAAAATTAAAACACTCACCAGATTTTGGTGTTTACCGTTTTAAGAATCGATCACAAAATGAGGTAGACTGTGCTCACCAATGCCATATTATGTTTGAACCAACGCTAATCCCGCTTCTGATATAAACTAACTAGGCTGAAGGCAACACTGAGAGTTGAGTAGAAACAAATAGCTAAAATACCTTATTAATTGATAAACTGATAACCTATAAATAACTTACATATACTTCAATTATGTTTCGTGTGTTGGTCCAAGACGTCCTTCTATTTAACTTGTAGTAGACGCATCGTCTCGCCATTAATCACATACTTCGAAGCTATCATAGAAAAAAAAGTTTTTCTAGATGTTTCAGAACGTATCCGTTGTAAAGAAGCGTCGGCTGGAACGTCACTATCGTCTGTCATTAACGTTTTCGTGCGCGCCAAAAATCACGATCTTTTTCTTCACAGCAGTAATTTAATCCTTATTTTATGCGAATACATCGTTTTGTAAACAATATTCGAGTTCTATATACAGTATATAGTTTAAAACGTAATAAATAGGAAGTGATTAAGTATCTACATAATGGGAAAGCATAAAAGGAAATGCAAAGACGATGACGACTTATACCGACAAATAAAGAAACTAAAAAAGGCGATTAAGGAAAAGAAGAGGAAGGAATCTGGTGAGTTTTACACAATAATTAACATTGTTACACGTTTTTACACGACATCGTGACATGCAGGTTATAAAAATTAGAAAAAACCTACAACAATCCGCATTATGTAGGTACTTTAGTAATATCTACCTAATTCACTTCTAACATTGAAAGTTCCCTGGAACCAAATCTAAATGTCCCGAGAATTATCCCGTGCGGTGGTACAATAATATTCTACCCGTGAGGTTAATTTCTTGACAACAAATATTGATAAAGTTTGAGAATATTCTCGTGTGGTACTGTAGCAACTACACAGTCCCTATAAACTAGGTACTACCCGTGTGGTTTATTCCAAACTTAATCAGGCAATATGTGAATATACTCAGTGAGGTATATTTCATACATTAAAACATATTTCAGAACCACTCACACCTGCGCCACTGTTGCAAATAAGTGACACAGCCCCAGATCCGGACCCCATCCCAGAACTTTCATGTGAAACAGTACCCAACCCAGAACTTTCATTTGAAACAATGCCCGTTCCAGAAGTTTCATGCGAAACAGAGCCTGATGAGTTACTCAACGAAGTTTTAGGGGAAGATCCTACAAAAACAAACAAGTATGGGGCCAACATACATAACGACATAGCATCCCGCTGGGAGCACATTGCTAAAGAAGGTCTGAGAAAGGACACTAAGACAGAACTTCTAAAAACCATTATCATACCAGAGAACTGTAAATTTCTGGAGGCTCCGGACATAAATCCAGAGATAAGAGCAGCTATATCGGACCCAGTATACAAAAGGGATAGGGTACTTGTTAGCCAACAAAACCTACTGGGTCAAGCTACAGCCTCTATAGCAATAGCCCTCAATGCTATGCTGCAAGATAAAAACAGAAATATTGATATAACGAAACATATTAGCAATACAGGCCGCATACTATGTGAACTATTTCATATACAAAGTAGCTCTAGGCGTTCACTAATCCAATTTGCCCTAAATAAGGAAACTAAAGACATTGTTGCCCAAACAAAAATTGATAAACACCTGTTCGGTGACAACTTATCCGAGGCACTAAAGGCAGGAAAAGCCATACATAAGACTGGCACTGAAATAAGATACAACAAAAAGCCCCCTCCTGAGAAACCTGTCCCAAAAACATCTTTAAACTACCGGGGCCCGCCTCGCAAGCAACAGCAACCACAAGCAACGAGTGCGGGCAGAACAACCAATACCAAACAAGCCAACAAACACACTCAACGAACATCCACACAGAAGACACGGTCATACAGACACAGGAGATAGAGGTACAGTATGCTGGAAGACTCCCTTACTTCTATGATAAGTGGGCCACTATTACCAGTGATAAAACTATTTTAGACTGGGTCAAGGGCTACAAAATACCAGTATCTTCTATACCTTCTCAATGTAAACAACCATTAAATATAAAGGTTTCATGTAGAGAAGCAAAGGAAACACAAAAGGCCATAACTCATCTTTTAACAATTGGAGCAATAGTAGAATGTCAACCTCATAGCCATCAGTTCTTATCTCCTATTTTTCTAACACCAAAACCTAACGGAGACTTCAGATTTATACTTAATCTTAAGACACTCAACAAATATGTAAACACATCCCACTTTAAGCTCGAAGATATTAGAACTGCTATGAAATTGATATCCCACAACTATTTTATGGTTAAGATTGACTTAAAAGATGCATACTTTTCAATCAATATAGATAACAATTCCAGCCAGCTTTTAAGATTTAGATGGCAGAAAAAAATATATGAATTCACAGTATTGCCCTTTGGACTTAATACCGCACCATATGTGTTTACAAAAATAATGAAACCTGTTATAGAATACCTTCGTTCTATGGGAATTTTATGCACTATGTATTTAGATGATGCACTCTTAATCTCAGAGTCATACTCTGAACTAATTAACATCACACATATAGCTACTGAACTACTAACATCATTAGGATTTATCATTAACTATGATAAAAGCACGATAACTCCTTCACATAAATGCCAATTTCTAGGTTTTGTACTTAATTCATCTAAAATGACCATAGAATTACCAAACGAAAAACGTCTAAGGATCAAAAAGGAAATTTTACATTTTTCAAAATTAGACCAATGCAAAATAAGAGAATTTGCTCATTTCTTGGGCCTCCTTACATCAGTATGCCCAGCTGTTAAATATGGGTGGCTATATACCAAACAATTTGAAAGAATTAAATACCTTAATCTAATTAATAATGATAACTATAATCGAATAATGAATTTACCAAAATCCCTCAAACCAGACTTTGATTGGTGGCTAGAACACATTGATAACTCTACCAATGACATCCGCTCAGATTCATACACAAAAGAAATTTTCTCAGATGCCTCCCTAATGGGTTGGGGTGCCGCCTGCAACTCAGATTCTATGGGTGGAAATTGGTCCCAAGCAGAACTTGGAAAACACATAAATTACTTAGAATTACTTGCAGCTTTCATGGGCCTGAAAGCTTACGCTCAAGACTGCAACAATTGCCAAATCCTTCTAAGAATTGACAATACCACCGCTATCTCCTACATAAATCGTATGGGTGGTGTTCAATACCCTCATCTAAATGAAATCACCCGGAAGACATGGCAGTGGTGTGCAACCAGAAACATATTTTTATTCGCCTCATACATACAATCTAAAGAAATAAACGATTTGATTTGATTTGATTTGATTTGATTTGAAAGATAACTACTTAGCTGATAAAGAATCCAGAAAAGACCATTCCAACATAGAATTTGAGTTAGCAGAATATGCATTCCAACAAGTAGTATTATCGTTTGACATACCAGATATAGACCTTTTTGCTACAAGACTAAATAAAAAATGTGAAAAGTATGTGTCTTGGAAAAGAGATCCAAATGCAATTGCAGTAGATGCCTTCACAATACCTTGGAACAAATATTTCTTCTATGCTTTTCCCCCATTCTCTTTATTACTAAAAACCATAAGAAAGATAAAGAACGAAAATGCTAGGGGTATCGTAGTGGCACCATACTGGCCAACACAACCCTGGTATCCTATGTTTGTCAGCCTCCTTGATTCTGAACCTATTTTCTTTTCACCTCACAGATCATTACTCACTTCAACCAGCGGCCAGCCACACCCACTTCATCACAATCTTACTCTGGTGGCAGGAGTCTTATACGGCAAGCATTAAAAGCCAGAGGTGCCCCAGAAACATCTATAGAAGTCATGATTGCTTCAATCACAGATAGCACCTTTATCCAATACAATACTTGTCTTAAGCAATGGTGGGAACATTGCTTATCTAAAAATGCGAATGCACTATCTGCCACACCGACAGAAATCATAAATTTCTTAACTGCCTTATATTGTAAGGGATTGAAGTATGGTAGCCTTAACTCATGCCGTTCAGCATTATCTCTCTTACTAGGACCACAGGTCGGGTCTCACGAACTGGTAAAACGATTTCTTAAAGGTGTGTCTAAATTAAGACCAAACTGTCCAAAATATAATATTACCTGGGACCCTAATATTGTGTTAAATTATATAAGTACACTTTATCCAAACACACAAATATCCCAAAAAAATTTGGGAAAAAAGGTAGCCACCCTATTAGCATTAATAACAGCACACAGAGTACAAACTCTCACTCTTATAAAATTAGAGAATATTATACATCAAAATAATAACATTATTATTAAAATTACAGATCCTATTAAGACTTCCAGAGAGGGCACACCCCAGCCTGTACTAGTTATCCCATTCTTCTTGAACAAACCTGAGATATGCCCAGCTCAGGCTCTTCTAGATTATATAAAAATGACAGAGAGCCTTAGGGGCCAAAATACAGGTAACTTATTTATTAGTTTTAGAAAACCTTACTCTGCAGTGGGTTCAGAATCCATTAGTAGATGGATAAAAGAAACTATGTCTGAGAGTGGTATTGACACAAAAATATTTACATCACACAGCACCAGACATGCGTCATCATCTAAAGCTAATTTTAGTGGTTTGAACATAGACTCAATAAGGAAAACTGCAGGCTGGAGTGAATCCTCTTCTGTGTTTGCTCGTTTCTACAACAGACCTATTGTAGAATCACCTGAATTATTTGCAAGAACAATTCTTTATAATACAAATACTTAATTAAATAATGACTAATTAATATCAAAATTTAATTTACTCTATTTTCTGTATTACACAACAATAATTATAGTTATTAGCTTTAATCGATAAGACTCTTTAATGTGACCAATATAAGACTGATTAGATTAAAAAGCAAAGAAAATTCACGGGTTTTCTTTTACTCATCACCAATATTCCACGGCTCTTTGAACATCCTACAAGTTAAATAGAAGGACGTCTTGGACCAACACACGAAACATAATTAAAAATCAAACGAACTTACCTGTGAAGTTCGATGTTAATTATGTGAGAGTGTTGGTCCAAGACGTCCTAACACCCACCCAAACCCATCTCTTGCTTACTAATACCCTAAGTTTCAACCGTGAAATACTGTATCTTCAAACTAAATGACAGACGATAGTGACGTTCCAGCCGACGCTTCTTTACAACGGATACGTTCTGAAACATCTAGAAAAACTTTTTTTTCTATGATAGCTTCGAAGTATGTGATTAATGGCGAGACGATGCGTCTACTACAAGTTAAATAGAAGGACGTCTTGGACCAACACTCTCACATAATTAACATCGAACTTCACAGGTAAGTTCGTTTGATTTTTAATAATTTAATCTAATTTCAATACAATCTAACAGAGCAACTGTTTCACACGAAATCCGAAGTAAAAAGAGAGCGAGCCGTTGGTGTCCAGTCTTTTTATCTTCTCGTACTGACAGTAGCTACGTAAGTGATCACGGTCGTCCGGTAGGAGGCGCTGGGGTGGCTGCTACCGGTCATTGGGTTGCCAACACTTGTAAGTGAAACAACACTCAGCACATCATTGTAAAACATGTTTGAAAAGTTTGTATTAGTGTATGTTTTGTAAGTTGTCCTAAATAAATAAATAAATAAATATTACTATGATTGACATTTTCTAAGGTCATGCAAAATGCACGCACACATTCTCATATTAGGGCTTGCATTTACGTGACATTGATGACACAATCGAATGACGTTATGTTACGTCAGTCTTGATGTTTTTGTACAGTATGTTGTTATGTTTGAATTCATTGATATTTTCAACTATATATTATGACTGCAGTGTAAACTGTATATAGCGACAATGAAATGGATTGCGCATTTTATGGCGTTATTGAGACTTGTTGTTAAATAAATGGCGAAATGAAAAAACAATATTATTTTACTATTTCAATATTATTTACTAATAAACGATACTATACACGCTTATGATATAAAAAAATAACTGGTGTTGTTATTCGATTTCGCTCACGCAAAACTACTAGCGTTTCATACGGTTTCGTCCAAGTTTTTAGAACTATTTTTCTGCACACGGTTTTTCTCGCGTTCCTAGTATATATCTTAACTTTATAATATATATATCAATAAGTCATAAGTGGTTTTCTCTTCTTTTTAGGAAATCATCATGGTTGTGGTCCTGGATCTTGACCGGTTTTTGCATAAACGCGACTATATTTCTTGCTATAATGGAGAGTGTATGTGGCCATGGGAGGAAACGCATTTCTTGCGGGAAAATACTTGCCATATTTGCCACACGGAAGTTAATAACTCGATAAGGCACTTCCGTGTCATCATGAGTAGAAATACGATTCGTCGGCTTCGACTATCAAATTTTTTCTGGTGCAAATGTGGTTATAGTGTGTATGATCACTATCCCCCAGACGAATGTTGCTCATAAATTGTTATTTTCAATTTGATTCTTTTTTTTTAATTCATTGATCAGATCATTCCAAGAAGAATGTTTTTATTTTCAAAATTAAAATTGATTTCTTAATCAAATAATAATATATATGATAATTATCTTGAAGATGAGTTATCATCTTCAAGATAATTATCTATCTGCTTGAAGAGACAATTTTATAGTAACTAGTGTTCCCTAGGTAGACACAAGAAGGTACTGGGCAAGATCTACATCGTCCAATAACCTATTAAATGGCATAATTGACTAACTGGTACATAATTCTGTTTTTATTTCTTTCACTCTGTCGTCTAGGTTTTTTTATTTATTTATTTAAATGATTTAAATAAATAAATAAAAAAAAACTAATCTATCCTAAATAACCGTAGGTAATGGAGCCAGACCGAATGATTGACGACGTCGAGCTTCCCGAAGCCAGCACTTCAAAAAATGTGGTATGTTGCTAATAAATATTTGTATCAAATATTTTTGTTAATCAGGGAATTATAACATGTAAATATTTTTATAAATTTTCATCTTTCTAGGGTCACGGAAGACATTTTTCCGATGACGACGACTATGATTGGCAGCCTAATCACAGGCCTCATGACCTTGACATGTCTTATTCCGAGGTAGATATAAACAATTTTTTTTTTTTTGTTTTTCACTAATTCTCCCTCTGATTAATTATAAATCAATATGATTATATTTGTCACATTATCAAAGGGAATTATCATAAATGGCGATTTACTATTGTAGATACTCAGTGGGCCATTAGGCGAGGAGCTAAGAGTGGATTCGGGCAGTGAGGAAGAGCAGGAACCTATGTCGCTGGAGGAGCTTCGAGCTACCCTGGAAGAGAGAGCCGAAGATGTTGAGGAAGACCCCGAAGAACACGATAGGCCGTCTGAATCGTTCAATTGGTCTAGCGATTACAGTACATTTAGAGGTAAACCGGAAGTTTATTCCCAGGCAGGCGAGCGCGGTCCCAATATTGAGGAAACAGATCCTCTGAAACTGTTCACTCATGTTTGGGATCACGACATAATGAATAGTATTGTGGCACAGACCAACGAGTATGCCTGGCATACAATAGCGCAAGCATCCGAGTCTCCGGACGGTATCTCGGACCATTCTCGATTAAACGATTGGGTAGAAACCTCTACTGATGAACTGTACAAGCTCTTTGCGGTGATGATTTTTATGTCGCTGATGGTCTCAGGACGTGTGAGTGAATACTGGAGCACGGGTACCCTGGCCATGCCAGGTTTTCGTAGGCTTATGAGTATAAAACGGTACTGGCTACTCATGCGTTTCCTGCACTTTGTCGATAACAATACTATCAGTATTCATGGTCCCGATCGTAAAGTTGCTAAGATACAACCCATTATTGACCACTGTAATAAAAAGTTTAATAGCATGTACACGCCTCGCAGAGAAATAAGCATTGACGAATCGTTGCTGCTATTTAAAGGACGCTTGAGTTGGATCCAGTGCATCCGTACAAAAGCAGCACGATTTGGTATAAAATTTTATGAACTTTGCGAGGCGGTTACAGGCTATCTGCTCAAATTTGAGGTTTACACGGGCAAAAAATATCCACAGACAGGGGACTCTGGGGAGGACTCCTTGTATGGCTTTACGAGCGCAAGTGCGAAAGTGGTGCTAAGGCTCATGCAAAGATTTCTTTACAAAGGTCACTGTCTTGTAATGGATAACTTTTATAATTCGGTTACTTTGACACGACACAGACATACAAACTCTCAACGAAAGGAGACTACAAAAAGCAGCAGTGGTAAGAAGACACTGTGGTGACGTATCTGTCTTATCTTGGAAAGACGTTAAATTAGTAACCACAGTGTCGACTTATCACAATGCGGACATGTTGCCTGGAAGAAGAGCGGGACAACAAATACTGAAGCCTGTGGTTGTGCTCGACTACAATAAGTACATGGGCGGTGTAGATTTAAAAGATCAAATGCTGTCCATGTACTTAATTGAGCGCAAAAGGGGGATGAAATGGTACTTGAAAGTGTTCAAACGGCTAATAAATGTTAGCATTTTGAACATTTTCATCATACATCGCGAGAACAGCACAAATCCCCTCAGCCACAGGCAATTCAGATATAAATTGGCGGAGCAACTCGCTCAGAAATACCCAAATTTGACCTTACCTCGGGTAATAAATCCTCCTGCTCTTCTCCGCTTAGATGGTAATAATCACTTCCCAATCTATGCAAATTCCTTAGAAGATCGAGCGGGGAGCAAGAGAAATAAAATTAAAAGAAACCGCTGCGTTCGTTGCTCCTTAAAAAAAATACGGAAAGAAGTAAACACCGTTTGCCAGAAGTGTCAGAAGTTCATTTGCCTCGGTCAATGTTGGATTGATTATCACACTGTCGACAATTTATAAAATTTTGTCGCTAAGGTAGGTAGATGCGCCCGTGTAGCCCTCGAAATTCAAGTTTTCAAATTCAAATGTCGTTCGCGCAAATAACTTAATAAGTACGAAATTATTAATACCTTTCTTTAACATCATAAGCCAGATATTCATTAATTGTATCTAAGTTATGGAATATCTGACTTTTAAAGATAAATAAAGGTATTGATCATTTCTATGTTTACTATTATGGAAATACCTACTAGGTCAAATGCGCGAATCATTTTTTAAAGAATCTTTTAAAAAAATTATAACTTTCCTTCTTTTTGAAGTAATTGAAAAAAAAAAACGTAAATTGGTTTATTTTAATCTAGAAAATTTTCCTTTCTTTTTCTTTTTAAGTCTTTTCGTTTCCATTCCTTCAATTATAAATTTTGCAAGATCAGATTTTGAATAGATGGAGGCGACGTAAATTAAAATTGGTCTTGAAAAATTCATAATTCAGAAGGAATGGAAACAAAAAGATTTAAAAAGAAAAAAGAAAGGAAAATTTTTTAGATTACAATAAACCAATTCATATTTTTTTTATTTGTAACTAATTATAAGGAACAACTTTTAATGTTTGTTAATAATTTAATAAATAAAAAGATACAATTTTGTACATGTTCTTTTATTTCTAATCCAGCATTAAAGATTTTTCAACAATCAAAAATAAACACCTGTATCACCGGTCTTTGTTATGGCGCGAAATTTAAAATGCACACACCACATACAAAGGAACGCTGGCCGCTTCCTCGCGCCATTTCATTTCGGCCGTGCATACGACGGTAATTATTACGAGCGTGGGTCAATCACACGAAAGGTTAATTGGTAAGTCACCAACAGAAAGATAAGTAAGTAATGTTTTTATTGTTATTTGTTTATAAATAAAATTAAAGTTGAGACATATGTACATCTATCAGCCGTAGAAACGTAGCAAGTGGCGTTCTGTAATTTCTGTGTTATAATCCTAACTCTGTTGCTACTGAGAATTTCATAGAAATACCCAATAACACAGCTCGACCTGGGAATCGAACCCAAGGCTTCAAGCGTAGCAGTCACTCTCAGGACCACTAGGCTAATGAGGCAGTTTGAATTAATCTATTATTAGTATGATATTCTTTTTATATACATATATATTATGATGCAGATAAATTTGAATGTATTTTCAGGTAAGTACTCTGTTTTGGTTTATATGGACTATTACTGAGATTTTTGTTTGTCACTAAGGTTCAAGATGAAGCATAACATTTATGTTTCCTTTTAAGTAATCAGGCATACGCAGATTTTTTTACCTCCACGTGTCACATTGTTTTTATAAGTAAAGACAAATACACGCGAGCGTGTAAACCGCTTACTGCTATACAAGCTCTGCCTCCCGTTTGTAAAAATGGATGACTCTAATATAACAGACAGTAGAAATACCTATGACTTTAACCTGCACAACAGTAGGTAGCTATGGAAATGAACAGCACATTATTGGTCTATAATAAGCAAGTTACAGACATTATGTGTATTTGTAGCATAAATTGGTAGTCTTCCAAACCTTTAAAGGAAAAGAAGTCACTCGTAATTTAGCGTGAAAAAATCGCTGCGTTCCAATCGCAGCATTTTTCACGCCGGTCTAAAACATTATCTTCTCAAATAAAAGTGCAACGTAAGACATAAACGATCAAGGAGTTTCTGCAATTATTGAATTTGACAAATATGGTTGTCTGAGACTATTTCTATGCCTATATAAACGGGTCTTCGATAGACATGGTTATCAGAACACCTCTGGAAGCAACCTCTGGGAGAAGCCAGCATCCTTCAATTCGTTTATCAAGAGTGACCTTGTAAAGAAACTAAAAATGTAAGTATTGTACTTTTTCAATTTATCTATTCATCTATTCGTCTGTTGATCGATTTTTTTCTCTCACGTCATACATTCATCATTTTCTCTATTCAGTAAATTTATCTATTACCTTAGTATTTAATCCATTCAATCTATTCAACTAATTTAACTTTTCTTATAAATGTTTTCTCACAATTTGTAGGCACATAAGTATGTTAACCTGTTGTTAACTATACCATTCACTAGTTCAATTAATGTATCTACCTACTCTATTTCTTAATTATTAATATGACTAATAATCTTTATCTTTTTAGGTCGAAGCAATCAGCAACCCATCTTTTCTCCTCTGAAGACGAAACTGAGCAGCAGGTCCAGCCTAAAAAATCAAGAGGTTCGTCGCCGTCATCATCGAGTACTCGGCGAGAGAAGAGACCGGTGGGAGGTGAATCATCGCACGAAAAACCGAAGAAGAAGAAGAGGACCATCGTCAAACCAATCACCTCTTGCATGAGGCCCACTTCGCATGCATTATTTGGCACAGATAGTGACGAACCAGAAGAGGAACCTGCTGGGACCACACAGGGTAAAAAAATACCGCCTCTATATTCATATTTTACTCGTAGAGTTGCCAACGGCCTTACCAGGCAAAGCGATGAGAGTAAAATTGGGAAGTACTACATGGAGCTTAAAATTTATAACGTTGAAGAGATCGAACGCATATCACCTATTAACCGTTGGCGACATGCGATAATGACGGTTAAAAATCGAACCGATGATAGAACGCCTGCATGGGATCGATTAAAAGAATTTGTGAACGAAACTAGAAAGGAGTTTAAACACTGTCCTCTAGATTTTGTTAGTAATTATTACTAGGGAATGTAGCTATTATAAAGCTAAGTTTTCTATTATTTTATGTAATTTTTTTAACTACATTTAATGTATCCTAATAATCTTTTGTTTTATAGTATACTATTAGTACTTACTATACTAGTAGTACTTACGTATTCAGTGTATAACAATGTTTTAATCAACATAATTATATATGTTTCTAGATTTATATCTATATAGTTTATATATCGGGTGTACAAGAAAAAGGGACATATATTGAAATGGGTGAAAGTATACTGTACTAGGATGCTATCACAAAAAAATTTTTGAAAAAAAATTATCCGTTTTAGAGTTACAGCCGTTTGAAGTTTTCAATATTATCACCATAATTTCGCATAAAAGCAGCTGGAACCTGTAAAGTAACAAATTTTAGATGTTACGTATTTTTTTATTTCGTCATTCATCCAGCGGTTACTGAAAAAAACTATGAAAACCATTTCCAAAATTGGTCTCATTATGATAGGCTTCCCCTTAACGATGTTTACAAATCATTCAGGTCATGAACTCTCAGCTGTGTACTCTATTCTTTTCTAATCTAACAAAAAATCAATTTTTTGTTTCACTTAAAAGGAAATGGCTGAACAGAGACGTACTCTGGCGAATACAAATATTCCAAATAATTTTTCTTTTGAGATAGGTATGTGATTTATTGCCGTAAAATCACATAGGTTACAGAGCAAGCTTTTAAAGTAATTTCAATATTCCTAGAAAGTAAACAAATAACCATTATTTTTTTATTGAAATAACATCCAATAAAGTAAAAAGGATTTTTTTTTAACGTAAATATTAGAGCAAAACAGTATCCAAAATTCGACTCTGGAGCGCATAACAGTGCGCCCAAGCCGAAAGGCGGCAAATCGGAAGCGGCTTCCTTGTCGGCTTCTTTGACTCGGGCGCTCAAGCCGAGCGGCGCGTTTTGACGACGCAACAAAAGGACACCGACAATGTAAAGGTGGGTTCACACGTGTCGGTTGACTTTTTTGTTGATTACATAATAAAATTAATTCAGATATTTTTGGTGGAGGTGGAAGGCGAGAATGGATCGATGTGGGAAAGGCTTTGTTTCTAATCCCAACGTAGCTCGGGTTCTCAGCAAGAGTTTCAGACTGACAATTTTATCCAAATAACTCTGTTCGACTAAGCGACGGAGGATAATAACGAGTACCTAATGTTTTACGTGATGAAACTTCTCAAGGAATATCCCGTAAGAAAGTTTCGTAAATCTAATAGCGGCCCAGGGGATGGGGGATATGAAGTATCAGCATTTACCCTAAAAGTTATCTAAGAAGGTATTTAATAAATTAATTGAAAGTGTTAGATAAAATCACAGAAAACGGTAAACATAACTTACCATACATTATGTAAATCAGAACAGAACAAATTAAATCTAAAACATTAAATAAAGGTCTTGTGTGAACCGCCCTTTATTTGCATATGCGTAATTCTAAATTAAATGTTATTTTTTCTAAAAACCTATTTTATTTTAGTTCAATTCGGGTTACGGTCGCGTTTGCACGGTATTGGTCGTGTGCATATCGTGTATTAGTTTTAACGTGTGTAAATAGTAGGTACCATGTAGTTGATTTAATTCAATTCATTAATTAACTCTGGTTTTGGCGTATGGAATGGCTGCTGGTGATTGTCTTCAGGACATTGCGCATTGCGTTTGTACCTAGAATATTACAGACATCATAATGATGAACGTGTGCCTTCGAGCGGCAGAGTACCTACTTATGCGAGCGGTGCAACGGTTTAGGGATTATGGCAGTTTTACACCGCGGAATACCGACGCCGGCGGCAATGTTAACCAGGATGTTTCAACGCGCATGGGGATGCGTAGCAATGCAGGGGCGAGGTTTTGAACATTTCGGTACCGTTGTGAAGTGGCAATGGGTCGACCACGTCTCTCGGACAGTCGGAAGTCCATGAGGATTTCCATACGTAATAACAAAAAAAAACAGCTAGTAGCAATCGTAGGTATGAAAAGATCTGAAATGTGACGTTCAATAAAAGAGGATTCATCCAGTAGGTAGGTACCTAGTCGATGAATAACAATGTTGATGAGGATGAGTGTTGTAAATAATGTAGACCTATGAACATAAATCAGAATGTGCAGTGTAACATGTGAAAGAAAAAGTGTCGCGTGTGTTAGGTGTGCAATTGTAGTGTTATTGTGCCGAAAGTTGGGTCATGATGGTGCCTACCTACACAGGTAACTGCGGTTTATTACATTACAAGGTGAGTTCATTTCTTTTCTATCACAGAATTCAACGAATCCTTTTGTAGCTACAAATAACACGATTTGTGTCGGTACCTATCTACCTATGTCTTATACGAAGTTCAATCACCCTTTAAGGAGAAGCGCCTACGAAGTTAATGTTTAATTTCCTTGTATCTGTTATTTCTAGAGTTTGCTACTAGTATGCACGTTAACTAAGATGTCTTCACGCTATACTATAGCGTATTTCAGTATGTGTCTCTTTTTCTTGTACACCCTATACATACTAAATAGATATAAAAATTAAAAGCATATATTTTAATTCATACTATTTTGTTTTTTTTTTTACTTTACAGTACAATACCTGTCTACACATTTTCAAAAAGTTGTGTGAATATACAAAATAATGACAGTCATTGTTTCTTATGGAGTATTGTAGCAGCATTATATCCTGTTAAGCAGAATGTGTGCAGGACAGCATCATATCCACATTACAGCTCTGTCTTTAATATTGAAGGAATGTCTTTCCCTGTTACATATCAGGATATAAAATTATTTGAAACTAGCTTTTGCCAGCGACTTCGTCCGCGTGGAATAGTTACTTTGTTCCCTAGTTCTTCGCCCGCGGTTTCGCCTGCGTTGCCCCGTTCCTAAGGGTTGTAGCGTGATGTTTTATAGCTTGAAACCTTTCTCATGAATCACTCATTTTCCCAACATTTCCCTTCACTGCTCTGCTCCTATTAATCGTAGCGTGGTGAAAAGTATACTATAACCTGCCCAGGAGTATGAAGAACAAATGTACCAAGTTTCGTTGAAATCCGTCGAGTGGTTTTTGTTTCTATAACGAACATACAGACAGACAGACAAAAATTTTACTGATTACATTTTTGGCGTCAGTATCGATCACTAATCACCCGCTGATAGTTATTTTGGAAATATATTTCATGTACAGAATTGACCTCTATACAGATTTATTATAAGTATAGATAGAAGATAAATAACAACATAAGCATTAATGTATATGGAATCGATAAAAATAATGAAAAAGTGACTGGACCTCTCTATTTAGCAAATACAAGAAAGTCAAATCATGTGAATTTACTATACTTTGAAAGAAATGGAAAAGCTCATTACTGCCTGATTAAAAATCTGGTACGACTGGTACGACCTCAAGTTACAAATCATAAAGGTAATATTTTTATGTGTGAATTATGTCTACAATTTTACTATACTGAAACAAAGTATAAATCCCATATGTGTTCTAAAGTTTTAACCGTTCTGCCTGAAACTAATAGAAAGCTTGGTTTTAAGAATTATGAACGAAAACAAAGGATAAATTATGTAATTTATGCTGATTTTGAAAGTCTGTTAATAAGTTGTTCAGAAAAAAATATTGAAAAAACACAGAACTTCAAAAAACATGAACCCTCATGCTTTGGTTGTTATATTTGTTGTTCACATGATCCGAGTCAAAATAAGTGTTATATATTATTATGGGAATGCATCCATAATTCTTGAATGCATCTTAGCACCAACGTCTGTCAGTTGCAAGCTGTCAAAGAATATGTCAACGGGGTTGTCAATTGATTAAAGAAGAGCGCGCCGGTCGGCCTAGTACCTACGATATACTAGTTGTTTTATTTGCTATCTTACAATACAACAGTGGCGACGATAACTTAGCCACCACGGCCACCAACCCCTAAAACAAAATGTCTAATTCACTATACGGGCTATTGTCAGCATTTGACCATAATGGGCAATCGTGGGACTCGTATAAAAGTCGGATCTCACAGTGGTTCATCGCGAACGATATTGACCAGGAAAGTGATCCAGTTGGTATCAAGAGACGGGCCATCCTACTAAGCGCACTCAGCGATGGCACGTATAAGTTAGCCGCAGATCTTGCATTACCAAAAAAATTGCAAGAAGTTCCCTTCGAAGATATACTTACGCTGCTTGATCAACACTTTATCCCCAAACGCTGCGGGTTTGCCGATCGATACAGCTTTTATGCTGCTACACAGCAGGCGGAAGAAACATTCTCAGAGTGGGCAGCTAGACTACGTGGGCTCACAATACACTGCGAATTTAGTAACGTAGAGGAGGCATTGAGAGATCGTTTCGTCATGGGCATGCGTTCCGGTGCGGAGAAGGATAAACTCTTTGCTCAAGATCTAAAGGACCTAACCTTGGCTAAAGCGGTTAAGTTGGCAGAGAGTATAAGAAGTGCACGAGCCGGTGCGGCGGCGGCTGCCGGTGTGGCTGCTGGTCCATCGACGACGACGCCCCAGGATCAATTGTTCAAGATTTCACAAGCCCAGACACAATCCAATAGCAATACCCCTTTTTTTTTTTTTTTTTTTGGTTTCGTGTGGAAAATCCTCATGGACATCCGCCGCCCGGGGAGGCGACGGGGTGTGTCGGACTCCACCCAGAGTGGGTGACCTACCGACTAAAAACCACACGGTGTTCCCTCCTGCACCTGCGGCGTCGGGGGGCTACGGGAAACAGACAATTCGTCCGCGGCCCCCGACTGGTGCCGGCCCGCCGCTGCGGGCCCCATCTATACATATGTAGGGGGGGAGTGAGGCGTTGGACTCCCCCCCATCGCCATTGAGGGGCGCGCGTGGAACACTACGCGCCACCGCCTCGGGTCCTAGAAGGGGGGGTGTGGCGGGCGTCCCCGCGCCCGCCACCCCCGGACCCATTTAGGGAGGCTGGAGGAGGGCGTTGTCTGCCCTCCGCCGACGTCTCCCGGTGCGCCGGGAGCGGGTCGGGTCAGTGCTGGCACTCTCCCTCTCCCGCTCCGCGACCTCCTTCTGCGAGACGACAGTTTCGCAGAAGGCGATCACTGCGTCCCAAGACGCCGCGCTGCCGACCATTGAGCGAACGACGGCCGGCAGCGACAGGTCGTCTCCCACCGCAACTGCGAGGACACGGCGCGGCTCCTCCCAAGCGGCACACTCCACTAGCGTGTGCAGCGCCGTGTCCTCCCGATGGGCGCAGTGATGCGTGTGTGACACCGGGCGTCCGGCTCCCTGCCTATGCGACACAGGTACTTCCCGAAGCAGCCCCGAGAGCACCTGCGTCGCCCGAAACGTCAGGGAGCCGTGCCTCCTCCCGAGCCAGCGCTCGAGCACTGGCCGGACCGCCTCGACGGTAGCGAGGCCGAGGGCCGGTAGGGCGAGAGAGCCTGTCCCGCCATTCCGCCACTAGGACTCGGTGGAGCTCTGACCGGTGCTGGACTATCTGTCGGTGCACCGGTCTAGCCCCTCGCGTCCACTCCTCTTCGCGCCACCGATACAGTGACGCGAGCGCTTTCGCCTCCAAGTCCCAGGGCGGGGATCCGGCCAGTACACAAGCCGCCTCGTGGGAGATCGTGCGGTAGCCGCGGATGACTCTGACGGCCATTGCCCTCTGCGGTTTTCGCAGCACAGCGATGCTGCGGGCCGTCAGGTCGGCCGCCCACACCGGGGCCCCATACAGGGCCATGGACCGCACGACCCCCACGTACAACCGCCTACAGGCGGTGCTCGGGCCTCCCAAATTGGGAAGCAGCGTTGACAGCGCGCCCGCCGCGCCCATCAACTTCGGCGCCAGCCGCAGGAAGTGGGGCCCGAAGTCCCACCGGCTGTCGAGCACCAATCCTAGATACTTCATGGTGGACTCGATAGCAATCCGGGCCCCCCCCACCTCAATGTGTAATCCCGGCGGCGGCGCCCGTCGGGGGCCATGAAAAGCGATGGCCTCCGACTTGTTGAGGGCCACCTCCAGGCCGAGGCGCCGTATGCGGCCCACCACCTGTGAGACCGCACCCGTAGCTAGCAACGCTGCCTCCCTGTGCGAGCTCCCCCGGGCGGTGACCAGCGTGTCGTCCGCGTAACACGTCAGGTCCACCCCCGGTGCGAGCTCGCCTCTCAGCACCCAGTCGTACCCGATGTTCCACAGGAGTGGGCCCAACACCGAGCCCTGTGGAACACCGCACGACATGGCGCGCTGTACCGTGCCGTCGCGTCCCCCGCAGGTGACACACCTATCCGTCAAATAGGCCCCAACCACGCGGCGGAGGTAGGGAGGTACCCTGTGGTATCGCAGAGCCTCCCTGATACAACTCCAGGGCAGGGTGTTGAAGGCGTTGGTGATGTCCAAAGACACCGCCAACGCGACCCCGCCCCGGGACACCGCTTCCTCCGCCAGGACTCTAACTCGTAGTATGGCGTCTACTGTGGAGCGCCCACGCCGAAAGCCGAACTGGCTGTCGTCCAAGTCCGGCCCCTCTGTGAACAAGTGGCTGACGAGGCGGTCTGCAACTATCCGCTCGAACAGCTTGCCCACCTCGTCCAGCAACACTATGGGCCGATACCCGGACGGCGAGTCGGCAGGGCGCCCTGCCTTCCTGAGCAGGACCAGGCGACCCGTCTTCCACAAAGACGGAAATTGGCCCTGCTCTAGGCACGCCGAGAAGAGTCCTCTCAGTTGGGGCCCTAGCTCCTCCAGAGCTAAGACGAGAGCACGGCCCGGCACTCCGTCGGGCCCCGGGGCGGTATTTTTGGCCCGGAGCCGTGCCACGGCTGCTCCCATCTCTGGTCGTGTCACCTCGGGGACGCTGACGACAACCTCGCCTTCAGGCTCTGCGGCTGAGGGCGGTGCCATCGGCGGCGGAACGTATGCTCTACGCTCAGGGAAGAGAGCTGCCACCACATTCTGCAGCAGCTGTGGCTGGAGACTCTCGGTGAGTGGGGGGCCCGAGGCACGGAGCTTGCCCCGGACCATGCGATACGGGCGCCCCCACGGATCCCCATCCAAGGTCTCCAGCATCTCCTCCCTGGACCGCGTCTTGGAACGCTCGATGGCCAGCCACAGAGCCTCCTTCGCCGCGCGGTACGCCTCATACAGCGCGGCCTCCTCTTCGCGGGTCCGTCGACGTCGTCTTCGGTACCGAGTGTACCGGCGCCTGACCGCTACGCACGTGACGCGCAGCTGCGCGATCTCGGCAGACCACCAGTACACCTGGCGCCTCGAGGACTGCGTGCGAACCCGGGGCATGGACGCGTCGCAGATCTGCGTCATCGCCCCGCGGAACCACTGCGCCTCTCGTTCGACGTCGACGGGTCCGTCGGCCGACTCCCTTATCCAGGCCTGGATAATGGCCGCCTCCTCAAGAGCTTCCTTGTCCATGCGCGTGAGCGCCCAGCGTGGGCCGTCCCTTCGCGGAGCCGATAGGTTGCGGCCGCCCGCGGTCTGGGCGGAGAGGTCGAACCGGATGTAGCGGTGGTCCGACAACGTCTCCACCTCCCGGGCGACGCGCCACTCGCGGACACGGTGCGCTACAGCGGGGCTGGCGAACGAGACGTCCACGATGGACCCGCCCCGCTGCCGCACACACGTGAAAACCGAGCCCCGGTTCAGGACGACCAGGCCCGTCTCTAGTGCCCACTCTTCCAACACCTCGTCCCTGGGGTCCGTGACCGGGGATCCCCACGCCGCAGACTTGGCGTTGAGGTCCCCGAGTAGCAACACGGGGCGAGGGTGGTGCCGGGCCACGACGGTCCCTAGCTCGACAAGGAAGCTCTCGAAGTCGGCGAGACTCCTGTTGGGCGAGAAGTATGCCCCAATTGTGACTATGTCGTCCACGAGGGCGGCCACCCAGCCGCGACCTCGGGACGCGTTGACAAGAGTCCCGCCGATGATGGCCACCAAGCCACTCAGGTCACCGACCCAGTTATCCCGGTCGGGGACGAAATATGGCTCGGCGACCACGGCCACATGGATCGACCACTCCGCCATGCTCTGAAGGAGAAGATCCTGAGCTCTGGCGCAGTGGTTCACGTTGCCCTGGAGGAAATGGTAGCGCGCCATCGTTAGCACTCCATCTCCTCGGCAACCCCTCCTTCACTAGGCCGGGAGTCGGCCGAAGTGCCAACAGGCTGCGGGGGGGGTGTGGGTCCCCCGGCAGCCCGGTTCCCTTTCTTCTTCTTCTTCGTCTTGTTGCTGCTGCTGGTGGGAGCCTTGCCGCAGGCTTTACCGCCCATCCTGTGCTCCGCGGGCTTTCCCGCTGCTGCACAGATGCAGCAGTTTGCCTCCGCGGAGCACTGAGCCGCCTTATGGCCGGGTCGACTGCAGCGAAGGCACAACTCGCTGCGGTCCGTTTCGGCGGTGCACTGAGCCCTGACGTGCCCTACTTCAAGGCATCGGTAGCACCGCATGACCCTGGGTTCTACGAGTTTGACCCTCGCAGAACCCCATCCCACCAGCAACTGCCCGGCGTCAGCGACTTTCTTGGCCGCCGCCGCCGGGCACCTCACCCAGGCCGTGCCAAGCCTGCGCGCGCCGCGCCGACACGCTATCTCCCCAGCGGTCACACTCTCAGGCGAACACCCGCCGCCCCGAGCGATGGCCAACACCAGCTCCTCCGAGGACACGGAGTCCTCCAGCCCCTCCACGCAGACTTCCGCGGTTTTAACGGGCTGGTGCACCCGCGCGTCCTCGGGCCTGAGGACCTCGCGCAGTTTGGCAGCTAGAGCGTCCGCCTTTTCACCGCTCCCGGCACCCGGCAGCTCGAGAATCCGGGCACCCGTGGCCGCCGTCCTGAAGCCGAGGCCAGTTTGGATGCCAAGGTCGTCGAGCTTGACCTTAACTCTCGCCTCCATCAGGACATCCCTGTATGTGACGCCCCGCTGTACAGCTTCCGGCTGCAGTGTGATTACTACAGCCGCGGAGCGCGGGACGTCAATTCTGGGCGTCTTCTTGCCGCCCTGTGCGGCCCCGGTCGCCGGGCCCGATTTGGCCTTGCGCCCTCCTCGGCGTCGGCGCTTCTTTTTAGTGACCGTGGTCCACACCTCAGGGTCTTGTCCGACCACGGTCGCAGCCTGCGCAGCCCCCTCCACGGGCTTCGCCTTACCCTCCACGGGCTGCTGCGCGGCTTTGCGGGGGGCTCCCTCCACGGGCTTCTCACCCTCCGCGGGCTTTTTGGCCCCCTCCGCGGGCTTTTTGGCCGCCTCCCCGGCTTTTTGGGCCCCCTGTGCGGGCCTTGTCTTTGAGGACTCCTCCGCCCTCCGTTTATCCGCCGCTAGCGGCGGCCGGAGGGTTTGTTTAGGGAGCAGCCTCGGCTCCAGAGCTTCAAGGCGGGCATTCATAATGCCCCCGACCTGGAGCAGGACGGCCCGCACAATTTCTTCGACCTGGGTCGACCTCGGCGGCCCAGGTGACGAGGTGGAGGCGGCGGCGGCGTAGGATGGCCGCTCCTGTTGCCGACCGAAGTCGGCCCTTAGGGCGGCCATATCCCGCTCGAGGGCGTCCACTTTTCTTTGGAGACGGCCGTTCTCCTCCAACAGCTTCGCCGTCTCCTCCGAAGTGGTGCGATTAAGGAGGACCCCCATCGCCTCCTTAATCCCGTCGGCCGCCTCCTTCAGGGCCCGCGTGAACGTCCCCTTCAGGTTGCCAGATTTCGTGGCCACCTTCAGGATGACGTCCACGCCATCCGTCACCTGGCGGCTTAAGGCCGCCGATGTCAGGCCTTCCGCGGCGGTCGCAAGAGCGGACCGCCTTTCCCTGGCCTGACGCGCCATTTCGGCGACCTCGTCGGTCGCCATAGCCCGCCTCTCTTCCCGCCTCGCGGCCTGGAGGTCCGCCTTAGTGCTCACCAGCACAGCGTTATGCTGCGTCTGGGTCGCACTGGCGTCACTCTCTTCGCTGTGCAGCGGCGTGTCCGGGCGCTTGATAAAGCGACCCCGGGCGTCACGCGACAGCGACGAGCTAGACGCCCGCCCTCTCCTGGCCGTCGGCACTTTGGGGACCGACAAGTTCTCCTCGCTGGAGGAGAGGCCCGTCCCGGCCCCCGATACGACCTCGTCGTACGGGCGTTTATGTCGCCGACATTGTCCTTTCGACGACCCTTGGTCGGAAAGGATTTCGTCCCCAGAGGGACGTGAGCCTCCTTGGCTCCCATCGTCTAATGGTATTTTTAAATTATTTTTCTCCATTTGAAATCCCACGAGTATGGGGGAAATAACAGTCCACCCGGGCAGTGCCCCCTGTACCCGGGTAAGCGTAGTTTGCCACCCAACCAGGGGGTCCGCAGGTACCCTGGAGGGGGTCGCACTAGTGACTGGATGCTCCGAAGAGCCCCGCCAGCCACACATCCTCTCGCGGTGCGCCGCCGCTTAGGATTCGGGGTGATTTGTTCTCGAGGTTTTCTTCCCCGCGGTCCGGGCGATCAAGCCAAGACCGACGGAAGGTACCTTACGCTGAGCCGCGAGACATAACCACGACACCCAGCATGTGTAAGGGTACCCTCCGATTTAGCGACGGAGGCAGGGAAGACAACACTCCCACTGCCTGCTCGGCGGTAGGTTAAGTACACGCCGAGCCCGTCCTTGCTCCTCCACTGTGCCCTCTGCTAGGTCAGAGGGACACGTGGAGCAACGCCCCATGGCCAGTGATTGGCCCCTCCCACGCCAGACTATCAGCCACGAGCAATAAGATTCCCCAACTGAGGAAAGTTATTACTGGGTGCACCGGCTCCATAACGAACGACTGCTGTTCCCCCCGGACGTATCCAAGCGGGACTAGCAGCTGGGAGCACACGAGGAGGTTGTCTGGCCCAGCACCCCAATAGCGATACCCCTAATACAAGTGTTAGTGGTAAAGTTCAGTGCGAAGTGTGTGGTTATTACACATCTCTCACCTCATCACTTGTATCCGAACAAATTCGCAACACTTGACAGAATGTTTTGACATTGACACTGAATGAACTGACACAACACAATCAGATAGCTTAGCTGGTTAACTGTCTGTGAAAACCATATGCAAAGAAAGAATTATTTTACAGTTAATATAGAAGGGTAGTATAACTAAAATATAACATGTAACGCAAAATAAGAGTGAATTTAGTCGGTATTTGAAAATACTTAAATGCAAAAGTGTTGCCCGGACAAAGACATTACCCGAAAGTGAGGTGCAACCTCATTTTTTTGTCACAGCGCCACGCTTCGTTCTTTTCGGTGCTGGGGACGACTGTACTGCTGATGGGACTAGAAATAGATGTCGTACCATCGCTTTTACTGATTTTTACATACTGGAGCCGATTACTTAAATAGCTAGCAAACCATTTTACTGTTGGAGTATCTAAACCATAGTATGTTAACTTAGATATCAAAAGAGAGGTATTAATAGTGTCAAAGGCTCGTGAAAAATCAAGCAATACTAGGATAGTATCCCTACCAGCATCCTGAGCCTCCAAAATGTTACTGGTAACATCAAGTAGAGCAGTGGCTGTGCCACGATTTTTCCTGAATCCTGATTGGACTTCAGGGAGAATACAATTACTTTCTAAATAGCTCGCCAACTGCTGACTGACTACTTTTTCCAACACTTTTGACAGGCAAGGAAGAATGCTAATTGGGCGAAGATCTTTAAAACTTGTAGGATTTGTTTTTTTAGCTAGAGGCCGTATAATTGCCGTCTTCCATAAATCAGTATAAGTTGAGGTACTTATTGAGGTATTTATAATCGAGGTTAGTGTTTCTATAGTATGGGGCAAAGTTAGCAAAAACATATCTAAAGAAATTTGATCCGTACCCTCAGCATTTGACTTGAGACCGTTTATTATACGATATACAGTTTCCGAGTTCACAGTCTTGAGACCAAAACTAGAAGCATTGAATCGGTGATACTCGTAATAAGTAAGGCACTGAAATTGGTATAATAGAGTTGTTCGGCGAGAGAAGAAAGTGGTTACTTACATCTTCCGCCGAAGAGAGATGGGGAGGAAGTTCACTCTCAGGCTGAGGAGGAAGCACATCACGTTTAAGAGTTTTCCACAAGGTAGCAGGATTTTTGGAATTCCTATTGATGTGATGTTTAAAAAAAACTCTTTTTTCACTCTCGATAGACGATATTGTAAGGTTTTTTAAACTTTTATAATATTCCTTATGTGTCTGATCTTTAGTTACCAAAAACTTCTCATGAGCCTTATTTCTTAATTTAAACATAAGCTTTATTGTTTCAGTGATCCATGGGTAAGAGTAATGTCTTAACAATGCTGACTTAGTAGGTGCATGAATATCAAAAAGTTCTAACACATGGTTTGTAAAATCATGTACCATTTCATTTACGGTTCCCACGGACGAAACGTTGCACCAACGAAAGACTTCGGCATCTTTATTAAAAATATCGAAGTTAATGGCCTTTAGAGGTCGGAAAGTAACATGTTTTGGCGGTGTTTTAAATTTAATTCGCACATTACAAGTGCATGATTTGTTAGTTTAGAGCCAATTATGTCGTAGGTAACGTTTCGGATCCGAGCATCGGTACAAATAATATCCAAAGCGTTTCACTGTGGTCAGTAAAGTGTGTAGGTGACTCAACAACTTGCTTTAAGTTCAGAAGCTTTACGAAATCTAATAATTTAAGTGATTGTATAGAACTCTTCAGTAGGTCTATATTGAAGTCACCAAGAAGTATGATGTTATCACAATTAGAAAAACAGTTTACTGATTCAATCAATGCAGCGAGAAATACGTCAATGTTAAGCCAGGGGGGGCGATAAGCTGTGCCTAAGGCGACCTTACTACCGTTGACACTGAATTTTAACCACATCTGTTCGACTTGTTCACATACAGGATGCTCACAAGTTCGAGCATAAATCCCCTTTTTCACATAATAACCTACTCCACCACCACGCCCCTTACGTACACCTTTCGATCGTGGAGTGCTTCGAAGGGTGTATCCCGGAATAACCGGAGCTTTGCCCTCTTCGTTGGGACGTAACCACGTTTCGTTTAAGGCAAGAACATCAATATTTTGTTCTATAACTGCCACTATTAACTCATCGTGATTCTTACTCAAGGACCCCGGGTTAAAGAGACCAACTTTAAAATACTTTTTAGGGGTCATTATTGATAGTAATTAAAGTGAGCTTATAGGCAAGATTAGATAGTGGCAAGCCAGCAGATAAATACGGTAGTACATAGATAGCAATACGTGTTCGAAGTGACCATGTGTACCAATTTAGTATGGGTGTACTTTTGTTACACAATAATTTTAAAAGTTTTACAAATATATATATATGCATACTAAAAACCTCACATAATAATTGTTCAAATAACCACTTATATTACGGAGTTTTACACTGAGCCAAGGCGGTGACAAAGTATATAGAGAGATATTTACAATAAAATTATATACCTGATAGATAGTTTTAAAGCTACAACAGAACAGAATTTTTATGACCAAATTAAAAATAAAAGAAGAACACCGTATGAGAAAACACCGTGTAGTAAAACTAGGGACTGAATGTAACATAATATTAATAAACATGTTTAATAAAATTGTTGGAACTAACAAAATCAATGTCCAAAAATTTCATTCAAATCTGAATCCAAGCGCAACTGGTGACGTGGGCTACCATGTTCCTTACGCGCATATATCTTTCCGTCCCGGGTCCACACATACTTCCATTTGACCCGATTCGCTTCTCCACGCGCTTTGTGGCATAGCTGGCGGTTAGGCTTTGTTAGCCTTTCATTCACATAAAGAGGCCTTGAAGACGTTGCTGGCCCTATGCCTTCTGTGGTGACATTACGGCGTACACGTGCGGCCAACAATAGCTGATTACGCTGTGAACGGTTTACGAACTTAACCACTAGCGGGCGTGGACGTGCGACCCCGCCTTCAGGTAAGTTTAAACTCCGTATTGGTCCTACGCGTTCCGCACAGACGATATCCTTTTCATCCAGCGTCATTCCAAGTTTTGCCGATATTGTCAATATGAGATGCATGGGTCCCTCACCATTTCCTTCGGGTATGCCAGAAATTTCTAGGTCATTGCGAAGCAATTCTTGGTCACGATCATTAATCTCCAACTTTAGGTTAGCGATTGTGTCCTGAAGTTCTGAGATGACTGCAGTTGTGCCTTGTTTTTGTTGTAACTCAACGGCATCTACTCTGGTCGAGAGCTCATCAATACGCTCATTGCATGTTGTTATGGCTATGGTGAGGTTTGCTACAGCGCCTCTAAACTCCTGCATTTCAGCTCTTGCAGACTTCATTTCTTCGCGCAACAACCGTATCTCATGACAGAGATCACCGGACTCAGCAGTCAGATCTGATGATCTTGGCGGCGATGAGGGGCTATTATACTGGGAACCAACTCTAGAGCGGTTGCGCAAGGTAACATTAGAGGAGTTATCCATATCATCCTTAACTGGCGTATCTGAACAAACGCTAGCTCACTTTAATCCAGATGCTGATATAATACTCACGGTTGACGCTTCTCCTTGTGGATTAGGTGCTGTTTTGTCACAAATTGAACCCGATGGTTCTGAACGTCCCCTATCATTTGCGTCACGTACTCTGAACGCTGCCGAAAAAAATTATTCGCAAATCCAAAATGAAGCCACAGCCATAATTTTCGGAGTACGGCGTTTCCACCAATATCTATATGGCAGAGCGGTCCCTTTTACATTACGTACCGATCATAAGCCATTGCTATCTATATTCGGGCCACATCGCGGTATACCTGAAGTCTCGGCGAATAGGCTTCAGAGGTATGCAATGTTTCTGAGTGGCTACAACTACAAAATCGAATATGTACGGAGTGCTGATAATAGCGCAGATTTCCTATCTCGTGCCAGTTTGCCACACCAGAATGGCGTGCAAGAAACAGGGGAAGGAGCATGCTGTGCTGATGCAGCCGCTGCGATTTTTGATCGGGCTTCTTACGTTAATTTTGTCGTAGAAGGCAGTTTACCGATTACTCTAGACGAATTACGAACAAACACTGAGACTGATGTAACCTTGGCAAAGGTGATTGTGTATGTTTTGAATGGCTGGCCTAAAAAGATAGATGATAGTAGGTTAAAACCATACCATTTATGTAGATTACAACTATCCTATGAAAATGGATGTCTCATGCGGGGTCACAAAGTCGTAATACCTGAGAAATTACAAAATAAAATTATGTCAGAATTACGTCAGTCTCATCTAGGTATGGTAAAGACCAAGGCAGAGGCCCGTTCGAGATTCTGGTTCTCAGGCTTAGACGCGGCAATCGAGAGCATGATCGGTTCGTGTGACATATGTAATCAACTGCGACCAACGCCGCCGCGAGCACCCCTTGCGCCTTGGCACTACCCACCGCAACCGTTACAGAGTGCATGTGGATTTTCTGGGTCCCATCAATAGCCAAATGTTCTTAGTAGTTGTTGATGCATATTCAAAGTGGGTGGAGATTTATGACATGAGAAACTGTACATCTTCCACTGCAACTATTGGGAAATTATATGACTTTTTTTCACATTTTGGGCTTCCCCATACTTTGGTTAGTGACAATGGATCATCATTCACTTCACGGGAATTCAAGAATTTCTGTATTTTAAATGGCATTTCACACATAACATCACCGGCTTACGGCTAGCAATGGGCAGGCGGAAAGCTACGTTAAAGTGGTAAAAAAAGGTATCAAAACTAGTTTACTTAACAGCAGTGGGGTACAAGACTCCCACAATAAACTTTTAAAATACTTATTTGACTATAGGAACTCTGTCCACTCAACAACTGGTTGTTCGCCTGCTGAACTTGTTTATGGACGAAAATTAAGAACTCGCCTAGATTTAATTAACCCCAAATCGCCACCACCTTCATCCACATCCCTGGCTAATATAGTGAAAAACAAACAGTCTTTGCAGAGTAAATCATATGGAGGATGTAACATAAAATTTTTCACACAAGGTGATTCAGTTTTATATAAAAAAATTCTAAATAATAATAGATTTAAATGGCAAACCGGTCAAATTGTAAAGAGACTGGGGAAAATTACCTATTTAATTAGGGATATTGATTCTCAAGAGTTGGTGAAAAAGCACAAAAATCAAATTGTTTTGTATAGAGGACCCCATTGTGCTAATAACGAAGATACATCCATAGACATTGATGAGGACTACACTGCCTTATGTGATACACAAGAGCTTCAGAATACTGCCGGAGGAGAGATACATGGAGCAGATTTGGACTTGGTAAATGAACCAACACAGGCATCCACACATCACGATGAAGGAGATGGTGCCTCTTCTTCACCAGCTACAGGTCCCAATAATGAAGAACCATTTCAGGTCTTGCTAAGCTCCCCATCCGAACCAACTACCAGGAGCCATACGACTGCTACTATTAGACCTAGGCGCAATCGGCCCAAAATAGATTGCAAGTTTTGTAATAACTGTAACTAGCCTTCTAATTAGTTACTATATTATTTACTATACTATTATATTAATTTTATAAGGGTATCTATGGGGAGGGATGTTATATATTATTATGGGAATGCATCCATAATTCTTGAATGCATCTTAGCACCAACGTCTGTCAGTTGCAAGCTGTCAAAGAATATGTCAACGGGGTTGTCAATTGATTAAAGAAGAGCGCGCCGGTCGGCCTAGTACCAACGATATACTAGTTGTTTTATTTGCTATCTTACAATACAACAATAAGTATGTCACATATAGAGGCTCGGATTGTATTGAAGTGTTTGTTACTAAATTAGTGGAAGAAGTAAAGAAAATAAGTAAAATATTATCTATTAAAATGCCTTTGTCCCCCCTGTCAAAAAAAGAAAAACATAGATATAATTTTGCTAGTACTTGTCATATTTGTGATCAGTTATTATTTAATGACAAAGTATGCGATCACGATCATGTCACAGGAAAGTACAGAGGAGCTGCACATGCTCATTGTAATTTAATGTATAGAGTATGTGCATTTATACCTATTGTTTTTCACAATTTATCGAACTATGATTGCCACTTGTTTATCAAAGAATTAGTAAAACACAAAGGACACATTAAAATTATACCTAAAACTAAAGAAAAGTATTTAACCTTCACCAAATACATTTCTAACGAGTACGATAACTCTTCTATTCAAATGAAATTCATTGATTCGTTTCAATTTCTTAGCTCAAGTTTAGAAACATTGAGTAAAAATTTGACGCATGAAGAATTTATTCACTTGTCAATGGAATTTAATGGCGAAAATATTCATTTACTTAAGAGTAAAGGTATTTACCCATATGATTACATGAACGCTTGGGAAAAGTATGAAGAAACAAAACTTCCGTATAAAAAATATTTCTATAATACATTGAAATTGGAACATATTACTGATGTTGAATATGAACACGCGGAATCTGTATGGAATATATTTAATATCCGTACTATGGGCGACTATACTGATTTATATTTAAAATGTGATGTTTTGCTGCTGTGTGATATATTTGAAAATTTTCGTGATATAAGTCTGAAATATTATAGATTAGACCCTGCTTACTATGTAACGGCACCTAGTTTGAGCTGCGACGCTATGCTTCTTAATACAGGTGTTGAATTAGATTTAATTGACAATCTTGAAATATATCAATTGCTTGAAAAGGGAATACGAGGTGGTTTAGCAGTGTTCTTTACGTCATGCAAAAGCTAATAATAGGTATTTATCTGAATACGATGATCGATTGTCTTCTACCTATTTATTGTATCTTGATTGTAATAATCTGTATGGTTACGCAATGACTAAAAAGTTTCCTATTTCTGAGTTTAGATTTTTAAATCGAGAGGAAATTAATTCTTTCGATGTTGCGAATATATCAGATGAAAGCAGCTATGGTTTTATATTAGAGGTAGACCTTGAATATCTGGACTACCTGCATGATCTTCATAGTGACTTACCTTTCGCCCCAGAAAAATTTATACCACCAGGAGGAAAAACAGCAAAACTCATAGCTAATTTATACGATAAATTTAACTATATAATTCATTACACTAATTTAAAACAATGTTTGAAGTATGGACTTGTTCTCAGAAAAATACATCGTATTCTCACATTTAGGCAAGAATAATACTTAAAAAAATATATTGATGTAGTGGATATACATAAGCGCGTGCCATACGTGCGGTCGCGACGAGGTCGCGACGCGCACTGTGGATCGAAATGATTCGGGCTGCGTCGCCGCCTCGCCGGGCGCCCATCTGTATGGAGTGAAAGGCGCGCGCGCCGCCATCGTAACGAACGACATCCCTGCACTAAGTTGATTCGAAGACTGAACAAGAGCCACTTATGTCGTCTCATCACCCCGCATGGGGTGCGAGGAGTCGGTGTCGGGGCGTTGGCCCCCTGACCGAGGCGTCAGTCGCGGGCTAGAACGCTAGCCCGGTCATTGGGGTGGGTTTAGTGCCCCTTAGTGTGTAGGATGTGGGGGCGCGCACACGCGCGCGCACGCGAACCCTATCGTTTTTTTTTTTGGCTCGGCTTTCGCTTCGCCGGGAGTCGTTGCTATGTGTTTTTCGGCAGGAGCGCCCTAAGTGTTTCACGCTGCCCGTGCGACCAGATCCCCGCTAGGTGAGACCCCCGGTTGCCCGGGGGAGGCCCGGCGAAGACCGATCAAGCAACAGGGCAGCGACTTTAGGTGGCGCCCCCTGCGAAATCGGTGTCTGACCCGGTTTTTACAGTGAAATCAGGGCTAGCCAAAGACACTGCAAGAACCGAGACGAGGTGGTGTACTGGGCGACTTTGTGTGTGTGTGTGCGTCGCTCAGTGGTTGCTACGGCGTTCCCGCACTCGCCCGAGGGCGTCGCGCGGGTAGCCGCGCGTGAGTCATCGCGATTGCGGAGTAATGTTTTGTATGCGCCTCGCGGGCGTTGCGCCTATGTTAACTTAGACAGCAACGCGCGCGGCGGGGTGTGTGTTATGTGTTTTGTGGAGTCTCATTGTTTGAACGGGTCGCGTGTAGAGTGGGTGCGGCCCGTTCAGGTGTCAAGTCCGGTGGGTGGCCCGCACTGTGGTCTACGGGCAGGAGGTCGCGCGGGTAGCGCCTGGCGTCGGGGGGGCGCGCGTGCCAGGGCGCCATGCCCTTGATGTGCAGCCAGGCGGAGGCGTCGGCACGCGCGAACATCTTCTTCGCCATCCCTTCGACGAAGTGCTCGATGCTCTCAACCCGGAGGTCCCTGTGGATCACAGAATTCCTCACGTAGCGAGCCGCGTGAGTTATGTGGCGTAGAGTGGTGTTCTGGATTGCCCTAAGTTTCTTTCTGTGCGACTCGCACGTGAGGGCGAGCCAAGCTGGGGCAGCATACGTGAGCTGCGGGCGAATATAGGTCTTGTAGACGCCCAGCTTGACTCGTAGGGGCAGATTCGAGGAGAGCACCGGCCGGAGCAGGTGGCGCGTGGTCTTCACCCGCGCGACTGTCTTCCGGACGTGCGGGCCCATGGTGAGCCGATGGTCGATGGTGACCCCCAAGTACTTGGCGGTCCGGGCCCATGCGATATCGGCCCCCATGAGTTCAAGGTTGGGTGGGTGAAAGTCACCGCGTCCTGTGACTATGATCGCCTGTGTCTTACCCACGTTGACCGACAGTCTCCACTTGCGGAGCCAGTCGGGGAGGTCGTCCAGCGCGCGCTGCATCTTAACGGCCGCGTGGGCCGCCGAGAGCGAGGTGGTGAGGTACGCGGCGTCGTCCGCGTACAGCGCGAGCGTCGAGGAGTGCGTGGCAGGAATGTCGTCGGTGTATACGGAGTATAACACAGGCGATAAACAGCTGCCCTGGGGCACCCCCGCGGAGATGGGGTACGCGCCAGACAGCTGGTCCTCCACCGCAACCTTGAACCGTCTATCCTGTAGGAAGGAGGAGACCACCTGTACAAGTCGACGGGGCGTGGTCGTGTGCGTCAGTTTGTAGAGCAGACCGGTATGCCAGACTCTATCAAACGCCTTCTCCATGTCGAGGAATACTGCGGCGGCGTACTCACGCTTATTTACAGCCGCTGTCAGTATGTGCAGCACCCTCGACAACTGAAGCGTCGTGCTGTGTTCAGCGCGGAACCCGAATTGTTCTGCCCGAGGGGTGATGTGGGGTACCAGGAATCGCAGCAGGAGCGCCTCAAACACCTTAGAGGTGGTGGCCAGCAGCGTGATCGGCCGATAGCCCTCCGGCTTCCTCATGTTTTTCCCCGGTTTGGGGATCATTATTATTTTCCCCGTCTTCCATACGTCGGGGAAGGTCCCGGTGCGGAGGATGCCTGTGTACAGGCGCGCTAACGCCGCCACCGTCCGGTGGGGGATGTGGCGTAGCGCGGTATTCGTGATGCCATCCGCACCGGGGGCCTTCTTGGGCTTTGAGCGTGCGATGGCCCGTTTCACTTGGCCCGGGGAGACGAAGAAGTGCTCCTCCTCGGGGGCTGTCGGCGTGTTTAAGTACTCTCTAAGGTGCCTCTCGACTGCTGCGACGTGCTCCGTGTCGTCGGTCGGGTTCGGCGTGAACTGACGCTCCAGGTGGGAGGCGAAGATCTCTGCCCGGTCTGCGGCAGTGTATCTTAACGCCCCGTCGCTGTCTATTAGTGGGCGCACCGGAGCTGGGGTATTTCTGAGGCGTCGGCATAGGCGATGTACCGACGGCCAGTCGCTGTCGGCGGAGTGTATGTAATCCTCCCAGCTCTCTGTGGTGTGTGCCTGGAGCTCGGCCTTCACCTTGTCCGTCAATGCATTGAGCTGGGTCTTCAGGTGTGGGCATCTAGTTGTTTGCCACCGCTTGCGTAGACGCCTCTTGTCGGCGATCATACGCGCAATGCGTGCGGGGAGCGCGGGGTGTTGCCCCTGTGGTGCGGGGTCTGATGCAGTCGCCGACTCTAAGGCGTGCTGCATGCAAGCGGTGAGCTCGTCCGCCAGCTCATTGACATCTTCACCCTTGGTGATAGGCCGAGTGGGCGTGGTGGTCTCCAACTTCGCCGCGAAGGCTTTCCAATCCGTGCGGCGACGTGGCGCTAGATGAGCGAATCGGGTGGGCGGTGCTGAGACGACGACCAGCACTGGCTGGTGATCCGACAGCAGTTCGTCGTCCAGCACGTGCTGCGTGATCTGGCAGCTGAGGCCGTTGTGCACGACGATGTCCAACACGTCGGGTAGGTGGGCGATGTTTGCCGGGTAGTGGGTGGGCGCCTCGGGGCCGGACACCCCGTATCCTCGGGCCTCTGCGTCGGCGAAGAGCGCATTCCCGTCGGCATTCGTTGTGTGAGAGTTCCACGCTGGGTGCTTGCAGTTTAGGTCGCCGGCTATGATGGTCGGGTGAGGCGTGTCCAGCAACCTGTGTATGTTGTTCGGCTCTAGCCGCACGCTCGGTGGCTTGTAAGCCGCGTACACACACAGGTGCTCACCGGCGGCGTGCAATTGTACACCCAGCGCGTACATTTCGTCGCTCAGTGTGGGTACGGGAAGCTCCTGATGAACGACTCTTCGCCGAACAAGTACCGCCAGACCGCGGTATTTGTGTGTCGCCGATCGCTCATCTTTCCTATAGACGAGGTATCCCGGGAGTCTGATCTTGTCCTCCGGTCCCAGGAACGTCTCGCTTATGAGCGCCACGTCTATGTCCTGTTCTTGCAGGAGGGGGCGGAGGAGGGCGACCTTGTCTCTGAGGCCGCGGGCGTTCCAATGTATTATCCTCAACGGCTTAGACATGACCGAAAAGGGTGGCCATGCCGTTGAGGATAGCGCGCACCGGGTCCTCGCCTCTGCGCAGCGCTAGCAGCACATCTTGTAGGACCCGGATCGCGACCTCTATAGCGTCAATGTTGGTGTTGTTATTTGCCCCTGGGGTCTGGGCGTACGTTACCTCCCCGGGGGCCGCCGCCGACTCTGTGTCGCGGCTGCGTGCAGTCTGTGCTGTGGTCGGTGTGGGTAGTAACACCCGTCGCCCATCATGGCACGTTTGCGCGTGCGCATTAATTGCGCCGGCTGCGCGGCCCCTCTTGGCCTGCGCGTGATGGGTGTTACTACCCGCGGGTTGCTGTCTTGCGGTTTTCCCGCCAGACTGCGCTGTCTGCGCGTATGTCGCGCCGTTATTGGTCGGCGGCTGACTGCGGTCGTCCTTTCCGTGTTGGGAGGCGTGGCGTGACTTGTCACCGCCCACTTGTTTACTAACTATTGTGTTAGCTGGTGTGTCGGCGGTGACAACCTCCTTGTCACTTTGTGGGTCTGGTTGGTCGTCTTGAAGCGGCTTTTTGGACCGCTTTCTTTTCTTTTTCCTCCACGCCTCTTTTTCCTCCGCCCCGAGGAGGCGGTGGCCGAGTCGCGCGCTGAGGGGCCGTTTGCGGCCGCCATCAGTGTGGTGGAGGGTGCTTCTGTGTCTGCGGGTGCGGGGGCGCTCTGCCTCTCGGTGGCCGTGTTCGGCCGGCGCGAGTCCCCGGTGATGGCGGCCGTGCCCGCCCGCTTGTTTCGCAGTTCGCGAACTCGTACGGGGCACTTGGCATTGTTCGCCGGGTGTGCCCCTCCGCAGTTTATGCAGGTGGCGGCCTCCTCTTTCGGCCTCGGGCAGTCTGTCGCCCGGTGGCCGCCGCCACATCTCACGCATGCAAGCGGGCGATGGCATTGCGCGGATGAGTGCCTAAATTGTTGGCATCTGTGGCATTGCGCGGGCCCCTTTTTCCCACGCCAGGCCTCTATTTTGACGCCGGGCATGCACAGGAGTTCTGTGATCTCGTAAATGCCCGGGGTCAGGTTTGGGGTCTTCTTGAGGACGGCGTGGTATATGCAGCCGGGTCGTCCTTGTCGGGCATTTATATGCCTGACATACTCCGGCTCGTATCCGAGCGCGCGGAGCTCCTCCTCTATGTCTTCGGGCGCCGTGTCCACTGGTAGCCCCCTTATGGCCACCTTGACACTGCGGTCGGCTGGTAGGGAGTAGGAGAACCAAGAAATGTTGGTCTCCTTCTCCAATTCCGTCAGGTACCTCTGTACCAGACGGAATTCGGTGTCATTCTGGGGGGTGAATTTCACCCCCTGCTGGAAGGGGCGCGCGTTTGGTGCCCGGCCCAGCTTGTCTCGGAGCGCCCTAAAGTGGCGCGCCCAATCCGGCATCTTTTCCACTACCAGCGGGGGGTAGCGGAGTTTCTTCTCCGGCTTACCCTTCGCTGCGCTACCGGAGGTGGTAGCGCGCGCGGGGGCTGCGGCGCCGGCGGGTGGTGTCGGTGCGCGCGTAGTGTCAGCGGCGGTAGGCGCCACGGCGTCTACGCACGGGCGCTTGGCCTCTTCGGCGACGTCCTCGTCGTCGGGGCTGCGCTGCCTGCGTTGTGCAAGCCTCGGCAAGTCAAAATTATACTCTAAGTCAAATGTAATCTGACTCACCGGGGGTATGGTGTCTAGGTTCGGGAGGGAGGGTGCCTTTCCACCTCCCGAGCTGGGCCGGGTCTTGGGCAGCGCAGCTCTGCGCGCGCTGCTGGTGCTCGCCGCGGAGTCGATGGACGACGTCGAGCTCGCATGAGCCGAGTACATCGACATCGACGCCGGCGATGACGGAGCGGAACCACGGGGGGCAGGAGGCGACATAAATGCGGCCTGCCTGGGCGCTGTCGGGTCGGTGGGCGTTTGTGGCGCGGACACTCTCACTTGGTCACCTGCACTGACACTTTTGCCCTTCGCGGCGGCACTGGGCTTGCTCGACATCGATCCCGTTTTGGGAGATGGAGCTGCGCGAGTGGAGGCGCGGGACGCGGACGCGCGGGGCGCGGCGGGAGGGTTCGACACCTCCATCGGTACCGGACGGAACGACGGAGGGCGCACGGCGGTGGCGGGCGGGGCGCGGGTCGCGGCGGAGCGTGTAGTTCCGCGTGTCGCCACTAGGGGCGCTTGCGGCGCGGTACTTAAACGAGCGCCCACTGACTGCGGGCTCGCATTGTTCGTAGCGCGCGGGGTCACGGCGGTCGTGTCGGATCGGGGACGGATGTCGGGGTTCGACGCGGTCCGGCGCGGGCTTGCGGCTGCTACCGACGAAGTCGGGAGCGCTTGCGGTGGCGAGGAGCGCGGTGGTTGGCCCTGAGAAGGGCCTTTTGGGGGCGATGGCATCGCGTGGGACGCGAAGCCTAGACCGCGACCGTGCGGCGTGCTGAGAAGCACACCGGCGGCAACGGCTTCGGCGACGTTGGTCCCACCGTGTCTACGTCAGTGCCCCGCGAGGAACACTGCCGCACACACGGCGGACGACGCAAACGCGGCGAAGAAGACGGTCCGAGCGGTATCGTACGCGCACTTTGTTCGCACTGCACTGGATTGGATTCCTGGAGGCACTGCAATCCGAGCACTGTAGTCCAGAAGAGGCGTAGTAGGCTGCGAGCGATGACTGAACAAGAATCGCCGACCGCTCGTTTATATATGTGGCGCATTTTATACCCAACGATGAGTTACGTCACGGTGCGAAGACCACGCTCTAACTCCGCTATTGGTCAATGTAATTACCTGCCCCCCTTACAAACAGCGACTAATTGTACGTACTAAATGGTGAATATAAACTGCGTATTTTCTAAATAAAGTTAGTTAAAACCAATCATTGTTTAATTCATCTCCCACGAGTAGTAACCAACCTAGCAATCCTAAAGTGGTGACCCCGACGTGATATTGGCGGTCAGTGAGGAATCAAAACTGGACTCCCTGGCCGCAATGGCTGACAAGATGGCTGAACAGACCAAGGAATTGCACTCAGTATGTTCGTGTGGTCACAGCAACGGAACATCCCAGCGATCGACATCATCATCGACAGACGAGAAAATCCTGTACATGATCGAGTCGCTAACAAAAGAAATCGCTGCACTCAAAATGGACAGATCGAGAAACAACTACCGTCGTTCGCACAAAAACTATCAAAATAGATCGCGTTCACGTTCGAACTCAGCAAACCGTGCACCGTCGATGTGTTATTTCCATCGTAAGTTCGGAAACGAAGCCTACAGATGCCGCAGTCCATGTAATTTCGACAAGAAACCAAATCAGACACGGGAAAACTAGAACTGGCTTCGACAGCGACGGACGCCGAAGCCAATGAAATTTTCAAACACCGTCGTTTATTTATCAAGGAAAAATCTACTGGACTGCATTTTCTCATTGATACTGGTGCCAACGTGTCAGTACTACCAATAAGAAAAGCAGAAAAACGCAGAATGGAACATACAAGCAATCTATATGCCGCCAATGGATCATCAATACCCTCCTACGGCGAACGAACGATGGTTTTGAACATTGGGTTGCGACGGCCCTACATCTGCAATTTCGTGGTTGCTGAAGTGACAAGGCCGATATTAGGCGCTGATTTCCTGCACCAACATCAACTTACAGTAGATATTCACGGCCGGCGACTGATAGACAAACAAACCGGACTGTCTGTGTTTGGCTACGTTTCACCTACGTCGGAGCAAAGTATCAACACTGTCAACAATCAACAACCGTACCATGATCTAATGGCGCAGTATCCAGACATCACTCGACCTACGCTCAAGCTCTGTCACAGCGAGGTGGAACATCACATAGAAACGACGGGACCCCCATTGTATGCTAAAGCCAGACCTTTGCCACCCCATAAGTACAAAGCAGCGAAGGAGGAATTCGAGCAAATGATGGAACAAGGTATCTGCAGGCCATCAAAGAGTCCCTGGGCGAGTCCAATACACATGGTTTTGAAGAAAGATGGGGCGTACAGAGTGTGTGGAGACTACCGGCGACTAAACGCCATTACAGTCCCAGATCGATACCCCATACCGAGACTTCAGGATTTCACCTACAACTTATTAGGAAAGAAAATCTTCACGAAGATCGATTTAAAAAAATCCTACTACCAAGTCCGGAACAAAGAGGATGACATTGCCAAGACAGCTGTGATAACGCCGTTCGGGCTGTTCGAATTTTCACGAATGTGCTTCGGCTTGCGTAACGCCGGGCAGACATTCCAACGCCATATCGACAGTGTGCTGCGAGGTCTTCCAGTGTTTCCATTCGTCGATGACATTCTTCTAGCGTCCACAACAGAAGAACAGCACAGAAAAGACCTAGAAGACGTTTTGAAGGGGCTTAACGACAACGGATTGCAGATAAACGTTGCCAAATGTAAATTCGGCCAGCCAACACTTGAGTTCCTGGGCTACACAATAACCCCCGAAGGAATTAAACCGACCGACGAGAAGATTAAGGCCATTACAGAATACCCTCGGCCGCAAACAATCCAACAACTTCGTCGTTTCCTCGGCATGATGAATTTTTACCGAGAAAATATTCCTTACGCCGCTGAACATCAGAAGGAGTTGAATGCCTACCTGCGTAACTCAAAGAAGAATGATAAAACACCTATTCAATGGTCCGAGAAGGCAATAGAATCGTTTGAGAAGTGCAAAGAAGATATATCAAACGCTACGCAGTTATCGTACCCCTCTTCAAGTTTACCGTTTGCATTATTAACTGACGCATCGGATACATGCGCAGGAGCCGTACTGCAACAACAAATCGAGGGACAATGGAAACCACTTGGATTTTATTCAAAGAAATTCAATGACGCGCAGAAGAAATACAGTACTTATGACCGAGAACTGCTATCCATCTACATGGCTGTCCGTCACTTTCGCCGGATGTTTGAAGGCCGTGACGTCACAGTTTTTACGGATCACAAACCTCTAATCAACGCACTGAAAGTTATTAGCAAGAACGAGACACCGCGTCGCACTAGATATCTAGACTACATCGGCCAGTTTGTCACCGACGTAAAACATATAGCTGGCAAAGATAACATAGTCGCCGATGCACTTTCAAGAGTAGAAGCAATAGCGTGTCCATCGCCGATCGACTATTACGACTTAACTAAGGTTCAAGATCACGACGCCGACCTCCAACAACTGATGCAAGAAGATCGATATACATTCAGACGCATAACACCACCCGGAGGAACAACAACAATCGCTTGTGAGATGTCTACAGGGTCTGCTCGTCCGTACTTACCGCCGGAGTTCAGACAACAAGCTTTCCAAGCAATTCACAATCTTAATCACCCAGGCATAAGGGCGAAGAGGCGATTAGTGACTTCACGTTATTTCTGGCCTACCATGAAGAAAGACGTCATCGAATGGACAAGAGGTTGTGTGCAATGCCAACGAGTGAAAGTGCACAGACACACGAAAGCACCGATAACGAGTTTCGCAACTGTGGAGCGCCTAGAACATCTGCATATCGACATTGTTGGTCCACTACCATTATCCAACAACTGCCGATATATGCTAACGATGATAGACCGAGCTACGAAATGGCCGGAGGCACATCCTATCGAAGAAATTACAGCAGAGAAAGTCGCTAGCGTGTTGTATGAAACGTGGATTGCGAGATTTGGATGCCCAGTAACCATCACTACTGATCGAGGCCAACAATTTGAATCTGAGTTGTTTAACAAACTTATGCATCGGATGGGGATACAACGAACACGAACTACAGCCTACCACCCGCAATCTAACGGTATGATTGAACGCTGGCACCTCACGTTAAAAACATCGCTCGCCGCGCGACTAAATTCTACACATTGGACGCACGAGTTACCTACAGTACTTCTCGGCTTACGCGCAGCTGTAAAGGAAGACATAGGTGCAAGTACAGCCGAATTACTGTATGGCAAAACACTTCGCCTTCCCGGAGAATTCTACGGCGAACCTACGACGTCATGCAATACGTCATCTCAGTTTATGAATCACCTCAATGAAGCATTGAAAAAAGCGCAGGTGCAGAGAGAATACAATAAGCAGCGAGCAACATTCATTCACAGCGATCTAAACAAGTGCACACATGTATATATACGCAATGATGCGGTGAGCAGACCCCTAACACCTACGTATAACGGTCCTTATCGCGTCATCGACCGCAACAATAAATTCTTCAAGGTGCAGTTAGAAAAAAGAAGCTCAAACATATCAATAGATAGATTGAAGCCAGCATACCACTTGAATACGGACCTACAGGAGAAGCAAGATGTACCTACATACAGCTATGTTACCAGATCTGGAAGATCTTCTAAACCACCGGTACGCTTCGCTGGCGAGGGAGTAATGTAGTGGACATACATAAGCGCGTGCCATACGTCCGGTCGCGACGAGGTCGCGACGCGCACTGTGGATCGAAATGATTCGGGCTGCGTCGCCGCCTCGCGGGGGCCCATCTGTATGGAGTGAAAGGCGCGCGCGCCGCCATCGTAACGAACGACATCCCTGCACTAAGTTGATTCGAAGACTGAACAAGAATCGCCGACCGCTCGTTTATATATGTGGCGCATTTTATACCCAACGATGAGTTACGTCACGGTGCGAAGACCACGCTCTAACTCCGCTATTGGTCAATGTAATTACCTGCCCCCCTTACAAACAGCGACTAATTGTACGTACTAAATGGTGAATATATGCGTATTTTCTAAATAAAGTTAGTTAAAACCAATCATTGTTTAATTCATCTCCCACGAGTAGTAACCAACCTAGCAATCCTAAATTGATTTGAACACTAGCCTCAGACAGTCATCCACAACAGCATTTGAAAAAGACTTTTTCAAGCTTTTAAATAACTGAATTTTTGGTAAGACTATAGAAAATAAGCGGAAACAAGTAGATATTAAATTAGTTACTAAATGGAACGATACCAATAATATTACAAACAAACAACTGAGTGCTGAAAAACTAATTTGCAAACCAAATTTAAAATGCATTACTGTATTTTCAGAAAATTTTGTGGCTATTCAACTGAAACCGAAAATAATTGTTTTAGACAAACCGATCTACATAGGTTTTACAGTTTTAGAATATGCTAAGTCACATCTGTATCAATATCATTACAGTATGAAAAATAAATATATGACTAACATTAAGCTTTGCTACACAGACACTGACAGCTTACTGTACTTAATTAACACAGAAGATATTTATAGAGATATAAAACACAATTTAAAAGAATTTGATACTAGTAATTACGAGCCAAACAACACTTATTCAATACCATTAGTTAACGCAAAAATACCTGGACTATTCAAAGATGAGCTGGGTGGAGACGTAATCAATGAATTTACTGGCTTGAGAGCGAAATTGTATTGTTTATCAACATCTAAAATTCAAATTAAGAAGGCGAAGGGTATTTCAAAATCTGTTACAAATAAACTGCGCATTTCAGACTATAATAAGACATTGTTCAATAATGAAAAAAAGTATTTTAAAATGAATATGATTAAATCTATAAAACATGTATTATATTCTCAACAAGTGAGCAAATCGGTGATGAATAGAAATGATGATAAAAGATACGTATTACCAAATAACATTGAAACCTTACCTTGGGGACATTACAAAATTATATTTTAGTTATAAGAAGGTTTAATATTATTTAAATTTGTTATAACTGTTTTCCTATACTGTATACTGTTAAGTTAATAAAGATTAGTTAATCAGTGTTATTCCTAATATCTTAATAAAAGTTTGTTTATTGACTTTTTTTGTTTTATTTGTTTTTTGTGACATTCATAATGTAGCTACAACAAACTCATATTTTGAAAGCTGAGAATATCATCTTTCTTGTACTTAATACAAGTTTCGACCTGTTAGATATATTTTATTATTAAATCGTTTTTAATTAATCTGTAAGATGAAGTTGATCAAGCAACCCATATCTCTCAATGTTAATAATATAAGATTAAGTGACTCTGTTCACCACATCAGACATAGCGCTTTATTGCCAAATACCATTCGCTGTATAATATGTGGTCCATCAAGCTGTGGCAAAACGACTGTTATGATTAGTTTACTACTGCATGAAAATGGACTCAAATTCAGAAATCTTTATCTTTACTCTATGACTTATTTTCAACCAAAATACCGTTTTATGACTGAAGTACTAAAAAGAGTGCCACAGATTAACTTCTATGAGTTCTATGATGACAAAGATGTAATTTCGCCGAGCGAAGCTTTAACAAATTCTGTATTTATTTTTGATGATGTTGCGTGTGAAAATCAAGTTAATATCCGCAATTATTTTTGCATGGGTAGGCATAAACAAATCGATTGTTATGTTTAGTAAAGGAAAAATTCAATCGCGGGCAGGATTCGAACCTGCGTCTTCTGGTTTGAAATTTGCCTTCACATTCTGAGTTTACGTCATAAGGTGACGTTGGCGACATCTATTTCGAATCCTGCCCGCGATTGAATTTTGCCTTTACTAAAATAACTTTATAATCTTAGCATGGAAAATGCAAAAAAATCACAAAAAGAAAATCGATTGTTTTTATTTATCTCAAACCTATTCAAAAATTCCGAAACAATTGTTACGTGACAATGTTAATTTTCTTATTATATTCAAACAAGATGATGTGAATTTAAAACATATTTATGAAGAGCATGTTAGTTCTAATTTACAATGGAAAGAGTTCAAAAATATTTGTCAAACTGTTTGGAGTAAGCCTTATATGTCATGGCTGACAAGTATGGGTGCAGATGCATTGCAGGATGGACACCGTTGAGGTTTCTCTGTGGTTGGAGCGCTATGGACAGCTTGGATTCATGGAAACACTTGATCCATATCGCCTGAAATATTTTTTTTATACTTGTTATTCTATAACTGTGTATGCATTGAATTTAGTTAATATTCTTTATTTAGATGCTATAATTTAGAATTCATTTAAAGTACTTATATAATGAAAATAAAATTAAAATTACATACCTATTTATAAATATTCACAATTTATTCCAATTACTTGTTATATTTATTTTATTTATTTATTTATATACTCTTTATTGTACACCAAAAAAGAAAAAGTTACAGACAGGACATAAATCGATTTTTAAATATACAATGGGCGGCCTTATCGCAACCAGCGATCTCTTCCAGGCAACCTTAGGATGGACACAACAGAAATTGAATAAAAATGGGGTTTACGGTGCATTTACTAAATATTAATATAAATAGCATAAAATAAAATAAACACACATACAATAAATATTTAATACCTACTTATTATAAATATAAATAATTAAATAAATATATATATATAAATATATATAACAGACATAGCAATAAATGCATAAATACTTATAGAAATCGACGACGAGTAGAATTACTGTGACAGATAGTGATCCTTCACAAGTTTTTTAAAAACTGGCAGTGATTGGGCACGTCTGATTTGTACCGGTAATGCATTCCAAAGGCGAGCAGCCTGAACCGAAAAAGATTTGTCAAGAAAAGTGGTGGAGTGCATTGGCATCTTAAGTCTTAAGTTATCCGATGACCTCAGAAATCGCGTATGGGTGTCTCCAAGAAAATCAAAGCGGTTTTTAAGATACGGGGGGGTAGACGGGAGAAACAAAACATTGTAAAGTAACGAAAGAATATGAGCATTCCGGCGAAGGCGAATTGGTAACCACTTGAGCTTTGCACGAAATTCTGAAACATGGTCATGTTTGCGTAAGCCAAATATGAACCTTATACAAAAATTTTGAAGGCGCTCCAGCTTGTCAAGTTGGTCCTCTGTAAGATCAAGATAGCTGACATCCGCATAATCAAGGATTGGAAGAAGAAGTGATTGGGCTAGCGCAACTTTGGTCGCAATCGGCAGGAAGTTGCGAAGTCTTTTCAGACTTGCAGCAGACGCGAATAGCTTGCGACTAACTTCCTGTAGTTGAGCAGTCCAGGTAAAATTTTGGTCTATATAAATCCCCAAGTTTTTCACTTTTTCACTGAAAGGAATAGGAACGTTGTCGAAATAAATTTGGGGCAGGGTTTTCCAATCAATTCTTGAGGTGGTTCTGGAACTGCCAACCACAATCAGCTGCGTCTTAGTAGGGTTTACCTTAAGTCCAAAATTTTTGCTCCAGTTGCTAATACTAGAAAGGTCTCGGTTTAGTGTGTGGACCGCTTGTGACAAATTTCCAAGTGGAGCTTTACAGTAAACTTGCAGATCATCTGCGTAAAGGTGATAGGAAGAAAGTAGACGTTCAGAGATAGAATTTATAAAAATTGAGAAAAGTAGAGGAGATAAAACGCCACCCTGTGGTACGCCGGCAGAAGTATTACTCCATGAAGATGAAGTATCTTCAATGCAAATGCATTGCCGACGACCGAACAGGTAACTATGAAACCAGTCAATCGCCGATGGAGATATGCTAAGAGAGCGTAATATGCCAAGCAAAACATCGAAATCGACGGTATTAAAAGCATTACTAAAATCCAGTAATGCCATAACCGTCAGATTACCGATTTCCATGCCAGACCTGATATCCTCCGTAATATTGACAAGAGCTGTTGTTGTGCTATGACCTGGACGAAAACCAGATTGGAAGGAGTTCAGGAGGTTATATTTAGAAAGGAAAAAGCTCAGTTGATTATAAATTAACCGTTCAAGGACTTTGGAGAGGAATGGTAAAATTGATATAGGGCGATATTCGGAAAAGGATGAAGGGTGACATTTCTTAGGTAAAGGTATTACTTTGGCGTCTTTCCAAGCACTTGGAAAGACACCACTATAGATGGAATAGTTCAGGATATGACAAATAACGGGAAGGATAACATCAAGCACAGGGAGGATCATATTACGGCTGACACAGTCACTACCAACAGCGTTGGAAGTTATTGAAACTACACTTTTCTTAACATCACATGCGGTGAATGGACTAAAAGAAAACGTGGAGTTATTGGGAGCCGGAAGAGAGGAAAGATAATTCAAAGTATTATGTTTAGTTGTCCTATCAAAAACAGGCGAAGCAGTAAAGTGGTTATTAAGGGAATTGATATCTAAATCTTTAGGGACAGATTCTTGACGTGCTTTCCCGACTCCCATCGATCTAAGAAATTTCCAGACTTTTGCTGGATCTCCGTTTTGAACAGAGTCGTGAATGTGTTGGCGCTGAGCATTCCTACACACCTTGTTGCAATGATTGCGGATTGAGACATATTTTTCTCGGTTGAAGTCCGTCGGTCGGCCCTTGTATTTAGACTTTGCCGCCGCTTTTTTATCCATCAATACTCTTATCTGATCTGTTAACCATGGCGACGGCAAGTGTTTCACTTTAATTGGGCGAATTGGTGCATGACGGTCGTAAAGCTCCACGAGTGTACTTGTGAAGAGTTCGACTTGTTCATCGACTGAAACTGAGTTGATAATTGGAGACCAATCCAAGTTGCTGGCATCCTCACAAAGACGGTTAACGTCGATTGCGCCAAAGTTGCGCTGCATGAGGATTTTAGGTTTTGCTTTAGGAGGCCGAATTTTATAAGAAATAAAGATGAGATCATGATAGGAAAAGGCATCGGCTGAGCATTGACCATGTGTAGCGACGCGATCTGGAGAAGAGACGAAAATAAGGTCTAGGAGTGAGGGAGTAGAATTCGGAAAATGGTGAGTAGAATTGAGTGGGAGAATAGACAGATTATTAGATTCTACTACAGAGCGAAGGTAGGAGGAACGGGAGTCATGTTTAAGAAGACAGGTGTTAAAGTCACCCATGATTATGCTATGATTGTAAGAGGGGATTAGCATCTCTAATAAGTTTTCGAAGGAGGAGAAGAAGTTGATTCGAAGGGAAGGACAGTAATATACACCGAGAAGTAACTTCGTGCGATTAAGTTCAACTTCAATAAAAAGATGCTCACCAGCATTTAGCGGTGGTGGCTGTGCTGACACATTGATGATAGTATAGTTAATGTTAGCGCGTAGATATATAGCAACACCACCACCACCACCAACCAAGCGATCATTTCTAATCAGTTGGAACCCGGGTAGAGTATAGGAAACTGTAGGGAGACAAGGTTTAAGCCAAGATTCGGAGACAAGAATGGCATGAATATTTTTACAGTCAAACGATGCCAGCATATCGGAGAAATGTGCCGGAATACTCTGGGCATTTATGTGAATAGCGTTAAAATTCCTAGGTACATCGGAAAACTGTGCCTCGAGAGTGTCAGCAAGTGAAGGTATGCTGGCGAAACTACTGTCATCGCTGGAAAAGGAAAAGAAATTGTCGTTGTCGCTACTATAATCTGATAACATTATAAAATAAATATACTATAATTATATAAAATATATAAAATACTAAAATAAAATTAATAGACTGGTATGTGGACACTTATAATCAATAAGTCCACCTGCCGGTTAGTGCCACGAAAAGAAAACATCAAAAATACCTAGGTCCCTAGGTCCGAGCAGTTTAGATAAATAAATAAATAAATAGCTAACAAGGAGACAACAGTGTCACAATACATAATATCTATGGTACTTATTACTTGAAATATCTACTAACTAAATCATAGACCACAGCCAAATCAAAAACAAAACTATTAGCGCGAGAGAGTATCAGTAGTCTATGGTCTCAAATTGATATGACATTGACAATGACATACGATCTTTGAGACTTGTCAGTCAGCTACATTAAAAAGTAATGCTAATTAATGTGGTGGTATAAACAATATGCAATACAACCTGCCCGGACATTGCAATGAAAAATGAAAAAAATAAAATAAAATCACTTCTTTGAAGCTGCCGCACGCTTAGTCTTCGTTGTAGTGGATGACTTCACCGCAGCCGTAGAGGTCTGTGATCGCGTGGATTCGACGGGACTCGACGCAGTTCTCTCCAGATCAGCCAAAGTTTCTATCCGCTGCCGTCTACCATCAGAGCCAAGAACGAAAACATAACCCGACTTGGTCCAGCTTTTGCCAACACCGAATTTCTCCCTGGCTGCCAGGAGGATGTCATGCCGGCCTTTAGTGAGGAATTCCGACAAAGTGATGCTAGATCCTTTGAATTTGGCCTTAGAGAACCATATTTTGTCGCGGATTGCGAGACTACCAAGCTTAAATAGTATAGGCCTGGTTTTGTTAGGCAGGGCTTGGCCCATGCGGTGACATCTACTAATATTGGATGCACTGAAGTCACATAAATTTAGTCGGTTCCGGACTGTTTCTGCAATAACTTCAGCAGTATCCTCTTTAGGCTTCTCAATTACACCATGCAGTAGAAGGATTTTCCTCCGGCTCCTCATTTCCAAGCTATCAACACTTTGGGCTAGTATTTCTACCTGTTGTTGGAGGCTGCAAAGAGCTTGTGTGATGAACTTACGGAATGTTGTAAATTCTGTAGTCAGGTTTGAAGTGGTGCTTGATGTTGATGGGGCCTTCTGCAGTTCACCTTCGAATTCAGACATCCGTGCATGGAACAATTCCTTCATCTCAGTCAGAGACTGTTTTAGTGAGTCCATGTTTCAGTGATGTGAGCAAATGTGATAAAATTAGTAGAAGTGAAGATAGGGCTTAGATAACACTGTACCAGCAAGTGAATGATATTAATTAATTAAAAATGACATTAAATATTAAGAATTACTATACAATTATTAAATACTAAATTTTAAATAGAGAGTGGCTTTTTCTTTGCCTTCACTTTGCAACTACCCACGAAGAAAAAAAGTTATAAGTAATATTTAAATCTTAATTATTTATTTATTAAATCCACTCACATGACATATTGATAATAATGTATCTTTTATCAATATAATTATTTATTAATATACAGCAGCTTATTCATGTATTTGTTTCTGAATGTGTTCTTGTGGGTTGTCGCCATCAATGGTGGCACGAGGGTGTCGCTGAAAATCAGCGTTGTTGGCATTCCCATGAGTGCTAATAACTTCAAAGCTGAGCGATAGCCTATTTCACCTCATACGAGTGACACACAACTGCTCCACATTACTAATCCAATCTCTTTAATATTATCTTCCATTATAACCTAAATTTGAAATTGTTAGCTATGTTGACATAATTATTATAATATTTTATTAATGATTTTTATGCATGTCTACAAGTGCATTTTGTTGTCACTGTCAGTGTCATAACGTTGTGTGACATTGGAACAGTGCTGCCAGGTTAAAATTGATATTTAAGCAAAGTTTTTTTTTTATTAATTTTATTGTGTGATACTTTGTATCTGTCTCTGTGTGTCCTTGGTTGAGGGAATAAATATGTTTTCTTTCTAAGTTATTTTTTAGTAAAGGAAAAAATTCAATCGCGGGCAGGATTCGAACCTGCGTCTTCTGGTTTGATATACCAGACGCTCTGACCTCTAAGCCACCGCGAACCCTAACCACATGATTGAAATTTTGCCTTCACATTCTGAATTTACGTCATAAGGTGACGTTGGTAACATCTATGAGAGGCAAGTTACCTTACTTCTCAACCGACACGACTTACTTTACAGTAAGCGGTTTACCTGCCCTCGATTGATTTTTTTCCTTTACTAAAAAATAACTTAAAAATCTTAGCATGGAAAATGCAAAAAAATCACAAAAAGATAGTTAAAAGGTAAGGTAGCATCGTACGACACTGAACTAACTGTAAAGTAAGTCGTGTCGGTTGAGAAGTAAGGTAACTTACCTCTCATAGATGTTACCAACGTCACCTTATGACGTAAATTCAGAATGTGAAGGCAAAATTTCAATCATGTGGGTAGGGTTCGCGGTGGCTTAGAGGTCAGAGCGTCTGGTATATCAAACCAGAAGACGCAGGTTCGAATCCTGCCCGCGATTGAATTTTTTCCTTTACTAAAAAATAACTTAAAAATCTTAGCATGGAAAATGCAAAAAAATCACAAAAAGATATGTTTTCTTTCTTTCTTTCTTTTATAATTTCCTACTTATTAATAATGAATCACCATTAAATAATGGAAGGTACAGACAGAACTTTGATATATTTTTTAAATTTGACTGACATATAAGTAATTAACATGTAAAATCAAATTCAGTATAATTTGATCTTTATCTGAACGCAGTTGTTATAATATAACATGGAGAAAAATATTAAAATAGAATTAATGAAGTCTGTAGACTCCATAAAGAATAATATATGTGAATGAATATTTTGATAGTTTTGGCAACCTGAAACCTCCATTAGAGTTATTAAATTACTTAAAAAATTATAATGTTTTTTACAATTATACGAGGTATCAAAATTTTAACTCAGTAAATTGTGGACATTTATGTTTAACGTTTTTGTACAACTTCTGGGATAAATATATAAATTGAGGAACTTATTATTTATGTTTCATTTGCATAATGTCACTCTCACTGTCTATAACTGGTAACTCATCAGTGCTATCTACTTATTATTCTCCTAACCTGCAACTTGAGGGAGAGTATGAATGCGCTTTGTTATATTTATCTACGTGTAATTCTATACCGAATATTGATAATAGAAATAACAAATTTTATTACGATCATAACGTTATCGAAATTCCTGAAGGAGCATATGAACTGCAAGATATTAACGATTATTTAAAATCATAAATAAAAAGCACAGATTTCAAATTAGAGTGCAATAATAATACGCTAAAAACAAACATATTTTGCACAAAAAATATTGATTTTACTAGAGAAGATTCTATTGGTAGATTGTTGGGTTTTGATAAGAAAGTACTTGAAGCAAATAAATTACACATATCACAGTTTCCTGTGAAAATTCTATCTACGACTGTGGTGAGGCTTGAATGTGACATAGTGAGTGGATCTTATATTAATGGTCAACCAAGTCATATAATTTATGAGTTTGCTCCAAATGTGCCTCCCGGTTACAGAATTATCGAAGTGCCTAAAAACGTAATTTACTTTCCAATAAACCAAAATATCATTAACAGTGTGAACATTAGACTGTTAGATATAAATAATAATATACTTAACTTACGCGGGGAAGAAGTGCAACTATATTTACACATTAGAAGAAAATGATTGACTACAATAAAACAAATAAATACCCGAGAACCTCAACTAAACTGAACAGTACTTCGGGGGCTATTCGCAAAACAACATCCAACTCCAAAAATAAACTGAAACTTACTAAAGAAAATCGTGAATTTCTCAAATCAGTAGGTCTGCTAAAATGAGTTTTTTAGACGTGTTATCTTCTCCTGTAAGTGACAATAGCAGTGTTGGTATTGAATATCATTCATACAAACCATACATAACAAGTTTCAACAGAAACGATGAGATTCGCATACCGATTAATCAGAAGGATCTGTATGTTCTACCAGAGATATGTTCTATCAGAAAGATCAAGCTGGAGTAGATCGCTTTTTGTGTTAGACACATTGCTAATTATTAGATCCAAGCAAGCACCTTGACGTGTAGGTCCTTTAATATGACAATGAAAATTGTTATTTTGAATTATGCGTCCCAATTCCCGAGACCAGTAATTTATTTTGAGGGTGTCAATATTGAAATCTCCCAAGATAACAATGTCTTTTCTCTTATTTTTTAGGGAGTATAATAGCAGCTCTAGTTTTTCTAAAAATAGTTTAGGATTAGAAGTAGGTGTCCTGTAAATACAAATAATTATACATTTATAAGTAGGTAATAAGATACTGCATCCTTCAAATACATAGTCGCAAACAAAATCTTTTAATATATGTAGCTCTTCATATGGTATATTTTGATCAATCATTATACATGAACCGCCTCTGCGTTCTTTATTTCTGCAATATGAAGATGTTAAAATAAAACCGTTTAGTTTTAATAGGTTCTCCTCATATTTTCGTACAAACGTTTCCGTGAAGCATACAATTCTTAAATTTATCCTCTTATCCACTAGTTGGTCTAATGTTACTTCAATTATATCCTTTTTACTAAAAAAACCACATATATTCTGATGGAGAACTGAAAAGTAGTCTGTACTTCGGTCAGTGTCGAAAAAACAATTCCTTTTTTTGATTATTATGTAAATTATCAAACGTCAAGTATTTTGAGTCTTCGGTTATGGCAGGTTGACATATCGTATCAGTATCTCTTTTAATGACTCGCAGATAATGTAATGTGAAATCAATAAATTTATTTTATTCAAGAAAATGTATTTTATTTGAATTTAAAACCCAACTACACTTGATATATGTATTAAGTGTAACATTAACATTACCTATAGTTAATGTTTTCAAATTGGCAGATTAGGAAAAATAAAAACGTAAATAAATAAAAACCCATTTTATAGAATGGTAATTAAGCAGTATTTATTTAATATACTATGAATATAATACACAAGTTATTTTAAAAGAACCACCAATTTATACGTTCAATTCCCATATTCGTAAGAATAAACAATTACTTTACCTACCTAAATCAAAAATTCTTAACTAAAATTAGAAATAATTAACATAAATCTTCCTAATAAAGACTTTTTTTAACGAATGCCTCGGTTTCATTCATAACATAATCAACAACATTCTTGCATTAAGTATTGCGCATTTAATATAACATTTTCGCTGTCACTAACACTGTCACACGTTTGAGGGTCATTGCACAGATCGATAACTGAAATCGTAAAAGTTTATATAGTAAACAAGTTATTCTAAAAGTAGCACCATTATTAAAATAAAATACAATTCGTAAAAATAAACAATTACTGAACTTTAACCAAAAATTCATAACTAAAATCAGATTAATTTAACAAAAATCATAACCTATTAAAGACTTCGAAATTTTTGTAACTAATGCCTCTGTTTCGTTCATAACATCATCAACAACATCTTGCACTACGTATTGCGCATTTAATATAATATTTTGAATAACAACAAAATTGTTATTATGTGTTGAAAGAAAAACACACAGCGTCGATATGAAGAAGATTTTGTGACTTACCATTTTTTCCCGCAAGGCTGGTAACACTACCTGTTTGTCTCCGGTTGGACACCAATTTTTCTTGGGGTTGGGTTGCGTGAGATTGGCAACCCTTTACACCTGTCATAGTGTCTTCATTCACCAGGAAGATCTTCCTGCGACGCTGTGTGTTTTTCTTTCAAGACATAATAACAATTTTGTTGTTATTCAAAATATTATATTATGTGTTTACTTAAAAACACACAGCGTCGATATGAAGACCTGTTTGGTATCTGCTGGTGACAAACACAAAACGCTATGTGAAAGAATAAAATGTATAAATTATTATAATAACAGTAAATTTTATCATTCAATATAATTTACAGTAATCTTACTACTGTTGGAGGACTCTGAAGAGATCATCTGCTAGTCCTCTGCTGATCAAAACATAATAATATGACATTTGAATATAATTAATATTGGGGTGCCAAGTATTCTGGTCCAAAAATTTAAAGAGAAACTGAGCTCCCTTAGTGTATTATTTTATTTAATTACAGTAATATCTGTAGAATTTTCCGACAGCCTGTCTACTTTTCTTTTTACCCCACCAGAATTTCATCAACTTAATAATTCTTTATCCAGCTGGCCGAGGCTATGCCAACCTAAAGTAATCTTGGGTTGCTGGCGACCCCACATCTTACATAACATATTTTACCCACACAATAACCTGGTTTAAGTTGGGTGTGTTTTAGCAGTCAATTGTAATATATAATTAAGGGGACCAGACCTTCTGCTTAGCTTATCCTGTCTTTTGCTACAAATATGTGTAATACTGTTTGATCTAGTTGGATCAAACTGGAAAAGGTTGTTTATTTTGATATTTAAATCACAGTTATATGCCATAACTACCATGTCAATCTTATAATCACCCGAAAGATATACCTTTATGTACAACTTATAAATTCTGGTAATGTCAGATCATGTACCATGAATGAACATGTTGTGCTGTCGATAGTGCAGCCTCAACTTCTAGCTGGAATCTGTAAAATATAAAATTAGCCAATCTATGTCTCCAGTACTAAAATAGTACCATAGGAAAAAACAATAAATAAAAATAATTCAGAAGTTGTAAGTAGTAGATAAACTATTTAATGTAACTTTATCGTGTGACTGTTTACTCCAGTTAAAAGTCCTTGATTAACAAGTTTTAGTTTGTGATAACATCATTAAATCCATCTTCTGATGGCTGAATAGTACATGTCTATAGTCAATTTCCTCCAGCTGGCACAACAACTGACCTAACAGTTGTTTCTCACAAACTGACCAGTTGCTGGTCAGTTACCCCTTCCTCCACCTTACCCAGCCTGCACTGGCAGTAGGTATATTTGTCTTGAAGGCTGATTGTCCTAGGTCTATTCGACTCTCCGGGAGTCTTGGAATCGACATCAAGTCCACATACCATGGTGCAAGGGGGCGTGAGAATTTATCACCAGCCAAAAGTTTATCCCAGTTTGCTGCTATTGTAAAGCACTATCCTGTTTAAAGTTGCCAATACTCAAGAGATGAGATTGGACCCTTAGACAAAAAAGAGATCCATCTCGGCCGAAATTTCCACCTTTGGCTGAAGGCATTCCAGTAGATTACAAATTGAACTTTTCAGTTTAATGTCACATATCTGTTGACCACGGATGCTTCTGCAGACGGTAATGTATCTAAGTACGTCTGAAGTACCCCAACGATGAAACAATCGGTTTGTTGCCGTGGGCAACAGATGCCATTCGTATCATCTCTGCTGATGCCTAGAGAGGCGGTCGGCAGTGCAGTTGTACCTCCCCGAGAGGTAATGGGCTGACAGGGCTATGCTATGTCTGAGTGTCATCTCTACTGATGCCTAGAGAGGCGATCAGCAGTGCAGTCGTACCTCCCCAAGAGGTAATGGGTAATGGGCTGACGGGGCTATGTTATGCCTGAATGTCATCTCTGCTGATGCCTAGAGAGGCGATCCGCAGTACAGTTGTACCTCCCCGAGAGGTAATGGGCTGACAGGGCTATGTTATGCCCGAGTGTCATTTCTGCTGATGCCTAGAGAGACGATCGGCAGTGCAGTTGTACCTCCCCGAGAGGTAATGGGCTGACAGGGCTATGTTATGCCTGAGTGTCAGTCTCAACAACTTGCAAGTTAAACATGTTGGACTAGACCAGAAAGTGGGTATTCTGCAGACAATGTAATTGATTCCGAATCAATGCATGTACTGCGACCACTCATTCCCGTATGATTGCAGTCTCAGCTGTCTTTATTGAGATCCCTCAACCTGCATCTGCTGCATTGGTTGTTATGAAGGGTGTGTCAACACCTGGCAACAATGTTTTGGGAACAGTGAATCTAGTTTTTGACTATTCAACTTTTTAACTGACGGCCAAATGGAAATACAAATTCTGACTTGCAAAATACCACAAACCATACAATCTGTTATTTGGACCATCCATCCTTCAAAGCAATCGAAATGATATTTGTAGTGCAACTGTAAAGATTCATATGCTGTAGTAGGTACGGTTGCTGTTGTAGAAAGACCTTGGTCTTGACTACTTGGCTCTACCAATGGTGATTGGATAACCCTGTGATAGGAAAATGTCTAGAGCAACAAAAAAAAAAAAAAAAAATTTCTAGTGCTATCTGAGTGTACTGGTAAAGCACTGTAAGGCTTTCGTTTTTTCTCATCTTTTCTTAGAGTTCTTTTAATTAACCCCTGGCAGTCTACCTGCAGTACTGGTCAAGAACTGATTTGGGTAGCTTATTTGCCATGCCATAGATTCCAGTAGTCCCACAACTTCCGCAGTTGGAGATCAACTTGGACCATGCCATAGATTCCAGTAGTCCCACAACTTCCGCAGTTGGAGATCAACTTGGACCATGCCGTAGATTCCAGTAGTCCCACAACTTCCGCAGTTGGAGATCAACTTGGACTGGTCTGGTAGACCAAAAGGATATCAACTAAGTAGCTTAGAACTCAATTCCTTTTGAAACGAAGGATCTCCGCGATCCAATTGGGTTGCAACAGTGCAACGAGTCGATGCCAGACCAGGCATGATGGCAGGGATGGACATTTGTAAAAAATTCGCCTTAACATACTCAGATAATAACAATGAGTGTATATCCAGAATGTGAAACAGACATTTGTGTGCATTAAACATAACTCTTGAACATCTAGTCTCAAATCTGACAGGGTTGTGGTTATCAAGCACTTTTGTGCCCCAGTGTGTAGTAGTATTTAATGTGTACAGTGGTGCATACATACCTATTCGAACACTTATCAGTCCAAGACTGAACCGAGGTTCTTTTGGTATTTAACAATGTTTTTGACAAGAAACTTAGAGTCCCTTGTTGTTGTTATTGTAATTCTTATGTCTTTATTATTTGTATATTCTCTGGGATTACTTTGGTGCTACCACTTGCTATCATCTTTCCTGCCAAAGTATTAGTATTATAAAATTAGTGCTTTTTCACTCATGGGGCATTCATGCATTTAAGTATTTAATCTCACCATACCCACTAGGGATGGGAAATCTTATGAGACTAAGGTACAAAAATAAATATTATATATTTAGTATAGATGTAAGAATGCTAATTGTTGCCACCTCAATAGACCGAACTACAGTCAACCTAAGAGGACTGCATTAATATCACTGGTGTAGCTTATCATATATCATATTTATTGAATGACTTACAATTTGATTTTACATAATTATGATTTGGCATACTTAGCCAAGTGTTAATATAGCCGAGGTATTGTATTATGTATTAAACCAATGTCCCACAATTGTAGGCTTTTATGTACTGTACAGATACATATTATACACTTGTGATATCAAACAATCATTTCTACCCCCATCAACTTCAAAAAAAAAAAAAAATGAAATTCTGAGAACCTGGGAGTCTCACAGAATTTTTATAGTACTTCTACGCTTTTTCTAGGTATACAGTGGCATTGGCTCGTATCAGGCATCAAAGCTCATCACATGTTAATAGTCGTAACCAGCCTCCGAGGCAAACTCTCTTATCAAATCCACTTTAGCAAGAGTAGTCTATACCCCTATAAGGGTTTAATTAATATTGTGCCTAAATAGCCTAAGCAGTTTTATTTGTTTTGCCGTATCTGTTACAGCGTGGTCTCCCAAGGTCTAGGAAAAGGGATTGACCACAAATTCCACCGTGTAGACGGGCTATGTGTGCTGTATCAATCTTGTACATATGTAGGTAGGTAATTTGACTTACTTGATTTTTATGTGTACGTGTGGAGGTACTCACTGTCGCAGTCACTTGACCTTAGCTCGTCGCTCTCTTGTAGGTAAGCCTCGGACTCCGAATCCATTTGTGCTTACTCCCATATTACCTACACTACCTTATTACTAGGATTACTAGATGATGAATTGAAAACTCATTTTTCTTCACTAGGAATACAGTTCAACACTTTTCTCACCAATAGTTATGAGCTATATATACTTTTGCGCTTCCGAGCACTAAATTTATCTATAATTCTGCATAAATAAAAGCATGATTTTCATAAAAACTTTCCGAAGAAAAGTTTTCCGTGCGTCACGCGGGAAAATCACAAAACGCTATGACAGGTGTAAAGGGTTGCCAATCTCACGCAACCCAACCCCAAGAAAAATTGGTGTCCAACCGGAGACAAACAGGTAGTGTTACCAGCCTTGCGGGAAAAAATGGTAAGTCACAAAATCTTCTTCATATCGACGCTGTGTGTTTTTAAGTAAACACATAATATAACATTTTCGCTGTCACTATCACTGTCACTCGTTTGAGGGTTACTGTTACACAGATCGATAACCGAAATCTTAATAAGTTTAAGTCCTCTCTTCTGAATTCTGTTCATAACAAATGATTTCGTCGGTTTCACAACATTACGTGGTTGTTTATCTCGTCGATGCCTTGATTTTTTCTCTTTTGGACACGAGTGTTCGGCTCCGGAACTTCAGTAAACATCTCAGAAAACTGACCACAGTGACCTTGTCCATACTGGCTGAACACAATTTCAGAATCCGAAATCTAAAACAAATAAATACGTACTATTAATAAAAAAAATATTTTAAAAGTTGTTGACTTTTTGTTAAAAAAATAAATAAAATAGGGACACTTACCGATGACATGGTGAGGATGTTTTAAGTTATTTAATATTTTTATAGACAGTGAAATCGTACAAGTTATGTATATTAACGTTTAGATGTCTTCACGTTGAATATTATTTTATGAATGAAAAACTAAGTTTCGTTTACCTTTAGAGCATAGCAACTTGTTGATTTCATTATTCATTTTCATTTAAACCTTAAAACAAACACTTAAGTCACAATTTAATTTTGCTCGCGTTCTGTGATGTAAAATTGCAAGTTCGCTTTACCGACATACTCATGGTGCAATGACACATGTTTGTTAAATGTATTGCAACACCTGACCGAGTTCATATTACATTATTGTAATAAATGATGGTGATAATTTCTGTTTATGTGAAATAAATCTTATTGCTTTACGTTAGAACACTCAATACTCAATAACTTTATTGCATCCCATAATGTATACAAAAGCTGGTGGGTAAAATTAAAGAGAAACAATTATGGACCCTGTCGGGCACAGCAAGTTAGTTTTTTTAGAGGAGAGGATGAAGAGCGCTTTTTAAAACATAATATATTGAAATAAAGGAAGATATGATATTTAGATGTTTAAGTAGGTAAATAATACCTATTTAAATGTAGATTTATATTCATTTTATTTATTAATATTAATATATTTATTTATTATTAATATTTATATTCTAGATAATGTATTAATTGTTATTGTTTATTTTTTATATATATTTATATATTTGCTGTAATTTTAATCAAATAGATTGTAAGTAATTAAAGTTTGCACGGTGAGTAAGGTAAATAAATATATTTAAGTACTGCTTGTTTAATATATTATCCCTATTTCCCTAGTTGAAATCTATCTTTGAGGTATTCGTCAATTGTGTAGTAACTTTTATCTAAGAGAAATCGTTTTAATTTATTGGTAAATATATTATTTGATTCTGTGTTTTTTATGTATTCAGGTAATTTATTGTAGATTTTAATGGACGTAACAAATGCACTAGAGGAGTGCATTTTTAGCCGTGAAGTTGGTAAATTTAGTCTATTTCCATGTCTAAGTTTGATTTTTGTTTGAATGTCTTCTCTTTTGCTGTAGAATTGTGGGTACTTCCTTACAAATTTGCAAATTTCAAATGTATAGAGACAGGCTAGTGTTAAGATGTTTAGTTCTTTGAAGTGTGGTTTACATGAGTCGGTGTCATTGATGTTAATCAGTATTCTTATTAGTTTCTTCTGTATTGTAAATAGTGAAGGCGCGTCTGTACTGTTACCCCATAATATAATTCCATATCTAAGCCAAGCGAACGCATATGCATAGTATGTTACTATTGCTGTTTTGAGGTCTGTTGTTTTCTTTATTTCTCTGAGGGCATATGCAAATTTAGAAAGCTTAGTTTTTAATTTCTGTATGTGTGGTTTCCAGTCTATGTGTGTATCTATGTCTAGGCCTAAAAGGGTGAATTTATTAACTATTTCTAATTTGGATCCTTTGTATTCAAAATTTATATTTATGGGGGTTTTTTGTCGCGGGTGAAAAGTAGTTAATTTCCAGGTTGTGTTCATTCATCCAATATGTTGTGGTGTCAAGTATTGATGTTAGTGTTTGGTTTAAGTTTTGGTTATTGTTATATGATGTTAAAATAGAGACGTCATCGGCAAACAATACGCATGTTTCGTTTATGTGGTTAGGGAGATCGTTTATGTAGATTAAGAACAGCAGGCATCCTATGACACTTCCCTGTGGTATGGAGGCGTTAACGGGTATGTTTTGGGATCTAATTTGTTCAATTTGTTGTGTTAGTGTATTGTAGTGTTCTATGTCTACGACTTGTTCTCTGTTTTCTAAATATGATGTAAACCAGTTATGACTTTTACCTCGGATGCCTATGTTGTAAAGTTTATTTAATAGTATATCAAATTGTACTTTATCGTAAGCTTTGGTCATGTCTAATAACAAACCAATAGCATATTTTTTATTATCAATAATTGTGAGTGCTTCTTGGATATACTTGTAGACAGCCAAAACGGTGGTTCGGTTCTTGCGAAATCCATTTTGGCTGTCATTGAATATACTATATTTTTCACAGAACGCATAAACGCGGTTACACATGGCTTTTTCAAATATTTTTGAGGCTGTTGGTAGTAGGGCAATTGGGCGGTAATTGTTCGGGTCAGTTTTATCGTTTTTCTTAAAAATAGGTTTAATGAGGGCCTTTTTGAGTAAGTTAGGAAAGACACCTTCTTCGAAGGATTGGTTAAGGAGTATATAGAATGGCAAGGTTAGTTCATCAGCGCACTGTTTTATCAGACTGGGTGGAAGTTCGTCGATTCCGTGGCTGTGCTTGTTTTTTAAGTTTTTAATAATTATGTTTACTTCATAAGGATCAACTGGGTTAAGATACAGTGTATTTTGTGTAGTTAGGGCTGTCAGTAGCCCTTTTGGTTTTCTGCCGGTAAGTGTTGTAGTTTTCCCACCAATGGAAGCAAAGAAATTGTTAAATATATTGGCTACTTCTTGCGGTTTTGCCGTTAAGCTATTATCTACTTTCAGTGTTATGTTATGTTTTTCACTTTTACGTTTTTTGTTTGAGCGTTCGTTTATAATTCCCCACATTCTTTTAACTTTATTATTAGATTGTGTCATTTTATTTTTGTAGTGTAGTTTTTTAGCTGTTGTGACTGTTGTCTTCAGTATTTTTTCATATTTTTTGTAATATTTTATTAATATAGGATCTTTTGTTTTTGTTGTTAATATTTTTAACAATCTTTTATTAATACTGGATTTTTTTATACCAATAGTGAGCCAATATTTCTTATATTTGGTTTTGAGTTTAATTTTAAGTAGTGGGATACACTTATTTAGGATTAAGGTAAGTTTGTCGTTAAATATTTTATAATTTGTGTTTATATTATTATTAGTTTTAAGTATATCATTCCAATGAAGTTTTTGCAATTCTTCTTTGAATTTTAATATATTTGTATTATTATATAACCTTTTCTTTGTGTACCAATTTTTTATACTGGATTGTTTTGGTATTTTTAAATGTAGGATTGTGCTATGGTGTTCAGAGAAGCCTAGGTCGTCTATAGTTACGTGCATGTCTTTGTAGTTAAAGTTAGTGAATATTAGATCTAAACATGTTGCGGTATTTGGTGTAATACGCGTAGCATTTTTTACAAGTTGAGTAAAGTTATTTTCCTGCATTAGATTTATAAATTGATTACTTTTTAGATTATCCTGTAGTATATTTATATTAAAGTCGCCTCCTATTATCATATTTAATTTGTAGTATTTTTTATTTATATATTTTAGTAGTTGTTTTAATTTTTCATAAAAAACTTCCTCCTCTCTCCTATTCCAGTACATAGTTACAATTAATAAGTTTTCTTTTGGTAATTCTGCGGCGCATATTTCTATTATATATTCTACAGACATCTCGGTAATGTCATTCCTCTGTATGCTTTCAATATAGTCTTGTAGGAGTATGCATACGCCGCCCCCGGTTCTGGTACTGCGGCAATAGGATGAAGCAAATTTATATCCACTAAATTGTATGAGTTCTAGTCTTTCTTGAGTTAGCCATGTTTCTGAAAGACATATAGCTTTGTAGGATGGATGTTCGTCTATAAACGCTTCAAATATGTCTTGTTTGTTATTAAGACTTTGGATATTTTGGAATAATAGTTTAAAGGGTTGTTCGTTGTTTACGAAATGTCTGGTTCTCAGTTTCATAAGTCTCGTTTATAGTGCAGGGTTGCGTCATGTTGGTGTATGTTATTTCTTTTTCTTGGGTGTTGTGTGCGTATTCGTTTAAATTGTTATCCATTTTAAATAATGTTCCGTTTATATATAGTTTGTTATTTCTGATGACTGCGTGCGATCCGTTTTTTCTAGCAGTAAATAGTTCCTCTCGCATGCGTGCCCTATACTTTCGTTCATTTTTATCTAAAAATTCTGAAATGAACAGTCCAGTTCCATGGAAGAATGTTCTATTGTTTACAATATATTTTGCCATTCTCTTGCTAATGAATTCGATGATAAGTGGTCTGTTCTTAGATCCACCAGGTCTTCCAATTCGGTATAGATCTTCAATATATCCTGAAATGTCTATGTTTACTATGTCATGAAACAGTTCAACCAATCTGCTATGGAGAGCATTTTCAGGCTCTTTATAGTTGTCCGCCAGGCCGTAGAGCACAATCTTTCTATGGTTGTTTTCTTGTGTACTATTAGGTATTTTAGAAGTTTCTGTAGCTAACTTTCTTATTTCTTTTTTCAGAGTTTCGTTTTCTGTTTGTAGTTTTTCTAGTTTTATGTTAATATTTGCTATTTCTTGCTTTCTTTGGGAATTTTCTGTTGTTAAGGTATTTGTTTTATAATCTATATCCTGTTTTAATTCATGAATTGCTTTATATATTTCTGTGTGTATTGTTTTCTGTAGTTCTTGTATAATGGATTTATTATTTTCTTTCAGATGTGTAATTATTATTTCACTTAAATCCTGTAGTGTTAAATTTTTCTCTAAATTGATTTTATCAGGTTTTTCTGTAGGTATAGTATCACCAAAAAAGCTGAGGTCATCTGAACAAATTGTGTCGTTGTCGGGATTTTTTAGCTTTTTTCTTAAAGTGACGTTAGTTTCTTCGGGGAGTGTAGATTGACATTTGTTTGTATCCAGTACTCGAGGGAGACGCAAAGGTGTATCAGTGTTTCCTGTCTTGGGTAGTTTACAGATGCATGATTGGCATTTCCAAGTGTTTTTATTTTCTAATGTTACTCTTTTAGTGTCCTTTGTAACACCAGCACATTCGAAGTCATATCTACATTTACAAAGAACGCATATAATGTTTTCTCTTATAGGTAGCTTTTGTTTACATCCAGCGCAAGTAGGTGTAGAAGCCATTTTAATTTTTAAATAGTTGGCGCTTTATTTTAGTTCGGCTATTTCCCGCTAGGGTCTACAATATGGCAGTAGTGTAGCGAGAAGATAAGTGTTACCAGTACTAAATTTATCTATGGATGGTTGGTAGTACTGATTCTGGTTCGTCTATTTCCCCCTAGGGGCTTTGATGGCAGTAGTGTCGTAAATGAGTGAATGATATCAGTGTTTGGTGGTTGGTAGTACTGTTTTTTAGTTTGTTTATTCTCCACTTGGGCTGTCGTGGCGGTAGTTGTTTAGCAATTTTTGTTTTTAGTTCGTTCTATTCACCACTTGAGCTCACTAGCGCTAGTTATTGAGGTCAAAGTTTAGAATTTAAATCCATTATACCGTTTTTTGTTTTTGTTTTTTAGAGTAACTTATTCGTAATTAGGTTTAACTGCTTGATTATCAATGGGAATATGGTAAACACTTAAATATTGAACCAAGTATGTCCACACAACACTTCTCACTGTATGTATTTATAATGTTTTTGCTTTTATATCACTTAGATTATTTTTGTAGTTTTTTCCACTATACACTATAAGTCTTCGGAGATAACACTGTCCGAGCTTAATTGCAGCTTAACACGTGGTTGGCACTAGTTTTTTACTTAAATAATGCTTTGTAAATGTTTTTTTAGAATTTTTATATACGAGCTTAGTGTTTACTGCGTCGCTAGCGACATCTCTTCTTCTCACAATTCTCTCTCTCTCACACTATTTAGAAAGAATCAAGAGTTTTATAAGGTGTAATTGAAACTGTTCGAAGGTTCGAATAGAGTATTAGCTGAGCGATCAGTTTCTGAACTATTAGTTGCGGGTTCGATTCCCGCTAGAAAAAAATATTTGATGGATTACAGAAATTGAATACACATAGGTTTAGGATTTTGTATAGGACGAAATCCTTGTGCAAGATGTTAATAAAAAATAAAACAAGTTTGATAGTTTCATAAAAAAAATGTTTATTAAATAATTATAATCATTATATCTAATCTTAAAAATAAATAAAACAATACTTTTTAATATGTAGTAAATTAGACTAACAATATCTATTTCTATATACAATAATTAACAATTTAAATTTCCTTTTAAAATACTTGAATTACCCCATGCTCGGGTTACAATATTACATTGAGATATTAATCGTTTATCATCATCATTAGAGAGTGCGACTTTGTTTATACTTTGCGTAAATATTTCGTGCCTTATTGATTTAAAGAAAATGTTTTTTCTACGAATAATTTCACTATTAAATAAAACATTCTCATAATCTGTGATGTCAAGATCTCGAACAACGCAAGTTTTAACCCCTTTAGCTTTTTTAATCATTGTGTCTACCGTTTTTATTGAATAAAGCTTCGATCTCAAACCAACGAGTTCGGTTATAATTTTACCACCCATTTCATCTTTGAAAAGACCTGGAATTTTTTTGTTTATTTGTGGTATCATGAACTCATTTTGAATGCTATAATTACTGGTATCAAGGTATTGTAAAAACTTATATTTTAAATCGCAATAGAAATCATTGGCGTATATTTCATAAACAAAAGAATCCGTGTCGGTATAACATAATTTCACCCTCTCGTTATAAAAAGGTTTGATTATATTATAATGGAAGTTATACATGTGTGATTTAGATAGTTCTAAAACAGTGAAGCTAATGCATATCGGTTTGTCTAAAATTAATCGATCTGGTTTCATCTGGATTGCTACTAAACTTTCGGATAAAATTGATGCACTATGAAAATAAGGGTTTGCCACGAGCCTTTCTGCGTAGGTTGACTTTTTTGTTACATTATTGCAGTCATTCCATTGATTAACTAAATGAACAGTTACCCTATTTTCAGTGTTTTCTAACGTTTTCCCGAAAACACTATTGTTTGACAACTTGAAAAAGTCTTGTTCAAAGGCACTTTTTGCTTTTTGTCGCAATTGAGTATTTAATTCAATATATTGTTTCAAGTATGCACTTTGCCTAAAGGTAATAACCCTATGAATTTTACGTAAGATGAGTCCATGTTCCATACATTTCTTTAAGTGAATATAATGAATTACGTAATTATATTTATTGTACAAATTTGAAATAAGTTTTTTCGTCTTTCCCCCTGGTGGTATGCATTTTTCAGGACAAAAAGGTAAGTCGTTATGCTCGTGGTGTAAATTTTCTGGGTACAACAAGTCAACTTCTAATATGAAACCCCACTCTGAGTTATCTTTAATACTTTCCACACTTAATTGATCTACTTCAGTTTGATTTAAAAATCTGAAATCGGAATAGGGTAAATATTGGCACATGCTGTAACCATAAAGATTATTACAATCTAAATAAACTATAAAACATTGAGGTTTTGTTGTATCGCAATTTGTCATATATTTATTGTTAGCCTTTGCATAACGATGGGAGCACATACATAATCCACCTCTAATACCATTTTGGATCATTCGTATGATAGCCAAGTCAGAAACTAATTCTAGCTGAACACCTGTTTTCAATAGCATTGCGTCAAAAGATAAACTAGGTGCGGTTATGTAAAACGCTGGGTCAAGTTTGTAATGCTGTTTACAGGTTTTACGAAAATTTTGGAATATATCAGTTAATAAAAGTACGTCAGTTTTTAAATATAAATCAGTATATTCACCTAAATTTTGTATATTAAACTCATCCCACACTAATTTAGCATGTTTATAATCTTTATCTGAAATCTCCTCATTCGATAAACAACTAAAAAAATATTGTTTAGCCGGTAACATTGTTTCTTCGTAACATTCCCAACCAGTCATATAATCATATGGGTATACACCTTTCCGTGCAAGCAATTTAAATTTATTATTGTTAGGGAAGTGAGAACGTAGACTTATAAAATCATCAATTTGCATAGTTTTAGCTAGTTTATCTAGACTAGCTCCTAGAAAATGAAATGAATCTAAGAACCGTAATTGAACGTAATCATCATCGCCCGCCTGTATAAATTTTGAAAATGAAATATATTTCTCTTTGGTTATGGGTATTATTCTTAACTTTCCTGGCATTTCACCTAATTTCTTAATAAATAAATGACAATCATACCCTGATAAATTGTGAAAAAATATAGGTATGAATTTAGGTACTTTATATTGTAGGTTGCAATGTCTATGAGCAGCACCACGGTATTGACCTGTTATATGACAGTGATCTCTAACTTTATTTGTCCATAGCATATTTTCACATATATGGCATATGGAAGCCTGTTTAAAATCGATCTCGTTTTTTTCTGTAAATATCATAACATGATTTTGATTTAATATTCTATACATTTTTTTTGCGTCTGAGGTCAGAAAATCTATAAATTTTGAAACACAGTCCGCACCGCGATAACTTTTAAAACATTCACCATCAAAAGTATAATTTAACGAAGAAACAATGTTATAGGTAAATGCTGCAGGCACATGTCGTTGTAAATATGACGTATTAGCGGTTTCAGATTCATGAACGGAAATCGGTTGCAACAATGTTTCGAAATCAGCATAGATAGCAAATGGAATATTTTCTTTTCTGTCGTAATTCTTAAATTTTATCACGCTACCTTTTTCGGGCAAAATAGTAACGATCCCCCCACACAAATGTTTATCAATTTGTTCAGGAGTAGGGAAGAACAATAAACAACTTTCGCAGAAATATAATTTGCTATGATGTTTTGTTATTTGATTTTTAACGAGACGTGGCATATTTTTTATAAGACAATAATGAGATGATTTATTATTTTCTAGGAACAGTAAGTGGATGTTTTTTAATGTTGTATCGCTCTTAACTAATTCAGGTTTATATAGGGGACCAATTATTCTCCTATTATTTTTGAAACCGTACACATATATATTTAAAGATGGGTTGTTTTTTTCAAAAATAGCTATATCCGAAAACGAAATTGGAAATGAAATGTCTTTAACACTAAAAACGTCTCGAAAATGAGGATAAGATGTTATTCGTTCAGGGTGACGGGTTGTAGGGTACAAAGCAGCGACAATGCACCACAAAAACAATAGCTATCGTTGTTTTGTATATTCAAACAAGATTTTTTGTTTTTTATAAACTTTGGTAAATCTATAAAAAATGAACCGCTGAGAGGTTGATATTTATTAATATTGATTTCTAAATGGGAATTACTCAAAAACGGCCATCCACTATCTCTCTCCTGAAATTCTTCAATTTTTTTTCAATAACGTAGTAATCATTGTTATATAAATAGTCTCAAACTCATAATTGAAATGTATTGTAAAGTTTTTTGTCGCGAAAGATTTTAAGTCTTGTAAATCATTTTTGTACATTAGGAATAAAGAAAAAAGTTCAAAATTAATTTTCAGCGCTATATGTTTTTTGAGTGAATCATCAATTAAACATTTTACTTGATCGCGAATATCATTAAAGAATATTTCTGGCAAATTAATTAGTTCATTTTTTGACGCAATAATACGGTAACTAACAATACGACCTTTAAACGCAGACTTAAGCATTTGAACGTTTCCATTAATAGTTACAGCATCATTATTTTTATGTTTGTTAGTCTGTAAATGACCTGTCCAGGATCGTTTATCTATATGTATATTGCAAACCGAACAATGAGGCATTTTTAATAGGAACTAAAAAAACTATTACAGACTAAGTCAGATATTTTCACGCCTCTTACGGGATGCCTATCTGAAAGGCAGTGAGGAACAGTATTCTAACCCGTCCCCACACCGGGGAAACTATACTTATGCTTACGTTTATACACAAGAATAAAAATATACCTTAAATACTAGGTGAACTAGAAGATTTTTTCAGGCACAGTTTTCAGTTAGTACTTATTTTTCTACATATGTTGAATTAAAAAAGCTGTCTGTAGCTATGTGTAGATTATCTTAGTGTTGTATTTATCAGTTAGTCCTGAAAATAATAAGTACAAATTACAAATCAAGTCAATCTTAAATATGACATATAAGTTAAATATTACAACTAGTGGTGGTAAAAACGGCTACTTTTCGATAATGAATTATACTGTTATGTTATTTCTCAACAGCTGTTATTGTTAACTGTTGTTGTTTTTCTGTTGGGTTGCGTCGAAACTACGACGTAAATTTTCGGCGGTTAGTCAAAAGTTTTGTCTCAAAACACAACTTTGTTTACGACAAATGTTAGTGTTGATGACATTGACAAATGTCAACTGTCAAAACTAAAAAGCCCACGTTCCATTCCATCGGTTCCATAGATATTGCATACCACAGACAATTTAAGCGCTCTACATACGTGCCAAAGATTTTTAGTTGATTGATGTGACCACCATGACAAAGTTTTATTAAAGCGGATCGTTCAGCTGAGCCCGCGAAATTCAAATTTCAAGTGGTTTTTCGCTGTTTGTAGGTCTATAACAAGTTCTAGATTCATGACAGCATTCATGACATGAATGTTCAACATTCACAACTGAGAACTAAAACCTTTACCTATAGATCCTTATCAAGCTAAAAACTTGCCAAAAACTGTGAAAACTTGTCAAAATTGACACTTTACACGGTAAAGGTTTTAGTTCTCAGTTGTGAATGTTGTCTATTTAATGTCGCGATTACTACTGTCATGAATCTAGAACTTGTTATAGACCTACAAACAGCGAAAAATCACATGAAATTTGAATTTGGCGGGTTCGGGTGAACGATCCACCTTAAATATGAATATATTTTTAAGAGATGATAAAACATGAACATGTATTGAATGACGAAAAGAAATAAGTCAAATATGATATTGTTGCAAATAAGAATTTTCATTGACGCGTATTTTAAAGTTCATTGTATGTACATGATTTAATTATTTACATTCTATACTCTTTATACAAGCTGGTTATTTTACTATATACATTTTTGCGTTGGGATTTAAGAACATGATTTGCTCAATATACCTACTTATATATTCTTAGAACTCAATATAGTTAGAAATAATATGAATAACTTTTCTACGAAAAAGTATTTTTATAATAGTTATACGTAGCTTTTTAGTCTCACAATAAATTTTTTCAAAATAGTGCCAGCCCTAATTTTCGGCATATTTTTAAATGTTTTACTTATCCTAAAACTAAACTATACCTAAACTAAACCTATCTACACAAGTCACCAATAATATATACTTTATAAATATTTACTTAACACGATTACACGACCGGTGACAATTTGACAATAACAATAATAGTCAAACAAAGTACGCAAATCGCGACGAACAAAACAGCTATCGAACAGCACTGAGCACGATAAATACCAATCTGTTACTGACGACGTGATAACAACGACGACAACATGACGTGTTGTCCTGTAATGTAAATGTAACCCTGTTATTAAATAATGATAATTCGTAAAAAAAAAATCGACCTTATTTTGACTTCGTAAAGCTTATATTCGTAAAACACATTTGACTGAATGACAACGAATAGCAATAGCGTTGGTCACTTCGAAAAGAAAATGAACCTTAACATCATGTAGCGTAAGGCCATTATCGTACGCGATGCGCGCGCAGCGCGATCGTGGAAATGGAATGGCATGGCGGCTCGTTATTTGACAGCGCGTAATTGACGACGTAACGACAACGACAAGTTGTGTTGTCCTATAACCCTGTTATGAAATAATGATAGTTCGTTAAAAAAAATCGACCTTATTTCCATGCCGTAAAGCTTATATTCGTAAAACACATTTGACTGAATGACAACGAATAGCAGTAGCGTTGGTCACTTCCAAAAGAAAATGAACCTTAACATCATCTAGCGTAAGGTCATTATCGTACGCGATGCGCGCGCAGCGCGATCGTGGAAATGGAATGGCATGGCGGCTCATTATTTGACAACGCGTAATTGACGACGTGATGACACGACAAGTTGTGTTGTCCTGTAACCCTGTTATTAAATAATGATAGTTCGTTAAAAAAAAATCGACCTTATTTCGATGTCGTAAAGCTTATATTCGTAAAACACATTTGACTGAATGACAACGTATAGCAATAGCGTTAGTCACTTCGAAAAGAAAATGAACCTTATCATGATGTAGCGTAAGGACATTATCGTACGCGGTGCGAGCGCAGCGCGATCGTGGAAATGGAATGGCATGGCGGATTGTTATCTGACAGCGTGTTATTGATAATTTCTATAATGCATTAAACATTGCGGCAGAAAAGTGCAATGCGTAATTTGTTGTTGTAATAATGACCATCACTGATTACAACTTACGTATAAATATTAATAATGTAAGTACCTTGAAAGTTATGTATTGATCAGTAATTATAAAATTTTCAAGCACAAATTCTTTGTTCGTGCATACAATCAGCTCAGTATATTCGTGCTTAGAAGTACTGAATCAATAATCTTATGGCGCATCCACACATGCCCGGCGGCACGGCCGGCGGCATGGCCGGCGGCCGTGCCGCCGGCATTTGCCGCATCTCAGTGCGGCAGTTTGCTTGCATTCAGCGGCAAGGCGGTCTGAAACCCAGCGGCATAAGCCGGCGGCATGTCTGGATGCGCCATTAATTGTACCAGTATTTTATTGGCCCTCACGAAACTGTAAATACAAACATTAAAATAATTAATTTTCTAAAACAAAAATTATCCTGACGGCTGATGAAGAATTTACGTAGCCTTGGTTTAATTTTCTCTTATTTGGCTTTGGACATACTCTGCTTAGCACCTTAAGAGATTTCTTTGTGGGTAGTAATAAGGCGTACAAAGAGGAAAACCGCAGACAAATATTGAGATGTTGTATGAATATTCGCTCTGACTTGTAGAAAATCAGCTTCCCAGGTAGGTTTTCGCTTTTGAAAGAACTAGTAATTTCACAACTACGATGAGAGTTGCGCGCGGATCGGTGAACCATACGCACGCGTCAGTTTAACCGCTCCGTATAATGCAATGAATCTACGTTTATTCCGCATACCCACATTTATTTTATTAATTATTTTTATTTAATAATGAGTAATGAAAGTAGTAGAAGCTTACCACCTAGTTTACCTAAGTTGCTGAGTGATGGTAGTGATGATGAAGCTGAAATAATGGAACAAGAGGAAGAGAGGAACATAAGCCACTCTGTGGCAGTCGAGGCGCCGCAGCGAGTAAAGAGGTTTAGGAATGAAAGTGAGGAAGGTGCAGAATATGATGAAGACGATGGTGATTTTATCACGGTAAGTCGGAGACCAAAAAGACTTAACCGTAGTTCTTCCAAAAATGATGGAGCGAATAGTCAGTCTAGTAAGGATATAACCGAGGAAACTACCAAATTTGAAGTTTGCGTTACTTCTAAAGATCCACTACCCAAACAAATAGCCCTGGCAAAGCTTATGAGAAGAAATAAAATAGAAAATATTACGAGAATAAAATATAAAATATAAACTAACTAGGCTGAAGGCAACACAGAGAGTTGAGTAGAAACAAATAGCTAAAATACCTTATTATTTGATAAACTGATAACCTATAAATAACTTACATATACTTCAATAATTTAATCTAATTTCAATACAATCTAACAGAGCAACTGTTTCACACGAAATCCGAAGTAAAAAGAGAGCGAGCCGTTGGTGTCCAGTCTTTTTATCTTCTCGTACTGACAGTAGCTACGTAAGTGATCACGGTCGTCCGGTAGGAGGCGCTGGGGTGGCTGCTACCGGTCATTGGGTTGCCAACACGGCCATGCTGCACCGTGCCAGCCCCGGGCACGCTCACTCCACCTGGATAATTATTTTTGTAGCAGTCGAGTAGGTTCGATTCTGTAAACATACTTATATCACTTGTACAATTATGCTCATACTTTAACATTAACCCGAGTCGGTCATCATGTCAAACAAGGCACGATTCATAATTAGCAAGTCTACTCGGCCCCAACGTGAAAATTTCCTTTAGACTTAGGTAATTTCACTGTTTAGGGAAAAGCAGATTCTCCCAGCTCCAAGATCCTCATCGTCAGGACGCACCTTTAGGCTTAGGCTACGTCCATCTATCTTTTCCAGATGCACCTTTAGGCTTAGGAAACACCTTTGACAGATTTCAATTGACATGAGTATCAAGTGCTGTCGAGTGCTAGTAATGTCACAAAAGCTATAATGTGCCAGAAACAAGTACAATTTATGTCATAATAATAATAAACTTGATAAATATTTGTAGCAAAAATATTAGAATGCAGTAAACCTAAACGCTGAATGGAGCAGAATAATTAGAAAAAATAAAAGCATTATTACAAAAATAAATATTTTGTGAGCCACTCGCGAGTACATTATGTCATGTCGTTCCGTTATATTTCTGTTTAATAATATATCACAATCCGACAGTTCGTTCAAAACATAAAACTCCATATTTTCTAAGTTGACCGAATCGTAATTTAATATTTACTTGAACTTTTGTAGATATTTACAGTTTGTATGCTATCGTTTGAAAACTCTTGCAAGATCACAGGGGCGCTAGGGTAGCTATTGGTATCAATAACTCTCTACACAGATTTTCCCTAATGATGGAACAGCTACTACCAGTGTCATTAAATGCGGAACACATACGTGTTTGGACAGAGGCATTATCAAACAACATTGACTTTGACATAACTTGTACAGTTATTAACATTAACAATATGATGGTTAGGTACATTGGTTACATTTTGCAATAAAAACCAATACCGTTCGGCCATCCCAATTTCAATTGTAAATCTCAATGATTTTAGCCATGATCACCTTTATCACTTGCATCAACATCATCATCATCATTATCATCAAACAAATTTAGACAAGCAAATTGGTCAGATATCACCAAGATACAACATCACGGCAGCATTCCTGCCTCGATTCTCCAGCAGCTACTGAAGCTACGGATTGACCTCCGAAGCTAGCTCAGTAGTTGCACTCACACGTAATCACTGCTCAGTAATCTGTAATTTCACATTAGTAGGGACCCGCCAATGACGGTAGTTTTACTTTATACCAAGAAATTATTGCATAACTGTTTCCAATCAGATACTTCAGTATTCCAATGTTATGATTTCACAAGTATCATTAAGAAATAATGATATAAAAATCAGTAACAAATTACCTATGGGTGGGTACGGTAAAATATTTAAACCGGGACATATTTAGTAGACATAATTATATCCGTTAACTTTTTTCGAAGATGAACATTGTGCGACATGTGCGATTACCCTCATTCTCTCGTAATGACCATAGCAACAGAAATCTTAATGCAATTTAGCAACGATAAAATATAACATACTACCGATTAGTAGGTTCTCAACTGTAGTCACTCGACTTTATATATTTTAAATCGAAGAGTCAACACAAGATATGTTTTTCAATAAACTTTACCAATGAACATTCGATACCAGAATATTGTCAAAATTAAAACACTCACCAGATTTTGGTGTTTACCGTTTCAAGAATCGATCACAAAATGAGGTAGACTGTGCTCACCAATGCCATATTATGTTTGAACCAACGCTAATCCCGCTTCTGATATAAACTAACTAGGCTGAAGGCAACACAGAGAGTTGAGTAGAAACAAATAGCTGAAATACCTTATTAATTGATAAACTGATAACCTATAAATAACTTACATATACTTCAATAATTTAATCTAATTTCAATACAATCTAACAGAGCAACTGTTTCACACGAAATCCGAAGTAAAAAGAGAGCGAGCCGTTGGTGTCCAGTCTTTTTATCTTCTCGTACTGACAGTAGCTACGTAAGTGATCACGGTCGTCCGGTAGGAGGCGCCGGGGTGGCTGCTACCGGTCATTGGGTTGCCAACAAAAAGTAATTTTAAAGTACTAATTATGTTCGATTCTAAAGAAAAAGCAGACGTTTTATTGAACTGTAGTGAAATTGCAGATTTGGGATTAAGATGCCAGCTTACCTATGAATTGAACTTATGTTACGGAATAGTAAAACAAATGGACTTGGAGACTGACATAAAAGAGTTGGAAGAAGTCTTAAAATGTGAGTCCAACAAGATAATATCTATTATACGTCTCAATAGGTTGAATAATGAAGGCGTGTGGGTAGAAAGCGAAACAATTCGTATTGGTTTCAGAGGATCCACTTTACCTCCGTATGTTTTTGGATACGGTTGTAGGTTTAAAGTGGAACCCTACACCTTCCCAGTCTCACAATGTTCAGGTTCCTGGAAGTATGGACACGTGAAAAAATTTTGCCCTAAGAAAAAAGTCCTGTGCCCAAAATGTGGACAAAATCACACAAATTGTGAAACAAGGGAGTTTAAGTGTTTGAACTGCAATGGCCCTCATATGTCTTTTGACAAGAATTGTCCTACTTTTCTTAAAGAAAAACGAATTCGTGAAATAATGAGTGAAGAAAACTGTACATTCAGGAAAGCGTTAATGATTTATTTACAAAGAAGAGAATCTCAACATGAATCAAATAATAGTAGTAATCAAAATATTCAAAATTCACAGGACACAATAGTGTCACCCAGTGCTACATTAGCTTCTCAAACAAGAAGCTATAGAGATGTATTACAGATGAATGAAACAGTACAAGTTGCAATTATAATACAAAATGATTCAAATTTTACACTTAAATTCAATAAATAATGCAATTAAATTAATGTTAAAAGGATTTTATGTAAATGTGAGTACGATGTAGGCTAGGTATACTACGTCTTTTAGCTTTTAACTGTCTGGTGGCTTCGAGATTTTTTTATGGGGCCTACGCAAATGTTCCGCCGATCTGGTATCGTCGTGTGACGGATTGTAGAGCTCCCTATAATATGGTCGAGCTACACAATGTCTGATGCATGCGTGCCGTCGGATGGGACTGGTCTACTCAAAGCCGCTATGGATCTTTCTTCAAAAGGCCATTTCAGACACTGCCCTGCATTGTATCACTCACATATTCTTACAGTATTATGTCTGGACTTCAAAAGAGACCATGATTCTCTGAGTTTGTTTCGGTGTTTCTTCTCAGAGGTCGTCAGCTAGGAAATGCCGACACCATCTAGTACTTAAAAAAAAAAGACATGTAAAAGCATCCTTGAGAGATCTATTTACAGAAATAAATGTCATTTCAGTACGTATGGAGCAGCATAACTTTCAGAAAGAATGTGACAGATCAAATGATGAGATAAGGACGCAAAAAGAAGAGAAAGGAAGTAAGAGGAATAAAACTTCGAAACGGCAGAAAGAAAAAGAAATAGTAGAAACTTATACTAGTGAAAATATAGTTCAAGAATCACCACGTACAGAACGTTGTCAAAATGAAAAAGAGAGATCTGAGTTATGTAGAAAATTTAATTTTGCCAGATTGATACAAAAGCTAAAGACAGTAGTATTATCTGATACAGGACTTGAAGAAAAAATTAGGTGCTTTGGAAAAATAATATTTGAGGAAATATATGCGTATATAATGGATATAATAAAAGACGGAGATATAATAAAAAACTTTTTCTTGAATATATATAATGGATAACAGATTAACACAATGTGCAATCAATATTATACAGTGGAATGCACAAAGTATAAGGCCAAAAATAACAGAACTGGATGCACTTCTGAATAAAGACCAGATACATATAGCAATCATATGTGAAACATGGCTGAAAGAAGATAGCTGGCTAAATATATCACAGTACAACATATACAGGAAAGATCGACCAGATAATTACGGTGGAGTAGCAATTATAATACACAAATCTATAAAGTCTGAATTACAATTATCTAGAATTAATTGTATTGGGATAGAAATGTTACAAGTAAGGATCTATAATTCATACATTCAAAATATTATAGGTATTTACTGCCCTTCCTCTGTTCATACTAGACAAGAGGATTGGGATGGTTTATTTTCATTATGTACAGAAAAAACTCTTATAGCAGGCGATTTTAATGGCCATCATTCCAATTGGTCGTGTAAAAATGATACGAGAGGTAATCAAATTATGGATTCTGCAATAGAATTTGGTTATATACCTTTAAATGACGGCAGTATTACGAGATTGAAATATGTTAATAATAACTTACAGCAAACATCTCCTGATATTTCTTTTACTTCCTCCGATATAGTGGTTCACTTTTCTTGGAGTGTTTTAAGTGAAAATTTAGGAAGCGATCACTTAATCATTAAAATGAAATTAAACTATCAAGATCAAGTGAATATAATAAAAAAACTAAATTTTAAAAAAGCTAACTGGTTTAAATATAGTGAAGATATAGAACATGCCTGTGCAGAGTTAGGTTACTCAGTTAATATACAATATATGTACACATCTCTCATCAATATCATTAATAATTCAGTAGATAACAATATTCCACTATATAAAATTTGTAACGTTCATCAAAGAAATTTTAAACCCAAACCTTATTGGAACCAAAATCTCTCTAAGCTTGTAGCAGAGAGACGACTTGCCCTAAGTCAATTTAGACGTAACCCGAGCCCTGAAAACCTTAGTGTACTGGAAAGAAGAACCTTGATAGCTCAAGAAGAGATTCGTAGGGCAAAAGCAACTAATCGTCACGAGTTTTGTTCAGCGATTGATAGTTCTGTATCAGCGTCTGATATGTGGCGAAGAATGAAATGGATCAAGGGTTATATAAATAAAAAATATATATGGATGGAATATGGATAAAAAAATAGATCTTTTGCGTAGTTTAACCCCTGATGCAGTTCTATCTCCGGAACCTATATTTGTCTCGAATAATTTATTGTTAGAATCAGATTTTAAATTACAAGAACTTGAAGTTTGTATTAAAAAGAAAGATACAGCTCCTGGGGAGGATGGAATTACTTATTCCATGATTTATAACCTCCCTCCTGTAGCAAAACTATATTTGCTTCGAATATATAATAGCATATTTAATTTAGGCTATATTCCTCAAGAATGGCGAAATATTAAAGTAATTGCTATACCAAAGGCTGGTAATAATAATACAAATGTTAAATTGAGACCTATATCATTAATTTCATGTTTATATAAAATATTTCATTTAATGATATGTAAGCGTTTAGAATGGTACATTGAACACAATACTATATTATCCCCGAGTACATCCGGTTTTCGGAGAGGTCAATCTTGCCTGGATTCTCTCACTCAGCTGATAACATATATTCAAATTGGATTTACCAAAAATTATCCCACTCTAGCATGTTTTCTTGACATCGAAAATGCATACAATAATGTTTTAATTGAGAGTGTTGTTCAGTCTTTAGATAAATTGAAAGTTGGTAGTCAGATATGCAATTATTTATGGGAATTTTTAAAGGAACGGCATTTAGTAATTAAAGATGAATTGGAGGACGGGAGAGATATCGTGAGATGGACTAATCGAGGATTGGCACAAGGGGACCCCCTCTCTCCTTTGCTATTTAATATTGTAACTATGGATATTTGTAAAACGAATTTAGTACAAATATGTCAATATGCGGATGATTTCGTTATATTTATTTCTAGTAAAAAATTGAATGATAGTATCAGTAAGTTGCAGATTTCTCTTGACAATATAATTGAAATTTTATTGAACATAGGGCTTGAAATATCAACCACAAAATCACAATTATGTTTATTTAGCAGGGGGTTTAGACGACAACAAATTCAATTATATATAAATGAAGTTCCTTTGGCATCAAATCAAAATATAAAATATTTAGGTATGTGGTTAGATTCATCACTCAGATGGGGAAAACACATCAATGAACTTTCTGAAAAATGCCAGAAAATGTTAAACATAATTAAAGTACTAGCTGGTCGTGATTGGGGGATACATCCAATACATCTAAGACGTTTGTATGTGGCTCTAATTAGAAGCCGGATCGATTATGGTGGTTTTCTATATGATAGTAGTATACAGTCTCGTTTATTTAAAATAGAAAAGATCCAGAACCAAGCCATGAGGATAGTTGGAGGTTTCATTAAAACCACACCCATTCACGTAATGGAAAGCGAATTGTGCTTACCCCCATTACATCTTAGGCGTAAATATTTGGCTTTTAAGTATTGTTTGAAATCAAAATCATGCACCAGTGGCAAGACGAGTAAGTTATTGTCCAATCTCGGTAGTCTCTGTGGCAATAGATATTGGTCAAGTAAAAAGAAACCTGTTTTAATGAGTACTTTTAATGAAATTCAAGAAGACAAAGTTTATTCGTCAAATCCATTGGGCATGTTCAAATTTAGCTTTTGGTGTAGTTACATTGCCATCTAAAACGTAATTAAAACTGAGTTGCAAAGTGTAAATAGACCTAAGAAATGGTATGATATCAATTGTTTAAGAAATTACATCATACTTGAAATAAATGAGACCTATATGGGATGGCATAAGCTGTTCACTGATGGCTCAAAGAGTACAGACATGGGAGCAGCTTATTATGATCCAATAAATAAAAATAGTGGTAGTTATAAAATTGTATCGAAGGTGTCCATTATGACTGCAGAGTTATTGGCAATTTCTGAAGCACTGTCGTATGCAGCAACACTGCTCCATACAGATATTGTTATTCTCACAGATAGCAAGAGCGCTCTTCAGCATGTAGCTCGATGCTCCTCTGGACACAGAGGTGTATCGATAGCCTACACCGTGTTAAGTAAAATTTATCAATTTATGAACGATAACATTAATGTAGTGCTGCAATGGATTCCGTCCCATATTGGTCTGCGGGGAAACGAGGAGGCAGATAGATTGGCTAAAGTAGCAGGAACCTCCGGGGTAGAAATTTATATTAGACCTATATATTCCGAAATCATATCGAAATTCAAGAACTATTGCCATGAAGAGTGGAAAAATCACTTTGATGAGAGGTCAAAATCTAATGGTATTTGGTATAAAATCATACAAAAAGAACCTCCTCGTATCCCATGGTTTAGCAGCGGTGTGTTGACACGAAATGACATAGTCACAGCTCACAGGGTTCATTCCGGCCACATGCCGTTGAGAAGTTTTGCATTTCTAATGAAAAAAGTTAGTTCACCTAATTGCGAATTTTGTGATGGTAAAACAGAGGATGTGCAACACGTCTTATTGGAGTGTGGTAGGAATGAACCCGAAAGATGTAGATTATTAAGGAAATTAAAATTAAATAAACTAAATGTAGGCATATTCACCAACATATTGGCTCAACCTTCGTCACAGGAGGCAAAAATGATTTACACTTTAGTTAATAATAACAATAGTGGTACTTAGTATAATTTCTTTAATATTATTAGAGACATAATGATTACTTTGTATTAGTCATAGATTAAGTTATGATGGAACTGGCATGAACTGCGTTCAAAAGTTCCTAAATAAAATAAAGAGTAAAAAAAAAAAAACAACTACGAAATATGCAATAGATATAGATATGTACCAAATCACTTTTGATTTTTATATTTCAACCAATTAATCGTATAACAAATAATACGTACTTTAGGTAAATGTGTTATTTTTCCATTGAAATATTATATTTCATTCAATAACGTCATCGCTTACACGCGCCTCCGTTCCATATTCAGCAATTTAGGTATAATAATTATATTGCAAAAGGAGTTAGGGATGACCCACAATTAATATATTAAATTTGTGCGTTAGAATAGATAGTTAAGTACAAATGACAACTGATAACTACTTCTTAACCATAAGAATATATAGTTGAAGAGTAATCAATTTTATCTATAATGTACCTAATTAATCTTTTTTGTGTAAATATCAACTCGTCTCTATTTAGTTAAATATGTTTTCTAAAGATTTATTTATTTTAATAATATGTATAATATCTATGATAATATAATTATTATACCTACATATATGGACAAAGTACCTTCTTAAGTTTACTTTTAATTCCTCGAATGCAATTACTAACAATTTCTCAGGTAAAAACTGAACAGGAATTTATTTACTTCAATATTTTGTATTAATTATCATTTTTTATTTATCATATTCAATGATCATTATTAGTAAGTCAACTTAGTGTAAAACTAACAACCCTAGGTAGGTATGTAATTTAGCTGCATCAACAAACGATGTTATGAGAAAAAGTCTGCAACTCTTCATTTTTAGACAGGAAACTTACTTCATTTATCAAGAGGTCTTATGTGCAATAATATTTCTATGTTTTTATGACAAATTTCTAAGTTAGTAAATTAGTATAAAAGATACATGTTTCCCGACCATTTGACAAGAGCTGCCTCGTGTCTACAACTAGTGTATCATCAAGAATAGTCTTCAGTAATAGTAGTATTAGTAGTAGTAGTGCTGCTAGTAGGTACTACAGTCTGCAGTTCAGACGTCGTCTTCATAACGTCATAGCCCTGACAAGTGAGAAACTGTAATACAATGTAAGCATGTCTTTACATGTACATTTCACGGAATTATTGTGTTTTTACTATTTACTTAAAAAATATTCTTGGAAATTTTATTGGACCAATAACTTATATTTTTTAGATTTCCTATCTCTTCACTCTAAAATTATTAGATTTGTTTATTTTCTGTGACCAAGATGATCACTTATTATTCGCTAGTATAACTTGTGTTACGCTCGAATCCTCCATACAATCAGTTTAACATAACTTATTTTTTAATTATTATTTTTTATTTCAGGTCCGAATCTGAAAGTGATGTTTACCAGGAGTCGTTTAAGGTGCATGGAGATAAATCTAACCGCAAACAAACGATCATTGGAAAGCGCAAATCTACAAAAAAATCATCTAGCATTACAAGGTACTTATAATGTTAAATAGCTTAAAATCTTCCTCTTGAATAATTCTATCTATAAAAAAAAACCTATCAAAATCCGTTGCGTAGTTTTAAACATCTAAGCGTACATAGGGACAGACAGACAGCGGGAAGCGACTTTGTTTTATATTTACATAGATATCATAAATAAAAGACAGCGACATTGCTAGGTTCTTGACATTACGTTAAGTAGGTACAGGTTGTGGGTTCGGTTCCTACATTGAATTATTTTAATGGTCTGATCAGCTGTTTACCGACTATATATGAAAATATCATCACGCCTGTATTCCCTAAGGTTATGTAGAGGTGTAGGTACTGCTGCACCCACAGTTCACTGGTATTCACGAGCTTATTGTCATTAATTGGGCATAAATCCAAACTCCGAGCTGCTACTGAGAATTTTGAATAAAAACCCGATAACACTTTGCTCATCCTGGAAATCGAATCCAAGCTTTATAAGAAACAGGAAAAATATGTCGGTTGAAGTATGTTTTATAAGAATTAGTGTTGGCTAGGTAGCGTAACGCTAATACGTGTAAATTTTAAAATATCTCAGTTTTTTTTTTGTTCCAGCAAAATAGCCAAGTCGGTCGACATCTTTGGTCTCAGCCATGAGCGCAGCGAACCCACAACAGGCCCTCCAGTCCTGTCTTCGTTCTTCGTGAATCGAGTGGCTAATGGTACCGAACGACGATCGGCCTCTACATCGGGCGACTACTACATCGACTTTAAAGTTTACAAAACGAGTGATGCGCGAGATACCGAGTTAGTAAGTTAAAAAAAATATTTTCAATGTTAACTCTGGTCTGGCACGAATGTGATAGTACCGAGTGTTCGCTCGCTTTGAACGCAACGTTAGTAGCAGTACCTAAATTAACATCACAACGTAATGCATCACAATTTTTTTAATTCATTATAATCTGTAACTCGTTTTTAACAGTCTGTATCGCGGTGCGATGAACGACCGTTTTAATCGATTCATCGATGATACTTTTATTGAGTTTTAGTACTACAACATGGTAAGTGCCGGCCTAATAATCGATTCGCTCGTACTCTATTGGGCATTCTGCCCCATCTGAACAAGTAAGTAATGAATTATCAATGTAACTCAACGGAACGATGGTGAACGAACAGTGAACAGAAAAAGCAGGTACGTTGAAGCGATCGAGTCCTGATCGTGAACGGACAGTGAACAGAAAAAGCAGGTACGATGAAGCGATCGAGTCCTGAACGTGAACGGACAGTGAACAGAACAAGCAAGTACGTTGAAGCGGTCGAGTCTCGATCGTGAACGGACAGTGAACAGAACAAGCAGGTACGTTGAAGTGATCGAGACTCGATTGTATATTATTGGGCATTCTGTCTGGGTTTAAACCCAGAGGGCAAAAAAGGACAAAAACTGGGCGGATAGGGCATAAACGATTTAAGCCCAAATAAACGCCCAAATGCTGGGCAGAAAAAACTGTTTTGAATAAATACATGGTTTTAGTTAAAATATGTCTTTTCTTATTAAATAAAACTTATATAAGCAATTTTTTGTATATAAAATGCTTGATGGTAAAGTTATAAGTCGCACGCTTTGCACTAATGAAACAATTTTACGTAACAAAAATATCTGATCAATTTTTCTTAACGATTTTAAAAAATATCTTTCGTATTTATGTAAAATGTGTTAAGAAAACCCTATCCGACCTGTGAGGCCGTGACTGGTATTGTTAGGTATCGAGATCCGGTTCTATTTATATAATTATTTTCAATTTACACCAAAAATAAATCCCGAAAAAAAATAATGAAACGAGGAAACTGAAATGGCAATACTTATGGTGAAGCGACACCGTCCCTAGGTATCAAACTTTAGGAGATAGGTTTACATTTTTTTTAAATACTGGATTTTGGGGTAATTTGGGCACGGGCGACGACCCAACGATGAATTAAAACTTCATTTATGTTTAATTTTATTAATATTTGTGCAGGATCAGGGTGCTCGTCGAATTCAATGAAGAATTTTATTTTTACCCATAAAAATACGTTTATTTTCCGAAATTTGAATTACAATATTATACGTTTAAATCGATGGTGGAAAAAATGCGAAAGAATAATGAATGAAGAAAAAGAGTGAAGGTTAAACGAATGAAGACTTAAAGATGTGAATGAATGAAAAACGACAGCTTCTTTATAATGTTTATAGATGACTCTGTACTCATTCAAAAATACGTATCATGTTTGCTAATGACTGCATAGATGGCGCGCATGAACATGCCCCCGGCCTTGGAAGCTCCAGCTTCCAAAATGTTGATGACGTTAATCTTCGTTGCCCTCTGATTGCAGCGGCAGTGGACATATCTTGGAGAACGCTCGCCGAATAATCCCGTTACTGGTGCGAATGTCCGCGACTCGAGCCACGTCGTCCTTGCCAGGATAAACACGAATAATGCGGCCCAATCGCCACTTCAATGGTGGAAGCATGTCATCCTTTATAAGAACAAGGCTATCCAACTTAATGTCATCCTGCTTGGCCTTCCACTTGGTTCGTAGTTGCAGCTCCGAAACGTATTCTGTAGACCAACGCCGCCAGAAGTGCTGTCGTAGTTGCTCGATTCTTTCGTAGCGTATCAACCTCGATGTCAGCTTGCCTGCGTGGTCTTCAGTTGCTGGAGCTGTCAACGGTCGGCCAATAAGGAAATGGGCAGGGGTAAGAGGAGTAAAATCAGATGGATCTGCAGACAGTGGTCAAAAAGGATGGGAATTAAGAACAGCTTCAATTTGTGATAAAGCTGTGCTAAACTCCTCGTAGGTTAGTCTCGCGTAGTGCTCTACTTACTATGCGTCTTAAGTGATACTTACATGATCGTACCCCACTTTCCCATAAACCACCAAAATGTGGGGAGTACGGCGGAATGAAACGAAATTCAATACCGTTATCTGCAGCATAATCAATAATAGATTCAGAATTTTTCTTTAAAAATAAAGGAAATTCTTTCTCGGCACCTACGAAATTTTTGCCATTATCCGAAAATATGACACTAGGTTTTCCTCGTCTACTAATAAACCGATTCAATGCTAAAATATAATCATTTGTGGAAAGACTAGTAACGAGTTCCAAATGTATAGCTCGGGTCGTAAAACTGTGGTGTGGTATATTCACGTCACGTATATTGTCCATCATCATGTCACGTATGTTGTACTTCAGCATATCACGTATTGTACATAGTTTAAGTTAAGGTAAATAAGCTGTTTTCATAGTCTTAGTATTAGCACGTAGTCACGTACTATCCATGTATACATATACCATCAATTAAAGGAGAGAGGGCAGTTCTACAGTTGACTCTCGGAGTAGTACGCATCATGTTGTTTATTTAACCCCTCCTCAACCCCACATCGCATGGCGACCCTGCCAGTCGGCTGGACGGCGTTATAGTTCCCCGATCGAGGGAATTGCAGCAGCAGAAGTCGACTACACTTCATTGAGCTTCACGTCACATCGAGTCACGGGCCATGGGGAGCACAACATCAAAGGAAGAGGTGATCATCGCTCAGACGGCAGCGGGTGGTTCAAATACCGCAGCGGTTACACAGGAGCAGCTGACAACTATCAACACGGTGCTGTTGTTTATTGCTGTGTGTTTGACGCTTGTTATCGTTGGTGTGGCAGTCCGGATTTATAGAAGGTGCCACCACAATTGGATCGAGGACCAGATGAATCAGCGGGAGGTTCGCAAAGCTGTGCAGATGGCCTGACCAGATATTTTATTTTATTTTATTTTTATTTTATTCATTTTAGGAAAACTTACAGTTAAACAGATACATGAAATAAAAAGTTAGTACAGATTATGGCCAATTACAAGTTTCCACGTGTAATAAAAAAAACATTTGTAGCACAAAATAAATGGTTAATTACACTCAAAGAAGCGGTTAGTTAACATTTTCTTTAATTTAGGAATACTAGTATTAAAAATGTCGATATCAGCTTCCAGGCAGGTTGAATTGTACATACGAATCGCTCTCACCATGTACGAGTTCTGTCTGTAAGTAGTGGCTACCACTGGGGTGTGCAGTAGATGAAGTCTACGTAAGAACGCGGACGGCACTCGTAGCCCGATTTTGTGTAACAAGTCAGTAACACCAGTTCTTCCATTGGCAATTTTGAAAAGAAATACAAGGTCTGCTATTTTTCGCCTCTCGTAAAGTGGAAGAATATGAAATTTTTTGCAACGGTGGATATAATTCGTTACAAACGTGTTACACCGATATTGAATGTGCCTTAAAAACCTTTTCTGTATGCTCTCGATACGATTTATGTAAACATTATAATTGGGGTTCCAGACTTGAGAGGCATACTCTATGTGACTGCGAACAAAAGAACAGTATAAAATTTTGCTAGTCTTTATATTTCTGAACTCTGATGACACCCGGAGAATGAAACCAAGTGCTTTTGATGCTTTCTTGACTATGTTGTCTATGTGTGCATCAAATATGAGTTTAGAGTCAAAAGTGACACCCAGATCCCTGATAGTATTGACCCTATTCAGTACTGTATCTAAGAGCATGTAGTTATGGACGATCGGGTTAGGTTTACGTGTAAAAGAGCAAACATAACACTTGGAGACATTCAGATCCAACTTATTGTCAATACAATATCCTTGAAAATCGTAAAGGTCTACCTGTAATAAATGTGCATCTGCCACGGTATTTATTTGTCTCATTATCTTCATGTCATCAGCATATAATAACAATTTCGAGTATCGGAAAGAAGAGATGTCGTTGATAAAAATATTAAATAACAGCGGCCCTAACAAGGATCCTTGGGGAACCCCTGATGGGACATTCATAGGTTTAGAGCGGCAACCATTCAGAACTACAGTCTGACATCTGTTCTCTACATACGATTTGAACCATCGATAAAGATCACCTCTGATGCCTACCAATAAAAGTTTACGCAAGAGGATCACGTGATCTATCCGATCGAAACATTTACTGTAGTCGGTATATATAACATCGACTTGGGACCTCTGTGACATACACTCCGAGAGGTAGTCACTACAGACAGTAAGATTAGACGAGGTTGACCGACCCACCACGAAGCCGTGCTGGCTCTCACTAAAACTAAGCTTGATCTTGCTGTAAGATCATTGGCGCAGTTGACGATGAATATGGGCGAAATTTCATCAGGACCCGCAGATTTATTTAAATCCACTTGTTTTAGCAGCCTGCATACCTCAGTTAGCCGTATTTCCACTTGACTTATATCGCACGCGTTGTCATTGGATCCTTCGACCGTACTATAAGCTGAAGAGTGATTGTTGGCACTACTAATATTATCCAGAAAGTTAGAGCGAAAAGAGTTACTGAACATATCACACATTTCGTCACCATCACTAGACGTAACCTGGCCAAACTGCATCACTGAGGGATAGGAACCAGACTGTTTTTTGGACTTGACATACCTCCAGAAGGCCCGAGGATTGTTGCTTATTTCGCATTCTATTTTGGCTATGTAGTTATCAAACAAGACCGCCTCCAGGTCTTTATCCCGTTGACGGAGCATAACAAAAGATTGGTAGTCAGATGAGTTCTTGTACTTCTTAAATTTGGTGTGAAATCGTGCTTTTTCCTTTAAGATTTTTATCAACGGACTTTTGTACCAGAGAGGATATTTTGATTTGGGGACGACAGTTTTTGACGGTATATTCGTCGAACGCAGCCTCCTTATTACGCCATAAAAGTATACTACCGCATCTTCCATTGACCTACTCCCTAACTCAGACTGCCAGTCGATACTATTTAACTCGCATTTTATATTTACGTAATCGGCCGACTCATATAAGAATTTTACGTAGGGCAGTCGGCCCTACGAAAGTAGTCGTACGTAATAAGGTAGTCGATGTAGTTCCACGAAATCCGCGGTAACACATAAGGCTCTGTGATGAGGATCTTCCGGCACTAGTGGATCATCACAGCTGCTGACCATAACTTCATCATTAGAAAAAACTAAATCGAGGATTCTACCATTCATGTTCAAATGACTATTATATTGCATTAAATTACAGATATTAATGTTATCAATAAAATTAGTCTGAACAATGCCATGAACATTTGCAGGGTGTAATGGTTGACATTCGTCGGCCCGCTGCCATAAAATATTGGGTTGATTGAAATCTCCTCTTTTTCGAGTGAGGGTAGTTCTGAGAGTAGGTGCGAAAATTTTGTGGTCCTTAATTAAAATTAAAATAAAATAGTTTTTTAAATTTTTATTAAGATATTTTTATGAATATTTATTGCTGACCTTAAGCACTTGCTGGTTTTGTGTTATCTCACTACCACATCACTAAACACAAGAACTGCACTATGGAGTCACTGAAGGGGTCAATGTCCGAGTTGATGACACAGTTCCATGACAGAATGTCAAAATTTGAGGCAGAGTTGAAGAAAACTACCCCATCAATACAAAACGCGTCAGGTCTGGAAGCCGATTTCACTTCTTTTAAAGGCATCATCATTGAGGCATTAAATTGTCTTCAGTGCCAGATGGAGGCCCTTGCGCGTGATGTCGACACACTGGAGATGAGGGGGCGCAGAAAAATGCTACTCATTCATGGAATCGCTGAGCAACCCAAGGAAGATACAACCAAGGTTGTAGCGGCATTCATTCGGGATCGTCTCAAATTAGATTTGCAAGCAAATTCCATCAGAAGGTGTCACAGAATGGGACGTCAGACTGCTGCCGGTAGATCTCGACCCATACTTCTCAAGTTCCAAGAGATGGATGTCCGGGACATCATTTGGTATGCCAAAACTAAATTAAAAGGTTCTGGCATTACCCTGTCGGAGTTCCTGACAAGGTCGCGACATCATGTTTTTATGGCCGCACGTGAAAGGTTCGGCATTGCAAATTGCTGGACGAAACAGGGTGATATTCATGTCTTGGCTCCTGATGGAACCCGTCATCGTTTGGTCAACTTTGTCGAGCTGAACAAAATCGCTGTGCCTAAACCAGATGCAGAAAAAGTGGCCCCTGTAGGTGATAAACCACGGAGACAACGTGCAGCTAAAAAGTAATCCCATAATGGCAGAACACTGTATAAATACGGGTTGCAACGTTCGGGTAACAAATTCATCTTTCAGTAGGTAAGTACTTATTATGTATTTCTCTTCTACACGTATGCCGTATCTGATAATATTTTTCTACCCTGTTCTTTTTTACTTTATATTTATAACTAAAACCTGTAATTATTTAATTTATGAACTGAAATGTTGGTGGAATAAGAATCGTCTGCGACACTCACTGACATGTTGACAATTTAATAGTTGTCAAATTGACATTTACATTTGGTAAATGTCAATTTGACAACAGTCTGTTGACCCAGAAGCTTTTTAATTACTTGGATTTACCATTGTAGCACTTTGTGTGCAACTATTTTAGCACGCGTCAGGCGTGTGTTGCCCGGACGTTGCAATGTGTATTTTGCAGTGATTGTGGTTTTTGTAGTGGTGAATGTATTATTTTTCAATTAAGTACTTAATGTAACATACAACTGGCAGGTGGACATAACTTTTTACTTAGTCTACATATAAACCTATTTATATTAAAATTATATTATTTAAATTTAAATTTATAGCGAAATGGATGTCAGCGACTGTGAGTCATTGACCGACGGTGATAGTTTTTTCTCAGCGATTAGTAGCAATGACAGTAGCATTCCTTCTCTAGCCGATACACTTGAGTCTCATTTTTCCGATGTTCCCAAGAATCTGAATGTAGTCCATATTAATGCACAAAGCATTCCGGCTCATTTCCATGACATGCTGGCTACATTTGACTGTAAGAATATCCATGCAATCCTTATATCAGAATCTTGGTTGAAACCATGCCTTCCTTCTACTTCATACTCACTACCCGGATACCAACTAATAAGGAATGATCGCACGGCTGGGGGTGGTGGCGGTGTTGCCATATATCTTCGAGCTAATATACCTTTCTCAGTTATAGACATGTCATCACAGCCACCACCGCTGAATGCCGGCGAGCATCTCTTCTTAGAAGTTAGCCTTCGTCATATGAAGATACTGCTTGGTGTGTACTACTATCCCTCTATGCGTATCGACTATTTCTCTTCTTTCGAGAATATCCTTGAAAAATTAACACCGTCTTACAGTCACACGATTATAATGGGGGACTTCAATACTTATCTTCTGAAAAATGATTCCCGTTGTTCACTATTGCAATCTGTTTCACAGTCTTGTAATTTGAGCTTTCTTCCACTAGATGCTACTCATCATTTTCCTAACTCTACTCCTTCACTCTTAGATCTCATCCTTGTTTCTTCAACTCAACATGTTGCTAAGCACGGTCAATGCTCAGCTGACGCTTTCTCTTACCATGATCTTATTTACCTGTCATATAAAGTTCGTCCACCTAAGTCTAAACCAAAGATACTCATGCAGCGCAATTTTGGTGGAATGGACCTTGAGGGCCTGCGGGGGGCTGCCGGTAACATCGACTGGTCGTGTCTTATGTCTGCTGATTCGATTGATGTTAAAGTCGATCACCTTACAACTAATTTGATCCAGCTGTACGACATCTATGCTCCAGTACACCCTGTAAAGATGAAACACTTTCCGGCACCATGGCTAACGCATGACATTAGAGCTTTAATGCAGAAAAAAGCTGCCGCAAAGTGTCGTTATAAATGTCGTACCAACTCGGTGAACTGGGAAAAGTATGTCGCTATCCGCAATCACTGTAATAAGGTGTGTAGGGATGCCCAACGCCACCACATTCATAATTCCGTTGAAAATGGGGATCCAACCAAGGTTTGGAAATTCCTCAAATCTATGGGAGTTGGGAAATCGCACCAAAACTCTGTTCCCAAGGATATTAACATTGATTTACTTAATCAACATTTCTCTTCTTCGTCCCAATGTAATGGGACAACAAAAGCTAATACAATTAATCACCTTTCATCTTTTCCAACTCCTGATTACTCACCATTTTTCTTTAGTCATTTCTCTGATTGTGATGTTAAGAGTAGCATACTATCTATAACATCCAACGCTGTAGGGAGTGATTCCCTCAGCCGTAAGATGGTACTCCCTATCCTCGACGAGATCCTCCCAGTGATTAGCCATATCCTCAATTACTCAATATCCTGTGGCGTCTTTCCAACTATGTGGAAAGATGCCCAAATCACTCCCCTGCCTAAAAAGTCAAATCCAAAGTCTTTCTCCGAATATCGCCCCATTTCCATTTTGCCTTTCCTGTCCAAAGTCCTAGAACGCCTGATTCATAATCAACTCAGCTCATTCCTTCGTAATAATAACCTCCTAAATCCTCTCCAATTCGGTTTTCGTCGTGGACATAGTACTGTAACTGCCCTCATCAACATTACGGATGACATTAGAATGGGTATGGAGAATGGGAATTTGACGGTGCTGTCCTTACTTGATTTTAGCAATGCATTTAACACCGTCGATTTCGATATCCTTATAGGTATACTAAGCTCTCTTAACATATCTCCAACAGCGAATGATTGGTTTCGTAGTTATCTGTGTGGCCGCCGCCAACGTATTTGTATCGAAGGGTCTTATTCCTCTTGGTGCAATACCACTGCCGGCGTACCACAGGGGGGCGTACTTTCTCCACTTCTTTTTGCAATTTTTATTAATTCTATTTCCAACCAACTTCTGTCATCCTACCACCTTTATGCAGATGATCTGCAAATATATTCTCAGGCACCTTTAGAAGAACTACCGGAAGCAGTTAAAATGGTGAATACTGACTTGGCACGAATATCCGAATGGAGTGCAGCTTACGGATTAAAAGTGAATCCCATAAAGACACAAGTTATTGTTATTGGTAGCCCTACGTGGACATCCAGGATAGACTTCTCTAGAGTTCCTCAGATTGTTTTTGATGGAACGACAATTCCATATAGTAATTCCGTCAAGAATTTGGGGATATTCATTGACAAAAATCTCTCATGGGGGCCACAACTGCAGGAATTAAGTCGCAAACTTTTTGCTGCGGGAGGGTCCTTGAGAAGACTACGCAATTTCCTGCCCACTGCCACCAAAATTGAGCTTGCCAGATCCCTTCTTCTTCCTATCCTTGACTATGCTGATGCCAGCTACCCTGATCTCACTGAAGCACAATTAGATAAACTTGAGCGACTTCAAAATTTTTGTATCAGATTTATATTTGGTTTACGCAAATATGATCACATCTCCGACTATCGCACCAAGCTCAAGTGGCTTCCAATTCGCCTTCGTCGGAATGCTCATATTTTATCACTACTTTACAGTATTCTGTTTGATCCCGCTGCCCCCTCCTACCTCAAAGAACGTTTTAAGTTCCTTCATGACACACACACTAGGTACTTGAGATCATCGGAAGATCTGAGGCTTGAAATGCCAATGCATTCCACAAAATTTTATGATAAATCTTTCACCGTTCAAGCTGTCAGGTTGTGGAATGCATTGCCTGTATCCATACGACGTGCCCAGTCATTAGTGGGTTTTAAAAAACTGGTACATGACCATTTCTTATCACTTTAATTTACTACTCCTTCCTTTTATTATAATATATCAAGCCATTCTCTGTACTTTCTTATCTGCTCTTCTATCAGTAAATTCCTTTTTGATAATGCTGCTTATGCTGCATGTCCGCTGCTACTACTTTTCGCTACTTATTTATATAATTATATATATACCTATATATATATATATATATATATATATATATATATATATATATATATATATATATATATATATTATATGATTAGTTTGTATTTATGTATGTATGTATGTATGTATTATTGTATTTATGTAGTTTATTTACTTTTAAATCGTTAGGATTTTTTCTGGTTGGTACACCATGGACTACCCTTAATCTCCCGTTTTTTCATATCATTCCTGTCCATCCAAAGGTTGTCTGGTAGATATCGCTATTAACGATAAGACCGCTATTGTACCCTTAGTCTTTAAAAATATTTTATTTGTTTTCTCATATGGTGTGCAATAAAGATTATTCTATTCTATCTCCTAGTACAATAAACTTATCAGACGGACAATTGAGGGTAATTTCAAGTAAATTTCGCTTTCCGTGAAGAGAGCGTTAATAGATATCAGGCGCAAGAATCATGTATAACAGGAATTTCTGAAAATGTAAATGATATAAAACTTTCTATAGACAATCTCCATAGTAAATATAATGTCCTTCGGACAGATGTAGACAAGCTATTGGTAGCAAATGATATTGCTTCTAGCGCTCAAGCCACTTTGCAGCTGCACTGTGATGAAAATACCAAACGCATAACCGATTTAGAAATGGGAGATTTCAGCTGCGAAATTATGATGGTAAAGCAGCGAATTGACGTAATCGAGAAATTTATAACTGATAATGAAACCTTATCTCATAATATTCAAATAAATCAGCTGAATAATAATCAATGCGCGTCTGTTGACCTCCCAGATCCGATACTTTCGCTTCAGCAGTATTCAAGTTCGCTGCCACCACCACCGCCAGCGTTAAATCTGCCAACAACACCACCAATGGATAGCGAAAGTCGACCTGCTAACAAATACAAAACAAGGGTATTTACAACGGGAAAAGTGCAACAGCGATCGCGCCGGTCAGTGATACGTGCCACTGGCCTTGCGGATGACGATCTTAGAACCCTGGAGCCAGTTAAATACATACATGCTTGGAATTTTCACCCTGATGTATCTGTTGAGAACATTCGTGGTTACCTACAAAAGAAGCATCTAAACATCAAATCATTCACGGTAAACAAGCCCGATCCTGAGCACACCAGACATAACTGCTTCATAGTGGGAGTCCCTATACACTTATTTGACTTCTATTTATCACCCAACAATTGGCCTGCTAACACTTCACTCCAGGAATGGTTTACTTACCGAAGAACGAGCAAGAAATCTCCCGAATTATTTTTTCGTGAACAAAACTAAAAGACTAGACATGATTTTTTATCAAAATGTTCGTGGATTAAAGTCAAGACGCTCAGAAACTAAAAACTTACTTCACACTTTTCCAAGCAATTTATTAGCCTTAACCGAAACCCGGCTTGATGACAGTGTGTTCGACTCGGAGGTTTTCCCGCAAGATTATGCTGTACTGCGCTGTGACCGTGTGGGAAGAGGTGGGGGCGGAGTGCTGCTTGCTGCCCGCTCACCCTACTCACTCACACGGTTGGACTGTAAACCCGGACGGTACGACGAAATTGTATGTGCAATAGTTACCAAAGGTCGCATACGCTTTGTCTGCTGTGTTATATACCTAGCTCCCAATGTACCTGATGCTAGATATTATTCTATTTTTAATTGCCTAAGAACTATAATACTTAATAATGGCAAACTACCTGTGATCATATTAGGTGATTTTAATCTTTGCTCTGCTAGTGTAAGCGTATGTAACGACTTCGAATTATTTATTTCTGAATGTAATTTATTCCAAAAAAATGAAATATTTAATGATCTTGGCAGGATGTTAGATTTGGTATTGGTTAACTCGTATGTGGTGGAAGTCTCAGTTTCGTCATGTTCTGGCATCGTTTCACATGAAATGCATCACAAACCGTTGGACATCACTCTCAGTATGGATACACCATACTCAAGTATGAGCAAAAATACCTATAGTTCAGCTGCCACGACCACAAATACGCTGTTAGAGCGTAACTTCCGTAAGGCGGACTTCTTGGTTTTGTACTCAGAACTGGCCGAAATTGACTGGGAGGCAGTGTGTTCGTGTAACGATGTTGACACGGCTGTTGACACGGCTGTTGACACCTTTTATATGTTAATTAATAAAATGATTTCCCAAACCGTGCCGACTAAAAAAACTAAGACGGTACGATTTACTTACCCAAAATGGTTTTCATCTGACACTATTACACTTAACAAACTCAAAACTCATTACCATAGACTCTATAAGCAGAATAATAATAGTCAACTTTACTACGCCTTCTTTACATATTATAGACGTTTAGCTAAAAGAAGTACTGAATCAGATTTTTCTGCATACACAAACCGCATCGAATCAAATATTAAACGTGACCCAAAAACTTTCTGGACATTTGTAAGTGAGAACAGAAAAAATAATGAAGAAGCTACCTTTGGCAGCATGTCACCAACGCAAGTGGTGGCTGCCTTTTCAAAATATTTTAGTAGTGTCTTTCTACCAAACTTGCCATCATTAAATGTTAAACGCGCATGTTCTACTGCCAATATGTGTCCTAATAATACGTCCCACATAGTAAACATTGAAAAAATCGAGGAGTGTGAAGTTCGAGATGCTATGTCTCGCCTTCCACCGAAATCTACCTACGGTCCCGACGGAATACCCCAGTACCTAGTTAATAAAGACGGCTGTGACATATTTAAACTGCCCTTACAATTTATATTTAACCTCTCTATTAAAACTAATACATATCCATCAGTATGGAAAACCACTAAAGTAATTCCAGTGCATAAAAGCGGCCCAAAATCTGACATTCATAATTATAGACCAATAGCTGTTTTATCCATATTTGGCAAGGTTTTTGAGTCGGTTCTCCATAAAAAAATATCCAAAAAATTGCATCGTTGGTTTGCGGACGAACAACATGGATTTCTGCCGAATCGCTCAACTACATCAAATCTTCTAAATATTACTACGCTTCTAGCTAAAAATATTAATAACAAAAAGCAAGTTGATGTAGCCTATTTCGACTTCCAAAAAGCTTTTGATCGGGTTGATAACGATATGCTATTAAGCAAAATGGCCATGGCGGGTTTTTCAGAAACGCTGCTGAAATTCTTTGCAGACTACCTGATTGGCCGAAAGCAATATGTCACTTATAAAAAAGTCTGTTCGGAACTTTACCCAGTTACATCTGGCATTGGACAAGGTTCTAACCTTGGACCTCTATTCTTTCTTATAGCTGTTAACGATCTACCAACACATGTAAAACACGCCACAGTACTGATGTTTGCCGATGATGTCAAAGTTGCCCTTCCAATTAATAATGATAGAGATACTGTCACATTACAACAAGACATAGACAACATTTACACCTGGAGCACTATAAATAATCTCAGCTTAAATATCAACAAATGCGCGGTCATGTCCTACACAAAAGCTAGACAACCCATACACAACATCTATACATTAAACAATGAGACCCTGAAACATGTTTCCACTGTACGTGATCTTGGCACAAACTTTGACCCTCATATGACCTTTAATAATCACATCATACAAATTTGTAACAAAGCCCGAAAAAATCTTGGTTTCGTCTTGCGACAGGCAAAAATATTCAACAACAGACAGGCCATTACAATACTCTACAACTCATTTATCCGCAGTTTATTAGAAACAAATAATGTAATCTGGAACCCACATGAAAAAGTCTACACCCTGCTTATAGAGCAAGTTCAGAAGTCCTTTTCTCGCTATCTCTACCTTAGGCTATATGGATATTACCCATACATGTACCCGACACCATTCGTGCTAGGGATGGTTACTTATCAGAGTCTAGAGGTTAGACGGAATCTTACACTCGTGAAATATTTGATCCTCCTAATTCGTGGTTCCATCTTAAATTCTTCCTTACTGCAATACATTTCTATCAACGTTCCACTACCAATTAGACATACGCTTCGCCATCGCCAACGGCCTCTATTTTCGGTGCCTCAAACCAGTACTATGTGTCTTAAAACAAGTCCCCTGTACTTAGCCCTTACCCTCATCAATAACATATTACAATATGATCAATCCCTAGATGCCTTTACAAGCCCTGAACTGAGTTTTCTGAGCACAGCAAATCATTACTTGGAATCCATTGCCACTCCCAGTACTATTCCTCCGTCTTAGGTTAATATGTTTTTGTTTATGTTGTATTGATTGTTAATTTTATTTTCAAAATTTAATTTAACTTATTATTTATAGTGATATAGTTGATAAGTACATGCATGACATATCATAATACTTCTGACCTATAACTTGTACGTGTAGAATAGTCTGTAAGTATAAGTTGGTTATTGAATAAATAAATAAATAAATAAATTGTCCGAAAAGTTGCTCAGTTGGACATTTAAAGAGTTACCTTGATTTTGATAGCAAACATATACACCACAAATGTGAATTTTATAAGCTACTCTGGGTTTTTTATGATGCAGCGTCAACGTAACCCACAAATCCTCTGCGGACGAGCACCATTCATCGCAGTTTTCCGCAGCAAGTTCACGGTTAACTGCAATTAAAACTCCTCCCCCCATCACTTGGCCAGTATGAGTGTAGTCCCGGTCCCGTCTTCACACCAGATAACGGTCATCAAACAATTCTGAATCACTTAAACCATCCACTAGCCATGTCTCAGTCAAACAAATAATATCAAAATTATTACTACACACATTCCTAAAGAAAGCAGCTGTCTTAGTTCGCAGTCCCCGTACGTTCTGATAGTAAATATTAATGGGCGCCATAGTAATCATTGAAAGGTTTATTATTTAATTGAGTAGTTAAAAATATATAAGACACATTCAAGTTACTGAAACAATAATAATAAATGTAGATAAATGACAGGTTAATTAGAATAAGTGAGCAAAATACATCTATAGCAGCATGTAAATAGCATATGTAGGCAAAGTTGTAACAAAACCGGGCGTAAAGAAATGAATTTAAGTTAATAGAAAATAAACAGATATCGACCAAATAGCAAAATGCAACGTTAGCAGACAGAAAATAGAGCATATAATCATAATTGCAGGTAACAACAAACCAGTTGTCACCAAGCGAGTAGCGAACAAAAGGTAGGCGAGAAAGGAATGCGCATAAAAAACAGTTACCTGTGTTTCTCAAACTATGCGAGTTGACACAAATAAACATACCGCCAGGAAGTCGCACCGACATTATTAATATAAAAACTTTTTTATATCTTGTTCTGTCTTGATGTGATGCCTAGGAGAAGTGAGGTTTTTACGTAAAAATATTTTGCAGCCGGTAACCCATACAAATTCAAATCCACGCTCTTTGGCTCGAGCTTTAGTTTTGTTTAGGAGAATTTTGTTTTCAAGTGTAAGATGGTCGTTGACATAGATCTTGTTGTCTCCTTGAAGTCCTAGACAACTAGCCTTTATGTTTTTATGTTTTCTTGCGGCAGCCACAAAATCATTTTTGACGTAACAGTTGTGTACGGAACAAATAATATTTTTATTTTGTTTACCGTTGCGCGTTGGTACCTTTGCTATATAATTGATTTGCTCCCTGGGGATATGACAGTTAATGGTATCTCCGATCTTGGCCACTAAAGTAAACAGGTTTTCATTGTTAGACATCGGCACACCTTTAATCTTGATGTTATTAATACGGGACCTCTGCTCATTTTCATGTTGCTGCTCCTCTAACTTAGAAATGCGATCTTATAAGGTGGATAGCTCTTCTTTGGTCTTTTTCATCGCCTCGGCTTCTTTCTCCAAGATTGATACCCTGCCAGTCAACGCCTTAATTTCATCGCAGGCGAACTCAAACGAGTGCTTCACTTCTGAGAATTCAGCCCTTATAGTCTTTAAGTCCTCGAGTTCACTCTGGATGGCCTTCACAGTATCAAGTAACGTTGGTAGCGATTCCATTTGTGCTGACAGCCGTTTCAACTCTAGTAGAGTAGTCTCATGGTCTGCTGGAACTGGTGATGTAACTTTAATATGGGGACTGGCTACCGCTGGCGCCTTGCAGCTGGTACACTTCCATGTCAATTTGCGTTCACCGAGTCTACTATATCCACGCTCTGAGATACCCGAGCAAGGGAAGTTGAATTAACCTTCACACACAGAGCAGGTTGCGCCGTCCTCAGCTTCAATCCCGCAACGCTTGCATTTAAACATTTTTGAGTTAACTGATATAATATATAGTTTGACTGTCGCATCGCAATATATCTTTGAAAACCTGATTCATGGTAAAAAGAATATTACACAATACTCTAGGAATTGCGATATTCATGATGTCAATACTAGTAATAAAAATAAGCTAATATTACCAAAGACCAGACTCCAAAAAATCAGTAATTCATTTAAGAGTCAAAGTATTCGTTTCTACAACAAAATCCCAAGCCACATTCAAAATCTAAGCATCAACAAATTTAATTCGCATATTTCAGTTCTGTGCCTTCGGCTTGACCTTTCGGAGATTAGCTATCATACCTACACTACACACAATCTTCTCATCTACGTAGTTTCGTCTATGAGTGAGTGGAGCGCCGCGGGGGTTGTCCCCGCGCAGCCGAGGCGGCAGGGATAGGGCGGCAATGCGCGCCGCCCGCACCGATTTCTTAGTACGCTGTTAGTTACCACGCAGTGCACACGATTTTCACAGAATCTACCTAACGTTGTTGTAACGTTCGTAAAAGTTAGTGTGATCTTACCTGAGAAAGTGAAAAGTTCATCATATCGCTGGAAAGGTAAGTGTCGATATTTGTAGTTTTGTCTGTGAGCGGGTTTTAGGTAAGAGTGGTAAAGGCGCACGTAATAATTATATTAAGTAATAGCACAGATAATATAATACTAGTACAGATGCCTCCTCCCATACAAAGAATCGGGACCTTCGTAACGGGCGGGATTCTTCGGGCCAGGATTTTTTTCTTTTGTCGGCGATAGATGTCGTATGCAACGCACTTGCTGCATGCGCCATCTATTAGCGCCTCAAGTTTACTAGGTGCCAACCAATAGATGGCACTAGTGCGCATTCGAACTGGCAGGACGTAGGTACCTACGTATACATACACGATACGACAGTTCGTCTATTTTAGTACCTAGGTACTTATTCTTATTTATGAGTAAGTTCATCGTAATTCGTGCTCGTAACTTGCTGATGGTCGCGCGCTTACATGCCTACTACGGGGTGCGCTGCGTAGGTATTTGTACAGTTTACTTTTTTTTTGCTCAGTTTACCCGAGTAGGTAAGTAAGTACTTACTGGTCGGGCGGACCTGTGTTTGTATTTAATACTTTTTATTTTATGACTACCAATACCTACTTACGCTTATTTTATTCTCGTAATGTTTTAATTCCAAATTTATATGGGTGTCGATTTTAAGGTTATTTGGGCTGCTGATTTCAATAAAGATATTAATTTTGGAATCCAAGATGGCGGACATTATTTTTCTAAATTGATAAATTGTTAAGGGCACTGATAATATTAGTAAGTACCTAATATGGGTGTCAATTTCGAGGTTTCTCAATGTGCTGATTACGAAAAAGACATTAATTTGAAATCTATGATGGCAGACATTATTTTTTTTAATAAATATACTTATAAGGGTGTGAAATTAAAGGTTGCTCACGGTGCTTTATTAAAAAAAAAAAGTATTTTTTTAATCCATGATGGGCAGACATTATTTTTCTAATTGATGTGTGTGTCAAAATTGTTTTTCATAGCAAGATAAGTAGGCACATACCTACTTAATAATTTTATTAAGTACCTAACTCACAGTACAATGACGCCTATATTCCCCGAAGGGTTATGCAGAGGAGTAGGTACCTATTAATATACACCCATAGTTCGCCGATATGTTTATATAAACTAACTGAGCTGAAGGCAACACAGAGTTAGGTAGAAACAAATAGCTAAAATACCTTATTATGTGTTTACTTAAAAACACACAGCGTCGATATGAAGAAGATTTTGTGACTTACCATTTTTTCCCGCAAGGCTGGTAACACTACCTGTTTGTCTCCGGTTGGACACCAATTTTTCTTGGGGTTGGGTTGCGTGAGATTGGCAACCCTTTACACCTGTCATAGCGTTTTGTGATTTTCCCGCGTGACGCACGGAAAACTTTTCTTCGGAAAGTTTTTATGAAAATCATGCTTTTATTTATGCAGAATTATAGATAAATTTAGTGCTCGGAAGCGCAAAAGTATATATAGCTCATAACTATTGGTGAGAAAAGTGTTGAACTGTATTCCTAGTGAAGAAAAATGAGTTCTCAATTCATCATCTAGTAATCCTAGTAATAAGGTAGTGTAGGTAATATGGGAGTAAGCACAAATGGATTCGGAGTCCGAGGCTTACCTACAAGAGAGCGACGAGCTAAGGTCAAGTGACTGCGACAGTGAGTACCTCCACACGTACACATAAAAATCAAGTAAGTCAAATTACCTACCTACATATGTACAAGATTGATACAGCACACATAGCCCGTCTCCACGGTGGAATTTGTGGTCAATCCCTTTTCCTAGACCTTGGGAGACCACGCTGTAACAGATACGGCAAAACAAATAAAACCGCTTAAGCTATTTAGGCACAATATTAATTAAACCCTTATAGGGGTATAGACTACTCTTGCCAAAGCGGATTTGATAAGAGAGTTTGCCTCGGAGGCTGGTTACGACTATTAACATGTGATGAGCTTTGATTCCTGATACGAGCCAATGCCACTGTATACCTAGAAAAAGCGTAGAAGTACTATAAAAATTATGTGAGACTCCCAGGTTCTCAGAATTTCATTTTTTTTTTGAAGTTGATGGGGGTAGAAATGATTGTTTGATATCACAAGTGTATAATATGTATCTGTACAGTACATAAAAGCCTACAATTGTGGGACATTGGTTTAATACATAATACAATACCTCGGCTATATTAACACTTGGCTAAGTATGCCAATCATAATTATGTAAAATCAAATTGTAAGTCATTCAATAAATATGATATATGATAAGCTACACCAGTGATATTAATGCAGTCCTCTTAGGTTGACTGTAGTTCGGTCTATTGAGGTGGCAACAATTAGCATTCTTACATCTATACTAAATATATAATATTTATTTTTGTATCTTAGACTCATAAGATTTCCCATCCCTAGTGGGTATGGTGAGATTAAATACTTAAATGCATGAATGCCCCATGAGTGAAAAAGCACTAATTTTATAATACCAAAAATTTGGCAGGAAAGATGATAGCAAGTGGTAGCACCAAAGTAATCCCAGAGATTATACAAATAATAAAGACATAAGAATTACAATAACAACAACAAGGGACTCTAAGTTTCTTGTCAAAAACATTGTTAAATACCAAAAGAACCTCGGTTCAGTCTTGGACTGATAAGTGTTCGAATAGGTATGTATGCACCACTGTACACATTAAATACTACTACACACTGGGGCACAAAAGTGCTTGATAACCACAACCCTGTCAGATTTGAGACTAGATGTTCAAGAGTTATGTTTAATGCACACAAATGTCTGTTTCACATTCTGGATATACACTCATTGTTATTATCTGAGTATGTTAAGGCGAATTTTTTACAAATGTCCATCCCTGCCATTAGGTCTGGCATCGACTCGTTGCACTGTTGCAACCCAATTGGATCGCGGAGATCCTTCGTTTCAAAAGGAATTGAGTTCTAAGCTACTTAGTTGATATCCTTTTGGTCTACCAGACCAGTCCAAGTTGATCTCCAACTGCGGAAGTTGTGGGACTACTGGAATCTACGGCATGGTCCAAGTTGATCTCCAACTGCGGAAGTTGTGGGACTACTGGAATCTATGGCATGGTCCAAGTTGATCTCCAACTGCGGAAGTTGTGGGACTACTGGAATCTATGGCATGGCAAATAAGCTACCCAAGTCAGTTCTTGACCAGTATTGCAGGTAGACTGCCAGGGGTTAATTAAAAGAACTCTAAGAAAAGATGAGAAAAAACGAAAGCCTTACAGTGCATTACCAGTACACTCAGATAGCACTAGATTTTTTTTTTTTTTTGTTGCTCTAGACATTTTCCTATCACAGGGTTATCCAATCACCATTGGTAGAGCCAAGTAGTCAAGACCAAGGTCTTTCTACAACAGCAACCGTACCTACTCCAGCATGTGAATCTTTACAGTTGCACTACAAATATCATTTCGATGTCTTTGAAGGATGGATGGTCCAAATAACAGATTGTATGGTTTGTGGTATTTTGCAAGTCAGAATTTGTATTTCCATTTGGCCGTCAGTTAAAAAGTTGAATAGTCAAAAACTAGATTCACTGTTCCCAAAACATTGTTGCCATGTGTTGACACACCCTTCATAACAACCAATGCAGCAGATGCAGGTTGAGGGATCTCAATAAAGACAGCTGAGACTGCAATCATACGGGAATGAGTGGTTGCAGTACATGCATTGATTCGGAATCAATTACATTGTCTGCAGAATACCCACTTTCTGGTCTAGTCCAACTATTGGACATGTTTATCTTGCAAGTTGTTGAGACTGACACTCAGGCTTAACATAGCCCTGTCAGCCCATTACCTCTCGGGGAGGTACAACTGCACTGCCGATCGTCTCTCTAGGCATCAGCAGAAATGACACTCGGGCATAACATAGCCCTGTCAGCCCATTACCTCTCGGGGAGGTACAACTGTACTGCGGATCGCCTCTCTAGGCATCAGCAGAGATGACATTCAGGCATAATATAGCCCCGTCAGCCCATTACCCATTACCTCTTGGGGAGGTACGACTGCACTGCTGATCGCCTCTCTAGGCATCAGTAGAGATGACACTCAGACATAGCATAGCCCTGTCAGCCCATTACCTCTCGGGGAGGTACAACTGCACTGCCGACCGCCTCTCTAGGCATCAGCAGAGATGATACGAATGGCATCTGTTGCCCACGGCAACAAACCGATTGTTTCATCGTTGGGGTACTTCAGACGTACTTAGATCCATTACCGTCTGCAGAAGCATCCGTGGTCAACAGATATGTGACATTAAACTGAAAAGTTCAATTTGTAATCTACTGGAATGCCTTCAGCCAAAGGTGGAAATTTCGGCCGAGATGGATCTCTTTTTTGTCTAAGGGTCCAATCTCATCTCTTGAGTATTGGCAACTTTAAACAGGATAGTGCTTTACAATAGCAGCAAACTGGGATAAACTTTTGGCTGGTGATAAATTCTCACGCCCCCTTGCACCATGGTATGTGGACTTGATGTCGATTCCAAGACTCCCGGAGAGTCGAATAGACCTAGGACAATCAGCCTCCAAGACAAATATACCTACTGCCAGTGCAGGCTGGGTAAGGTGGAGGTAGGGGTAACAGACCAGCAACTGGTCAGTTTGTGAGAAACAACTGTTAGGTCAGTTGTTGTGCCAGCTGGAGGAAATTGACTATAGACATGTACTATTCAGCCATCAGAAGATGGATTTAATGATGTTATCACAAACTAAAACTTGTTAATCAAGGACTTTTACTGGAGTAAACAGTAACACGATAAAGTTACATTAAATAGTTTATCTACTACTTACAACTTCTGATTTTTTTTTTTTTTTCCTATGGTACTATTTTAGTACTGGAGACATAGATTGGCTAATTTTATATTTTACAGATTCCAGCTAGAAGTTGAGGCTGCACTATCGACAGCACAACATGTTCATTCATGGTACATGATCTGACATTACCAGAATTTATAAGTTGTACATAAAGGTATATCTTTCGGGTGATTATAAGATTGACATGGTAGTTATGGCATGTAACTGTTATTTAAATATCAAAATAAACAACCTTTTCCAGTTTGATCCAACTAGATCAAACAGTATTACACATATTTGTAGCAAAAGACAGGATAAGCTAAGCAGAAGGTCTGGTCCCCTTAATTATATATTACAATTGACTGCTAAAACACACCCAACTTAAACCAGGTTATTGTGTGGGTAAAATATGTTATGTAAGATGTGGGGTCGCCAGCAACCCAAGATTACTTTAGGTTGGCATAGCCTCGGCCAGCTGGATAAAGAATTATTAAATTGATGAAATTCTGGTGGGGTAAAAAGAAAAGTAGACAGGCTGTCGGAAAATTCTACAGATATTACTGTAATTAAATAAAATAATACACTAAGGGAGCTCAGTTTCTCTTAAAATTTTTGGACCAGAATACTTGGTACCCCAATATTAATTATATTCAAATGTCATATTATTATGTTTTGATCAGCAGAGGACTAGCAGATGATCTCTTCAGAGTCCTCCAACAGTAGTAAGATTACTGTAAATTATATTGAATGGTAAAATTTACTGTTATTATAATAATTTATACATTTTATTCTTTCACATAGCGTTTTGTGTTTGTCACCAGCAGATACCAAACAGGTCTTCATATCGACGCTGTGTGTTTTTAAGTAAACACATAATATAATATTTTGAATAACAACAAAATTGTTATTATGTGTTGAAAGAAAAACACACAGCGTCGCAGGAAGATCTTCCTGGTGAATGAAGACACTATGACAGGTGTAAAGGGTTGCCAATCTCACGCAACCCAACCCCAAGAAAAATTGGTGTCCAACCGGAGACAAACAGGTAGTGTTACCAGCCTTGCGGGAAAAAATGGTAAGTCACAAAATCTTCTTCATATCGACGCTGTGTGTTTTTCTTTCAACACATAATAACAATTTTGTTGTTATTCAAAATATTATATTAATTGATAAACTGATAACCTATAAATAACTTACATATACTTTAATAATTTAACCTAATTTCAATACAATCAAACAGAGCAACTATTGCACACGAAATCCGAAGTAAAAAGAGAGCGAGCCGTTGGTGTCCAGTCTTTTTATCTTCTCGTACTGACAGTAGCTAGGTAAGTGATCACGGTCGTCCGGTAGGAGGCGCTGGGGTGGCTGCTACCGGTCATTGGGTTGCCAACACGGCCATGCTGCACCGTGCCCGCCCCGGGCACGCTCACTCTACCTGGATAATTATTTTTGTAGCAGTCGAGTAGGTTCGATTCTGTAAACATATACTTATATCACTTATACAATTATGCTCATACTTTAACATTAACCCGAGTCGGTCATCATGTCAAACAAGGCACGATTCATAATTAGCAAGTCTACTCGGCCCCAACGTGAAAATTTCCTTTAGACTTAGGTAATTTCACTGTTTAGGGAAAAGCAGATTCTCCCAGCTCCAAGATCCTCATCGTCAGGACGCACCTTTAGGCTTAGGCTACGTCCATCTATCTTTTCCAGATGCACCTTTAGGCTTAGGAAACACCTTTGACAGATTTCAATTGACATGAGTATCAAGTGCTGTCGAGTGCTAGTAATGTCACAAAAGCTATAATGTGCCAGAAACAAGTACAATTTATGTCTTAATAATAATAAACTTGATAAATATTTGTAGCAAAAATATTAGAATGCAGTTAACCTAAACGCTGAATGGAGCAGAATAATTAGAAAAAATAAAAGCATTATTACAAAAATAAATATTTTGTGACCCACTCGCGAGTACATTATGTCATGTCGTTCCGTTATATTTCTGTCTAATAATATATCACAATCCGACAGTTTGTTCAAAACATAAAACTCCATATTTTCTAAGTTGACCGAATCGTAATTTAATATTTACTTGAACTTTTGTAGATATTTACAGTTTGTATGCTATCGTTTGAAAACTCTTGCAAGATCACAGGGGTGCTAGGGTAGCTATTGGTATTAATGACTCTCTACACAGATTTTCCCTAATGATGGAACAGCTACTACCAGTGTCAATAAATGCGGAACACATACGTGTTTGGACAGAGGCATTATCAAACAACATTGACTTTGACATAACTTGTACAGTTATTAACATTAACAATATGATGGTTAGGTACATTGGTTACATTTTGCAATAAAAACCAATACCGTTCGGCCATCCCAATTTCAATTGTAAATCTCAATGATTTTAGCCATGATCACCTTTATCACTTGCATCAACATCATCATCATTATCATCAAACAAATTTAGACATAAGCAAATTGGTCATATTTCACCAAGATACAACACCACGGCAGCATTCCTGCCTCGATTCTCCAGCAGCTACTGAAGCTACTGATTGACCTCCGAAGCTAGCTCAGTAGTTGCACTCACACGTAATCACTGCTCAGTAATCTGTAATTTCACATTAGTAGGGATCCGCCAATGGCGGTAGTTTTACTTTATACCAAGAAATTATTGCATAACTCTTTCCAATCAGATACTTCAGTGTTCCAATGTTGTGATTTCACAAGTATCATTAAGGCGCTGTGCATAGTCAACATTTAGGTATTTGAGGGGGTGAAGCAGATGAAGTGGGGCACGCGTAGTCCCGCCTACTGCGGGGCGCACCGGGCGAACGTCAACCATGCGCGACGTTCTTTAAATACAGAAACATAATTTCGCAACATTGGTTAAGTGCACGGTTGGCTTAGCGCGCCGCTGTCCGGCTTGAAATCGCGCTTCCACGAGTTCGAATCTCAATAGATACTATGAGTTTTTTTTTATTTTTAAAAATGTACACACTTGTTTTCTTATTTTTTTAAATAATTAATCAATAATTGTTATTTAAAAAAAAAAGAATATAGAGAAACTTAACAGATTCATCAGACGAATAATAAATAATTCATAAATAAAATGGCTTGGGCGTAGAATGGTCAATTCTAGAAATGGCCTATTCTCAAAACGGCAATTGTCAAAATTGCGAAAAATTAATTTAAACAGACATTTTTATTCCCGTATATATTTTTCTTCAGAGTAGTATAAAAAACAGTCACCAAACTTGATGGTTTATTCTGAAGAAAAATAATACAGATACAGGATGTTACAAAAGACTGTAGTTATACCAAAGGAGGTCATTGTACTCACCACTATGAACATCTTTACTATGGCGCCTGCCCTAAAATCGCTAAAAAATATTTTTTCTCGTCTAACCTTTTGGCAAAACCATACATGCCAAAAAAAACTATGCCTTTTTGAGAATTTGGCATTCTGCGTCTAAACCATACGATGAACTAGTAACTAGTAAAGAAACGAGATCATTGCGAGTTGAATGAGGAATTACTCAAAATTACTGTATAGTAAGTTGTATTTTTTGAATTGACCATTTTGAGATTCGAATGCAAATTTCAATTTATTCAATTTATATTGTGATCATTTTGAGAATTCGTCATTTTGTGCCTAAGCACAGTGGTATGTTATACATAGATACCTACTAAAGTTTATAATTTACAAATTAATATAAAATAAAATAGGTATGTGCAAAGACAACAATTATGACGATAATATTTATTGTGACAAGCGAAGATTTAGCAAGTACACACAATGACGACGCTAACGTGGCCGCCGTTACAAGAATTACTTCTGCCGGTATTGGTTATTCGCAATTTTAAGAAATTACAGCATGTATCGACATACCCATATTTACGAAAACCACATATGCTCAAGATCCCAGATAAACGATTTGATTTGATTTGATCAAGACATCATTTATGAAAAATGGGAATCAACATCTGACGAATCCTGTGGCAGCAGTAGCAGGTTTTAAGAACGCATAGCTGCTGTTGTCATGGATTTTTTGCTGATGATGAATTTGGGTACGTCCATACATGCTGTAATTTCTTCGAATTGCGAATAATTCTCCAGTGGACTCGGGTGAGATTAAAAAAATAATCCTATCCATTAAATCAAATGCTGTGGGTTGTGACAACATCAGTCGGAATATGATCACCACAGTTTTGGACCACCTACTCCCTGCAATTTCTCACATTGTAAATGCTTCACTTGAATCGAGTTCTTTTCCGTCTGCGTGGTGCAAAGCACATGTTTTGCCTCTACCTAAGATTCCTAACCCTTCTCTCCCCAGTCATTTTCGGCCAATTTCTATTCTTCCTTTCCTGTCCAAGGTTCTGGAGGCCTGTGTCCACAAACAATTCTCTCGCTTCATTTATGCAAATACACTCCTAAGTCCCTATCAATCTGGGTTTAGACCAGGTCACAGTACTGTGTCTGCACTCCTTAAGGTGACTGGCGATATTCGGGCAGGCATGGAAGACACTAAGGTTACTGTATTGGTACTGGTTGACTTTTCCAATGCTTTTAATACCGTCAGTCACGATATCCTTTTGTCCATCCTTTCCCATTTCATGATCTCTCCTGAAGTGCTGGAATGGTTCTCATCATACCTTCGAGATCGCCAGCAGTCAGTCCACATTGAGGAGTCTTTCTCAACTTGGTGCAAGCTGGAAACTGGCGTTCCCCAAGGCGGAATATTATCTCCACTACTTTTTTCAATTTTCATAAATTTTATTACCCAAAAGCTTCAGTGTGCGTATCATCTATATGCCGATGACCTACAGATTTACTCTCAATCTAGAATAGAAGATTTATCCGTCGCGATCGAAGCAGTGAACCACGATCTTGACTCAATCAGGGACTGGGCTGATAGATTTGGTTTGGCAGTAAATCCCAATAAATGCCAGGCTATCATTTTGGGCAGCCATCGCAATATCTGCAAGTTGAGCAATATAAATATTTTACCAATAGTCTTCAATGACATAGCCATACCTGTGACTTCCAGCGTCAAAGATCTCGGCTTGAGTTTTGATCCTACATTGAGTTGGCGATCCCAAGTCTCAAGTGTAAGTCAAAAAGTTACAGGTACCCTGCGATCTCTCTACCGCCTCAAAAATTTTCTTCCAGCGCACATTAAAGCAATGCTTGTCGAAACCTTAATTTTCCCCATAATCGACTATGGTGATGTTTGCTACTTTGACCTGAATGCAGATCTGCTCAATAAATTGGACCGCCTTCTCAATAATTGCATTCGATTCGTTTTTAATCTCCGTAAATATGACCATGTCTCAGAATATCGAATAAAATTGAAATGGTTGCCCATTCGCCAACGAAGAAATTTGAGGGCGCTGACTACTCTTTATTCTATACTTTTTTCTCCTAATTCTCCATCGTACTTATCATCTCATTTTCAGTATATTACTTCCTTCCACAATAAACATCTTCGTTCAACTAATAATCGTCTTCTTCGATGTCCTTCTCACCACTCTGACTTTATACATTCTACCTTCTTCGTCCAATCAATACTGTTATGGAATGCTCTCCCCCTTGAAATCAGAATGATAAACAGCCGGCAATCGTTTAAAACTTGTGTGCGCAAATACTTGCTGGATAAAACGCTGTTAGATTCATCTCGACACTGACTTTTCTTTTTATATCTATTATGTATTGTATATATGTATAGTATATATGTATTGTATTTTATGTTATTTTATATTGTATATATATAAATATATATAAAATAAATATTTATGTAATGTATATAGTAATTGTGTAAGTTTATAGTTTTGGTAAGTCTTCAAGTCACACATTTCACTTCTACTCTTTTAGTGCATCTACCATGATCGTCTCTGCACCACCCTAAGGTGGTCTGGTAGAAAATGCCTAAGGCATTAAGACCGCCTTTGTACACTTCTGTACATGAAGCATAAATAAATAAATAAATAACCAATACCAGCAGAAGTAATTCCTGTAACAGCAGCCACGTTAGCGTTGACATTGTGTGTACTTGCTAAATCTTTGCTTGTCACAATAAAATCGTCTTTGCACATATTGCATCTAAAATTGAAGCCGGAGATCAAGCCAATCCTTTATTCTGCTATGAGTAACAGCTGTGAGAAGTTACAATCGAATAAAGAACTATGGCTACATATAGTTTGCAACTGCTGATAAAATGCATTATGTCAACGACTCCTCGACTATGAACTGGTGAGTATGTATTATTGTCTTGAAATTCTGTTGACGGTTCAACGAATAGCACATCGTTATTGATTTCTCTGAAATAAAAATTTCTTCATTTTTTGTTTTGTTATAAACAAAAAACAACAAAGTAATTCTAAATCACAGTAATTACGCGATGTGTACAAATACAATGGATATATGACTGGGTGGACAGACAGATAGGTGGTTGTCACGCGATCTCTTTGGAGGATAACTCTTCGGAATCGTCAGCTCCCATGATTGACTGACGACCTTCGCCCATCTGTCGATACTTGCTACACATAATTTGATTACAAAGGTTGAAAGTGATTTTCCCAGGGTTTTCGTGTTCAGAATGTAAAATTGAAGCAAATAAGTTTTTAAATTTTGACATACTTACATGATTGTTTATATCAAAAAAAGTTAAAAGCAAATAGCTCTATAGGTCCAGACTACATCCCCCCTGGTCTCCTCAAAATGTCAAAAGAGTATATTTCGGAACCTCTCTGTCATATTCTTAATCTAGCTATAAGCACTGGCAATTACCCCTCACAATGGAAACTTTCAAGAGTCACACCTATACCTAAATCCTCGAAAAAAACTGATATCGAAGAATACCGACCCATCGCGATTCTCTTATCTCCTGCGAAGGTCTTCGAGAGCATTTTGCATAAGCATATCAACGATCAAATTAGCGCCTACTTATGTAACGAGCAGCACGGCTTTAGGTCCAAGAGATCTGTGAACACTAACCTCATAACTCTTGTTGACTTCATTTCCACCCAGCTAGATCACAGACTCCAAGTTGACGTCCTCTACTTCGATTTAAACGACCGGAAGGCGTTTCATAGGGTCAATAATGACATTTTGCTGGCGAAACTCTGTGCTATAGGTTTTGCCCCTGGACTTCTCAATCTGATCACGGACTATCTACGAGACCGTCAGCAATTTGTCAAATTGGGTATCTTTAAATCTAGACCCTATCACAGGCGTTCCGGGGTAAGTCAGGGTTCCATTCTTGGGCCTCTACTATTCATTATTATGTTCAATGACATTCCTACAGTAGTCAGCCACGCACGATGCTTACTATATACAGATGACCTAAAGCTGTACGCAGCAATTAAAAACGAGGAGGACTGCTTGGCACTCCAGCGCGACATCGAGGCGGTGTATAAATGGAGCGTTGATAACAAACTTGAATTCAACCCCACTAAGTGTAATGCTATGACCTTTAGCCGAGCGCGGCACCCAGTTGTTTTCGATTATAAGTTAAAGAACGAAACTATACCTAAATCGTCGACCATGAAGGACTTGGGTGTTACATTCGTCCGGGGGTTAACATTCCATGATCACATGGTCGCGGTTGCCAAGGAGTCCTATATTAGACTAGGTTTTGTCCTCAGAAACGCACGTGACTTCCAAAATACCAGTGTCATTCGAATCATTTATAATGCACTGGTACGTAGTAAGTTGGAAACCAGTGGGTCTATCTGGAGTCCCCTTGAGAAAAGAAAAATTTCAGTACTCGAAAAAGTACAGAAGGCATACCTTAGATATCTTTACAAAAGGATACCCATATCTTTACCCCACCAAGTTTCTCCTGGGTTGTCTCGATTACAATTCTCTAGAAACCAGAAGGAACCGTGACCAAATTGTCACGGTGTGCAAAATCCTACGTGGAAAAATTGATTCACCTGATTTGTTTAATGAACTGTGTCAACTCTTTACCCCTAATAACTATCTAAGAGGCAGGAAACATAAACTGCTTGCAGTGCCAACTTGCCGTACTCTAACCCGAGCAAAGTCCCCAATACCGCGAACACTCTCTGCACTCAACGATCCCCTGAACTCGTGCCCAGATATTGATTTGTTTGAGGATGGATGGGTGAGGCTATTGACGGTATCCTTGAAGTTGTGCGAGAGGGATCTATGATCGACTTCAATTTGGTGCGAATCTGTGATATGTTTTAGATTATTGGAATTATTTAGTATATTACACCATCGTTCTATGAATGAAAAGCCAAATGAAGCTCATAATGTAGCAGTTCTGAAATTTGTTTAGTTAATCAAGAAATTACAATTCTATTTAATTAGTGTAATTGGTCTATGACCGTTCTAGTTAAATAAATAAATAATAAATAAATAAATAAATCATGTGATTTTTTGAGAAAATGATGAATATCCACAATGCCCCTATTATGCATTTAGCATTTAGAAAATTTGCCACTTTATCGATTTATATTGCGGCCACTTTACAAATTCGTCATTGTGCTATAGTCTAAACTATGGTCATTTCGTCGTCGAAGTTGTTCATAATAATGTCATTATGAACAACTTTCACTATAACTCCAACCCTAAAATCGCGAAAAATAATCTGCCGAAAAAGCTCATTCACCCGCGACTAAATGACCTCTTTTTTTTTAAAGAAAAAAAGACTAAATGACCATAGTTTGTTGATTGGCACCACAGTAAAAGTTGTTCATAATGATGAGTGATGACTGTAATGACCCCTCTTCGTATTTCTGCACTCTTTTGCTGCAAATAATTTGAATATTATAAACTTTAGTAGGTATGTATGTATCACTTAGCACTGGGTTTCGGTGCAATATGACGAGTTCTCAAAATGGCCGTAATATAAATTTAATTAATTTAATTGGCATACGAGTATCAAAATGGTAAATTGTAAAAATGTCAAATTTTCTAATATAAATATGACAGTGACAAATTTTCATTTGTCATAATTGCCATTTAGAAATTGAGTAATATCAACAATGTACATTCTGATGCACATTGTTGATATTCCTCATTCAACTCACAATGATCTCCTTTCGCATTACTCACATTACCTACAATATTTTGTAACACCATATATAAGCATACTCGTGAAAAGTTTTCTCCGATGGTTCATCTACTGACGGATAGATCACCAGACGATTCTTTTTACTATAGAATGCAAAAAAAACGATTCAGGAAAATTAAAAAAAAACTTAGTAAAAGCTTATAAAAAAAGAGAATTAATAGGAAGTTAAATAATAATTATTGAAAATTTATTTCAAACAAGAAGATAACAAAAGTAAATAATAATAAAAAAAAGCAATTATATGCTACAAATAAGAAAATCAACAAAAAGTAAAAAATTATTGCGGGGTTTGAACCCAAGACCAGTGCATATCTGTTCAATACACGATACCGCTAGACCAATCGAGTTATAGATTCACCCATCGAATTTACGAATCTATAGATAATCTATTTGTATGTACTTACTTTACAATTTCTATCATGAGTTTTTGTTTCATCGAATAAAAATGAATATTATTATTATTATTGTAATAAAATAAATAGCTTTCAAAACGACCAGACATAAAATTATTTCTGAGCGGCGGGCGGAACAAAGTGACATAGGTCCATCAGGCAGCGCGCCTCAGCGCTCACTGTCGCTTACCGTAGAAATGAAAGAGAAGAAAAAAGACGCCACGATGCCGCGATGTTTCGTTCGACTCGTGCGAGTTATTTATCATGATATTTATTAATTATTAAACATATAGTATTTCAATCAAAAAATAAAAACAACAGTTCCCTTTATTTTTATATATTACGTCACTGTTATAAATTTGATCAAGATTTGTTAATAAATAATACAGTTACAACTGCTAGAAATTTTATTTTAATGGTTATTTTATGATTTTTTTTTATCGAGAAAATTTAACGAAAACGTGTTTTGAAAACAAAGGTTCCCTCGTAAATATGTTCAAGATTAACATATATTTTTATTGCTGTGTTAAAATGTATACTTTTTGCTAAAAAATTGTTTTAAGATGCCTATTTTGACTAGTCACAGCGCCTTAAGAAAGAATGATATAAAAATCAGTAACAAATTACCTATGGGTGGGTACGATAAAATATTTAAACCGGGACATATTTAGTAGACATAATTAGTTATATCCGTTAACTTTTTTCGAAGATGAACATTGTGCGACATGTGCGATTACCCTCATTCTCTCGTAATGACCATAGCAACAGAAATCTTAATGCAATTTAGCAACGATAAAATATAACATTTCTACCGATTAGTACTCAAGTGTAGCCGAAGAGTCAACACAAAGATATGTTTTTCATTAAACTTTACCAATGAACATTCGATACCAGAATATTGTCAAAATTAAAACACTCACCAGATTTTGGTGTTTACCGTTTCAAGAATCGATCACAAAATTTGGTAGACTGTGCCATATTATGTTTGAACCAACGCTAATCCCGCTTCTGATATAAACTAACTAGGCTGAAGGCAACACAGAGTTAGGTAGAAACAAATAGCTAAAATACCTTATTAATTGATAAACTGATAACCTATAAATAACTTACATATACTTTAATAATTTAACCTAATTTCAATACAATCTAACAGAGCAACTATTGCACACGAAATCCGAAGTAAAAAGAGAGCGAGCCGTTGGTGTCCAGTCTTTTTATCTTCTCGTACTGACAGTAGCTAGGTAAGTGATCACGGTCGTCCGGTAGGAGGCGCTGGGGTGGCTGCTACCGGTCATTGGGTTGCCAACATTTAGGTCCCATGTAATAGGGGGCGAGCCTATTGCCATTAACCGGGCACGAATCCAGACTCCGGGCTGCTACTGAGAATTTCATAGAAAAACCCAATAACACTGCTCGACTTGGTGATGGAACCCATGACCTCTATGTATAAGTAGGTACCTACTTATTTGGGCTGCTGATTTCATTAAAGATATTAATTTTGAAATCCAAGATGGCGGACATTATTTTTCTAAATTGATAAATTGTTAAGGGCACTGATAATATTAGTACCTAATATGGGTGTCAATTTCGAGGTTTCTCAATGTGCTGATTACGAAAAAGACATTAATTTGAAATCTATGATGGCAGACATTTTTTTTTAAATAAATATACTTATATGGGTGTGAAATTAAAGGTTGCTCACGGTGCTTTATTAAAAAAAAGTAATGTAGACATCCTAAAATATTCAAAAGTTATTCCTCATTTTCGTGGAGTCTACATGAAGGATCGATTACCTAGAAACCCTAAACGGATCGAGTGTGGTATTGTAAACTTAGATGATTCTATGAACGAAGGGACGCATTGGGTAGCATATGTTAAGGTAATTGATTATTGCGAATATTTTGATAGCTATGGAAATCTGAAACCACCGAAAGAATTAATTCGATATTTAAAAAATTTTAATGTCTTTTATAACACGAGATATCAAAAATTCAATTCTGTAAACTGCGGTCATTTATGTTTAGAATATTTGTGGAGTTTTTGGAATAAAAATGTATTATAAAATATAATGCTTATGTTTCATTTCAATCATTTGCAAGATGTCGCTCACCTTGTCGATAACTGGAAACTCGTCAGTTTTATCTACATACTACCCTAATAGTTTACAGCTTGATGGAGAGTATGAATGTGCTTTATTACACTTTTCAACATTTAATTCTATTCCAAATATTGATAACAGTAATAATAAGTTCTATTATGGACTTAACGAAGTTATAGAAATACCGGAAGGCACATATGAATTGCAAGATATCAATGATTATTTAAAATCAGAAATTAAAGATGCATCTATCAAACTGCAATGCAATAATAACACTTTAAAAACAACTATTTTCTGTACAAAAGATGTAAATTTTACCAAAGAGAATTCTTTTAGAAGAATGTTAGGATTTAATAAACAAATCTTGAAAGCAAATAAATGGCATGTGTCTCAGTCTCCGGTCAACATTTTACCAACGACCGTGGTCAGGATCAAATGTGATATTGTAAGCGGTTCGTACATAAACGGAAAACCAAGTCATATTATTCACGAATTTGCACTTAACGTACCACCTGGATACAGGATCATAGAAATCCCAAAGAACGCAATATATTTTCCAATCAATCAAAACAATATAAACTGCATAAATATCAAGCTATTAGATATAAACAATAACTTAATTAATTTGCGTGGTGAAGAAGTGCAGCTGTATTTACATCTCAAAAGAAAACCATGATTGACTACAATAAAAATGTACGTCAAGAACTTAAGAATATCAGTTCTACTCGAGCTTCATACCAAAGAAGACCTTGCTCTAAAAAGAAAATAAAATTAACTAAAGACAATAAAGCATTCCTCAGAGCGATCAAATTGCTGAAATGAATATCTTAGATGTTTTATCTGCTCCAACTTACGATAACACCATAGAAGTAATCGAATTTCATTCCTACAAGCCTTATGTGACGAGTTTCAACAGAAACGATGAAATCCGTATACCTATTAACCAACAAGACTTATACATACTACCATCAGCTAGCACTCTGTATTTGGAAGGAACTGTTATCGTTAGTAAAAAAGACACTAAAGACAAAGCTTCTAGTGTCAATTTCACGAACAATGCGCTAATGTACTTATTCCAAGATATTAGGTATGAGCTTAATGGAGTGGAGATTGATAAAATAAAAAATGCAGGTATAACTACAACCATAAAATCATTAATATCCATGAATGAAAGCTAATCAAAAATATCTAATGCTTGGGGCTGGAATATTGATGGTATAAAAAATATCAATGGAGGAAGATTTTCAGCTTCTATACCACTGTGTCATATCCTCGGATTTGCTGAAGATTTTAAAAAAGTCGTGATAAACAGTAGACATGAACTGATATTGTTACGAAGTAACACCAATTTGAACGCTGTAAAACTGAGCACAGGTGAAACGGTGGATGATGTTCAGATTAACAAAATTATATGGCGCGTACCACATGTTAAAGTATCAGATAAAGAAAAAATTAGTTTGTTAAGACTCCTAGAAAAAGATCGACCACTTCAAATAATATACAGAAATTGGGATCTGTACGAATATCCCACTTTACCTAAAACTACAAAACATACTTGGTCTATCAAAACTTCAACTCAAATAGAAAAACCACGATACATAATTCTTGGTCTACAAACAAATAGAAAAAACAATGCAAGTTCTGACATGTCTCAATTCGATCACTGTCATGTTCGAGACGTTAGAGTTTATCTCAATTCCACGTATTTCCCGTATGAGAACCTAAATGTAAATTTTGCTGACAACAGAATTGCTTTATTATACGAGCAGTACACCAGATTTCAACAGTCATATTACGGACGTCGCCCAGAGCCCATATTAAGCGAGAAACAATTTAAAGACTTAGCACCGCTGTTTGTCATTGATTGCTCTAGACAAGCGGATAACTTAAAGACAGGTCCAGTAGTGGATGTGCGAGTAGAAATTGAGAGTAATTCCGAAATACCAGAGCAAACTTCAGCCTACTGTCTGATTCTCAACGATTGTATAATTGAATACAAACCCTTAAGTAACATCGTAAAGAAGTTATCATGAAACCGGATACCATTATAGTTGATCTCCAAGGATTTAAAATTTTTAATAACAATTTTATTGTGAAGGAAGTGGCTATTGTAAGTCAAGAACACACACAAACATTCGTGGTAAAACCACCATTTTCGTTCCATTATTTAACGAAAGAAGAAAAGAAGCAAGTGAGATGGATCGAAAAAAACGTGGAATTTACTGGAGTGAGGGCTACATAGACTAACTACAACGAGTTTAAACGTGTCACACGTGTCGTGTGCCATATTTCGAAAATAAAAAGATTATTACAAAGGGTTTGGAAAAGATAAAGTGGATTAAAGACTTGTGGAAACTGTGAAGTGATCGATATAGGTGAGAAGGGATGTCCTAACCTTTTAGACTTAAAAAATAAATATAGTAAAAATAAAACTGAATTTAATTGTGTGAATCATAAATTTAATTGTGCACTAAATAATGGTGTGTGTATAAGAAAATGGTATTTTGATAATAATATGTCTGTATTCAAATTATTTTGTTGTGGTTAAGCTACATTTAATAAAAATATTTATGTAACTACTCTTGGTTTTTTATTAGAACCTTAAAAAAATTAAATTAGCTGTAGTTATGTTAAATTTGAGGTATACCTACAATAAATGTAAATTAATACTGAAAAAAGGATGACCTGCAAATCTAATCTTATTTTACAGCTAATTTAATATTTGAATTTGGTAAGTCATATAGAATAAAACATAAAATTTAAAATTAAAATATAGTCTTTATTACCTCATATAAAAGTATTTACAGTTATAAACTAATTATACCTAGCTACATCGTAATAATATTTTATTTATTTTATCATCTTAACTTACAAAACATTGTGATTATTTTAATTAAAATGGAACTTATGAACTACATAGATACACATTATTTATTTTTATATTTGATTTTATTTAATATACACAAAAAAGAATATGAAAGTACTTAATTATTTGTATACATACTTCAAACAAAATAAAATACAGTATTTATTGCCTCACATATTTACAGTAAAAAATTTCGATTATTTTATACCACTTACCTACATACACTATATTTCATATCGCTATACTATATTTGTGTCTTTCACATATTATACATAACGGCGCATTAACCTCATCAGAGTTTTTAGAAAGGGTGACGTCAGCATTGCTGACGCCACCATCCAAATTATCACAATCAGACATTGCAAATGACCAAACACTATGAACAAAGTACTCTTATTTATTGGTTAATTAATCTAATAATTTCACCGATATACTAAGACAGTAATGACAATGATTTAATAAATTTTATCACAATCACCTCACAATATAAATGGATCTTTTTACAAAATAAATAGTAGTAAATGGTTATTATTTACGTGAGTCCAATTCAATATATGATCTTGCGCCGACACGGCCATTCTGCGAGGCGGTGCGCGCTCTGCACCTGCCGCGGTGGTTCTGGAATTGAATGTCTAATTTTTTTTAGTTATGTACCTGTACGTAGGTACTTGAGCTGATAACTTTGTTTTGTTTTGTCACAGTATTTAAATGGATTCAGTGTTGTAGTTCCAAACTTAGTTTATACAACTCAAGTTTAGTAGATAATCAATTTACCAATCAACAGTTGATTGGACGGTACAGGATATGAGCGTAATATTCGCGTCGATTTGTGATAATGCAACACGCATTCATGCACATTAGTTTTATAGTTCATATAGATAGAAGCCTGACGCTGTGGTTCTGAGCGGTCTTGTACGCCGTGGTCCACAGGGGCTCTTATAGGAATAGGTGTGGTTCTGAGCGGTCATGTACGCCGTGGTCCACCGTGGCTTTTAAAGGAATAAATAAATGTGGTTCTGAGCGGTCATGTACGCCGTGGTCCACAGTTGTTGATGTATTTCATTTAAACATAGTAGTTGCTCATTGGAATTTTGTGGCTGTGGAGCTAAGCGGTCATGTACGCCGTGGTCCACAGGGGCTCTAAGGGAGACAGGGAGGACGATGCTGTGGCCTGGGCCTTTTATAAACCATGGTCCACAGAGGCTCTGAAAAGGAACGGGTAAAAGGGGAACGAAAATAAATACTTATTGTATAGTCTTACATTGTGTTAATCATAAGATTAACCATTTTTCTTACAGCATTTTGCATCCGAATAGTTATAGGTTCACAGGTTACAGGTTAACACTTGTAGCAAATTAAATAATGAAATGGAGTAAACTCACCGGGCTATTTAGGCGTTAATCATTGGGGCATTGAGTGGTAATCTGCTCATCATTAAGTGTTTGTTGCTGGTGTATCTCATGCGTCAGCTGCGATGTTCCGGGTTGTTGATCGTCATCGTTAGGCGTCGACACGGTTGCCTGCTCGCCTGGTTGCGGTGCTCGGCGTAACTGATCATGGGCTACCTTGCGTGGACGTCCTCTGCCAGTTACTCGTTTCACCATGTAGCGGTTGTTATCTAGTGTCCTGTAAATCTCATACGGCTCACTGAACTTAAGGTCAAGTGACGTTTGATTACGTGGGTTATTTTTAATAAGTACGTAATCCCCCCTTTGAAAAGGTCGTACTCTTGCCTTATTCTTATCAAATCGCTGCTTCTCATATTCAGCTGAAGCAGTCATTTTTTGTTGAACATGTTGTTCTAGTTGGTCAAAATCAATGGCTTCATTATCGATATCCACCAACGTTAGGAGTTCCGGTGGGACACAATGCTGTCGTCGTGTAAGAAGAGTAAGGGGTGCTACGCCAGTGATTCGATGTGCAGTACAGTTGAAAGCCAGCTGTAATGCTTCTAGTGCTGTTCGGTAATGTTTGATCATTGTTAGTGCGTTTTTTAGTGTGCCCATCACTCTTTCCACTTGTCCATTCGCTCGGCTTACTCCTGGGGCTATTGAATGGATATCAATGTCAAAACGATCACAATATACCTTGAATTCACCAAGAAATTCTCTGCCTCCGTCGACTATGACCTGTATTGGTGTTCCAAATAGGTGTACCAAGCGTTTGAGTGCTGCAAGGCTGCTGCTTTGACTTTTGTTAGTAGAATAGCTGAGGAGTATATACTTTGTGTAGGCGTCAATGGTAACGATAACGTATTCGTCGCGTCCTTCAGAGTCTTTGGTACCCAACTTGAAATGGCGCAGTGGGTTTCTGAATTGGGTGAAGCTGTGCCTGAATAGCACCCGAAGGACTCTTTGAAGTTCTGCATATTACACAATTGTCAATGAAGTTCCTGACAATTGTATTCATTTTATCGAACCAATACGATTCCTTCAGCTTTTGAAGAGTTTTCTCCCAACCTGGGTGTTGTAGCGCCGTGTGGTAGGAGTTAATTAAACTCCATTGAAATGACCTTGGTACCACTGATACCTTATGAGTGCCAGTTATAGGGTTATTGGTCATTTTCTTTAACACACCATCATGCAATTCGTAACCAGGTACAGGATTATTGCTAGTAATACTGTCTATTATGGGGCGTAGGATATCATCACGTCGTTGCTCTATCTGCAGCCACTCTGTGTCTCTTGTCATAACATTGACCGACATCTCAGTAGAAGGATTTCTGCTAAAGAAATCAGCGTGTTGTAACCTTTCACCTTTTCTGTATTCAACTTCAAAATCGTAATTTTGAAGGAACGCCCACCAGCGATGTACACGAGGCAGCAGATCTTTCTTGTGCTTAGATGCTTTGAGAGCGTTACAGTCTGTGATGACTTTGAATTTGCGCCCATATAAGTATTGTCTGAAATGTTTAATTGCCCGTACCACCGCTAGCGTTTCGAGCTCATATGAGTGATAGCGACTTTCTGTGTCCGTAGTGCGTTGACTCATATAAGCGACTGGGTGTTGACGCCCTTCAATTGTCTGCGTTAGAACAGCTCCGTAACCTAGGCTGCTTGCGTCCGTGTAGAGTTCAATGGGGGCGTCCTCCTGAAATAGAGTGAGCGTAGGTGCAGTAGACAAGTATTGGATAATCTTATTACGGGCCTCGTCGTGTCTTTCGTTCCATTCCCATTTTGCGTCCTTTTTTGTCAGTTCATACAGTGGAACCATAACGCGTGAGAAGTTGGGAATGAAACGTCTAAAGTATCCGGCGAGGCCGTTAAATTGTCGCACCTCTTTTGGCGTCGTTGGGATTGGTGCTCTCGTCAAAGCTTCTACTTTCCTAGGACTGGGGCCTACTTGTCCATCAGATATAATGTTACCTAAATACTCTACGGAACATTTTAAGAAAGTCGTTTTTTCAATATTAATTGAGAACCCTGCCTTTTGTAAAGCGATGAGTATCCGTTAAATACGAGAGAGCCCCTCTGGAAAATCTCTACACTTTGAAAGGACATCATCAACGTATACCTGGCATATTTGCTCATTCAACAAAGGCATCAATGCTCTGTTGATGCATCGCTGGTATACAGAGCATGCGTTACTTAGACCGAATGGCATGGTCAAATATTCGTATAAACCATCTGGTGTTACGAATGCAGTTTTTTCAACAGAACCTTCTGATACTGGGATCTGATGGAACCCTGCTGCCATATCGAACATTGAGTAGAATTTACCCCCTGCGAGTTGATCTATTTGATCCGAAATTATTGGCAAGGGATAGTGATCTCGTAAGGTGTTTCGATTTAATTCACGATAATCAACGCACATACGATCCTTACCGTTTTTCTTTTTAACCAATATAATTGGGCTTGAAAATGAAGATTTGCTTTCACGTATAATTTTATGTTCAAGCAACTCATTGACAATATCACGTACCTTTTCCCGTTCAATTGGACTTAATCGGTAGGGTCTGCGCTCAACACATTTGTTTGGGTCTTTTAATCGTATTTCTAATGTGCCAGTGTTAACTCTAGTGGTAGGATACCCGCGAATGAACAAATGTCCATATTTGTTAAGTAAAATCTTTAATTCATTAATCTGATCATCGTTTGATAGATCACAGTCTAAATCGTCAAATTTAACATTCCTGGATCGTATGTGATTGATTACCGGTCGGTGAGACAGTTTTGTACCCCGCGAAGTCACCAGTACCTCAAGGTTTGTATCCGCGATGAGATTCATTCCTATTAAAATATCGGAACATATTTCATAATCAGGCACTACATGTAACAGAAGTTCAACTCGTATCTCATCGATGACACAAACCGTTTCTAATCGTGTTAGTGAGACTACAGTAAATTGGCCAATACCTTTCAAATAACTAATAATGTTAGTTCTTTTCCTGGTAATTTTGCCGCAACTGATTCGCGTATAAGTGAACATTCTGCTCCACTGTCAAATATAGTGTGAATGCTTAGGTTGCCAATAATAACATGCATAGAATTTAATTTTGCTGCACCAATACAGTTCACTCTCGATATTACAGCGCGTTCACGTTGGTAACAAGTTTCGAAAGTATGACCTACTCTGGAGCAAAATGTACACGTCGGTTTTTTTGGATCTTGCGATTGAGGCTCAGTCTTATCATGCTGATGACGAGGTCGAGGATTTTCTTGTTTATTGTTAAAACGACAATCTCGTGTGTCATGACCGGATCTTTTACATATTTGACAATACAACGAGGACTTTTCAGAGAACCGAGGTCGTTTGTTTATAATTTGCGTATTTGATGTACTAGAATTCGGTCGCTTAGTACGTCTTATAGAAGATGCAACGGAAATTAGTTCTGGGACCGACGTAGCCCTAGCATTTAATAACTCTATCCTCAATCGCTCGTCTCCAACACATCCAATGACAGCCTCAACCGCATCATCATTGGACAATTTGTCTTTAGTGATACGACGCCACAATACCCATGCTTGAGAAAGAAATTGCGCTATGTCTTGTGTATTGTCATAACTATGTTCCCTAAATCGCACAATGTCACGCGACTATCTATTCTCGGGTTCAAAAGTCGTAATTAATACATCACGCAACTCGCCCCATGTAGTAGTGGACACCAACCAATTTTCAACCCACAGCCTTGCACGACCTTTAAGCAGACTACCAGCTTTCATTCTGGTTTCATAATCGCTTAGGTTTCTTTAGCTGTAGTCACATGTTGGCACCATTCACGTATTCCAACGTTATTATCTGGATCGTAGGTTGGTAAGAATATGTCAGAGATCTTAACCTTAGGTTCTGATGGTGTCGCAATTCGATCCGACATGTGCTTCATCATTCGCAACATCTGCGTGAAAAACTCTGCAGGCACGCCGCTAACAGAAGCAGTTATATTTTCATCATTAAGGCCAGAATGTCCAGCAGAAGTGGGTGGCAATCCCACTTCTGATAACGGCGCATTAACCTCATCAGAGTTTTTAGAAAGGGTGACGTCAGCATTGCTGACGCCACCATCCAAATTATCACAATCAGACATTGCAAATGACCAAACACTATGAACAAAGTACTCTTATTTATTGGTTAATTAATCTAATAATTTCACCGATATACTAAGACAGTAATGACAATGATTTAATAAATTTTATCACAATCACCTCACAATATAAATGGATCTTTTTACAATGAACAAATGAACAGTAGGTACTCACACGGTATACGTCCTTCCCCGTCGGAGGCTCGTAACAAAGTGATTTTAAAAACTCACGACCCGAGTACTCGCAACTTTTCAATATGGCGGCGGTGACGCTGCGTTTTGCGAGTACTCGTGTCAATTGAACTAGGGGAGAGTGGGTAGGATTCGTACACCGGAAGCATTCGTACAGTGGTGATATCCCCGCTATTGAATACAGTGGCGTGTTCACGTTTGTGTGGGTAACTCCCACTCATACGCATACGCTACCCGCGGGGCGGCGCAACAGTGCGGCCGCCAGCTTCGACACGACAGGTTCATTCATGTTTTCGCTCCAGGTAAGTTTATTTTGTATTCACCGTGAAACACGTTTAAATCTTATAAGTTTTGCTCTAATTAGATAAAGTGATTAATATAGTTTATGATTTGATATCGAGGTTTTATATGTAAACAACCATTTTGGGATAACTACAACGGTTATTTTTATTTCAAATTTATTTGTTAATTTGTTGGGTTGGATTACCTTCGTACAGTTGTCAGTGGGGTACGTCGTTCGTACTGTACGAATGCTCCCCACTCTGAACTGCGTAAGTAAAAAGATCTTATTCCATGAATATTGTTATTATTATTTCAGAACCATTATGCCGCGAGTATATGTAAAAAAAAGGGACAAGATCGGGAGATGTAAATGAAGACGCAATGAAGTCAGCGATAGAAGAAGTTTTTAATAAAACATTGTCTATTAGAAAATCTGCGCAAAAATATGGCGTCAAACCAACAACGCTTGAAAGTCGCTTGGCAAAGTTTCATAAGCAGGCGGCTGCTGAAGAAGAAGATAATACGGTACGTGTTTTCAGTTCCAAGTATCTTCAAACCAAGTGTTTACAGCCGAAGAAGAGACTCATCTTAATACGTACATAATGAACTGCTCCAAATTGCATTATGGAATGACGATCGTTCAAGTCAGGAAACTGGCGTACGAGTTTGCAAAAGCCAAGCAACTACGTTATCCTCATAATTGGGATCATAATAAAATGGCAGGAAAGGATTGGGTAGACAGTTTTCGCAGACGTTGTACAAATTTAAGTCTTAGGAAACCAGAAAACACCAGTGCGGCCAGATGTTTCGCTTTCAACAAGACTGCCGTAAATGATTTCTTCGGAAACCTTGAAAAAGTATATACAAAGTATAAGTTTACTGCTGACCGGATTTACAATTTTGACGAGTCAGGGATATCCACTGTGTTGAATACCCCTAGGGTTTTAGCTGAAAAGAACCAGAAACAAATAGGGCAACTTGTATCGGCAGAGAGGGGAGAACTCGTTACATTCGGAGGAATAATTTCAGCTAGTGGTAATACAATTCCCCCTCTATTTATCTTCCCCAGGGTTCATTTTAAGGACCATTTCATGACTGGTGCTCCGGAAGGTAGCCTAGGGATTGCTACAAAGAGTGGTTGGATAAATGCTAGTATATTTTTAGAGGTTCTCAAACATATCCAAAAGAAATCGTTATGCTCCAAAGATAACCCTATTTTGCTGCTGGTTGATAACCATGAAAGCCACGTCACAATAGAAGCTGTAGACTATGCTCGTGATAATGGCATTGTTTACCTGTCGTTTCCACCTCACACAACACACCGTCTCCAACCTTTAGACGTCGGAATATTTGGGCCTTTTAAGGCCAAATTGAAGACAGCGTTCAATGATTGGCATGTGAATAACCCAGGCAAAACCCTAAACATATACAATTTACCGCAACTTGCCAAACTGGCATATTTTGAATCATTCAATGGGAAAAATATAACAAGTGCCTTTCAGAAGACTGGAATTTGGCCATTTAATAAGCTAGCCTTCGGTGACGATGACTTTGCAGCTGTCAGCGTATACCATTCGGGTTCTACATCAGGTGCAGATGTTAGCGTCGTACAAACTAATACTGAAGACGTAGAACAACAAGATCTACCTCCCGAATTAGCTCATACATCAACTTCTTTACCGCCACTGCCATTAGAACCCGCAGAAGGTGGCCAATCAAGTTCTACGGCTGATCAAGACCAAGGTCTCCCACGGAGCTCAGTGCCTGTATCACCTTCTTTTCCTTCATCTACAACTCCGCCTGCGACTTTGCCAACTATAGGATTAATAACTCCAGAAGTAATCCGGCCCTACCCCAAAGTGGACAGAAACGCGTCGAAAAAGTCGAATAAAGGAAGACAGCCAGGAAAATCGAGAATATATACAGAAACTCCGGAAAAAACAAGGCTAGAAGAAATAGAGAAAGCAAAACAGTTGAAAAAGCAAGAACTAGAAAAGAAACAAAAGGCCAAGGAGATGAAACAAGCATTATTTTCTCTATCAACCAAACAAAAAAGACTGAAGAAAACTGTAAATACAACTAAATCAAAGAGGCAAAAGAAAATTGTAAAGCCTGACAGTGAAAATGAGACTGATTCTGAGGATGACGCTAATGTAAGTTTAAGAGAGAGTTCTTGCTCTCCCACAGAAGAGATGTCTGAGGAATCGGATTTTCAAGATGAAACTCCAGTTATATCAGTTAACATCAAAGAAGGATGTTTTGTACTTGTAAAATTCGAGAAAAAAAGGTCTGTTCTATATTATGTTGGGCAGGTGCTTAAAAAATACAGTCCCACTGAATACAAGGTTTCATTTTTGAGGAAGAAGCCTGGTACTTCGAAATTTGTTTTTCCCACCACCAAAGATGAGGGCACAGTTTACATATCAGATGTAGTACACACACTGTCGCCATCAAAATCTGCTTCAACAGCGAGAACAGCCCACATCTTTAGTTTCGGAAAAGACTTATCTAAATATGATGTTGGATAATACATCTATTATTACCTAAAACTAAGACTTTATAATGTTGATTAATTATTTATCCTATTAATAAGAGAAAAAATTATCACAAGTTTGTTGTTACTACAAATAAGAAGTTATTATTAGTATTCAAGTACTTAAAAAAGAATAATCGTTAATTTTTACTACTTAAAGGCTGATTTAGTGTTAACTTTGATCTCAATAAATGATAATATTACATTGAATAAATGGTTTTTACTTTGATTGTACGAAGGTTCCCCACTATGTACGAATGTACCCTACGGTATGTACAAAACTACCCCACGTGTGGGGTAGTTTCGTACGTTTCCCATTTTTGAGAAAAATCACTGTAGCATCGCCATGCTGCTTAGTATCCAAAAGACACTTAATTATTATTAAAGCCAGATAAGTGAGGTATATAGCAGCATTGAATTTATTATAAAATTGTTAACAGTTATTTTTTTATGTGGCTTACAAAAAAATGTGTACGAATCCTACCCACTCTCCCCTACTTAACAAAACTGGAACCTAATTTATTACATAATTTAGCCTTATCAATAATAATAATTTGTTTTTAGATAATCTAAAATGGTTTTGACAATATTTGTTCTGATAGAAAGCAATGTGTCTCCATTTTGATTTTGAACTCTTAAAATTAATATTACAAAAACCAAATGGAAACACATGCCTTTCTATCTTAAAATCGAGATATTAATTTACTAGTTCATTTTACAATCGATCATGAACTGTTGAGACTTTAAACAATTTACTTAGAATTAATCTTAGTATGTAGTAAATGGTTATTATTTACGTGAGTCCAATTCAATATATGATCTTGCGCCGACATACATTACTAATATTTATTTTATTTTATTTATACCCACAAAAAAGAATAAAAAGGCAATACTTGCCTACTATCTATTAATTACATATTTTTATATTTAATATTGTGATGAAATTTAATTTAATATTTTTACTAACAAAAAATTATAAACTACATTACTTACTAATAACAATTGTCCCCACAAAGTTTTTTGGAAATTTTATTTATTAATGATTGTGTCTCTTCCATAACATAGTCCACTGGTTCACTCACTATGTATTGCGCACTCATAATTACCGCGTCCTCATTATCACTTGCAGTTTCTTGTTGCTCACTTATATCCAAAACTTGTATTTGGATCAGTCGCAGACCTTTTCTCTTCTCATTATTTATGACGTATGACTGGCAAGGAGGCAGCTTCCGCTTTTGATAATCCCTTTTCGCTCTTGGTTTCTTATTGGATAGCCTTTGTTGTTCAGATAATTGTCGTTGCTCGGGTACATGCCAACTCAAACTTGGAGTCGGGAAACCTTGGGCGTATTGCGAAAAGACGAGGTCAGGGGAATCACACATTTTTGATGATCTGAAACAAACAAAATAAGAATCAATATAATGCTAATGAATATAAATCTAAGTAATTATAGTATAAATAACGAACTACTTACTTACAATAGGTTTTCAATTCGATGATGTGAACTGAGAAGTCCAACCAGTCCGGTCACTATCAGCCAAATGTAATGGAGAGACTAATATTGTTATGATTGTGTAACAGTACTCCGGAAAGCATTGTGCACATGTTTTATTAAAAGTTCGAACTTGTTTCCGATGTGCGCACGGTCGACGCAGTTCGTCACTTGCAAGCACCTGGTCGGTGTTATGTTTCACACAAGGCTACGGAAATTTCAGGAATCATTTGCAAATCTTCATGTTCGTACAAGTTTGAAGTGATTCTATGTAAGCAATATGTTACGGAATGCGGTGCGCTTTGTCATCAGGAACGGAAATGAAACAGATTTATGAACATAAAATATTTATTTAAGTATATATTTAGTAGGTACAAAAGTACAGATAAAAGCAAGCATATAAGACCTATATAGGTACCTAAGTAATTATCAGAGGTCGTATAGTTTCACCTCTGTTTAGCTCTAACTAGTACAAGGGGCACCAAGAATACACACATTTTAGAATTGCTTACATAATAAAGCCTGGTTCAAAAGTAACTTCTGTCGATACTATGAAACAGATTTATGAACATAAAATATTATTTATTTAAGTATATATTTAGTAGGTACAAAGTACAGATAAAAGCAAACTTATAAAAGGCCTATATAGTTACCTAAGTAATTATCAGAGGTCGGATAGTTACATCTCTGTTTAGCTCTAACTAGTACAAGGAACACCAAGAATACACACATTTTAGAATTGTTTACATAATAAAGCTAGGTTCAAAAGTAACTTCCAAACATACAAATATTTAAACTCACATACACAAACAGGCAGACCCGGAACAACTACCTGTAGGTCATACAAATATTTGTTCCATGCGGGAATCGAACACGCAGCGCAGCAGTCAATCGCTTAACCACTACGCCAACCGTCAACACGCGACATTACACGACAATAGTACATTTCACATTATTAAAAGAGTAACAAAGATCCATTCATCCAACCTCACAAACTTTTTATAATACGAGTAGTAAGTAAGACAGTAGGTAGGTTGAAGGATTATCTAACTTTCCACTAAGGACGTTTTACCATTTACAATAAATAAAATACATGTTAAAAATGTGACTTCTATAATTACGTTTAAATTGTGGTAATACATTACATAAATATAGTTGCGTTACCCCAACCCGATACCCCAAATCGATAGCAATCGTTTATCATCATTGCTTGAAAGTGCTATTTTATTTACGTCCTGAGCGAATATTTCATGTTTTATTGACCTAAACAATACATTTTTTTTGTGAATAACATTGCAATTGTATAAAACATTTTTATAATCTAACATATTTAAATTTTTGGTAATACATTTTTTTGTACTTTTTGCCTTTTTAATTGTTTTGTTTAAAGTTTTAATACAATAAAGCTTTGAGCGCAATCCTACGAATTCTTTGATAATGTTGCCACCCATTTCATCCTTAAACAGCCCTGGAACCTTCTTATTCATAATTGGTAAGTTATAGTCGTTGTTACAGTCATAATTGCTGGTATCAAAATATTTTAGAAAATGGAGCTTGAAGTCTTTATAAACGTCATTACTCTGTACATCATATACTAGGCTATCTGGTATCAGTATAGCACAATTCAATTCGGTTACCATAAAAAGGTTTTATGATAGAGTAGTGAAAGTCGTACATGTGAGTCTTAGATAATTCTAATACTGCAAACCCTATGTATATTGGTTTATTAAGAATAATACGCACAGGTTTCATTTGGATTGCCACTAGATCATCAGAAAATACAGAGGCGCTATGAAAATATGGGCTGGCTATCAATTTTTCAGCACAAGTAGTCTTTTTTGTTTTATTGTTCGAGTCACACCACCTGTTTACTAACTTAACGTCTATTCGATGTTCAGTATTTTCCAGGGTCTTTCCAAAAATACTATTGTTCAATAATTTGAAAAAGTCTTGTTCAAACGTTGACTCTGCTTTTTGGCGTAACTGGGTGTTAATATCAATATATTGCTTTAAAAAACAACTTTGCTTAAATGTAATAGCGCGATGGACCCTTCTCAATACTAAACCGTGCTGTAAACACTTTTTTAAATGTACGTAATGAATAACATAGTGATATTTATCGTACAAATTTGGTTTTAGCTTTTTATTCTTACCACCAAGTGGCAAGCATTTTTCTGGACAAAAAGGAAAGTCATTGTGTTCCATGTGCAAATTCTCCGGATATATTAAATCAACTTCAAGAATGTAACCGTTTTCCGCAGTATCACTGATGCCTGCTAAGTTCAATTGTAAAAAATCAATTTCTTGTCTATTCATAAATCTAAAACCGGAATAGGGTAGGGATTAACACATGCTGTAACCGTATAAATTATTACAATCTAAATAAATGATAAATGAATTTGGACGGGTTGGATCGTATGTATCTAAATATTTATTATTGGCTTTGGCATGTCTTTTGGAACACATACAAACACCTCCTCGAATACCTTTTTGTATCATTCTAAAAATTTCAACATCACTAATCAATTCTAATTGAACCCCTGTTTTTAAAAGCATTGCATCAAACGATAGACTTGATGCTGTAAGATAGAACGCGGGATCGAGCTTGTAATATAGTTTACAAGTTTTTCGAAAATTTTCAAATACATCTGTTAGCAAAAGAACATCTGTTTTGAGATATAAATCTGTGTACATACCCATGTTTTGAATATTAAATACGGACCAAACAGACCGAGCGTGTTCATAGTCTTCATCGGTAATTGCCTCATTAGTTTAAGAGTTAAAAAAATATTTTTTAGAGGGTAAACACGTATCTTCATAACGGTCCCATTGAGACATATAGTCATATGGATACACTCCTTTACGGGTGAGTAAGTTAAATTGTTTTTTATTAGGAAAATAAGATTTTAATTGTTTAAAGTCTTGTTTTTTCATTGTACTAACTAACTTTTCTAAGCTAGTTCCTAAAAACTTGAAAGAATCTACAAACCGAACCTGGATGCTTTCCCCGGTAGAAATCGGAATAAACTTAGTGAATGAAATATAGTTTTCTTTTGTTTTAGGTATCACTTTAATAGATCCAGGAGCTTCACCTAATTCTTTTATGAAAAGGTGGCAATCGTATCCGGATAAATTATGAAAAAATACTGGCAAAAATGTTGGTAGTTTGTATTGTATGTTACAGTAACTATGAGCTGCACCACGATATTTACCAGTCAAGTGACAATGATCGCGAACCCTATCGCCCAACAAGAAGTGCTCACAAATATGACATGTCATCGCGTTTTCAAAGTCGCGAGCATTATCATTTGAGTAAATCATAGGAGCATTATTTTTTAAAATATCGTAAATTTTTTGTGCATCTTTATAGATAGACTTCACAAAATTTGACACACAATCCGCACCGCGATAAGAAACGTAACGATTGTGGCTTTCGTCTAGCGTACACGTAATATGATAAGCGAAAGCTACAGGTACATGTCGCTGTCGCGTTACAGTACTCGCCTTAGTGGGGTCAGGGTCACATGATTCATACCGTTCTAGCATTGTTTCAAAATCTGCGTATATAACAAATGGTACAATTTGCTTTCTATTATAATTTTTAAACTGAATGAAAGAACCTCTTGGAGGTAGTTCAGTGGCGACACCTCCACAACTATGCGAACTAAGATCATCGCATGAATTAAAAAACATTAAACAAACGTCACAAAAGTACAGTTTACTGTGGTGTTTTGTTATTTGATTTTTAACAAGTCGCGGCAAGTCTTTAATGAGACAGTAATGTGACAAATCATCTCTTTCTAAATAAAGTAAATGAATCACCTTTCCGTTCAAGGCTTTTGGTTTGTAAAGCGGTCCTATGACGGTATTATTTTTTAAACCATAAATGTAAATACAAATTTTAGGGTTATTCACTTCGAACCGCGCAATATCTAAGAAATTCATTGGAAATAGTCAATAGTCAATAGTAATTTATTGGTAACGTTAATTACATGTCATTATCATAATTTTTTTATACATAAGATTTGAGTATGTCATATAAAATAGTCAAATACATTCTTTTTTTTTTAAATAGTCAATACTAATAAAATTATATTTAATTAAATTGTTACAATAGTGTTTTACATTTCATAAATTCTTCATACTTATAGAACGCATGCTCGACCAGCCAGCGTCTTAGACGAGTCTTAAAGCTAGCAAGAGTTGGGGCGCGTACAATACTCTCAGGCAAGTGGTTGTAAACCGCCGGTCCCATAACATGAGTTATTTTGGACGTTTTTGTGAGTGTCCTAGATACCACTGATAATTTTTCTCTTTTCCGAGTACAGTACGAGTGTACATCTCCGCGCCTCGTGTAATGACTAATGTTCGTCCTAACGTACACAGCCACCTGATATATTACTATAGCAGGTAAGGTGAGGATGCCTAGTTTTGAAAAATATGGTTTTGCAGATACGTCTTGCGGTATTTGAAAGATTGCTCGCACGGCTCGCTTCTGCATTCGGAAAGCGCGCTCCCAGTCAGCTGCACGCCCCCACAGTTCTGCGCCATATTGAAGCTGCGAGTGCACCGTCGCAAAATAACATGCTCGAACTTCACTCATTTGCACCACTCGAGCAATTCGGCGAAGACCAAAGCACGCGCTACCCAGCTTACTACAAATTTTATCAATATGGTTTTCCCATTTGAGGCACCTGTCTATTTCAAATCCAAGAAAGGTGGTTGTTTCAACCTGGGCAATGCGTACTCCATTCGCCGATACTGCTAATTGTCTTTGTGGTCTGCCTGACAATGTGAAATGCATGAACTGTGTCTTTTTTAGGTTAAGAACTAGCCCATTTACCTGAAACCATTCAGATAGCTGGTTTGCAGCATTATTCAGCATCTGCTCTAGTTGATTCAACGAAGTCGCTTTAACTAGCACGGCTACGTCATCAGCATACATAAAAGTTTCAGCGTCGGTCACAAAACTCGGTAAATCATTCAACAGCAGAGAAAATAGTATGTTTGATACTGATGAACCCTGAGCCACCCCCATTTCCGAATCTAAGGAGTCTGATCTTTCGGTGCCTCCGCATCCCACAACGATCTGTGATCTTTCTCGCATCAGTTCTGTCAATAGGGCATATGATGTGCCTTGCACGCCATAATGCCTTAATTTAATAGCAAGTACATCACGGTCTGCAACATCGAACGCCTTTGACAGATCGCAACATATCAGCGCTACTAGCTGCTTACTCTCACGAGCAGCCATCACTCTGCCTACGAGTTCGCGAGTTAAGGAGATCGTCGAGCGGCCCTGACGATACGCGTATTGCCGGTCTGATAGCGCACTTGTCGCCGATATATACTTTATTAACCGGCAACTAAGTCCGTTCTCGAATATTTTCGCTATCGCTGGAATAATCGAAACTGGCCTATAATTGTCGATGCAATCTCTCTTTCCCTTCCCTTTAAACAAAGGAGAAATTTTGCTACATTTCAGGGGGGCTGGAAAGGAACCTTCTCTCAAGCAAGTATTGAAAAAATCCGAAAGAACAGAAGCGAGAGGAGCAGGAAACTTATGCGAGATTCGCATAAGTTTCATGGAAATTCCGTAGATATCTTTTGATGGCTTAGGTGGAATTTGCGTCATAATTATGCTGTGTACCTCCTGTTCTGTGAATGAGAGCAGCCGCAGCGACCGATCTGCAGTGGGACGCGCAGAATTAAGCTGAGCTTGAACACGGTGCGCATCAGCCGGTGGTGCACCGCATGCGGCCGCTGCACTCAGAAACCGGGCGTTCATCGCATCTACTGCGGACTTTTTTGTCAGGAACTTGGTCCCGTCCTTTTTTTTAACAATATCTGTAAAGTCAAGGCAGGGCGCATTGGTTTTGCCTCTTTCTTTGTTTACGACGGACATGTCCTTTACCTTTAAAACGTTACGAAAATCAGGGTAAGAAGATACTCGTTCAGGGTGATTCTTAGCTGGATATAAAGCAGCAACAACAGACCATAAAAAACAATACTCGTCATTATTGCGGATATTAACACATCCAGCCTGACATGCCAGAATTGGAATTTCTGCCCGAAGTAAAAGAAGCAGAACCCGCAATACCACCGCCTTCAGAGCAGATTAGAGCGGAGGGCACTACTTGCCAGAGATTCGGTTCTGAGGCATGGAATCGGATAAGATACAAAGACGTGGTAAAGCGTCTGCATGCGTCACCAGTGTTTAGCGCCTTAAAGATTAGCGCTGAGTTGTGTGACCTTGGCTTTCAGTCCTCAGGACTTTTAATCAAACGTGACGGTGTTTTGGGTACAATCGTCCATGACCTCCTCTGTCAAAGAAAGGCTCTGGCCGATGAATTTAAGAAAATTGCAGCCAAATTCCCAACAGCCGCAGATGACTTAAAGAAATTACTGTCAGAAGGTTCAGATTTTAAAACTACTTCTGACGATCTGCTACAGTACGTTTGTGCCCATCGCGCTGAAACTATTGATATGAGACGCAGAACCTTTAAGACGAGAAGTGACGCTTTAACCTCTATGCTTCAACAGATACCACCGTCACCAATGCACCTGTTTCAGGAGAATAAACTCTCTAATTTCATTAAGGACAATGGTGGTGTCTCACGTATTTACCCTTCCCGCTTCGGGAAAATTCTCGTTAAGGAGAGACACACCTTTTCACAACTTAGACAAAACCGCCAATCAACCATGACTCGGACGGCTAAGTCCAAGAATTCCGGTTGGCATACACGGACGTCTCAATCCTCCAGTCAGAAAAGGAAACAACCAAATGAGCAATCAAAGAGACACACTGATAAGAAGGAGCAGCGGCAACAGCGGCGCAAGTATTGACAAGAGCTTCAAAGGAGGACAACTCAAGATGTACGGGCAGCAGTGGCGGGAACTGGGAGCTCCAGATTCTATCCTAAAAATTATAACAGGCTACGCATAGCCCTTTGCGAAAAAACCCCCAGCCATTCCACTAAATGCAAGGTTGCTAGCAAAATTTGCGACAAAACCTTCAAACTTAATGACGAAGAAGGTACTGTCCCTGTTGAACTCTGAAGTTATAGAAAGGTCCACAGCCAAATCGGGATTCTTATCGCGGATGTTCCTCATACCCAAGCAAAACGGCAAGGTCCGACAAATTTTCGATCTTCGACGATTAAACCATTACTTGAGTTCAAGGAAATTTCGCCTGATAAACCAGAACTATGTGCCAAGATTCCTTCAGGAAGGCGACTTTATGGGGAAAATAGACATCTCTCAGGCATACTTTCATATCCCAATAAGGGAGAGTCATCGCCGTTACCTAGTCAACTATTCCAAATGACCTCCCTGCCATTCGGCCTCTCAAGCGCTCCGTTAGCCTTTTCCCGTGTAAGCAAATGGGTAGCAAGCATGTTAAGAGCACGCGGCATTCGCGTACTGGTCTACCTCGACGACTTTCTGTTTGCCCACCAGGATCCCCAGATACTAGAAAAGCAGATAGAGAAGCAATTTCTCTCCTCCAAGATCTGGGCTGGGTTCTAAATTTAGAAAAAATCAATTGTAAAGGCTACACGAGAGATAGAATACTTAGGCATAATTTGGAATACGTGTACAAACAGAAAAAGCCCACCAAGGCAAAAACGCGCCCAACTCACAAAGGATCTGCAGAAAATAATAAGGAGCCGTCGTTGGAACAAGTTTCAGGGGACGTCTCTAATTGGCAAGCTGGGATTCGCAGCAATGGTGACTCCTTTAGGACGTTTATTCACAAGGCACCTCCAGAGAGCGAGTCGCGCCTTGCAAGGAGAAAATCCCACGGAGTTTTGCGTGTTACCAAAGACGGCCATGGACGACTGAATTTGGTGGACACAAAACTTATCCCGTCCAGGAAAGATCTTTACCCCCGAGCCAAAGATATTTGTTACAACAGACGCTTCGAACATTGGTTGGGGAGTACAGGTAGGGAGCCTTCACTTCTCACAGCTATGGACCAAAGAGCAGTTAAATTGGCATATAAACCAAAAAGAGCTGTTTGCAGCGTCAATGGCTCTGACCAAATTTCCAGAGGTAACAAAGAGCCAGTCGGTCATGATCCAGTCGGACAACAAGACTGTCGTGGCTTATGTGAGAAATCAGGGGGAGACAAGATCGTTAACACTCCTGGAATCGACAAGGAAGCTGCTTCTGCTGGCTCATCATCAGGGCGTGGACCTTCTCCCCTTTTACATCCCAGGACGATACAACACCATAGCAGATGCTCTCTCGCGAGGCAAGAATCTTCCAGATTGGCATATCAGCAAGACGATGACGACGATGATATTTCAAAAGATGGGCACACCTCTTATAGATCTATTCGCGACCAATCTATCCAAAGTAGTCCCCCAGTATGCTACCATAGATGCCACAGATCATCAAGCAACATTTGTCAATGCCTTCAGCAGAGCGTGGCACTTTCAATTGGCATGGATATTTCCTCCTCCACCTCTCATTCCCATGGTTCTACAGTACCTAAACAAGGCTACGGGAACGTTTTTAATAATTGTACCGCGTTGGGAGAATTCTTTCTGGAGAGGGGACTTGATAAAGAGCTCAATAGAGGCACCAATCCAGATCTGGAACCTGGACCGTCATTTGATAGACTTGTCGACAAATCAGTCTCCCCCAGGAATCAAAGGTCTCTCTTTGGAGGTCTGGAAGATACGGGGTGGAGCCATTTAACTACAGGACTCCAGTCGGAAGATGTTGCGCTTCTCAGATCCGCTTGGCGAGATTCGACATGGAAGACTTATAGTTCTTCATGGAAACAGTGGACTTCGTGGTGTAAAAAATATGGGGTAAAACCAGACAGGCCTCGTTCACAGGAGGTTGCCTCATACCTAAGCTTTTTGTTTAGAGTTAGGAAATTTGGCTTATGCAACCATTTTAGTTCACAAATCGGTGATACTCACCCTTTCGGATCCTGAGCAAGTTCAAAACCTATCCTCACACCCACTTATAACATAAATTTTAAAGGCAATTAATCTACAAAGACTGGCTGCCACCACTCCTAAGCCCCAAGTATGGAATATTCAAGATCTTGAAATAAAACTACTTTTTACCGATTTTATCGCGTTGTATTGATATTATTTGATTCCCGACGTTTCGGATCCTTTACAGCATCCATGGTCACGGGTAGACTAAGTTGTTGGACGTCTTAATGTTACAATTACTAACAGCTACCTTACATTTTTGTTAATTATTGGCGATCCGATTCACGCAGAATGAGCTCACCGTATCCTTCGGTCTTGCAGTTTTGGACTTGGATTTTGATTTTATGGAATCTATAATGGGGTTCCAAGCAGGTGGTAAGACCCAGCCATCTTCTCTATTGAAATTTGGATGTTTTTTAATTTCAATAGCCTCACGGATCATCCTGGGAAGGAATCGGTTTTCTTTTGCGAGGACTTGTGGTTTATCAAATCTGATGTAGTGCTGGGCCTTGTCTAGAGTATGTTCACAAACTGCTGACTTCTTGAAACGGCGGTGTTTGACATCTGATGTCAAACACCGCCGTTTACCACAGTACCGTGTGCCACAGTTATCTACCGTCGGTAAATCATTGTTTCAGAGAGCGCGTGGGATCTGTGATGAGCAACATCTGGCTGCAGAGCTTCAACATGTCAAACAAGTACTACAAGTAGGATATTATTGGGCATCCTACTCCACCTGCCGTTCCTGTCTCACTTCGTTCGCCTCCGTCACTTTCGGTGTTGTAGAAAGCCCAATAATATCCTACGGAGTAGGAGCCGTTCAACATTTCCGTTTTAAAACTTGATTTACTTACCGTTCTTACTTCTCACTTGTTTGCCTCGAGACTGTACTATACACTATAATGGTACGTTTTCGAGTTCTCTTAAGAGACGTGAATTGGCGGTTCTGAAAAGAACCTTTTGTGAACACGGTAGGTTGTTTCACTACACTAATTTACTGTCATTTTTTCATAGTTTCACTACACATTTCAGCATTTTATAGACCCGAAATTATTACTTCTAGGTTTTAGCTGAAAACCAAATTGGGCAGTGGTTCTGAACCACTATTATATCAGCACTAGAGAGTAATAACAACGCCTCCGTTACTTTTGGTATGGTAGAAAGCCCTATAATATCATAATGAGTAGGAGCTATTTTATAGACCCGAAATTATTACTTCTAGGTTTTAGCTGAAAACCAAATTGGGCAGTGGTTCTGAACCACTATTATATCAGCACTAGAGAGTAATAACTGCGCCTCCGTTACTTTTTGTGTGGTAGAAAGCCCTATAATATATCCTACGGACTAGGAGCCATTTTATTCACCGGAAATTATTACTTCTAGGTTTTAGCTGAAAACCAAATTGGGCAGTGGTTCTGAACCACTATTATATCAGCACTAGAGAGTAATAACTGTGTAAATCTGAACGTTTAATAATGTGAACTAATTGTTTGTAGTGATTAATGAATATATAAGTTCAAGGGCTGAGCATATTATTATTACCGATGGCTTACCACGATCAAGTACCGCAGATCCTCGAATTGAACACTATAACTTTAGTTGACAAGTTTTATAACAACAAGTTTCACACATATTTCGTTCACTAATGGAACTATACGAGCATAATAAACTAAAATTCAGGACAGATTGTCTCATGTCTCTTCACAGAGCAAGAAATAGCATACACCTACAGGCACACGCACATTCTATTTCTATGACGCCAGATTGCGCACCAAGGACATCTGAACTTTAGAATACCGTAAACATTAAACTAAAATTTGGGACAGATTGTCTCATGTCTCTTCACAGAGCAAGAAATAGCATGCACCTACAGGCACACGCACATTCTATTTCTATGACCCCAGATTGGGCACCAAGGACATCCAAATTTTAATTTAATTAACTCATACAGTCGACACTAGCTTACATGTTAACAAATAAGAGCGCTCGCTGCTTGAACCGTTAGCCTAAAATTCAGGACAGATTGTCTCATGTCTCTTCACAGAGCAAGAAATAGCATGCACCTACAGGCGCACGCACATTCTATTTCTATGACCCCAGATTGGGCACCAAGGACATCTGAACTTTAGGATATCGTAAACATTAAACTAACATTTGGGACAGATTGTCTCATGTCTCTTCACAGAGCAAGAAATAGCATACACCCAAAGGCACACGCACATTCTATTTCTATGGTCCCAGTTTGGACACCAAGGACATCCAAATATTAATTTAATTAATTCATACAGCTAACACTACCTTAGACGTTAACAAACAACTACTGGTTGCTCTGCTGTTACTTGTTGCGTTATTTCGCACTCATACAATCGCATTCGAAACGGTTCGTGTTAAGCTTACACAGTATAACAGACACACACACACACACAGTGTAAATAATTCTTTAGAATCTCAAAAATTGCAAAATTGCATTATGTAAATTTGCAGTATCCGAGCTTTGTTACACGAACACGTGTATGTATGAGTAATTTCCATGTATTTAACAATTACACTGCATGTAAGATGATCATCGTGCATGTTGCAGTCTCTGATTAAAATTGGTTTTTTAGAAGATCTCCTAACCAATGCAATTATTTAATTTAAATAGAAGATGTTCCTATACCAGTTTTGATAACTTTGCTTATTATTTTATAATGTTTCATAATAAATTGTTGGTGCTATCAATCTAGGAATTGTTTGAAAGATGAATCTTAATATCAGTACCTATTGAATCTTTACATGAAATGATTATGAAAGTTCAATACTCAATAATCAATACTCAATAACTTTATTGCATCCCATAAGTTCGTTTTAGTCGTTAGATGATATTACTTATACTAATGTCAAGTTTTACTGCAACATATTAGTGAACTAACTTATTGACGCGAGTTCGTTTACATGGATTAGTCTGCACAAAAAAAAAATGTTTCCAGGATATTTTTCTTTCAGCTCGTTTTTATTTGCGTCTTTGAAAAAATGTTTTTTAATTTTTTTATTTCACATGTGTGATGTCATGTGGAGTTTTACATCAAGGTTTATTAAACAAACATACATACTTTATTACAATATCATAATGTATTAATCATGAGTGTCATGTATCGTCTTCAGCTTCGTCGGCGAGGGTAAAAGCTGGTTTTATATGTCATTTCTCACGATAAAATTGCAATTTGACGGAAGCGATTTTCAATCACTACGATTTAATTAGATGTAAGTAACGTAAATTAGCCATACAACTGTGAGACCATGTAATTAAGATTTAATTTTATAATGGAATAAATATTGCTGAAATGGTATTTTTTATGAATAAAATCAATCAATTTTGATCACAATATTACATTCGCTCCAGTATCTTCCAGTGATCAACACCAGTTACTTTCGTTATAATAATTAATTCATTACATTATAAAACCTTCAACTTATAACATGTAAGTAAGTACTACTAAGTTTACTGAATTTGCTAATGCATTTAATCGCTACCCAGCTACGGACCTGGTTTCTGCCTGCCGGCTGGTGTATCGGTAGTCTTTATTAAGTCACAGTTATTAGTTCTAAAATTAATCTTTATGTGTTCCATTTCAGGTCTGACTCCGATTCAGAATTTTCGACACGACCCGCAGCTGTAGCCGAGGTTGCGAAGGTGCGACCTAAAAAGAAGGTGACGAAGCGCAAAGCTTCCGAGAGGACCACGCCATCAGAATCGAAATCAAGGTAATTTTGTGTTACTGCTTATACCTTTAGGTGCTTGTTGTGTATGTTATGTCAATTAAAATGTTATACACAGTTATACGTTGGTTAGTGGATTTAGAACTGTAACGCAGAGAGCGCTGAAATCAGATTCCATTTATATTCCTTGCAGGAATGTTTACAGTTAGTTCATGAGGTATTGTTATTGAAATATTATAACATAACATCATGCCTTCTATCCTCGTAGGGTTCGACAGAGGAGTATAATAATACACCCTCAATTCGTCAATTAACTAAAACTAATGCAATGTAATGTGTTGTGTAAATTATTATAAAGAATATGTTAAATTGTTTACAGTAAAAGACGCAGTTCGGGCTCGGACCTCTTTGGTTTGGAGGACTACATTCCGTCGTCGACCTCAATAATTGGAGACTTCGGTTCGACCCTCACCAGCCGTGTCGCCAACGGTAAAGTGCGGCGAAAGGCGGACTTAACCGGGGACTTCTATGTGGAGGTAAAAGTCTATAACAAGGCCGAAGTTGCCTCCACCCCTAAAGAGGATCGGTGGAAAAAAGCCTCGGTGGCCCTAAAAGTCCAGCTGAACGGTAACACGCCGCAGTGGGACGGTCTACAAGTTTTTATGAGACGGAGTCATGAATTATTCGATAATTCTGAGCCCGTCTTTTATAGCGACAATATAAATATAAAATAAATAATTAAGTTGTTGGGGCACCAGACATTATATTCTATTCTATTATTGTATCTTTGCGATCGTACATCATTTATTTATTTTTATTTTCTTTATTAGGTTTACCAACAATTGTGTACACTTAGACTAATGGATATAGTATACATGTTCAAAACATAAGGAATAACAGTGTAACAACCACTTACAGGTAAACTCCACATATACAGATACAGTTAGACATAGACACAATATACTAAGCAAAGTACTATTTCTAAATTATACTACTACTAATTTATACAAATCTATAATTCTAATTCTATTGCCAATTCTAAGTTTAAGAAATTTAAGAAAATTCTTTGCATTTTATTTAGGGTGTCGTGATGCAGGTCTAATTTATCGCTACAGCTGTTTATTATTTTGCATAATCTGGCACATGGGGAATTACTGCCAAGAACTGTCTTTCTACATGGTGGACAGAGTGGTGTGATCGGATTGCGAGGACGTCTTGAGGGTACGCGAAGTCTAAAAAGCGCCAATAACTGAGGACAGTCTATTTTATTGGCAAATATTTTACCAGCAAATATTGCATCATTAACATGCCTACGATTTGCCAGAGATTTCATTCGAAAGTGCTCCATTCTACGCTTATAGGACCGAATTTTTTTGGCGACGCCATTGGAAAACGCCAAATGGCATAGGAAGCGTTTCTGGACCCGCTCAAGACGCAATGAGTGTGTAGCGTAGTGTGGTCGCCATACCACACTGCAATACTCTAAGATACTACGGACAAGGCTATTGAAAAGCATTATTTTCGTCGTATTATATTTGAATGATTTACACATTCTCAAAATAAAACCTAGCATTTTTGATGCTTTATTTATTACATTGTCAATGTGAGGTACGAATGTAAGCTTTTTATCATAGAGTACTCCAAGATCACGAATCGTTTCAACCTCATCAATTCTTTCACCTTTAATAAAGTATTCTGATGGTATAATGTTTAAGTGACTTTTACGCGAGAATTTCATATGGAAACACTTTTTTGTGTTGAGGCACATGTTGTTGTCAGAGCACCATTGCACGAATCTATTGATGTCGCTTTGTAGTAGTTTTGCATCATTCTCACTGGTGACTACTTTTACTGCTTTTAAATCATCAGCATACATAAAGATTTGTGAATGGTGAAAACAGCCAGAAATGTCGTTTATAAAAAAATTGAACAGAACAGGCCCGAGATGTGATCCTTGGGGTACTCCAGATGAGATTTGTTGTAGCGAGGACTGATACCCATTAACGACTACGTAACAATGTCTATCAAAGAGATATGAACACAGCCAGTCGAGCAGGGGCCCAAATATACCATAAGCGCGTAGTTTAGAGATTAGCATATTATGTGAGACTTTGTCGAAAGCCTTGCTGAAGTCCGTGTAAATGACGTCTGCTTGTTTACCAGAGTCAATGGAGTCAATTAACAATTCGGTATAGAGAACTAAGTTAGTACTAGTGGAACGATTTGCTACGAATCCATGCTGATCATCGCTAAGGTATAACTTCAGATGTTTTTGTATGTGCGGGCAAACCAAAGACTCAAAGATTTTCGCGAATGTTGATAATATAGATATGGGTCGGTAGTTGACTATGTTCTCTTTACTGTCTGATTTGTAGACTGGGACAATTTTTGCAATCTTCCATTTCGAAGGAAATGTACCCGAGGAGAGTGATTTATTATAAATTATAGTTAAAGGAAAAGCTAGTGCAGACGAACATTTGGAAATAAATAATGGAGGTATTCCATCAGGTCCTGCGCCCTTATTAACATTCAAACTTTTTAATTTGATAAGCACGGTACTCTCATCTATAATTAGGTTATTCAGACTCAAGCTATAGTTTTCCAAACAATGTGACAGATGTGCCCCACACGCTATATTTGAGTTACTATGATCAGGGTCGTAAACAGACGAAAAGTGCCTAGAGAACAACTCGCATATTTCATTACCGTTGGATGTAGTGATTGTGCCATCAGTCATAGACTTCGGGTATGCACTAGATCCTCCTCGTTTGGTTTTAACATACCTCCAAAACAGTTTGGGATCTTTTATGAGACCATGTTCTAAAACCCTCACATAATCACAGTAACACTTTGCCGCTATATTATCACAAAGTTTACCAAGATATTTTAATTCGAGAGCATCCAATGGGTTACTATAAATTTTGCAACGGATTCTTAGTCTGTTTTTTTTATTTAAAAGCTTGATTAATTTTTTATTAAACCACGGGGGGAACTTCTGATTTTTAGGTACAATGATGGGTACATAGTTTTTAATTACTGCGCTTAAAATTTCATAAAAAACCTCAAGCATTCCGTGCACATCACTCTGGTTTCTGAATAATTCATTCCAGTTCTGATCATCCAAGAATTTGCAGATTTTCTGATAATCAGCTTTGCAATAGTTAGGCCTTGGAGTTCCATTGTTATATGGTAATCTATTTTCATTATCTAATGAAATTGCAATCTCTAAAGGAGGATGATGACGATCTACAATACTTAAAGGATACACACACTCACAGACACTACACAAAGAGTTGGTTGAGAGAACCAGATCTAGTATACGACCAGAAGAATTAGCAATGAAATTGGATTGATTAAGCTTACTTACATTCACAAAGTCTAAGAATAAATCATTCATTGCATTACTAGTTGGAGCTGTTTTATTAGATGAATTTAGTAATTTACTCCAATCAATAGTACCCAGGTTGAAATCACCAACTATATAGGTGTGACACTCATTCTGTTGCTCAAATACCTCAAAACAGTTATCCAAGAATAGTTCTAAATAAGACCTTCGGACTGGAGGAGGCAAGTATACAGCACAGAGAGCAGCTCGACGAACAGTACGTGTCCCAGGCAAGTCAATGACCATCCACAAGTCCTCGCAATTGCTCTCCCAATTTAGCATTCGCTTAGACTTAAGATGGTTTTTGACAGCGATTAAAACACCTCCACCTTCCTTATCAGACAGAGCACCAGAAGTTTCTCTATCACGTCTATAAACAACATACCGGCCGTCGAACAGCTCTCCATCAAGTATAGTACTATTTAGCCACGTCTCTGTAAGTACGATAATATCATAATCATTGCAGCAGATATTACGATAAAACACATGAGTCTTTGTTCTGAGTCCCCTGATATTTTGATAGTACACATTTAAACTTTTGAACTTTGACATATTAAAAATACAAGTATCATGCACTTAAGTTAAAAAACAAAAAAAAATATAATAACAAAGCTAATCACTTAATTTTCTCCAGTGCGTCTAAGGTTTTAATTACAATGTGGTTCTCTTCATCGCTTTTCTTGATATATATTCTGCCGCCTCTGACCCACACGTACTTATACCCCTTTTCTTTGGCCTTTAGTCGCGTTGCAGCATGTAGGGCTTTATTAGCAGTAGATAGGTGTTCGACGACAAAGACTGGGGTCTTAATCCCAGCAATACCAAAGTCGGCACTGTTAAGTTTGTTGTCTTTATTTTTCTTATTATGACTTATCACAGCCGCAAGAAGCTGGTCGCGAATCCTAGGAGAGGCTAGCTGAAGCACAACCGAACGAGGTCGGGGATTACTTGTATTCAGTTTAGCGACTCGAGTGGCATGTAATATATCACTATCTTTCAGGTCGCACCCTACCACAGATCCTAATTGTTTAGCAGTGGTATAAAGATTCTCCAGTTTGTGTTCCGGTAGACACTGCAACTCAAGATTATTTGAGCGGGACTGCTGTTCAAAGTAGTTTAATTTTTGTTTCAAATCCATAACTGAATTTTTTAACTGCAAATTCTCGGTCGTTAAGGTTTTTATTGTATTCTTAGATGTAGCGTGTTCAGCCTGTAAATCGTCTAAGTCCTTCATGTGATGAGTGAGAGAGTCCTTAAGATCTTCAATATCTTTTTTAATTGGTTCGAGCTCTGGTTTCATTAAATTAATAATTGTGCTCTTAAATTGTTGAAGCATAGCGGTAAACTGTGTCTTCACTACATCCTCCACTATTGTACGCACATCATCTGCAGTAACAGCTCTTACCTCAGGTGGGGAATTCAATGCCGGCCTTTTGTTTCCTCTAGATGTAGATACATTTCTAATCGGGGTACTGTCCTTTTTTGTTGTTTTAAGCAGAATAATCATACATCCCGGGCATTTCCAATTACAATACAACTCCGAATCAATATCAATAATCGGAATGGACAAACAGAGAAAATGGAATGATTTTTTGCAAATTCCACACATAATCATAATCATAATCGTAATAATAATATATTGCAACATCTAATACTAAGTTTAAAACTATTTTAATCTAAAATGCCTTTCTGTACTGATTGTAACACATCTGTTGAGCGCAGTCACTGGACAGGTCACCTACGTAGTACTAATCATAAAAACAAAACTATTTCGCATTTTTGCGAAGGTGTTGAAATAATACATTCTGCATTTCGTAATCGTATTATGACGGTCGGTGTGCCCGAGGGTGACCGATGTGCCTGGTGATGACGGGAGTGCCATTGGTGGCGGTCGGTGTGCCAGAGGGTGACCGATGCGCCTGGTGATGGCGGGAGTGCCATTGGTGGCGGTCGGTGTACTAGAGGGTGACCGATGCGTCTGGAGTAGGCCTGAGTGCCTGTGTAGTGACTGGAGTGCCTAGTGGTGACTGTGTGCTAGATGTTGGCCGGTTCCCTAGGTACTGCCAGTGCGCCGTGGCTTTGTGCCAGTTTGGGCTAAGTGCTTGTGTGTTGGCTGTTTGCCAGTTTGGGCTGAGTGCCTGTATATTGGCTGTTTTCCAGTTTGGGATGAGTGCCTGTATATTGGCTATGTGCCGCTGTGGGCCTGAGTGTTTTTGTGGTGGCTGGAGTGCCCTGTGGTTACTGTGTGCTATATGTTGGCCGGTACCCTGGGTGTTACCAGTGCACCGTTTGTTATAAAGTCACACACAAACAAACACATAAACATGCGTAATTATTGTGTTAACGAGAAGTTTTGCGAAACAATGATTAAGTTATGGCTAAAAACGGCAATGAAAAGCGACCAGACTTGTTCTTTGTCAATTATTTTTGTTAGACAATACTAAAATTATTAATCCTATGTAAAGTGGCAACCTGACAGTCAATTTTTATTGTTTAGTAACGGAAGGATAGCCGAGTGATATCTACAAAAACAAAATGTGTTTTACAGATGAAGAATGAAACCCAGCGACGAGTGGTTTATGCAAGGCACACGAGGACGTGTGATAGTCAGGATCGCCGTATCGACGCGCGGTGAAATCACCACGTTAAACATTATTTAGTTAATTAGTTAATGCTTTTTACTATGGTAAATAACTGAACGTTCGGTTTATGTGGAAGTTAGTATTGTTAGCACTGTATAATTAACACATCTGCGTTTACAAAAACCCCGCTGTGAGGGTCGAATTTGGGTTGTCTAATAAATTGTAAAGACTAATTGTTAGTCCTTCTGAGAAGGTTAAGTTCGAAGAGTGACGGTAACATGTGCACTGCAGATGCACGTTTACCGAACGTAGTCGCAGGTCGCGCTATGATGAAAAAGTGCACATTGTTTTTGAGATGCTAACATGCTGGACGGCAAAGGGTCCGATCGAGGGACATTCTGTTGAGACATCGTGAAGTATAGGCGCGACCTGCGAAAACGTTCCGCTCTGTAAAATCTCTGTGTTATTGTTTGAAGTTGTGTGCTAGTATAACTTTATGGTTGTAGAACATTAACTACAACCTTCTTATTAATTATAGTCGCGTTACCACGCCCCATAAATAATCACTTCTGATTTCGTTCGAGAGCAACTTACTAGTTCCTGTAATATTCTCTCTCTATTGCGCTCCGTTATATATAATTTGTAAATGTGAGTACCATGTAGGCTATTGATACATTATAATTAAACAAGCTTATTATAGTCTGGAGGCTTTGGGAACTTCATTAGACCTACACGAATGTCCTGCTGATCTGGTATGGTCGTGCGACAGGTCGTTGAGCTCCCTAAATTATGGTTTGAGCTACACGATGACTGATGCATGCGTGCCGTCAGTTGGGACTGGTCTGCTCAAAGCTGTTATGGTTCTTTCCTCAAAAGGCCATTTCAGACATTACCCTACATAGCCTAACCTCACATATAAGTGTTCTTCCATGTCTGGACTTTAAAAGAGACCATGATTCTCTGAGTTTGTTTCGGTGTTTCTTCTCAGAGGTCGTCAGTTAGGAAATGCCGAAGCCATCTAGCTAAAAAAAAAACCCCAAACCATTGACATGTAAAAGTATCTCTAAAGATCTACTTGCAGAATAAATAATTCATTTCATTTCATTTCATCAAATTTGGTCAGCTACTAATGAAGTTACATATAAAAAATATTTTACCTGATGGAGTTAAGAAGGTAGGTCGCAATAGAATTTCTGTCGAGTTTAAGTCTCCTGAAGATGCAAATGCTTTCATAAATAATACAGACTTGGCTAATAAAGGTTATACCACATCAATTCCAATAACTGTGACATTCGACGGTATTAAATTTACAAACCTTTGCTCCGTGGTATTTATAAGTTTATTTTGTCAGTGTTGTGACTTCTATGCTTATCAAAACCTTAAAGCTTTTGACTCTAGTGGTTATTTTGGCTAATAAAAAACACAGTGCAGTGTGTAAAACAAACAAAATAAGTAAACCAAACTATTAAAAAAACTTCAATCTACCGACTTTTTTTTATTATTATTTATTTGTTTAATCAGACAAGGTCAATTTTTTGTTAGTAACAATTTAACTTATTTTTGCAGGACGACGTCAGTAGTGATAAATAGTGACTATATGAACAGTGAATACTAGTTAAGTTGTGTACATAAACAGTTAATAATAGGTGTCACAAAATAGGTTAATTTTAGTTATAATTATTTACTGTTTGACTATGTTTTGATGTTTCTTATATGATTATAGTTGGTAGATCTTGTTAAAATAAGTAAATAACAGATGATAAACTAGAAAATAGGTTAAGATAGTTCATAAGACTCTAGTTTTTAAGGAAATAAATTATCATTTTTGTTTGTGCCTTATTTCCGCCGCGCTCTGATTGGCTAATAAAACGGCCTACATTATTTTATGTTAAAACATATAAAAGACGCGCGGTTTTTTGGTCAGCATGCTATTGTCCCCTTATTATATTGTCCGACTCCGAGGAAGGCGATGCACGTGCACCGTCTCCCTTTTTTCCGCCCCGATCCCAAACGGTACCGATGGACACATCGGCACCGCGCGACTTCTGAGTCTGAGAATTCTCTCTCAGACTCGGCCTCATCTGACTCGTCAGATAGGTTTATCCCTGTAGCAGGGAAAAAGAGGCCTCGTAAAAACAAGGCCTCTAACGGTGCCCCCCCAAAGGCCCCCAAGACCGCTGAGGTCAGCCCTGCCCCCACCTCAGCCTCCCCGCAACCCTCTACCTCAGCGCAGGTACCCCCCCACCCCTTCCCCCCCTCAGCCCTCTACCTCCGCGCGGGTAGCCCCCGCCCCTTCCCCTAGTCCTCGCCCTAGAACCCAGCCCTCCCAGGCTGCGCCCAAAAAAGGGAAAGCCCCGCCCCCAGTCATCGTCCATGACAAAGCGTTGTGGGTCGATATTTCTAAAGCGTGTGTTGATCGCAGAATCAACTACACGAATGCCCACACTGTGAAGGATGGCATTAAAGTCACCCTACCGACCCGCGATATTTTCAGGGCCTTCACGGCCCTCTTAAACCAGCGTAAGGTGAACTTCCACGCCTACACGCTTGCCGATGAAAAACCCCTCCGAGTGGTGATCCGCGGGATTCCCAAGGAAATAGCCACTGACGACATCCTCAGCGATCTTAAATCGCAAAACATCCCCGCCCTAGAGGTGCACCGTATGCACCACATATCAAAGACGTATGCTCAAGCCGCTCACACCGCTGGATCTTGGTTATGACTAAGCGGTTGCAGCGCAGATGCGCAGCTGCAGACAGTGTTGGTGCTTGTCGGTGTCGTCACAGAGACTGCCATTATTATTATTATGATGCTAATATAAATTATCCAATCATCACAATCTCAAATAAATCTCATAAACACATAAAAGCCTTTTAGGACTATAGACTTTAGCATACACACTTTAACTTTACACCAAAATTCAGTTAGTATATTTACACAATAATTATGTTTTTATTTTTTCTTATCTTAATATATCATAATCACCACCGGACACCGTAAAAACGACACACGTCACCTAGGCCATCGCTGAAAACCAGCGCTGTAGGTGTTGTTTGTTGCGACACCATAGCATTTAAGCTGAGCGTTGACCTAATTTTCGTACCGAGATGACACACTTCTTCTCTTTAGTTTGTTTACTATTCTCCTTAAATTGTTTGTACTATGTTATAATAATGTTTTAAGTTCTGTTTACCACATATGTTTAGTTACTCATAATTTTGTTTGTTGTCATTTGATGTGCTTTACGCTATCTCTATGATTCAATAATTCATTCATTGAATCATTGTATACCACAGACTACATAGAGATACTGTTGTATTTAAAGTACAATTATCATTATTGGTTGCATTTTGTTATTACATCAAAGATGGCACAGACAACTTACTAGTTAGTAGTTTATAGATAGCAAATTCAACGACTTGCTAGTTGTGCAAAATAATTTGTTACCACTTTCGTACTGGTCATAGATTAAGGAAAAATAGATCAAATTATGCACCAAGAACCGTAAACTTCTATAGTTTCCTTAATCTGTGGCTCTGGTAGATGGCCATGCCTGTTGTGTTGCCAGCTCCCCTTTTTTGTTTTTCTATTTTGCGCAACCTTTTGCTAGGTACTTTATAAGTTTTTGATTGTACAGTTGCATTTTGATTTGTTGTGTGTCATAAGGGCGAAAATAAAAACATTTCTTTCTTTCTTTATGCCACCTGTCTGGCATTCACGTCGAAAAACCCCACAAAGGTGGACCCGTTGGCCAGTGCCACAACTGCCAACTTTATGGCCACGCGGCCAGAAACTGCCACGCAAAATCCCGTTGCGTGAAATGCCTGGGCGACCACATAGACTGCAGTCGTCCGAAAGACAGGACGCTCTGCACAGAACCGCCTAGCTGCGTTTTGTGTGGACGGCAAGGCCACCCGGCCAACTACCGCGGCTGCTCTCAAGCCCCAAAGATCAAACCAAATTTGGCTAAACGTGTAGGCAACAAAATCCAAAGAGAGAGCCCTTCCGCCGCTCTCCCTGCCCGTCTCAGCCCTCAGAGGCCCTCTCCATGGAACGCGCTGAACCATCAGCAGTCGTTCCCGCCCCTCAAAACGCCGCATACCGCGGTTAACATCCCACCCTTATTAGGGAACCCCCCCATTCCGCCCTCGTGCGCGCCCATTCCTCAGGCCACCCAGGTGGCTCTATCACAGTCCCAACCGGCTCCGGCCCCAGGCCCGCACCCGTTCCTAGACCCGACCCACGACCCGCGGCTTCCTCACCTCCCACAGATCCATCCACTGGCCGCCCGTTAGCGGAACGGATCTGGGACTCGGCCGCAAAAGCGTGCAACATAGCCCCATACGAACGGATCGAATCCTTCGTTCTCGCTCTCAAAGCCAATGAGGGAGACGGTATCCGCGTTGCACAGATTGTCTACGCCTACTCTGACTTAATAAAGTCATTCTCGGAACTCCGCTTCTAATCCCAATGGCAGGAAATAGAGGCAGAACCAAACCCCGTTCCCTAAAAATAAGTTTTTTCAATGCTAACAGCATTTGTGGTCAACGCGATGAGATCGCCACCTTCCTCCGCGATCATCAAATTGACATCTTCCTTGTACAGGAGACCTTCCTCAAGCCCTCAAAGAGGAATCCTGGAATTGCAAACTATCATATAGTGCGCAACGACAGGACTCGCACTCGAGGGGGCGGCACTCTCATCTATTACAAAAGGTCCCTGTACTGCATCCCTATGGACCCTCCGACTCTCGAGCATATTGAGACCTCGATCTGTCGAGTAGGCATGACCGGTCACCAACCGATAACTATAGTTTCGGCCTATATACCCCCCAGTAGCGCTAGGCTTCACCTGCGCTCTGACCTCGAATCCCTCTTAGGCTTGGGTGATTCGATTATCATAGCGGGCGACCTTAACGCTAAGAATGTCGCTTGGAACTGCCACTTGAACAACCAGAGAGGCAGAGAGCTGGATAACCTAAGCACCTTGCTTAATTATGACATTATCGCCCCCATGACGCCCACCTTTTATCCCAGTGACGTAAACCACAGACCAGACGTACTCGACATAGCTATCTTAAAGAATGTAAATCTAGGTTTGCGTTCTTTGAAGACGCTACAAGAGTTAGACTCCGACCATCGATCGACCTGTGATCCTAGAAATAGGCCCCCGTCTCGACCCCACTGATCCAGGTCAGCCCGCTCCAACCAAGGTGATAACGGACTGGAGGAAACTAGAGGAACGCCTCAAGTCGACTTCATCCGTTCACCTGGACGCCATCCCAGACACGTTAGTTTCGGCCGCCGACGCTACGGGCGCGATCGACTCCCTCACCGGTCACGTACAAACCCTATTGAACGATTGTTCACGACAGATTCTAGAGGAGTTTGATAACCGCTGGAATCTGCCGGAGGATGTGCGTGCACTGGTGACGGAGAAGAACGCGGCCATCAGACCGTACGACAGCTTTCCCTGCGAGGCGAACCGTGCTCATATGCGCAACTTACAGCGTGCTGTAAAGGAACGCATCACTGAGTTACGCGAAGCCCGCTGGGACAATCTGTTGAAGGACTTGGAGCCCACCCTCCAGGCCTTTTGGCACCTGACTCGGAAGCTCAAATCCGATTGCCAGTTCACTATGCCCCCTCTAAATCGCCCGAATCAAAGGCCCGCCTTTGAAGACGACGAAAAGTCCGAATGCCTAGCTGACAGTCTAGAGGCGCAATGCTCGCTCAGCGCTCAACCTGTAGACCAGGCCCACCTCGATGAGGTGAATGCCGAAGTCGAACGAAGAGTCGCACTCTCGCTCCAACCCCTCGAGCCCCCTGATAGTCCCAACCTCAACCCCGACCGCGACCCCACCCCTGCCCCCGCTCCCGACGATCCCGTCCCCCCCGTCTCAGTGGACGAGGTCCGGACGATCGTCAAGAATCTACGACCCAGGAAAGCCCCCGGCTCAGACGGTATCACCAACAAGGTGGTCAAACTCTTTCCCGCCCTCCTCATAGTGCTAATGACCGCCATCTTCAATGCGGTATTAAATAATAACATGTTTCCCCAGACGTGGAAAGAAGCCACTGTCATCGGAATTCCCAAACCCGGTAAACCCCGTACTGAGCCAACCAGTTACCGCCCCATAAGTCTTCTCAACGTCCTCAACGGAAGATTTATGAGAAGCTCATTTACTCCCGATTAAAGGATTTTTCCGAATCCAATAAACTCATTCCCGACGAGCAGATTGGTTTCCGGACCAAACACTCGTGCGTCCAACAAGTGCATCGCATTGTCGAACACATCAGCGCTGGGTTACAGCGCGGATTGACGACAGGCATGCTCTTCTTCGACGTAGCGAAAGCCTTCGACAAAGTCTGGCACAACGGCTTGATTTTCAAGCTGTACTCCCTAAATGTGCCTGACGGTCTCATGCTCATCATACGAGACTTTTTGTCGAATCGCACTTTTCGCTATCGCATAGAGGGCGGCACTCTGTCGACCCCTCATCCTACCCGCGCCGGAGTCCCTCAGGGCTCCGTGCTCTCCCCGCTCCTTTTCGCGCTGTACACCAGCGATATCCCTAAAAATTCCAAGTCGGAGTTGGCTCTTTTCGCTGACGACACGGCTATCTACCATTCCGGCAGATCCCTACCCTCCGTCACCAAGATTCTCCAGACCTCGGTCAATGACCTCGGTAATTGCTTCAGGAAATGGAGAATCGAGGTAAATCCCTCCAAGAGCGCGGCCGTTCTTTTCCACAAAAGTAACGACCGCTCCGATCAAGTCCGTCCCATTTCCCTTTACGGCCAACCGATCCCCTGGGAAAAGAAGGCCAAATACCTGGGCCTGATTCTTGACTATCGTCTCTCGTTCCGAGAGCACATAAAGACGGCGCGCGCTCGCGCCGCTTTCGCTCTCGGACGCCTCCACGGCATGCTCAATGCACGCAGTAAATTGTCCCTTAAATATAAGGTGAGAATTTACTTGACGTGTATTCGACCCATCATGACCTATGCGAGCATTATATTCGCACACATCGAAGGGTCTGGTATCCAAAGGATGCAAACTCTCCAAAACCGATTCATGCGTAAAGCCACGGGCGCCCCGTGGTTCGTGCGCAATAGGGAACTCCATGTCGATCTGAAACTGCCCACCATCAAGCATTTTATGAAACGCACCTCCAAGCGTTTCTTCGATCCGGCCCCCCATCACCCCAATCCCCTAGTGGTTAGTACAAACCCTCCCAAATCAGTAGAGTCCGCCGTCCACGGCACGCTCTGACCTACCCCGACGACCCTATCACCCTCCTACAGGAATCTAACCGAGAGACAAGCACTCTCAAAACTCACACACACAGACGCAGTCCGATATACCGTCCTCGCCGGCGAGGCCCGTCGCGAAGACCCTCTAATGGTAACCCTCCCCGTCCCTTGCTCGAGCCGGCCCGCGCCGAGCCAGTAGCTCTAAATTAGCCCCTAAATAATTCAACCCAGATCCAGCCGTCCCTAGCTGTCCCCCCAGCAACGCCCTAAGCCGAGGTCGAGTCCCGCAGGGGATGCCCTTAGCTGCTGCCCTAGCTGGAGGCATTCGGTGCCTCGCCACCAAGTCCGGTTACGCTGTAAAGATTCCCTGAATCAACAGCTATCACCATTCAAAAAACAAAAAACAGCAAGAAAATACTGCAAGAATATAGTGCGGGAAGAATTACTGTAGTACATGAATATTGTCTACGTCACTGCCCTGTATCGTCGTAAATAAACAGCAAGAGCGTGTATCCACGTTGTACGACTGACACCCTGTCTCTCATTCCGTACCCCTCTACAGCATCGTATACCCCCCAACCCAGCAACAGCAAATGTGCAGAGTGCACATTATTCTATGTTAGTAGATACAAATATTTGCAAGATTACCTACCTTAATAAGACTCTAAGAATGAACTGTTTCATTAAATCAGAGTCACACTTTTCTGTAATGACTATTAGGATGTCATTGGTACTGCCCCTCACTCTGTGCAATAACGAGGCTACACGTTTGCGGATGATAGCGTGAAAGCCATCCACTCTTGCTTCCACAAACATGCTTGAGGCACTACAGAAGAGGGGCAGCCCCAGTAGCATTCTAAAGCCATTGTTGTACTGGACGCGGAGCGCATTGAGAGATTTCTGGGTATAGCTGACCCACAGGCTGCTCATGTAGAATGTTTGACAGTATGCTTTGAACAGTGTAATTTTGACTTCATTACTACATCGAGCAAACCTGCGGGCCACCATGTTACACCTAATCGCCAATGCCCTCCGCTCTCTCTCAATATCGACTTGGTCATCAAGACCCTCTGTAATAATGTCCAAGATATTTAAACTGACGGACCCTCTTCAGCTCAACACCGTTTTATTCTATTGGGGGTACATTTGCCGGACACTTACCGGGGGCCTTGAAGACCTAAATACTCGCTTTTCAACGAGTTATACAGGAGGCCATGACTATGGGCATACGTTTCACAGATAGCCAATAGTCTCCTGAGTGCTCCTATAGTTGGACTCAGCAGGACCATATCGTCAGCGTAACTGAAATTGTTCATGCAAACATTATCAACTGAACACCCGATTCGTGTGCTGCTGAGTCCAACAATAAGCGCATTTACGTACAGGTTGAAGAGTTTGGGAGACATCAAACCACCTTGTCTCACCCCACACTCCAACCTGAATGTCTCGGAGAAGGTATTGGCCCCCCTAACGCTGTTTGTCTGGTTAGCGTACCAGAAATGGAACAGCCTTTGAAGCTGTGTATGCACGCCTGTTTTCTTGAGCTTTTGCCACAACACGTCGTACGACACAAGGTCAAACGCCCTTAACAAATCGAGAAAGCATGCATACACAGGTGTACTTCTCACTGTATAATATTGGACAGTGTGCTTGAGACTTAATATGGCGCTTTCAGTAGAAAGTCCAGTCTTAAAGCCGAACTGCGCGTCGTGTATATCTAAATGCTTTTCAAGTTCAGAATCAAGCACACTATCCAACACTTTTAGCCACAACTGTCGCCAAGGATATTGGCCGATAACTACTTTTTTGGACAGATCTCCTGTTTTATTTTTAACACCCGCATACTTTAAGTGTTCAATGCTGAGACCATCGTGACCAGGTGACTTTCCTCTCTTCATGCTACTTATAATACAACGAACTTGTTTAGCAGGCACATTCTAAACTCCTCTGGAAAATCTATTAATTTAAGTTTACTGTTGCACAATTGAGTATATTTACTTATCTGGTCATTTGTTCTCTGTCCCCAAATTACTTTGATTTTATTATGACTACTAAAATTTAAACTAGTTTTGCACACAATGCTATTTAACTCACATTTAATAACAAGCGGCATGTGATCTAACCAATACGTATCATATTTGTTACTGCTTGCCTCGCGGATTGACTCACCACGCAGTGGTCAAGCCACCGAGTGCACCCATGTGCGTCACTAATAAACGTGTAGTTATTCGAATCCCTACCTAACATATTAATGTCAGCACATATCCATTGATTTTCGGCACATAAACTATCTAATTCATGGCTGAATAATTCACCTGAATGTGCATTAAAGTCCCCTAACATAAAGATAGCTTCTACTGAACAGTTTTCAACAATAGCACATACCTCACTAAAGCATGCTGTAAAATCCGGTAAATTTTCAATCGAATCAATTGGCATGTAAACACTGAACACAAGAATAACGCGACCGCCTGTCACTTTTATTGCACTGTGACATGGTCCGCGCTCGCCGCTCCTTCCCCACACCTCAAGCCTCACCCCGCGCGTCACTATAAATAGCTCTGCAGACGACGCGCGAGCTTCTCCTTCGTCCTGCTGCAGCTACCGAAGTTAAGTACCGCCCTCTACCGGTCGGACCTCGCCTTCGCCGAACCCTCCCTGAGCTTAACTCACCCTACTCGTTATATCTTTGTACTTAGTTTGTGTTAACATCAACCCTAGTGTCAATAAAATTTGTATATTTTGTGTTCTGAGTGTAATTTATCTCCACTGAGTAGTTCCCGGTCGGCCACGTCTCTAAAACGTGTCCACCACGTTACATGTGGCGCCCAATTAAAAACGGCAGAAGGCTTCGAGTCGCGGGTTTACGGCTTATATGCTATATTATTTTCTATTACTGTGTGTGTTGTGTGAAATCCGTCCAGGCCAGTATACTTTCTAGATTTTTTTCTGTGCGTGAATATTGTGCTAACTATATCCACGTGTGTATCCTCATTTTTATTGCATCTATCTTAAATCTTGTGATATTACTCGTGAGTGATCGTGCCACGAGGTCTCGCCGCGCGGGCGCAAAAATAATTTCAACCCACCCACTTTCTACATTAATTTATCAATTATTTCTCTTACTACGTTTATTCTCGGACGGATTTCCACAAAAATATTTTTTTTCTTGCTATTGCTTGCGTTGTGATACCTATATCATCTTCGGGAAAAATGGCATTTGAAATTAAATTCTCGCATTTACAAAAAGCTGAACTACAATACGAAGTTTCTATAAGAGGAGGTGAGAAATCGAACACCGTAGACGAACTACGCAAACAGATTTCGAAGCTCGCTCCAGGTTCTCCATCCGAGGACCTTTTTGAATCATATTTGCCCCCCGAAGAAGATATAGCAGCCTTAAAAATTTCATTATCAAATCAAATCATTTATTCTTGTTGAAACATAGGTAAAATACAGTTCTCAAGTGTTATAATGGCATAACCCGCTATGTTTTGCCACGATACAATACAAGTTATAATATTATGTTGTCATGCATATATTATTACAATGTTTAATTTAATATAGAAAAATACATATTAACAAAACAAAATAAATTACAATGTCAGCAATAAAGAAAAACGAAATGTCATAGTCATTACATGTATTGAATTTAAAATTATTGCATTTATGTCAACAAAAATTGTATCAGGAAGTAGAAAGATCAAGATCATGTTAATTTATCTATCTTTTCCGTTAGAAACTCTGTAATACTATAATATGCTTTTTGGACAAGGAAATCTTTTAGACGTTTTTTAAAAAGTTTTACACTTAGCTCCTTCTCTTATTTAAAGCAAACAATAATATAAAAATGTTACAATCCAATCCGGACAAAAATCTTTCATCTAGAACCGAGTCACTTTTGCATCATATATACCATAGACTGAATCGTGTGAATTCGGACGCCCTATCGGTCAGGGACAGTATTGAGGCTATATGGAACGAATTTCATTCATTATACTTGCAACTTAAACCACTCACTTCTCGGCCCACTGGGCACAATTTGCAAACGGACTGCTCGATGGAGGGTACTCCAATGTTTCGCTTAGTTTACTTACCTATGAACGTAAACTTTTTTCCGATCTATCAAAATTTAAATACAATGGCAAGTCATGTGTGCGCGCTTTTATACAGAGAGTAAATGAATTCATGTCGAGTAGGAGCATCCCTGACGATAAGATACTCTCTTTTGCATTTGAAATTTTTTCGGATGATGCATTGACTTGGTACCGTAGCATTAAAGACAGTGTTTCGTCTTGGAGCCACCTCTGTCAATTATTAAAGAGAGATTTTAGCCCTCACAATTTCGACTATAGGTTGATGTCAGAAATAAGACTTCGTTCGCAAGGCGAACACGAAAACATAACCTTATATGTTGCTAAAATGCAGGGTTTGTTTTCCCGCCTTGATGCACCTATTAATGAATCCGACAAACTAGAAATACTTCTCAACAATATTAGACCTTGTTACACAAATTCTCTTTTGACCGCGAATGTGGTCGACATTCCCAGTCTAATAAGTGTATGCAGAAACTTTGAAAAATTCGATAGTCGACGTAGGGACTTCCGCGAACCCCCTAAGACGTCCGCTAACACCGTAGCATCAGAAAAAAAGGCGTCGGCCTTCTCGATTCAGGATCTTGTGTAACAATTTTAGGAAATAATTCCCATAAATATTTTTTAAACGACCACTACCAATTTGATAATTCCCATCAGCTAAAATTAACTACCGCAAGCGGTGAAAAATTAAATTCACTAGGGTCAGTGTCACTTCCTTTAGAATTTCAAAATAAATTAATTAACCTCGTCGTTCACATCGTACCTGAAATACAAAACCCCTTAATTCTTGGTATGGATTTTTGGAGAAGTTTTGGTTTGTTTCCTAATCACTTAGATTCTATTTTGCTTTTACAAAAGACACACACACGTCACTGAACTAAACATGTTGATAGTCACCTTGTTTCGTATGATAATCTAACAACCGACCAAAGAGCTACCGCTGACAACATTATCTCAAAATTTTCCGACATTTCTAATCAAAAGCGGGGTCTTGGTTGCACTTCTCTCATTACTCACGCTATCGATACAGGTGATACCCCCCCCCCCCCCCCATTCGTCAGCGTTATACCGCATGTCTCCCGACAAACAAGGCATTTTAATTAAACATCTCGACGAGATGCTCAAAGAAGACATAGTAGAACCGTCCGAAAGCCCCTGGTCAAACCCTGTCATCTTGGTTCCTAAAAAAAATGGTGAATTACGTTTTTGTTTAGATAGTCGTAAACTAAATTCTGTAACTAGAAAAGACGCTTATAATGTACCCTACATTTCAGAAATTTTAGATAACTGAAGAGATGCCAAATTCTTATCCAATTTAGATTTATCCAAATCATACTGGCAAACTTTGATTAAAGAAACAGATCGATGTAAGACCACCTTTTATATTTCCACGCGTGGTAAATTCCAGTTCAAGCGTATGCCTTTCGGATTGTCCAACAGTGGGCTAACTCAGCAACGACTTGTTGACATGTTGTTTTATGGTCCTGAATTCTAAAATAAGGTGTTCTGCTACGCTGACGATATTATCTGTATATCTTCCCGATTCGAGGAACATATCGCACTGCTATCCCGAATATTAGAAAAACTAAAAACAGCTAACTTAACTATAAATCTCGACAAATGTAATTTTATCAAAGATAAATTAAAATACCTGGGCTATGTTGTTGATTCAAAGGGTCTACACCCTGACCCCGATAAGGTCAATGCCATAAAAAATTACACCACTCCAACCAATAGAAAAGAAGTCCGTCGTCTCTTAGGCAGCGCCTAAGCGCCTGTCGTGGTTTAGGCGATTCATTCCAAATTTCAGCACTCTCGCTTCTCCATTAAATAAATTAACTTCACAAAAAAAAAAATCTCCTCCATTTTGTTGGTCTCAAGAAGCAAATGAAGCATTCAACAAACTAAAAGAATGTTTAATTTCTTGCACTGTTCTGTCTTGCCCCGACTACTCGGAGCCCTATGAAATCCATGCCGATGCTAGTGACTATGGCATTGGAGCTGTCCTTTGTCAGGTCTTGAACGGAGAGGAGAGAGTTATAGCTTATTATAGCAAATCGCTCACTAGTCAGGAAAAAAATTATAGTGCTACCGAGCGTGAAGCTCTTGCAGTCTTGTCCGCTATCGAACACTGGCGTTGTTACGTCGAAAACGGAACAAAATTCATTGTCTATATCGACCACGCTGCTCTCAAGTGGTTCTTAAAGCTAAACAACCCTACAGGTCGCTTAGCTAGGTGGGGTATTCGATTATCCGGCTATAATTTCGAAATTAGACATCGTCGAGGTCCCGAAAATGTAATACCCGATTTCCTTTCCCGTTCCATACCTGTTTCTCTCATTACAAACGCCGTCGATGAAAATGACAATTCTAGTTCAAATCCGCCAGTTTCCACTAATGATTCTTGGTACTTGAATATCTACAACGGATGTAAAACGTCCCCGACTGCCTTCGTTGATTATCAGGTTATAAACAATAAACTATATCGTTTCAAAAAAACCTTAAACCCACTCACTAGAGAATTTCAATGGAAGGAAGTGGTTTCGTCAGACCAAAGGTCTAATATCATAGCTGAAAACCATTCTTCGCCCACTGCTGGCCATTTCGGCATCTTCAAAACATACAAACGCTTGGCATTAAATTACTATTGGCCTGGAATGTACTCCGGCGTGGTTAAAGCTGTCAACTCATGCGACACATGCGTCGCCCACAAGCACCAAAATCATTCCACCTTAGGTCTTATGGGTACCCCTAAATCATGTACCAAACCATTCCAAATGCTAAGTCTAGATCTTATCGGTCCATTACCACCCATCAGGAAACAAAACACATTTATTTTTGTCATCAGCTGTTGTTTTTCTAAATACTGTTTGTTTTTCCCTATAAAACGGGCTACCGCATAAGAAATCATAACAAAAATTCTCGAGGAAAACGTATTCTTAGTTCACGGCATACCATCCACTATTGTCTTAGATAATGGAAAACAATTTATTAGTACAACATTTAAAAACCTATTAGACAAATACAAAATTCCAAATTTACACTACACACCGCTGTATATGTTACTGTAAAAGCCCAAACTACTGGTAAAAGTTCGAAATGTTCCACCATGGTTAGGTTAGGTTGTTAGGTTTTTTTTTAAAAAAAAGCTTACAACGCCATGCAAATGTTCCACCATGGTTTAAAAAAAAAACCTAACAACCTAACCTAACCATGGTGGAACATTTCGAACTTTTACCAGTCAGAGTTGGTAAATCTTAGGATTTACCGTAGTTCGGGCTTTTACAGTAACATATACACCTCACGTAAACTCAGTCGAACGATATAATAAAACTATTATAACAGCTATTTCTACTTTCATTGAACACGATCAACGGATATGGGACACACTTATTCCTAAAATACAATTCGCTATTAACTGTGCTGTTAACGAAACGACTGGTTTCTCACCATCTTTTCTTGTCTTTGGTCGTGAATTGGTCACATGTGGTTCACATTATATTGTCAATAAACCTGACCCTAATATAATCCATGAGCCCCGGGATAGCTACGCTGAGTCTCTTGGCTACTTATCCTCTATTTTCGAGAAGGTACAGGAAGTCCTATTAGCGGCCCATCGCCGAAACTGTCAGTCGTATAATCTTCGTCGCAAACCCGCTGAATTCAATGTCGGCGACATAGTATGGAAGCGCACATTTTACCTTTGTGACAAAGATAAATGTTCTAGTAAAAAACTAGCACCTAAATTCGTAAAGTGTAAGATTGTTGCCAAAAAGTGCCCTCTAGTATACAAGTTGTCGGACATGTCTGGTCAACCTCTCGGCGAATGGCACATGAAAGATCTAAAACTAATAAACTACAAAGAATAACAATGTCATTACCATAAATGCCATCTAAACCTATCTAACAAAATATACGTTTCATTCTATTTTACCTAAATACTCCCTTAAATGTCATGCTAAATAGTGTCTTATAATTCTCCAATGCTAAACTAAATATACAATTTTTTTTCTCCTATAGTTCAGTGGTTAGAAGGCCACTGTCGAGTCGACCGCTGGTTCGATTCTCGTCTGTTGAGTGTTTTATTTTCTTATGTGGGTCTACTCCCCCTTGCACGTCTGCTTCGGTTGGTGTACTAATCACCGCATTCTATCCCGAAGTCTAGCGCTCTGGAATAAGTTCTTCCAACAAATAACTTAATATAACATTATTTAGAAATCCTTTTACTACTACATAACGCACGCGTGCATTCTTCCACGCATAGCAACAGCGCAGCGCCAGATGGTCAATGAATCATCTTGTTTACTCGATTCGCTACTCATAATGCGAATTGTTATGTTTTGTCTCAGCAACTACTTACTAATAGGTTGTTTTATTATCTTTCCATCGAGCGGATCTGTTTAGAAATTTTATTCTTAATTCATCTTCTGCTAAAAACATAGATTTACCTTTTAAATAAAAAACATATTACCCCGTTAGTTAGTCCTTGTTATATGTATATAGCCTAAACAGATCTTCGCATCAAAACAAAATACAAGTGTGAATGTTTGGCTTACACACTGCCATAATCGAAGTGGGTAGGCTTTACAAACACGACGTGCGATACCTCATATCGATAGGGCGTCCCAAATTGTTTACTCAATATGCAAGATTAAAAGGGCAATATACTTACATACTTATAGGGTCATATGTCTACCTACAAAGTTTCTAACCCCCCTATAAAACTGCTTTCAGAGACGACCTTCCGGCAGAGGAGCTGCAGGCGCTGGAAGAGGAATTTTCCCTCAGGAAAAATTCTGGCCTAATGGGGCAAGTGTGACATGGTCCGCGCTCGCCGCTCCTTCCCCACACCGCAAGCCTCACCCCGCGCGTCACTATAAATAGCTCTGCAGACGACGCGCGAGCTTCTCCTTCGTCCTGCTGCAGCTACCGAAGTTAAGTGCCGCCCTCTACCGGTCGGACCTCGCCTCGAAGCCTTCGCCGAACCCTCCCTGAGCTTAACTCACCCTACTCGTTATATCTTTGTACTTAGTTTGTGTTAACATCAACCCTAGTGTCAATAAAATTTGTATATTTTGTGTTCTGAGTGTAATTTATCACCACTGAGTAGTTCCCGGTCGGCCACGTCTCTAAAACGTGTCCACCACGTTACAGCACATAGACGCGGGTTAATGCACTCAATAACAGACACTTGTTTAAACGCTTCCTTGCGCCACAGTATTGCCACTCCTCCATAGGGCCGGCCTCTAAGTATGCCCGCAGAAATATCGACCGCTGACGTGCCAGTGTATGCGAAATCCTCGTCAATAGTGCCAAGGAACGATATGTCGTGTGGGTGTAGCCACGTTTCTTGCAATGCTACGATATCCGATAGCTTACATAAGTTGTGCACACAGTTGAGAGATCTCTTAACTGATTTACAGTTAAAGCTAATAAATGAAAACTTAGTCTTTATATATTTTTGTACAAGCATTATTTACCGACATGTTTTCGGACTGTCATCACGTCCCATGCCTCTGTTAAAATAAATGAAACGTCGAAAAGATACACCTTCTGGCCAAAGAAAGTCATTTAAAAATAGTGCGAGTTTGTGCTGTGGTACAAGAATTTTATAGGCACTATAATTTCTTTCCTTTTTCATTACTATTTTTTTAAGCGACACATCTGTCTGAGTTTTCGACAGAATATAACTAGTGATATCGCTTTCTGTTGTCTGCTTATCAACATTCGTGATGAAAAGTGGGACTTTAGTATCAGCTGCTCGGAATTTGTTACTCGGCTCCATTGTAGCTTTTCTTTTATTGCCTGTAAAGCGATATTTCGCTTTTTTGCCCCACACAACTTTCCATTCACTTTCCTTTCGATTAATATTAGGCGGATTGTGATGGTCCTTATCACTTCCGCTTGCCGCTTGTGATATAGGCCACTCCGTAGACTTACGTTCAAATTGCTGCTCATGCAACGGGTCGGTGGTAGGGCAATCCGTATGCGTTATTGGTTCTCGTGTAAGTGAGAGAGACACACTAGAATTGAGTCCGGGCGACAAAGACGGCAACTGCACCGACGTACATACCAACGGCGCGCAGGTTGTATTATCTATGAAATGAGGTAGATCGGTTTCTGACGGGTCCGTCATACACGGACGATTTTTCCGATCACCCACTCTTTTGAAATTAATATTCTGCAAATTGCTATGGGATTGATATTCACATTGCACAAATTCGTTCCTTAACTCATCCAGTTGCTTGTTTGTTACATAGCTTTCTTTTATTATACTCAGCTAATTTTGCAATACTAATAGGTCTTTCTTGTCTCGACCTCACACAAAGGGTGGCAGTCCAAAGAGGAGTACGCCAAGGAGATACTATTTCTCCCAAACTGTTCTCTTCGGCATTAGAAGACGTGTTCCGACTGATGGACTGGACCTCCAAAGGGGTCAATGTTAACGGGGAAAAGCTGACACATTTAAGGTTTGCTGACGATATAATACTCACAGCAGAGTCCTTCAACCAACTACGGGATATGTTGGAAGACCTACATTCCGCTTCGTCAGCGGTAGGACTTAAGATGAATATGAGCAAAACACAAATAATGTGTCAAGAACAGGTCGATCATATTCTCATACATGGTAATCCAATCAAAAGGGTCCCAGAATACGTATACTTGGCCAAACGCTGACTCTCAACAAAGATGGCCAAAGCAGAGAAGTCAGTCGACGTATTAGACTCGGGTGGGGTGCCTTTAGGAAACTGTCCGAAGTGCTAAAAGGAGATATCCCGATGTGCCTAAAGAGAAGACTGTTCGACCAATGCGTGTTAACAGCTATGACCTATGCAACGGAGACCTGGACTCTCACTAAGCAAACTGCACACGACCTGCAAATCACCCAAAGAGCTATGGAGAGAGTAATGCTCGGTATTTCCTTAAAAGATCGCGTGACCAATGCGGAAATCAGAAGGCGAACTAGAGTAACCGAAATTACTCATAGGATTGCTTCCCTGAAGTGGAGATGGGCAGGTCACGTATGTCGTAGAGAGGATGGAAGGTGGAGTCGCAAAATCCTTGAGTGGCAACCGAGGACTGGTCGTAGAAGTGTTGGTCGACCCCCGGCTAGATGGAGCGACGACATAGTGAAGGTGGCGGGGAAGAAATGGTCGAGACTAGCCCATAGCCGAAACGAATGGAAGATGCATGAAGAGGCCTTGGTCCAGCAGTGGATAGCATCCGGCTGATGATGATGATGATGAATAGGTATTTTAGAAGTCTAGTTGCGTCGATATGATCGAAGGTGACCGGCGGTAATTTTTGCAATTCACATGCAACAAATATCAGCACTTCCTCAGGATCTATTTCTTTAAGCAACGCTATTACATCATAGAGATCTCTCTGCGACTTCCCATCTTTTCTACGCGAGATTTTGCGCCTGGAAGTGCTAATCGAGTCGAATAGTAAACTTTTTGCAGATTCAATATCCTTAGCGGAGAACGCTGTGGTACACAATCTCACTAAACTCTCCTTGTCCATTACATCGATTTTATTTTGGACGAAGACTTCACAAATCACTATATTACAGTTTTTACACTTAATAACATTTGTAGTCGTCATTTTCCTATCGTGTGACAACAATGACGCAACCGCACGGCGCACGCACATGCGAAAGACTGTACTTTAAAGTAGTGCCGTGTGTTTGATTGAAACGCGTAAGCGCTACGAAAATTCCGGGCGCTTACGTCTTTTTTCTTGCCGTTCCACCGCAATTACGTATTCTGCGGTCGCCAACGAGCTACTAAGATTTACGGCTAGAGTAAGCAATCTACTACCAAAGTATAAGGAACACAGAGCTACAAATACAATAATTTAGAGACAGCTTTATACCTCTTCCTTATTAACAGTTATTTAAAGGAACAAAAAGTAAACAAAACTATGTCTACTACATTTCCTAGTTCTTTGTGGGGTTGTTGTACTCAAAGTAAAAATGATGATAAATCTGTCAAATTATTTTTTAGTAAAGGAAAAAATTCAATCGCGGGCAGGATTCGAACCTGCGTCTTCTGGTTTGATATACCAGACGCTCTGACCTCTAAGCCACCGCGAACCCCCAGATGTAACAAATACTTATGACATAGAAATAATTAAATTTAGTTTTTTCACTTTATTTTATTTCTTTATCTCCAGGAGTTCCTCTGTTTGTTGATAGTCCAATCCTAATAGCCATGAAGTTACTTTTTTTTTACATACTTGTGTATTATCATGAAACATATTCTTAAGTTTATTAATGTGATTGTATATTCTAGGTCCAATAAAGTTATAAAACTTTTGTGCAAATCTAGTTTTTGTTTTATAAGTCTTGCAGACAGTATAGTGCCTTCTTGTATTTATTAATGCTTGAGTAAACGCCGATTGATCTTTATGTTGTCGAAGTACACTAAACAATATGTACAACTGTCTAACAGTTAGTACTCCTGTTTCCTGATATAATTTCCGGGTAGAGAAGAGTCTAGGTTTGAAGAAGGTAACCTTTAGAATCAGTCTTTGGGCTCGCTCCAATTCCAATAACTTTGTTTTGTCAGTACCACCCCATGACGTAATACAGTAGGTAACAATAGATTGTATCAGGGCATAGTAAACCATGATCAATATTTTCCTATCAGCTACATGCCTAATAAAATAATTGCATGAGAGTTGCAAAAATAAATTCTAAAAGTATCCGTCCGCGCTCAATCGTGGTTCAGTTAGCTTCCCCAAGACTTCGCGACCAACTTTTGGCTTCCACTATCAACTACAACAAGCAAAACTCACACAATAAACTAAATAATTCGCAGCTCGGATATACTGGACCTACTACCCCTATTTATATTACTGAACACCTGTCTCCTGGCAACAAGACCTTGCACGCCGCTGCTAGATTGAAAGCTAAGGAAAAAGGATACAAGTATATATGGGTACGTGGTGGTAGGATTTTTGTGAGAAAAATCGAAGGCTCCGAACAAATCCTCATGAGAAATATGGACACCATAGATAAACTTGTTTAGGTACTTACTTCACTTTCCTTTTTTAAATATTAATTTCGATGTGTTATTATGTCATACTTACTTTACAATTCACAAAATTAAACATTTATTACCAAAATATGCGAGGTCTGCGTACTAAAACGCATAACTTTTATCAGCAAATGTCTTGCGAAACTTATGATGTTATAATTTTGACCGAAACTTTGTTGAATAGTCCCATTATGAGCTCAGAGCTATTTGATAGTAGGTATATAGTATACAGAAGGGATAGGGAAGGAAAGAAAAAAGATGGAGGCGGTGTATTACTAGCCGTTTTAAAAAAAAAAAAATCCAAACGTATGTATACCCGGGATAGTCGATGTGAAGATTTATGGATAATTATTGAAAGCCCAGATATTGGAACTACTCGTCAAATAGCTCTGTGTGCTGTCTACTTACCACCTCCTGTGCTGCGTGCTAGCTTAGGATGTTTCACTGACAATTGTAATGCTGTGTTCGAGCAATCCGGGCTGCATACCTGTATAGTTGGCGACCTTAATTTAAGTAATATAAGCTGGAACCTTGTAAATGACTCTTCGTGCACTTACGCAACAACCGGCCCTAGTCAAATTTTATTAGATTTTCTAAACGTAAATAAACTCGTTAATTTTTTTTTGTTTTTAAAATTAATAATATAAATAATAACACTTATCGAATATTAGATTTAATTTTAACTAACTTACCGTCTTGGGAAGTTCATGCTAATAATCCCTCTTAGTAATATTGATTGTTGATTATATAATTGATTATGATATAATTGATATAATTGATTATTATATGATATTGATTAATCAAGATTATAAAGTTATTTTAGTAAAAGGAAGGTTAATGAGATGGTCAGTATATTCTACAACCAAATACAGGAAATAATAGAAAAGTATATCCCTACCGGTGCACGCCAGTTATCAAAATTTCCGCCCTGGTTCGATAAAAGTCTAATAAGAACACTAAAAGAGAAAGAAAAACTGAGAAAGCGATATAAAAAATACAAAAACCCATTGGATGGAATTGAATTCGGATTACTTTGTAAACGCTGCTCAGCAATAGCTACTGTATGTTATAATAATTATCACCGACAGTTAGAAATAGAGCTCACTAAAAATCCCAATCGTTTATGGTCCTACATTAAGCAAAAAAGAGGTGGTTCAAGTTCTCTCCCCGCTACCATGACTGATGGAATCGCTACCTCGTCAGATTGCCTTGAGATTTGTAAAATGTTTGCTGCCCATTTCTCATCAGTGTTCGATGATGCGAGTGCCGGTCAAAATATAGTCTTCAAGTTTTTTTTTTTTTTAAACGTTGCCCCACACTAGGATTTTCTCCTGTGTCGTGGGTGCGTTTACAAACACAAATTCTCACATACACATTAGTCACACAAACACTCACACTCACAGTTATCTTAACGTAATGAATAAATACAGTCTGCCTTTGGCTGTTCCATCCATTGAACACAAAGATATACAAAAAAACTTAAGTCGTTGGATCATCGGAAAGGTGCTGGCCCCGATGGTATTCCACCTGTCTTCGCGTCTATGTGTGCGTCCTGTTTGGCGCTGCCTTTGTCCATGATTTACAACAAATCTCTTTCCACAGGCAGATTTCCAGACTTTTTTTTTTTTATTCGTGATAGGCTTACGCTTGATCGCCAGTTTGCCTGACGTTAAGCGATACTGCGATCTACGATGGAGCGCGCTTGCCTAGAAGAAACCGATTCACTCGTGATTTAAAGACACCCAGATTATATCTATCAGGGAAGACCCACTCGGGAAGCGCATTGCATATTTCAGCAGTACGCATTATAAAAGTGGACTTAAAGCGTTTCGTTCGGGTTTTTGGAATGTCCACCGTGAATCGATGATGCTTTTTCGTGCTTCTGGTCGTCCGATTGTGGAAAGGGCTAGGGGGAATGAGATCGTGGAGTCTGATGCACACTCTCCGAAATTTATCCGATAAAAACCGATAAGCTAGCAACTTTGCGGCGATGTTCAAGACTTTGGAGTTTAGCTCGGAAAAGGGAGTCGTTGCCAATGAGCTTATTGGCACGTTTCTCGACGGACTCCAACGCCTCGAGCTGGTACTTAGGCGATCCATCCCAAAGGTGCGAACGACCGTTCCATGCACGACCGAACTTGTGCTTTATACAATGTGAGCAATTGTTCCGGCGTGAAGTAACGCCGCACCTTCGAGAGGATACCCAGCTTTCTGGCAGCTATTTGAGATTTGGACTCTATATAGGAGCCGAAGTTGAGGGTTGACGTCAGAGTAACGCCCAAGAGCTCAAGGCACAAGATACATTCCGGAAAGTAGGAGTCAGTTGGAATGGGCTCTTTTTGGCGGAAACAGACACGCCTGGGTCTTGGCAGCATTGAATTTGACCAGATTGGCATCGCCCCATTTGGAGACAGCCTGAAGGGACAAACTCAGACGCTCGACCATGGCCTCTCTTAGAGACAGGATTTCTGGTCCACCGTTTCGTGCGCTGGCTGTGTAGCTCTCTACAACGGTGCTGTCGTCTGCGTACCCAAAGATACCGAGTATTGACATTTGGAAAAAGGCTAAAGTAGTACCAATTTATAAATGTAATGTTAAGGACAATGTTTACAATTATAGAACTATATCTATTCTGTCCACTTTCGCAAAAGTATTTGAATCTTGAATATGTCCGCATATACAAACACATCTCAAACTTTACTAAAGCAACTCTCAGCACGGGTTCGTCAGTTCTAGGTCCACCTGCAAAAATTTTCTAAACTTTACTGAATCGTTGTACGAGTCTATCGACTCCAACAAGCAGATAGACACGGACTTCAGTAAGGCCTTCGACCGGGTCTCACATAATATCCTCCTAAAAAAATTATCTGCTTACGGAATCAATGCTGCTCTTTTGGACTGGTTTAATTCATACCTTAAAAATGGCTCTTTTTTTGTAGTAGTTAATGGTTTTCAATCAGATATCCATAATGTCACATCTGGCGTACCACAGGACTCACACTTCTGTAAAATTATTTTATTAATGATATTCCTCAGATCTTTTATTTTTCCACATGTCACATGTACGCAGATGACCTTAAATTTTCTAAAGTAATAGAGTCGGAAGATGATGTTAAATTACTTCAAGATGACATCGATAGACTATCTAAATGGTGTGATGAAAACGACATGCTTTTGAATATCAAAAAGTGCTAGCATATCAGATATTCTAGAAAAATACGCATAGTGTCATCAGTTTATCGTATTGGCAACGATACCATCCAGACTGCGACTGAAATTAAGGACTTGGGAGTTATATTTGATAATAAGCTTAATTTTGAACTGCACCAAGAAAGTATAATAAAACGAGTCTCTAAAATATTAGGATTTTTAAATCTTTCGAAGCCCTAAAACTAAAATAATCTTGTCAGTCAACCTTTGTTATTATTTAAAGTTTATTTTCTGTAAATAACTTATTACCGACATGAAGTGCGACTTATGCGGCAAGGGTTGCACCGAATGAGTACAATGTTCGGCCTGTGAAAAAAGCTTTGATTTCAACTGTGCAGGTATAACCGAAGCCGGTTGGAAAAGACTAGGAGCTGAACGCAGGGCTACTTGGAAATGTTTCATGTAAATCACTTTCCCCGACCCCTACGCCTATGAAAGAGCAAGTAACCCTGGAAAGCGTATTGAAGGAAATTCGTGACATCAAACTTCAATTACATGAATAACCAGCAGTAATGGAAGACATCAAGTGCATAAAAAATGAATTTCAAGAACTGATATCTACCTGCCAATTCACTACAGACAAAATAGATGAACTTGAGGAGAAATTAAAAAACGTGGATAAACAAATTGTCAACATTGAGCAAAAACACAGCATTGGAGTCATGTTTTAACGATGTTAAAATTCAAGTCCTCAACTACGAGCAAAGGTCGCGACTCAATAATGTTGAGATCAAGGGTGTCCCGCAAAGAAAAAGAGGAAAACCTGTTCAAAATCATTGACACTATAGGCGTAAAGGTTGGATACTCATTTCCTAACACGCAAATTAACTATATTTCTAGGATCACCTCTCACAACTCTAAGGACAAGTCCATAGTAGTAAGTTTTATAAATCGTTACATCAAGGAGGACTTTATAGCATCTGCGCGGGCGCTGAAAATATTGACAGCAAAGGACTTAGGCTTTCAGGAGTCACAACAGCGTGTGTACGTTAATGATCACCTCAGTGCCGAATCTAAAATACTGTTACGCCGAGTAACTAGGACGACGGAGATGGGTCACGGAGATTCTGGATTAGTCGATGAAGCAGGTAGAAAACAAACAAGAGGAATATGCTAGAATGCGGCACCCGCAACAAAAAGAAAAACAAACAAAACACAATAGCGTGAGACCGGGCTCAAGGTCAAGGATTAACAATGGCGATTGTAAACATCTATTGTTCGCAAGTTGAATAAAGGACGTAAAACATCTATTGTCTCAAAAATGCGGGCTGGTCGCATTCTTGAGATTTATCGAGATTTTTCGAATCCAGAATCTTCGTGGCTCATATAAATAATGGTCGACAGCGTCGGCAAGGGCAGTTCAGTTTTGGACACATCGAAGTGAAGATCGAAGTGAAGTACCAAGTGATTATCAGTGCAGTGTAACAAGTGCTAGTATAGTGACTGTTCGTGTGTTTTCCTGTGTGTGTTTGTGTAGTGAATAAAGTGACTGTTTATTTCGGTGAAATAAGTGGTATTTAATTTATCCCGAACCCCAGCTCGTAACAATACTATTAAATAAAACCAAAGAATCTGCAAAGGCTAACAACTATAACTACGTTTGGGTGAAGTTTAGCAAAATTCACGTCCGCAAGAACGATACTTCGCGTCCATTTGTTATTAGTAAAATTCAAGATTTAAACAAAATTGCTTAAACATTTGTTTCTCTGATTACATAAATATGATATGTTTTGTCAACATTGAATGCCTTAAATTTTTATTTGTAATATTTTCTATAGATTTTAATTGTTACTGTTTGAAACTTTGTTTAGGATTTAGTACCCCTGTCTTACCGACACTACGCACACATACGTGTAACTCGCAGATCTATCATCGGTCTGTTCATTTTCTAGTAAAAAATGCATTCCATATGTTCACACCCTGAGGATAGGTATGTCTTACTGGGCGATTTAAATTTAAGTGGTATTTCCTGTCAGTTGGATGACGGCGATAATGCGCTTAATCCAAGTAATGCTAACAGTGATGACGAATACTCATTAATCGACGTTTTGAATACCCACAATTTAAAACAATACAGCGTTGATATGACAGAGGGGCATTAAATTACACTACGTATACTATACGTGTTTAGTATTAATTCGATACGGTATAAAAATAAAAAGCAACAAAAATGAGATTTTTTTTTTTTCAAACTAACTAAATAGAAATTATACCGACGGAGAATATTGTTATTTATTTTTCTAATTAAATCACTGTCCGTCGCTAAGCATTTTAATTTGTGAAATGCTAAAATAATCCTATTTTTTAGTTCATCAATTGTATTTACCTCTGAGGCATACACTTCACTCTTAATGTACCCCCACAAAAAGAAATCCATGGGAGTGAGATCTGGATATCGTGGTGGCCACCGAACAGGTCCAAATCGACCGATCCATTGCTGCCCAAACATTTCTGTGAGCCGCTCCCTGGAAGCTACCACAAAATGTGGAGGCGCTCCGTCCAGCTGGTGCCACAACTTGCGATGAACGGCTAAGGGCAGTTGGTCAGTGTACTCGGCCACAGGACCACTTAACAGTTCTAAAAATTTCGCTGCTGTAAGGGTGCCGTCAATAAAAACTGGGCCGATAATATTATTATTATGGATACCAGCCCACACATTAAGAGAAAATCTGTACTGGTGTTCAGATTCACGAAACACATGTGGATTTTACAAACTCCAGTACCGGAGGTTTTGCCGATTCCAGATGCCGTTCCTAGTAAAAGTACTCTCATCGGTCCATATTACATTACTTAGGAAATTACGGTCTTCGGTTGTTTTATTTAGTAGCCATTGGCAGTAACTGCTCCTGACCGGCAAGTCTCTCGATAACAAAGCTTGCACCTTCCGATATTTGTAAGGTTTGCGTTTGTTACGTTTTAAAACCTTGTGGATGGTTCTATGGCAAACCCTAAATTGGCGGGCGGCTCTGTGGAGACTCGTTGTCGGGTTGCGGGAAAAATGATCTAAAATTCGTTCTTCCCAAGCAGCGGGTATTTGCCGCGGTGGCACTCCCTCCTGTTGCGGCACGATACTTTTATTTTCCCGTATTCTTTGTACTGCCAATTGTATGGTGCGGGCGTTCCTAGGGCAATTGCGGCTGTCACCATACCTATCTCGGTATGTTCGCAGAGCTAAAGCTGCGTTTCCACGGCATTCGCCGTAAATTAAAATCATGTCCGTGTATTCTGACGCCGTGTAAGTTACACGAGGCATTGTTTACACACACACACGCAAAGTTTAAGTTAATTATCACAACAAAAGCAGTCAATCACAAAAAAAACACTAACACTAAATAATAATAATCCCAAGTTACGTGTCCTGTCACAATAAAAAAAAAGAAATATTGTCTGTCTTAAACTTATTTAGTGTCCTATGACAATAACAAAATAACAATTGTCAGCGCGCGAGTTCGACAAAACAAAAGCGGCGCAGGAGCGTGTTACGTAACATAAGTACGTTCCCAAAGGATGGCGCCGGCGAACTGAAAAAACTAGTTTTTAGCTGCCGATCGCAAAGTTCTAAGATGCAATAGCAACACAGTGACCTATTTCTATTTCTTTTACGCGCGGGATTTTTTGCTATGATTGTCACTCTCGTAATGAAAGTACAAGTGTGTGTATTTATTGCTTCCTTGTTTGCATTTCCATCATAACATAATCAGCTGTTAGGAAAGATACATCGTGTTCAAATGTGGAAAAAACTTAAAAAATCATTTTCGACTAAACTACTGCTCCTATTTAATTGATTTTTGGTACACAGCTTGAACATGGTACCTAGTATATGCAGTTTAAAGAAAAGCCCCTCTGTCGTATCAACATTGTATAATAACATATTAAATACGTACGGTAGAATATTAGATCTTGTACTATCTAATGAGTCCCTGACTGTGTTGGAATGTGAGGATCCTCTAGTTCCTATAGACCCTCATCACAAAGCTCTAATTATTAGATAGAAATCCATCGAGAACTTATAACATTATATTAAAACCGAGCGTATTAAAGCGAAAGGTGACTATAGCGCGATTAATTCTGAAATCGCAAGGGTAGACTGGCAGAAGGAGTTTCAGAATCGAAATATTGATGACGCTCTTGAATATTTCTACTCCATTTTGTATCGATTGAGGGATAAGTACATACCTAAAAACGTACGTACATAAATGCAATAATCGCAATAATTTAAATACTTTAGTAAATACAAAATATATGGTAATCGGTCTGACAATGAAACATATAAACTATTAAGGGAAAGAATCAAAAACATGGAGCAGAAATGCTATCAAAATTATATTAAATTGGTTGAAAGTTCTATAAAGGATAACCCCAAACATTTCTGGTCATTTACTAAATTACGGAGGAGATCATTTGGCATCCCAAGTTCAATCAAATATGGCGACATCGTGGCTAATATCGGTGATTCTATATGCAATATATTCTCAGATTTTTTCCACTCCACATTCTTACAAACTTCTCCAAACACATATATCAGAAGCCCAACTTCAACCCAAGACTCACTCTCGGATATCACTAATATTAATATAAATGGCACTGAGATACTTAAAATATTAAAAGGTCATGGGGTCTCAACCCGAACAAAGTAAACATAGTTCAAATAAAATACTACTAGATGGCGTCACATGTATCGATTTGCAAAAAGCGTGTGTTTAAAGTGGAAATTATACAAAAAAAGACCCTGAAAAAAATATGTACTAATTAAAAACCAATTCTAAGCATGGGAAGATTAGATTTAAATCAAATTTCCGCAATTATACGATATCTAATATTGTCCTCGTAATTCTGACTTTCTTTATGAAAATAGGTGGCACTGTTTATAGTTTTGTTTTAAAAATAGATGGCGCTGTTTGCAGTTTCTGAATTTCGATGATGCTAATGTGCAATTCCCGTATTTTTTATAAAATAAAGTAGTAATAATAATAAATCTTTATTATTTTCAGACGTGAAGTTTTTATAATATGTTTTTTGTACCATAGGGGTTGAAGCGCTAATACATACCTACTATGATCTGATATGCCAATATATACTTAGAGACTTACACCTACATACCTAGGTAGTTACCAAGGTTTAGGCACCTAGGACTTACCATATACCTATACACCTAACAATACAATAGGTAGGAAGTACTACAAAATGTTATTTATGTAGTTTAAATAGGTTCGTACTAGGTAGATAGGTATATAGGTATTTCTCGCACCGGCACACATCGGCGCGCTGCGCAGCGGCTCGGCCACTCCGTGGGTAGGAGCGCGAGCGCTCCGATTACAAACAATATCTACAACTACACGCGCAAGTTGTCGTTTGTACAAGCGCAAATAAGTGCGTGAAGTAAGTAGGGTTGCCGGCGCGCTGCATAGGTACCATATCTATAATAGGTAGTGTAGGTATACATATGGTACCTACATACAATAAAAACATAAATTTCTTTTCTTTCTTTCTTCTTTCTTTCTTCATACATAGGTACATATTTAACAAAGTATTTTAAAACTAAAATCCGTTAGGTACTCAAAATGAAAAGGCAAATAAGTACCTAGGTACCTAATAATAATAAGAATTAAACTAAACGAAATAATATGAAATTTTTCTAAGAATAAAATATAAATGTTTATGCTCTTTTTAACAAAAAACACGAATATTTAGCCGTGCTCGCTCGCCAACATGATGACGCGCCCATAATAAAGCCCCAAAATAACCTACCTATAATAAAACTAGTGTGCGTTTGAGGGTCGATTTCAAATTTGGGGTCAAAAAAGTGTGAATTGCATGATATTTGAAAAATGTTAAAAAATTTAATGTTTAAATATCTAGGTACGTTCATTAGTTAAAAAAACACATGCTAATCAAACAAACCTTTAATTTTTTCCAATAACAGGGAAAATACAAATTTTTTAGTGACACGAATGAGCAACATAATTTCTCTAATGATATTTTGTGATTTACTAATGAGATCTCTGGTTACACTAATGAAAGTATATCTTTATTATTTTTCTATGTTACTAAATAATCAACAAAACATAAAATATTTGTCATTAACATTATTTGTAGCAGGTGCAGTGGCCAGCGCATAAACCTACCCTCAACCTACTGTCAAATTTCTTTGAAGGATCTTCAATTTACTGCAACAGTGTAAAAAGTGTCAAGTTCCATTAGGAAACTTGGACAGATGGGGAAGGTTGATGTGCTGGCCACCGTACTACAGACATTAATTAGTTTAAACTGAATTCCAAAACAATAACTTATTCAACTAAGCTAATCAATGGTATACATTTCTGATTTCAGTCTTCAAAATTCGATAACGCTAATCGTTTTTCATTGCGAATACCTACCAACTTAATTAATCAATCTGATATGGAATCATCATTTTCACATTTCTTTAAAAATTCAAGAAATTCTTTTTCATGACCTGTCGCTTTTGTATGATTATTTATAAAAGATTTGTTGGCCCAGGAGTGTCGAATACTGCGGAGACTTGAAGTTGATGGCGCGCTGTCGTGTAACATTGGATCGGTATTGGCATAGCGAATGGTAACATCACGAAATACCTTAATTCTTTTGTTTTCCGGGATGACCTTTACATTTTCCATTGTAGATTCAATGGGAGTATTATATATTTTGAAAAATCTCATATGTTTGCCATGTTTACAAGCGACATTTAAACATTCGAAACAGCTCTGTTTTCTAAATTCTAGATAAGCAGAATCGGCAGCCCAAACGACCTGAAAGAAAAAAATATGTATTATTATTACATTTTGTATGGTAACATCAGTATATTTTTTCATAATTTATTTTTTTGTATAAAATATGTACCTGATGAACTGTCATAGTCCCCTTGAAAGTAGCAATATCTTTAGGCAACATTAATTCCTTTAATTTAATTTCGTGCTCCTGAATAATACCCATTTCTACGTTTTTTCTATTTCTTCGAATGGTGTTAAGAAAGGCATCAAAGTCTCCGACATCCTGAAGACACCTTAATTCATAATCCGCGGTCCTTTTGATCACTGCTCCAATGTCATCAGGAGCACCCTTGCCGTGCCCAGCTTCTTGGTAATTCCATGTGACAAGATTTAATTCTGGGAAGTCATTCCTTAATTGGGTTAAAATATAAAATATATATTTATTTCTATACTGGCTAGAGGGACTATCTGTTAAAATGTGAATGCGATTAATTTGTGATGATCTGTTAAACACAAATTTAATTATATAATTTAGATGAGCCCACACTGCCGCTGCGTCATGACGGGTGCATTCACTGGCTGTGCAAATAGAGTAGGCTTGAGTAGCATTGGAATCATGTTTTAAATAAACCACTGCTGTATGAAGTGAGACTTGACCCCGGCTGCCACCAAAGTGCATACTTTGTACTTCCTCCGCATATTTATAAGAATAGTTTTCGCAAAAATCCATATGGATCAAGGTTTCATTGATAGTTAGAGCTTCTTTCAAACATTTAATAGTAGCGTACTGGTTGACAATATTACTCGTGTGTGATAAAAATTTTAGCAGCATATTTTCCAGTTCAATTATCAGGTTACGTGGATCAGATCTCTTTGCTTTCTTCTTGATTATTTTTATTTCTTTAGTATCTACTTTCTTTGTATCTCTTTCCCATACCATATACTGTATTTCTTTATCATTTCGGAATTCTATATGGTACTGCTTTATCTTTACATGAAGCGCATTTGCGATTAAGACAATCAAGTCTATATTTACTGGTTTCTGACACTTACGCGAATATTAGACATTGAAATAAAACTACTTTTTACGGATTTTATCGCGTTGTATTGATAATATTTGATTCCCGACGTTTCGGATCCTTTACAGCATCCATGGTCACGGGTAGACTAAGTTGTTGGACGTCTTAATGTTACAATTACTAACAGCTACCTTACATTTTTGTTAATTATTGGCGATCCGATTCACGCAGAATGAGCTCACCGTATCCTTCGGTCTTGCAGTTTTGGACTTGGATTTTGATTTTATGGAATCTATAATGGGGTTCCAAGCAGGTGGTAAGACCCAGCCATCTTCTCTATTGAAATTTGGATGTTTTTTAATTTCAATAGCCTCACGGATCATCCTGGGAAGGAATCGGTTTTCTTTTGCGAGGACTTGTGGTTTATCAAATCTGATGTAGTGCTGGGCCTTGTCTAGAGTATGTTCACAAACTGCTGACTTCTTGAAACGGCGGTGTTTGACATCAGCGATGTGTTCTTTTACGCGGATCCCTATACTTCTTTTAGTTTGGCCTATGTAAGAGAGACCGCAATCACAATCTAGCTTGTATACACCTGCATCTTGCAGAGGTATGTGGCACTTGACAGGTGGTAGGAACTGACTAATCTTCTTCAGCGGCTTGAAGTATGTTTTGATTGAAGCTCGCTTCAAGATATAGCCAATCTTGTCTGTGACTCCTCTAACATATGGTAATATAGCAGGTAGGCGTTCGACTGTGGCACGTTTCACGCGGTTTCTGTGACGAGGGCGCGGTATTCGGAACTTGTTGTCATGTAGTACTTGTTTGACATGTTGAAGCTCTGCAGCCAGATGTTGCTCATAACAGATCCCACGCGCTCTCTGAAACAATGATTTACCGACGGTAGATAACTGTGTTGGGTGGTGGTGTGATTCACCATTTAAGTATTTGTCTGTATAGGTTTTCTTTCGATACACTGTGTGACTGAAGGTGTTATTGGGATTACGAATTACTAAAACATCTAAGAAAGCTAAAGAGTTCGAGAGAGAGAGCCTCTGCCTCCATAGTAAATTGAATTTTGGAGTTTAAGGAGTTAAGGTGGTCTAAAAATGCTGTTACTTTATGAGATGGTAGTAGGGTAAAAGTATCATCTACGTACCGCTTGTAGAACTTTGGTGTTACAGGTGCAGATTGCAGGGCAGTCTCCTCGAAATCCTCCATGAAGATATCAGCAACAATGGGAGATACTGGAGAGCCCATTGCTACACCATCCACTTGCGTGTAGAATTTATTATTCCATAACATATAGCCCGATGTGAAGCAATGTTTTAATAGTTCAGCATATTCAATGGGCATGTTATTCTCTAACAGTTTCTTAGATACAATTCTGATGCAGTCTTCAACTGGTAAGCATGTAAATAACGACTGAACATCAAAACTGACCATAGTTTCATTGTCGGTGAGATGTAGATGTTTTATTTCACTGACAAAATGGTATGAGTCCTTAACATATGCTGCCGTGTTTCCTCTTAGTGGTGAGAGTACTTTTGCTAGGTGTTGAGCCAATCTGTAGGTTGGTGAGTCGATTTGGCTAACAATTGGTCTTAGCGGAGCATTGGGTTTGTGTAACAACTTAGTCTACCCGTGACCATGGATGCTGTAAAGGATCCGAAACGTCGGGAATCAAATATTATCAATACAACGCGATAAAATCCGTAAAAAGTAGTTTTATTTCAATGTCTAATATTCGCGTTAGTGTCAGAAACCAGTATGTTAGCTAGTACGGACTGCCTAGTGCTAATAAAATACGCCGGTTAGAAGATCTCAAGACTAAACGCGCAAAATTTACAACATCTTTGAATTTCTTGAAGAGATGCAGAGACAACAGCATCATTCCTACGTGTGCCAAAATTTCACCAAGAAAGGACATACGAGGAAGCGCCAAGATCTTATACCAGGCAAGCAAAAAACTATTACAACAGTTAATACAAAATACGCGATCCGATTTACATTATATTAATCAAGATATCGAGATTGCATCCAAGGATTTAAAGACAGAATTATCTACATTTGATTTTAATAATTGCATAAAAATACTAAATGAGCGTGAGTCACCAAAATATAACGAATGCAAGCATAGACAAATTCAAAAATTCAATAAACTAATGTCAAAATCAAATGTTAACGTCACTAATATAGAAAACGGAACGCGCCCGTCACCTGCGAGCCAATCACGCGCAGTGTTTAATCTGTCAAAACATAACCTGGATGAAAACACGGTGGATGTACTATCAAAAGGCCTAAATTATGCTATAATACCTCGAAATATACCGGTAGAAAACATAATATGCAATGTAAAAGAGTGCCTTTATAAAAATAATATAAATAAACAAGATTTGGAGGCGATACGTCAAGACATTTCGTCAGTGTTACGTCGTAGCAGACCGCCCAAACTGAATCTTACAAAAAACCAATTTGCAGCGCTTAAAAACCTTCGCGACAGGCCCGAATTAACTATTCTACGTGCAGATAAAGGCAACGCCACGGTGGTTATGGATACGTCGGACTACAATAATAAAATACAAGACCTTTTATCGGATGTAAACACATACAAACATGTGAATACGGATCCTACTACAAAAACATTAAAATTAACTAGTGATCTAATAAAAAAGCACTCCGATACATTGAAGTTAGACGTAAAATACCTAATTCCCAGTTGTGCAAAACCACCAAAATTGTATGGGCTGCCTAAGATACACAAACCCAATGCTCCGCAAAGACCAATTGTTAGCCAAATCGACTCACCAACCTACAGATTGGCTCAACACCTAGCAAAAGTACTCTCACCACTAAGAGGAAACACGGCAGCATATGTTAAGGACTCATACCATTTTGTCAGTGAAATAAAACATCTACATCTCACCGACAATGAAACTATGGTCAGTTTTGATGTTCAGTCGTTATTTACATGCTTACCAGTTGAAGACTGCATCAGAATTGTATCTAAGAAACTGTTAGAGAATAACATGCCCATTGAATATGCTGAACTATTAAAACATTGCTTCACATCGGGCTATATGTTATGGAATAATAAATTCTACACGCAAGTGGATGGTGTAGCAATGGGCTCTCCAGTATCTCCCATTGTTGCTGATATCTTCATGGAGGATTTCGAGGAGACTGCCCTGCAATCTGCACCTGTAACACCAAAGTTCTACAAGCGGTACGTAGATGATACTTTTACCCTACTACCATCTCATAAAGTAACAGCATTTTTAGACCACCTTAACTCCTTAAACTCCAAAATTCAATTTACTATGGAGGCAGAGGCTCTCTCTCTCGAACTCTTTAGCTTTCTTAGATGTTTTAGTAATTCGTAATCCCAATAACACCTTGAGTCACACAGTGTATCGAAAGAAAACCCATACAGACAAGAGCGCGTGGGATCTGTGATGAGCAACATCTGGCTGCAGAGCTTCAACATGTCAAACAAGTACTACCTGACAACAAGCTCCGAATACCGCGCCCTCGTCACAGAAACCGCGTGAAACGTGCCACAGTCGAACGCCTACCTGCTATATTACCATATGTTAGAGGAGTCACAGACAAGATTGGCTATATCTTGAAGCGAGCTTCAATCAAAACATACTTCAAGCCGCTGAAGAAGATTAGTCAGTTCCTACCACCTGTCAAGTGCCACATACCTCTGCAAGATGCAGGTGTATACAAGCTAAATTGTGATTGCGGTTTCTCTTACATAGGCCAAACTAAAAGAAGTGTAGGGACCCGCGTAAAAGAACACATCGCTGATGTCAAACACCGCCGTTTCAAGAAGTCAGCAGTTTGTGAACATACTCTAGACAAGGCCCAGCACTACATCAGATTTGATAAACCACAAGTCCTCGCAAAAGAAAACCGATTCCTTCCCAGGATGATCCGTGAGGCTATTGAAATTAAAAAACATCCAAATTTCAATAGAGAAGATGGCTGGGTCTTACCACCTGCTTGGAACCCCATTATAGATTCCATAAAATCAAAATCCAAGTCCAAAACTGCAAGACCGAAGGATACGGTGAGCTCGTTCTGCGTGAATCGGATCGCCAATAATTAAAAAAATGTAAGGTAGCTGTTAGTAATTGTAACATTAAGACGTCCAACAACTTAGTCTATCCGTGACCATGGATGCTGTAAAGGATCCGAAACGTCGGGAATCAAATATTATCAATACAACGCGATAAAATCCGTAAAAAGTAGTTTTATTTCAATAGGCTATATTTATCACAACAGATTTCCTTTGTCAAATTCTGACTATCTTTTACATGAAGAATATTATTCTTGTTAAGAGCCGCTATTAATAAGTTAAAATTTGTGTGCAACAAGCAGGCACACGTATCACGGTCGTCAGTTGGAAGAGAGACCCAAAATGGTCTGAGTCTTGTAAATGTCGTGTAACTAATTTTAATGTTAGTATTTTCAGCCAAAAATTTCTTGTGTAAGTTTTTCATAGAATCTAAAAGATATCTGACTTGTTTAACGGTTCCATTTTTCTTCTTATATTGTTTCTTGCCTGGACTAATGCGACTGTTAATGTCGTCTTCGTAAAACTGTTCAACTAATTGTTGAACGTTGATGTTATTTCGTGAGTAGGTGAGAATTGGGGTTTCCAGATCAAATAAGATCTGGAAACCCGCAATTCTCCCCACTTGAACGTATACCATCTATTAATCACTCAATCACCAGTTTTATCGCTCCGAACGGTTGTCGTGTGTATCATAAACTGTATAGTAATCTGATTGCATCGATTCAGATGCTCGATAAAGCTTTGATTATTTTATTGTTGGGATTGTCATCTTCTGGCAGAAACTCAAAGCGTATAATGACATCTGAATCAGGTATCACTATTTCATGTATTATGTTCGTTTCATTATCATTCATAATATTATGGTAAAATAAACCTTCTTGCATTGTTTCGCTAACCTGATATTTTGATGAATTTGCGCTCGATTTTTTATGACCATGCTTCATATTATCACCAACATATATAGTCTCACCTTTTGCATTCTTCTTAATAAGTTTACAAATACCTTTGGAAGTATATTTCACAGAATCTTGCATTGTGGCTAATATCAATTACCTATTTAATTATTTTTTTTTTAATTAATTATTTCTGTTTGTGATTCAACCGTTCAACTACAATTGTAGGAATCGAATGATAAAAATATATGTAATGAAATGATTATAAACAATTTATAATAAAGATTCATAGATTCATTCATACATTCATTCATCTGACAATCTATCTATCATCCTTTACTTTAAAATCATTTTATACTTTTCAGTAACATAAAAATATGGATGGGGGATTTAAAAAATTTAATAATTAAACAAGAAAATATTTATTTAAAAATTTTATTATCAAAGCACCATTTATTTAAACACAACCGATTGTATGTTTTTTGTGTCAATATGTCCTGTCCTATGTTTAATTTGGTGTACAATAAAGTATATAAAATAATATATTCATACTTTAAACCCTAGGGCTATAAGAAAATCTTTATTTGCTTCAGTCAATTTCTTAACTTTTTTCTTAGGTCTTTGCACTTTGGCAATCGTAGAAGAACTAAGACGTTTTGTTTTCACTGAGATGTTTTTATAGTATTGTTACGAGCTGGGGTTCGGAATAAATTAAAAACCACTAATTTCACCGAAATAAACAGTCACTTTATTCACTACACAAACACACACGAAATCACACGAACAGTCACTATACTAGCACTTGTTACACTTAACGTCGCACTGATTATCACTTGTACTTCACTCCGATCTTCACCTCGATGTGTCCAAAACTGAACTGCCTTGCCGACGCTGTCGACCTTTATTTATATGAGCCACGAAGATTCTGGATTCGAAAAATCTCGATAAATCTCAAGAATGCGACCCGCCCGCATTTTTGAGACAATAGATGTTTACGTCCTTTATTCAACTTGCGAACAATAGATGTTTATCGCCATTGTTAATCCTTGACCTTGAGCCCGGTCTCACGCTATTGTGTTTTGTTTGTTTTTCTTTTTGTTGCGGGTGCCGCATTCTAGCATATTCCTCTTGTTTGTTTTCTACCTGCTTCATAGACTAATCCAGAATCTCCGGGACCCATCTCCGTCATCCTAGTTACTCGGCGTAACAGTATACTATCATTTTGTTTTTCTTAAATGAAGACGTAGTTGAATATATTCTTCCCCAAAGTTAATACAGTGGCCAAATTGATCAACAATCCTAACAGATATAGATGGAATTATATTTTTGTTTACTGGATAGTAAATAACGTATTGCGGTATTTCTATGCACTGATGACCTGGAGTAGTATCAGACACAAATTCATGAATGAAATGAGTTGGTAATCCGTTGGAGTAGGAACCGTAAACAAGATCACATTCAATTCTGATCACAGACGGACTGCTGTTATCAATGGGAATATTTGGTGTTGAATTTAATACTGAAAAGTATAGCAAACCACACTCGTATTGATCAGATAAATGTAGTGGTGGTTGAAAGTATGTAACCAGTTCTGATTTATTTCCAGAGATGGTAACCGTAGTAGACATCCTCGTATACTGAACTCATTTGTAAGATTCTGTTTATTTTATTCTTTCACTACACCAAAAAAAAATCTTCTTCAAAAAATTTAAACAAAGATGTCCACAATTGAAAGGATGATCACGCTGAATATTATCATAATTATAGTGAACATCGGAACCCACGTGTTTTATAAATTCCTTTGGAGGCTTAAGATTTCCATAACTGTCAAAATACTCAATATAATCATTATATTTTACATAGGCTACCCAATGAGAACCATGATTTTTAGAATTATCTAAATTAATAACTCCACATTCTTTTTTAAATGGGTGTTTAGGGAGCTCATCTCTCATAAAGACACCTCTAAAATAGGGAATATTATTTCCATACTTCAAAATGTCCAAATTACTCAAGGCTCGTTTAGGTAGCCGATATTTTAGTTTTTTTCTTTCGATACGAAAATCCCGAGCCCATCTTTATGTGGTTTAAGGTGTAGTCCTTTGCCTTCTCGTTCTTGCCTTCGTCCTTTTCGTTTCTTTCGGAACAGGCTAAGGTCAAAGACCATGCTGCCTAGTCATTAGTTTATAATTATTTTTTTTTGTAAAAATCCAGTTTATGTCATTAGTGTAAGATTATTCATTTTTGGTAAAAATCCAGGTTTAGTCATTAGTATAAAAATGTTCATTTTTTTTGTCAGAATCCGTGTTAAGTCTAGTATACAATTTTTCATTTTTGTAAAATTCCATGTTGAGTCATTAGTACCTACTTAGATCATTATTAATTTTTATAAAAATCCATGTCAAGTCATTAGTTTAGTATTCATAAAAAAACATTTTTTGTTTTAAAATAAATTATTAAAATCCATGTTATCTTTTTTGTAAAAATCCATGTAATCTCTAATTCAAGGTAACGTGATAAAACATCCTACATATGTAAGTATGTTAAAAGACAAACATTTTAGCTAAGTTTCAAAGCAATTAAAAGCCCAAAATAATAATTAAAATATTTACAAATTACAATGAATGTCAGTATCAGATTGACATCCATATGACAGATTGACAGCAACGAAATCACTTTCTTCAAATCTTTCTTGATAAAACAATTTTAGAAACCATACAATTTTAATAATAACACTTAACTAAATATGTGTATACTGTGTTGCTAATGAATTTAAAAAGTAATAAAAACGATGCACTATTTACAAGAAGATCTTGGATTGTACGCGGTACCAAATCGGGACTACCATATAGCTCAATTAGCTCATCCATCAGCACAAGGCGCTGGATGCCAAAGGATGAACAATCAAAGAAAATGTGAGACAGAGATTGCTCTGCTTGAGAGTTACAATGGTCACAGTGAGGACTCTGTACCATTTTCAAACGACAAAGATGATAATTTAAAGAACAGTGTCCAAATCGAAGCCTTAAAATAGTAGTGTAAAATTTTCTGTTTATGTAAGTATTTTTTCTGCAGAACCAAGGCATACTTCCAATAGGAACATTGTATGTAGCATACCATAAACCTTTGTTTTCAATTTGAACTTTGTGGTTCCAGTGTCTTTTCCATAAATTAGAGGACCTTTTCTTTAAAAGGGGAACTATGTCTGAGCATGGTATTGAAATATTGAGGTAACTACTAGAATCAGGAACAATGGTTGAAAAATTGGTTATAGTTGTAGCTAGATAATCAGCCCTCTCATTTCCCACCACACCAACATGTGAAGGAACCCACATAAATAGAACCTTTATATTATGTACAATGAACAAATCCTGCCAATACCTTTTAATCATGTAAATAATATAGTTAGTATCAGCATGGAACTTATTATTTTTAAGATTTTCAAGAACACTCATGCTATCACTAACTATTATCCATTGACAACTACCATCTTTTTTATGTTTTATGTGTTTTAAGGCAGCAAGGATAGCCACAGCCTCGGCTGTGAATATACTTGCATTTGAATTTATTTTATAACCGATACCAAAATTTAATAAACCATCAAAAACAGCAAAAGAAACGGCATCCTCAGTTTTTGACCCATCGGTAAATAGAAATTTATAAGCAGCAAATTCAGAAAATTTACTGTATACATCCTCCTTAGATGATAAATGACGATCAATAATTATGTTAATTGCAGGAAATGTACTGTCAAAGTCTCCCTGATAGCATGGAAGAAGAGGTGTTCTGTAAATTTGTAATACTTCAAGAAAACGAACATATTCTACAAAGCCCTGAAGTAAATAAAAAGGATTACAAATGGATGGTGAGGGAGAATGTTCCAAATTTAAAAACAAGGGATTATATTTACTGTACAATCGTAATATGTATCTTTCTTTAAGATAAGAAAATCTTATACTTAATGGAGGAAGATTACATTCAACTTGCATCACATTGATAGGAGTACTTTTAAATGCTCCAGTAATAAGTCTCAAGGATTTATTTTGTACTTTGTTCAAGATATCTACCAACTTACTGTCACCTGCATAACATAGAAAACCATATTCAAAATGACTGCGGATCAAAGATTTGTACAAAAGCAACAAAATTTTAGGATCTGCTTCCCAAGATGTTCTACTCAAAGATTTCATGATATTAAAGGCTTTATTAGCTCTTGCAGAGTAAAGAAAGAGATTAGTCTAGAGAAAGAGATTATGAGTAAAATATACCCCTAAAAATTTTGCTTCATGAGAAACAGGAATAGAAACTTTATTGTAATATACAGGAGATGAGAAATTGCAATTTTTACCAAAGATAACCAATTTTGATTTTAATGCATTTATATCAAGATTTAAATATGAAAAGTACGAAGACAACCCTTTCAAGGACTTGTTAAGAATATTTGTAATATTTAATAAATTTTTTCCAGATGCATAAACAACCAGATCATCAGCAAACTGAAAATTTTTAACATCTGAACCCAAAATCAGATTTAAACGTCGAATATAAAGGATGAAAATTAATGGAGAGAGTATTCCTCCTTGACAAACTCCAACAGAAGCATATCTAGGACCATATAGTTTACCATTATACTTCACCATTATACTTCACATACACTTCCCTTTCAGTTAAGAAATTACATACCCAGGAAACTAGTTTATTTGGAATACCAACAGAAAGCAATTCTGAACAAAGTACATCAATATTGACACTATTAAATGCTCCCGAAACATCAAAGAATACTGACATTAGGCAACTGTTATTATTTATACTATTTTGAATATCAAGCTGTAGCTGACAGATACTTTCACGAGCCGACTTACCCCTTTGAAATCCAAATTGATTAGCAGGTAAAATATTATATTTTTCTACATAAAATTCTAGCCTTTGTTTTAATAATTGTTCAAAAATTTTTCCTACACAAGATGTTAATGCAATAGGACGATATGAGTCTGGATTTAATTGAGCCTTATCTGGTTTTAATATGGGTACCAAACAATCAGACTTCCATGTGCAAGGTATGTTATTGTTTAACCACAAATCATTTAAAATTTTGAGAAAAATCTGCAAACCATTTTCACTAAGCTGTTTCAACATTATGTAAGAGACACCATCCAAACCAAAAGCGCTATCCTTTCTAGAACATATAGCAGACATCAACTCTTGTAATGAAAAGGGATTGATTAAAAAGTTATTTACATTATTAGATTCACTAGCAGGGGCAAAATTTGTTTTATTATTTACATAGTCTGGAGTATACTTCTGCAAAAAACCTTGAATCCAGCTATCGTCATTATTACTACAAGAGTATGTTCTATTAAATTTACGCATATATTTCCAGATTCTAGACAAAGGAGTACACCGATTAAAGGAGCTGCACAATTCAATCCAACTATTTGATCTTTCTGTTTTCACAGTAAGTTTTTTGAGTGCTTGTAGTCTTTTAAATTCTATAAATGTTTCATCTGAAGGGTTATTTTTGAAGATAACATAAGCAGACCTAGATTTTAGTACAGCTTCCGAACATTTTTTATTCCACCAAGGGAGAGGAGGATGTTTAAACTTCCTATGAAAATTATTATTGACAAAAGAGGAAGAAGTGTTCGTATTTCGATGTGGAAGTGACTTATCAACTGCAGAATGCAAGATATTACAGAACAATGTATAGGCTTCCAATGGTGTTAAATTTTCAACCTGAAAATTAGAAAATTCTAAATCTACATTTAGTTAATACATTTTCCAATCTACCATTTTAAAATTAGGGTAGATGGGCAGATTATTTGTAAGACCACTATTTAAATTAACATTATTTACACAGACTTGAATGATTACAGGAAGATGGTAGCTGCCAATTGGGTCTTGATGCACTGACTACTCACAAGAAAGAGCCAATGATGTAGAAACCAAGGATAAATCGAGAGCATTTGGGCGCCATGTTAATGAACCAATTGTAGTCACTTCACCACTATTCAACAAAACCAAATTGTTATCATCAATGATCTCCAAAATATCTCTACCTCTTGAATTAACAGAATTACATCCCCATGATGTGTGATGAACATTAAAATCACCAGCAAATATCATTGGTTCAGGCACTGATTTTACTAATGATTCAAATTTATATTTGTCAAAAGATGGAGTACAATTTGTTGGGCAATAAAAACTTACAATACTAATTTCTTTATTATTTACAATGATTCTAACACAAATATTTTGTATGGAGTTATCAGAATATGTATTTATTTTCCTGTAACTTATACTATTGTGAATTAAGAATTTAAGATTGCTACACCATTATGGTTGTTGCCTATGTCATTTCTTTCAACATTATATCCTCTTAGGTTAAATTTTTTATTAGGTGTTAGCCAAGTTTCTGATATTATTGCAACGTGAATATCATTATCATAGAGAAAATTAGTAAATTGAAGCTTATTACTTAAAATACTCTGAGCATTCCACTGCATAATATTAAGATCCATTAGAAGGAGACATGTTATTTCTAAATGTTTGTTTAAGTATCTCTTTTATGGAAGCTGAATTTATAGGATTTTCTTTTTGGTTTAATACATTTTTTGTTATCGCATTAGTTATTATATTTATGAAAAGGTCAGATTTTGTTAAATTTTGAATTTGTGTTTCAACATTTCTCATGGATAATTGTGGGAAGGAATTTTCATTAAACAATTCTGAGTATTTGGCTGTATTTGATTTTATTTTATTTTCTTCGATTTTGATCTTTTTTTGAGGACAAGTATTAGAGATGGCAATGTGATTACCACCACAATTTGCACATTTAGCATTTTTAGGATCTTCTTCACAGGATTTGAAGTTATGATTTTGAGAGCATATTGAGCATACTTCAGAGTTTCTGCAGTATCTTGCAATGTGTTCAAACTTTAGACAGTGAAGACACTGTTTTACAGGAGGAATATAGACACTTACCTCGTGTCTCCAGGAGTCGAGGTAAACATACTGAGGCAATACTGTCGATGCAAATGTTACAGCGACGGTCTGAGTGGGTTGATACGATATCGTACCGCACTCACTCCGTACGCGACGCATGAAACGCCTTACCTGGATAACATTACGTGAGCTGCCAATTAAACAAAATATCCTTTTATTAGACAAATCCGTAGGGACTGAGGTAAGAACCCCCGTCACCTCGGTGTCACTTGCCGAAATAGTGGCCTTCAAAGATAGCTCTTCCAATAACTTTTTATTTTGCAAAAAAACAGCATTATTTGAAAGGTCAAAAGTAATGGCAATCTTAAATTTGTTGATGGATCTAAGATGTAAAATACCGGTAACGCAATGTTTCCGAATACCATGGGAAATTGCTAGCCTGTCCTTAACTGTGAATGGTTTCTTTTCATCCTGGTGAGAAATAAAAACTATGAATTCTTTTTTCTGACTATTGTCAGGGTACTTTCTAGAGTACCCTGATACTTTGTAGACTTGGTATTTATTTTTAGTGCAATTATCATCGTCAGAGTCTGATGAAGATAAATGAGATGAACGGTCATCAGGAGGGTTTGGTTTTTTCCGCTTTTTAACACCTCCCATTTTCTATAAAAATATACTTATACACTATACGATTTTATTTACAACTATTTTTATATTTTTACAAGAAAAATAAGCACAATATACAATTATTTTGTAAATTTTAAAATCAAATACAAAATTTGGCGCCTTTCACGTTAAAAGATTCCCGCGCTTTCTCCGATGCAGAGAGAGAGATTATGTCAATACCACAAGGCAGCGTCTTAGGATGCTTATTATTTTTAATATACATAAATGACCTCCCTAGGGCAATTGATGCTCAAAGTATCTTGTTTGCTGACGATATATCGATAATTTTCCCATACACAAATAATGACTCCTTAAACACATTAATAGACGATAAACTCGCTAAAACAATAACTTGGCTAAAGGACCATAACTTAGAAATAAATTACTCCAAAACGAAACTAATGCAATACAGACCTTACCAAAAACGAAAACTAGATATAAATTATTCATACAACAATAAAAAACTAGAATGCATAAACCAGTTTACATTGCTAGGTCTCACTATAGATACCAACATAAATTGGAAAGCTCATATAGACACCCTATGTAATAAACTGGCAAGATTCACATATGCCCTCGGAGAGCTAAAAAAAGCCACCGATTTTAAAACTGCCTTAACAGCATATTATGCTTACGCATACTCGTGGCTAAATTACGGAATCGTAGTGTGGGGAAATAGTGTGGATATCGAGAGACCCTTTCTTTTACAAAAGAAATGTATACGGATCATAGCAAATATACACAACCAAGAAAGCTGCAGGCCGCTCTTTGTGCAATATAAAGTACTTACACTTACTAGTATATATATATTAGAAGCTGGCAAATTTGTGAGAAAACACCCATCTCTGTTCCCACTAACAAAAGACCAACGCTCACAACAACGCAATATTAGAAACCCAAATAGATTAGCCCTACCTAGCTCAAAACTAACAATGTTCCATTCCGGACCCTTAGCCATGTGAGTCAAAATATATAATAAGCTTCCAAACCCTATAAAAAACACAGATTACGACAATAAATTTAAAAATAGCCTACAAAAATATCTTATATCAAAGTCATACTACACCCTAAAGGAATATTTTGATGATAAATAGATAGATGAAAGAATGCAATTTACATTTGCAAAACATACAAAATTGAACACACCTATATAATACTTATGTTACCAATATAATGATTTCAATTAGCAAATATTATAATTATAATATACATATAAAATGTTATAAATAGATAATTAAATAATGTTATAAATATATATAAACAACACTGCCATAATTGGATTATTATAAAATGTATTTTAGATAAATAATAAAAAAGATTAGATGAAAGAAATTATTAATTAATGTTATAAACTTATGCTAATGATTATAAATAAGTACATATTGTTGTGCCCTAGCAGGGTCATGTATGAAACATTTATATTTATGTAACACCTTATTACTACATGAATGCAATAAATATATGATTATGATTATGAGCTTCCATCTTGTCATTGTGCCTCTTCGATTCAGCATACAACTTTTTTGCCATCTTGAATTCATTTATGGTTTTAGCAATACCAGCTGCACCACCTGCTAGGGCGCCTGCCGCAGATAAACCCGCAAAAATAGGAATCAGAGGTCATTCGCTAATTCTCTGGTAGCGGCCATAGCTAATTCTATCGCCACCCTTTTGCATTTTGGTTTAAATTTTCTTATATGTCTTTTTATTTGTTAATAACATTTTTAAAGGAGATTGCCATGGGATATAACCTATATAGGAATAATAACCTAAAAATATTATTTATTTTTTTGTGTGCAAATTAATTTTTATACAATTTCTTTCACCCTAGGAATAAAGTTAGAGTTAATTAATAATTAAACATTACGTCGACTTCCGTTTGATAGGTATACAAAACAAATGTTGCCAGAAATCAAATAACCATCGAAAATGACGTATAATAAATCAATGGAGTAATCGATATCAAAACAAAAAGATAATAAAAAAATAATATTTTTAATTATTATAACTTGTTTACGTCTCAACATTTACATGTAGGTCTCAACATTTGACAATTCAAAGCCACTATTTTAGCATTATATTTTCTCGACGATGAGTTAGAATGGTGTTAACCCTGTCTTTTTCATAGGCACGTAATTGTAGCTTAATATATCTGAAATGCACAAAGATAGTTGTAGGCCAAGTATGAGTTTAATTATGAAAAATATTCTTAATGACGTAAACTAGTGGATATACACTGCATATAGTCTATGCGAGTAATAGCGATGAACGATGAGAAGAATAGGTTGCTTATTTACATAATAAGTCTATATTGTTGATTAGATGTTCATAAAAGCGATTTACACAAACATAAAAGCCTTACGTATTTTGGAAACGCCGTATTAACAAAACAGTTTTAATCGATAAATCGATGAAAAAACTGAAATCGATTTAGGAATTATTAAAAATAATTGATCTGGCAACATTTACTTGCGCATGTCACAGAACTTTGTTCTGACTTCTGAGATTCGTTATGTTCGTGAATCGTGATTGCTTTGTATTTAAGCGTTGAGTTTTGAATTCCGTATTTACATAGTTATTATTTACGATACGTGCTTTTTCTGCTACCACCGAGTTGAGTACTTTATGTTTTGTGAGATATTTGACTCTAAGTGCTTCTTTGGTGAGATATTGGACTCCCGAGCAGTTTTTGTAGGGATGTTCATGTAAAATAAATATCGATATTTTTATCGATATAATATATCGTAGTGTTCTATCGATACTTTGCGATAATCTATAATATTGAATATTAGATAGGGTTCAGGTTAATATGAGTAAAACAGAGTGCAGAAACAAATCAACTTTATTTATTTATAAATCCCAATACTTTTTCTCTAGATCTTGCAAAAATAAAATTTTATTTACTCTTTTGGCTTGCAGTCTGCTTCTCTGCTGAGTTAAAACCTGTGCGGTTTTTGAGAAAAGTCGCTCAGATGGAACAGAGCTAGCCACCATTGTTAAATATTTCAATGCTACATTATATAACTTTGGGAACTGTACTTTGTAATCTACCCACACTTCTAATGGGTTTTCGTTAAATCTACTAACCGGAGCCCTCAAATAAAGCGATAACTCATCAGAAAGACTTTCGTCTGTTTTATTTGTCTTCCAATTCCGCTGGACCAGTTTATGGTGATCGCTCCAGAGACTATAATCCGATGACAGACTAATTTTGTCGGAATTGTCCGAGTCAGATTCCGTAGTAGTACATAATTCATCCTGCTGAGTTTTTTTAATTATTATATCTTTAATTTTACTAACGGCATTTGCGCAGGCCAATGGATCTTCAAAATGAAGTTTTTTGAACCTCGGGTCCAATATTGTAGCAATAGCCAATGATGATACGTGTTCGATAGCGCCCATTCGTTTGTTAATCTCGCTAAGAGTGCGTTTATGTACCTCCTTGATTAAAGGTTCTTCAATTACTAGGTTTTTCAGTTTTGATATCATGCAGTGCACTAATGGAATGACCTTGGAACTAGAACAATATTTATCACCAGATATTTCCTTAGTCGCTGCTTCCAGTGGACGTAAAATGTTAAGAAGCGATGTTAATATTGTCAAGTCCAGACCAGTTACCATCGGCGGTGCTGTTTTATGACGAATCAAAATTTCGCTTACAGCATTTCGTAAATCAAGAAACCGTACAATCATATAGTACGTACTGTTCCAACGTGTAGGGACATCCTGAATCAATTTTGTGTCAGTCTTAACTCATTTACGCAACTCATCGCTTGCCACACAACTTTGTTTAAAAAAAGTAACAATATTTTTTACTTTCGTTATGATTAGTTGTAATTCAGGAATCCCCAAAATATGTTGAGCAACTAAATTAAGTGTATGCGCAAAGCATGGGATATGCTTTTTTTTCCCAAATGCAATTTCGACAGCCTTCACCATATTTGCAGCATTATCTGTTACTACTGCTGTGACTTTATCCGTATTAAATCCCCACTCTTCACATGTTTTAGTGAGCATTTGTGCAATGTATTCCGACGAATGTCTTTCATCTAAGTGGTACACACCCAAAGTTACGGAATAAAATTCAATTCCGATGCCGAAATGAGCAGTTACACCTAGGTAACTTCTCATTTGTAGATCTGACCAAATGTCACTTGTTAAGGTAAGATTTTCTACACAGTATAATTTGTTTTTCATAACTGTTGATAATGCATCATACTTTTCATCTAACCAGCGTGTCACAGTGGATCTGCTAGGAATCTTGTAGTGAGGTGCCGTAACTTTCAAAAGATTCTTGAAACCTTCATTTTCAACTAATGAAAAAGGCTGATTGTCTTTACAGATCATGAACATTATTGCATTATTAATTCTTTTAGTTTTGTCACCAGTAGAAGTACATGCGTATATTTCTCCAAAACTACTTTCGATTGACCTCTGGCGTTTAAAAGGCAATTGCCTATTATAATCAATTTTTTGATCAGTTTGAGAATTGTTAGTACTTATCTCGCTAGTATCCATTGGCGGCGACGTTGAAGTTGAAGGCAACAGTTGATGTTCGTTAACGGTAGATTTCAACATCGTGATATTATCTTGTTTTGAAGAACTAGGGATAGGGTTTGACAAATCTGAATCTTTTGTAACAGCAGCAGCAGCAGTATTTTTATTTTGGAAAACTTCCAGATAGACAGCTTTATGAATATTTTTTATATGAGCCATTGCATTGGAGGTATTGCCAGCCGTTTTAACATTTTTTTGACATAGCTTGCATCTGGCTGTTTTCTCGTCATTTTTTTCGTAATATTGCCAAACAATACTTTTTTTATTAGGTGCCATGTTGAGAGAAATCGTAATTTCTGAAAAAAAAAGAGAACAGCGTGAGAAAGACAAAGAGTAACAGTCACAAAAATAATGAAATAAAAAATAAATCCATCAAAATAATTAATCGACTATGTCCCATCCCTAACACTCTTGAAAATAAAAACAAAATGGTCAATTTGACCACAAGTTAATTAAAACTACATATTGGGGAATTTCATACAAATACTAAAGCATTCAATTATTTATTGTTTCATGCTAATAAATAGTAATCTTTGATAGCACTTTAAAATCACGTTATACTTACTGTATGAATCGTAAACTGTAGTAAACAAAACAGATAATAATTGTCACAGCTTGCTTCTTTTGTACAACTGAATAGTGGCCGTTTTTATATATCTTTATGCACACTAACTGTATTTACACATTTTGTAAACTGTATTAAACAAAACAGACAACTTTTATTTATAGGTTATTTTGTACTGAGACCGAAGCGAGTAATCACAAACCACAGATTAATTAAAGATATAGTACGAAGCCACAGATCATAAACTAAGTAGGTAGTAATTTATACAGATTATAAATTACTACTAGTGCTGCCCTCACGGAGAGTAGAAGAATTTCGTGTCTTTGCGTTTTATTATTGTGAACAACTTCATTACAGACACATATAATCATTTTATTAAAAAAAAGAAATGGAATGTGCTTTTAATTTCTCCCGATAATTGATATATCGAATGAAATATATCGATTGTACGTACCGATACTAGATGGTTCGATAATATCGGGTTGCATCGATATATCGCGTACATATATCGATATTTTACGAAATATCGATTTATATCGTGCACTCCTAGTTTTTTGTCAGAACTATGTCTACCCCAGCCAGAAGTCGGGCACACCGTCTGCTTTCTCGACGCTGTATTAATTTTTCGATTTTATTAGCACCTAATTTACGCCGGTATACAGTTGAGGAGTTGAACGAGCAAATGACAGTTCTTCTACGAACTTGGACAATGCCTATACCTGTAAGTTATCGTGTGCATATACAACAATATTCATTGTGGACAATAGTGCCTAAATGCATTGTGCAAACTCAAAATAACTTGATTAGAGTAAACAAAGCACTGTAAAGTCCTTTATGAGAGTTTATTTTATGTATCTACAAGTTTATTCAGTTATAAATGTAGAAGAGTAGGTAATGATTTTATAATCTTTTCCAGGTAACGTCGGATGATATCCTGTGTATTGAATGTTATTTACTGTTGCAAGAAGGGATGTTATCAAATATAACTGGATCCCACGAGAATATGTCACCTGCATATGGCCACTTGAACATTTGTTATGGATGTGGTATCTCTATTGCAAGTCGGAGAACCCATAGAGTTGAGTTAGACTGCCCACAACATACCATGATTTTAAGATGGACTCTAGCACACCTGGTCAGTATTTTTTTTAATAACTTTCCATATCATCACACCTGTAATCCCCAATCATAATTGTGATGGGAAACGAACCTGAGACCTCATGCTCTGCAATTGTGCTTTACATTTTCTAAATAATTTTAAGAAAAACTGCTGCACTGTTTCTTTCTAATTGATAGTATTTTTATTCACATGCTTGCTCAATAACAATATAGGGTTTGGTTCGTATTCTGACATTCACTAATACAGACTATTTCATTTTAGGCTCCACATTTACAAAGAGTGTGCATCCCTTGCTGGTTAGCAGCAACTCGGGAAACACGACGATTGGAGGAACAAGATTCAAACAGACCCGACAGTCATGTCATGGATGCAGCTTCACCTTCATTAGAAGACACCGGGATACCTGAACCACCTCCAATGCCAGCTCCAACACCCCAACCACAACAAGCACTACGACTACAATCTAAAGTTAACTCACAAAAGTATAAACGAGTTGCTGCAGCTTCTCGTCACTGCATGTTTGTAGGATGTGAAAATAATGAACGTCTTTAAGTGCCTATGACTATCAAGGAATTGTTGTTAATGCAGTACAGTATATATATACCCTTAAAAGCTAGAATCTGTCATCACCATTTATATAGTAATCAGTGGGATGAACTGACTGCCATTTTAAATGACTTTACTGGCTTTCAAGTTGATGATATATTTTTCATGCTGGAAAGAGCTTCTCAAAGAACTTTAGATTTTAATAATATTGCAGCAATGGATTCACATTTACGCCATTATTGGCTGGGACTAACAGACGTGCAGTTTAATGAACTATTAAATAGCATTCCTAGTTTAAATAATGAGGTTACAAATCCTAGCCTTGCATTAAGCATACTTCTTGTTAAGCTTAGGACAGGGGACAGCAACCAAAGACTGGCAACTCTTTTTCAATTGCCACGGTCTACATTAGAAAAAAAAATGAAGATTGTTAGAGAATGTTTAAAACATTTTGTTCCAATGCATTTGGGACTTACTCATACTAATATACAAAATGTGGCCTCACGTAACAGGACTATTCCTGAAGGTCTATTTGGAGACAGTAGCATGGCTTCAGATGCTAAACCTGCCATTGTCATATGTGATGGTACATATGTTTATGTGCAGAGTAGTAGTAACTACAAATATCAGAAACAGACATATAGTCTACACAAATACACTAATTTGGTTAAACCCTTTTTAGTTACATGTTGTGATGGATATATTTTAGAGTGCATTGGACCATATGAAGCAACAAAAAATGACTCAACAATCATGAGTGATCTATTTCGTAATGAAAGTGGTCCAATACGCTCATTTTTTAGACAGGGGGACGTCTTTATATTTGATAGGGGATTTAGAGACGTGATCCCCGAGTTGGAAAGCTATAAATATAAAACTTACATGCCCGAGTCATTATTGGAAGGTGAATTTCAATTGACAACTGATCAAGCAAATAAGTCTAGATGTGTAACTATGTGTAGATGGGTAGTTGAAGCGCATTGAAATGAAATGAAATGAAATGAAATGAAATGAAATGAAATGAAATGAAATGAAATTATTTATTCTGCAAGTAGATCTTTAGAGATACTTTTACATGTCATGGTTTGGGTTTTTTTTTTAGCTAGATGGCTTCGGCATTTCCTAACTGACGACCTCTGAGAAGAAACACCGAAACAAACTCAGAGAATCATGGTCTCTTTTAAAGTCCAGACATGAAAGAACACTTATAAGTGAGTGGTACGATGTAGGGTAATGTCTGAAATGGCCTTTTGAGGAAAGAACCATAGCAGCTTTGAGTAGACCAGTCCCAACTGACGGCACGCATGCATCAGTCATCGTGTAGCTCAACCATAATTTAGGGAGCTCAACGACCTGTCGCACGGCCATACCAGATCAGCAGGACATTCGTGTAGGTCTAATGAAGTTCCCAAAGCCTCCAGACTATAATAAGTTTGTTTAATTAACATGTATCAAAAGCCTACATGGTACTCACATTTACAAATTATATATATATTTTTTTTTATGACTGCAATATAAATGTCACGGTTCAATAATGTCGCGGCAAAATACTAACAAATTCATAGATGTCAAAATTCAATAATATGAGAGTAATTAAAATGTCAACAATTAAAATGTCAACAATTAAAATGTCAACAATTAAAATGTCATAACAATTAAAATGTCAACACTTAAAATAAAATTGTCACATTAAATTTCGGATACACAATGTCAACTAACTAGCATGGTAATAGCCCGGTTCATCAGAGCAGCTCAATCCCAAGCATTTTTATCGTTCAAATAATCAATGACTCTATAAAAACCCTTTTTGCATAGTACATTTTTAATATGCAATTTAAATTTGTTGATAGTTAGATTTTGAATGTGGCTTGGGATTTTGTTGTAGAAACGAATACTTTGACACTTAAATGAATTACTGATTTTTTGGAGTCTGGTCATTGGTAATATTAGCTTATTTTTATTTCTAGTATTGACATCATGAATATCGCAATTCCTAGAGTATTGTGTAATATTCTTTTTGACATGAATCAGGTTTTCATAGATATATTGCGATGCGACAGTCATAATGTCAATTTCTTTAAATTTATCCCTCAGTGAATGTCTAGAATTAAGGTTATAAATTGCGCGAATCGCCCTTTTCTGCAATACAAATATAGTTTGAATGTCGGCAGCATTTCCCCACAATAAAATGCCGTACGACATTACACTATGAAAATAACTAAAATATACTAGTCTTGCCGTATCTACATCAGTCAACTGGCGAATTTTAAAGACCGCGTACGCTGCAGAACTGAGCCTTTTCGCCAACTTATTTATATGTGGGCCCCACTGTAGTTTTGAATCTAAAGTGATACCTAAAAACGTAGTGGTATCCACAAGGTCCAACTCTTCCCCATCTACTAATACACTGGTTTTCACTTGCTTAACATTAGGTGTTATAAATCGAATACACTTAGTCTTTTTTTTATTTAAAAGTAAATTATTAACATTAAACCAATGTACTATCTTAGAAAGAGCGTTATTTACATCGTCAGTTATGGGCTTTTGTCGTTTCAATTTAAATAAAAGTGATGTGTCATCTGCAAATAACACTACTTCGTGACTATCTTTTATTAGGCTAGGTAAGTCATTAATATATACAAGAAATAAAAACGGGCCAAGAATTGAGCCCTGTGGAACTCCCATGGTAACTATAGACCCAGGGGACCTTTCTCCGTTAACATCCACTCTTTGAATCCTGTTACTCAAATAAGAAGTAAGAAGATCCAAAGCAATGTTCCTTATTCCATAGTGATGTAATTTCCTGACTAGTGTTTCATGAAAAACGCAATCGAAAGCCTTAGACAAGTCGCAAAAAATACCTAAAGCATCATGCGACTCCTCCCAGGCATCAAAGATATGTTCCAGAAGCTCGACACCGGCATCGGTTGTCGAGCGACCCCTAGTGAACCCAAACTGTTTTTTGTGTAATAATTGATTTTTATTGAAATGGCTAAGGAGCTGATCAAGCAATAACTTTTCAAATATTTTACTAAAGGTAGGTAGCACAGAAATAGGTCGGAAATTTGTGGGGTCAGACGTGCTACCCGATTTAAACAAAGGTATTATTTTACTACTTTTCATCAGGTCCGGAAATACACCACATTCTATACTCTTATTAAATATGTTCACTAGCTCAGGTGCAACTATGTTAATAATTGTTTTCGTGACTTGTACGGAGTGTCCCCACAGGTCAGCAGTCTTTTTTACATTAAGTGTGTTAAAAGTTTTAATAATATCTCTAACACTGACATAAGCGAAATTAAATTGAAGATTGCACATATTAACATTTCCTATCAATAAAGTCTCAGCTACTATTGGTGATGAATTTAAGGATTTTGTGGTTTCAACTGGAATGTCAGTAAAGAAATTTTCAAATATGGTGGCCACTTCCGAATTATCTGCGACTGTCTTGTTGTTAACAAAAAGGCTATAGTCAGTGTTTTGGTTCTTCACTTTTCCAGTCTCATTGTTTATGATGTTCCAGGTCATTTTTGTTTTATTAGAACTAGCTTTTATCTTAGAACTTAAATATCTAGTCTTAGCTGCACTACAGATTCTTTTAAATAATTTAGCATATTTTTTAACATATTCATAGAATTCTTTACTCCTATTAATATTTCTTTCTTCATATAACTCATAAAGCCTCTGTCTACTTTTGTGAATTCCAATAGTAGCCCATTCACTGAAGGTTGCAGTACCCTTGACCGAGATCTTCTTGGGGACAAATGTTGAATTAAACACTGTACAATACATAGAAAAAAAGGTATTGTACATTTCATTTGGATTCTCACTATGATAGAAATACGGTAATTTATTAATTAATTTATTTTTAAACCCCTCCAAACGACCCATTGTCTTAGGTACTACAATAATATCTTTTTTCCCCACAATATTCCCTTGCTTGACAAATGTAATTAACTGTCCACAATGATCCGAATCTAGCTGGTTTATAATCTGTTTGTTAATTGGTACAATGTCAGTAAAAATATTGTCTAAGCATGTAGATGTGGTTGCAGTTATTCTAGTAGGTTCCAAAAAAATATTTTCAAGATTGTAAGATTTAAACAAGTTTTTAATTTTTGAGCTCATTGGAGTATCTTCCAATAAGTTTATATTGAAGTCACCACAGACGGCAATGTTTTTATTTAATTTGCAAATTTTTGTCAGCACATCATCCATGGTACTTTCAAAGCATTCATATAATGATGACGGAGGCCTGTACACGCTTAATACAACAAGCCGCTCTAATTCCACACAGGCTAGTTCAACAGTCCGTTCAACAGACAGGCTCACTATGTCCTTACGTTCTTTATATTTAAGCTGGTTATTTAATAATATCAAAGAGCCACCATGTATAGCATTTTGTCTGCTAAATGAACTGCAAATTTGATGATTATTGAAATTGAACATGAACTGGTGGCTTTTAAGCCAATGTTCTGTGATACATAAAATGTCAATATTATTACAGTTCATGAACAATTCAATCTCTAGTTCTTTATTTAACATTCCCTGAATATTTTGATGAACTAAGTTAAGGACTGGTTTTTTACAATTATGAGCATATAAAACTGGAGTTTCGCTAAAAGAATGTAAATAATTTTTATTTGTGTGTAAATTTTTGCAAGAGATTTCCTCTATTGTCTTATTATTTAATTTAAATTATTTGAAATGTCAATACCTGAAAGTTGCTCAATAGAAGCAACATGTCGACTTGCCAAATTCCTGGCTGATATATCAAAATAATAAACTAGGGAGACAGCTATCTGTCTCATAAAATACTTTGAAAGATAGTAATTATCTTTAGTCAAATAAAAATATTTACTAACATAGTTGTTAGTGTCAATCAAATGTAATTTATCATTATTATATGTTATAGTGTGTAAAATTAAATTAAGCTTATATCTAAGGTTGTTCTCCTCCTGTGGCAAACTTTGAGAGTAGGGAAATGTAAATATTATAACTTTTTTGACATTTAATGTACTAAGCTGCATGTGAGACTGTACTAACATCTGTTTATTCACATTACCTCTGTTACCAACAAATATAAGGAGGGTAGTGTCTGCGCTGAAATTATAATTCATTATTTTATTTGTGATGTCATTATAAGTCAAACCAGGGAAACAGTGGTTAGTAGTTGTGTGTCCCACATACATATTTGACAATAATGGACCCATACCTTGGCCTATTTCATCACTAAATATAACTAGTTGCTTACTTTTAGGTTTTTCAACATTTATGGTGTTATTTAACTTTTTAGTAGATTGCAGGGAACTATTAGTGTCTAATAAATTATGGCACTTTTGAGATATTATGGAATCACAGGTTGGCAATGAATGAGACGGTGACATGTGAAGTGAGCTGTTGTTGTTCAATGATTGGCGGTGTTCACTGTTACATGAACATGCAGCCACCAGCTCATTCACAGCCAGCATGTACTCCTTCATCTGTAATTCAGAACTTTTGTATTTATTGGTCATGGAAATTAACTTATTATGAAGAGATTCAAGTTCCAAATGTAAACATTCTATGTCTGATTCATATTTATTTGTATTATTTTTTAGTTTTGATGAATATACATCTAATTTTTTGAGCAGCCGAAGCCGTTCTCCATTTAATTTAACATTCTTTATAAAATATTTTTGTCTCTTAACTAATTTTTGTGTTTTTCTAATATATTTGTTTATTTTTACATATTTTTTTAACTTGTTTTTGCTGCATTTAATTACCCTTAAGTTGGATGTTATTTCTCCTTCATCTGTGAGATGTTTTGTGTCAGAGGGCTTTAAATTAATCACAGCAGAAACCCTACTCGGAGCGTTAACAACCAACTCATTGAAAAGACTATGGGTAGCCGAGGCTGTGAGATTAAGTTGTTCATTCTCCAATTGTGAAATCTTTTTGTTTGCCTCATGTAGCTGCTGTTCTAAGAAATGGGTATGATTGAGAGCTTGTTCATACTCAATGCTACATTGACTGAACCCGTCCACAATGAGCTGGAGGTGATCCCGAGTAGCTATGGCATCATCATACTTAACATGCATTTGAGCCATTTCTGATTTCATCTTTCTATTTTTCTCTAGCATATCTAATAGCTCCCTCTCATTGTCATCCCTTTCCCCATACAGTCTGTCACACAACTCCCTAGACGCCTTCAGTTCACTCAAAGCCAGTTGGAGCTTGGATTCCTCCTGGCGAGCAGAGGCCTTACGAGTCAGCATGATTAGAGTAGGTAGAAAAGAGGTGAAAATAAAAGTAGATAGGTAGTCCTGATAAAGTTATGGAGTTAAGTAAGACTGGTAATTAGTAACAAGATTTGAAGAAAAGAAACGAGTTGTGTCACCGAACTGTACTAGGTTATGTTTACGTTCAATAAGTCTACAAAATATACTTGTAGGGTGTAAAATGGCATACAAGTCTAAAATACTCTACTAAAAGCACTACAAAATCTAGGTAAACTCATTAAACGCAAATTTGTACCTGATTTAAAGATGACAATTTACAATTGTGCCGGTACCTAAACGTCACTGTTTCACACACGTTATTTACCACTTATTTTGATAATATTCTGCACAATATACGATTGTCCACCCTAATATGATGCAATGAAATGAAAATGGGACTATTTTTTAAGATATTTGTTAATTTTTATCATAAAATACGGAGACAATTCAAATCAGCTGTTATCGGTTAGTGTTGCCACAGGAGAAAAAAACGACTACATTAAAAGAGACTACAAACTCTTTCGACAAGAATATTTTAACAGAGCATCAACACACCTTATGGATGATTTTAAAATTGCTTGTGCTCTTTTGAATAAATTCCACCCAACAATAGAAGACAGACCTGATGCTGCAGAGTATTTACTAATTGCTCGGGCGAGATTAAATACAAGCAATTATTTGGGGGAATTTATTCGAAGGGAAAACATCAATAGGAGACGTACGGTTTTCCAAAACATAGACAGCAATGCTCCCCATTTAGACCATTTTCCTAGATTAACTTTAGATGATTTAAGAAGATTTTCATTGGGATCTTACCAATTAAAACAGGCTAGATCCTATTATGGGGAGCACATAAGAAGTAATTAATGGTACTTGATAATGTTGAAGTAAGCAATGTTCTGGAAGAGGATTTGCCCTTAATATTGGGTCAGAATAATTATTTAATTAGGGCTAGAATTAAGTCCCGCCATGTGAGCCAAAAAACATATTATTCTTATTTATTGATAAGTAGAGCTGAAAATCGGGCAAATTCTTTAGAAAGTATCATTGCTTACTATTGTAACTGTCTAGTGGGTAACCGTACAGTAGGGTGTTGTGCTCATACTATGACTGTATTGTGGTATTTAAGCTGGGGCCGCTTCAACAATGTAAGTGCTCCAGCTATGCAGCTGGATGAAATATTTTATGGAGAATAAATAAGTAGTTTATTCAAGTTTAATTTGTTTTATTTCCCTTAGTATGTACTAAAACAAAAATTACTATCAGTAACGTTAATTATGAGTCATTAATAAGAAAATTGTCCAGTGCTGAAACTGTGAACTAATTATAGATTTTTGGTCATATTTAAATGTTACTATATTCTACACAATAGATGAGCACCTATCTAGTTTTTATTATAATGCTTAATTGCAGTACAATGGAATTATGTCTTTATTATTTTATGCACATTTCCATACTATAAGCATGTTTATGCTTATAGTATGGAAATATGCATAAAGTAATGGAATTATGTTTCTACTAGCCGCGCCAGCGGTTTCACCCGACCGTATTTTTTTCTTTCTGCTCGACTCATTAGTCATAGCGTGATGTTATATAGCCTATAGCCTTCCTCGATAAATAGGCTATCCAACGGTGAAAAAATCGGACCATTCGTTCCTGAGATTAGCGCGTTCAACCAAACAAACTCTTCTGCTTTATAATATTAGTATAGATTACTTTATGCATAAAGGTAATAGAGACATAATTCCATGCTCATAGTGATGTGTAGTCTGTCAATTTGTAATTATAACCTAGATTTCTAAAACAGAAAAATGATGATATCTCCTGAACCAGGGTGAATAAATGAAAAAAGTTTTCTGATTATGAAAATGCTGTTTTTACTATATGGCAAAATTAAAATCTTCAGGGCACAAGCATTTTCCACTGGGACCGAACTTCCCTTACAAAACGGGCAATCTCCTTTATATCCTAGTTCTTTTGATCGGATTCGCGCTGCTGCGTGGATTGCCTTGTTATCTGCTGACAAATGCTCAACAATGTATATGGGTTTAGGGCTGTCTGTAGCTATGCCCAGGTGACTTGAATTAAGTTTTTCCTTTATGTTATTTTTGTTATACTTAATAGCCGCAGCAAGAAATGAAATATGTATGTATGCGGGGGCTGCTGAATTTAACAATTATTGATCTGAGTCTAGCTTTAGCTATTCTAGTGCAATGCTGGATATCACTTTCCTTTATGGCGCATTTAATTACTTTGCTTAGCTGGGTCACGGTGGTAACTAAGTTTTCAGACTTGTGTTCCGAAACACATTGCACTTCAACGTTATTTTTTTTTTTTTTTTTAAAAAAGCTTACTAGCAATGTGGGTCGCACATTACTAGTATTCTTGTTAACCCCTCGTGCTAAGCTAAATGCTTGTGTTACGAGTGGATTCACGTTGGTAGTGCAATGGGTGGGGTTCGAACCGACAACCACATGATTGCAAGTCCGACGCCCTAGCCATTAGGCTACCGCCGCTTAATGATTTTATTAAATTGATATGTTACCAGGTCATTTAAGGCACCATTCATAGCGCGCTCGATTTCCTGCCTAATTAACTGTCGAAGAGAGTCACTAGAAATATCCACAAGTGGTGTATCATTGTATACCATATCGATTGGTTGCGGTTGCTGACGGATTGAGTGCTTGTTGCGGACAGTCACGTTATTATTCGGAGACGGCGATTGCTGAGGTAAGTTTCGAAGTGTTTTTGTTACGTCATCGGATACGACAGACCGTTCTGGTGAGTAGTATATTATTGGGCATTCTGTCCCACCTACCGTTCCGGCGTTTGCCTCCACTACGGTGGGACAGAATGCCCAATAATATACGATCGAGTCTCTGTTGCTTCAACGTTCACCAGCGTTCCGTTCAGCATCAGTCAATCAGTGACACTGACTGAAGCTATCTATATTTGGATAACACTAAACACAGGATTGAAAATTAAAATTAAATCAACGCCTAATGGAAATTTTATAGCGACAAAATACTATTAATCAAATAGGCGCGGACACTAGATATTATTTGTAGGTGCATACATTAAAATAGTTCACAAGGAAAAACCATATCCTAAGATTTGGCTCATTTTTAATTTAACTACCTATAGCATCGGACGTGTTAGTAATTATGAAATTCATTAAACAACCTCATTCGCTTCATCTGGACGCTATTTGTGTTGAGACAAAAAATAGGAAACGACGGCATGGAGAACTATTACCAAACACTATAAGGTGTATTATTTGTGGTCCATCTAACTGTGGAAAAACAAATCTTGTAATTGGTTTGCTGTTGCATAGGAATGGTTTAAAATTTCGTAATGTATATGTTTACTCAAAGACACTTAATCAACCGAAATATATGTTTGTTGAAAAAGTGCTTGCTAACGTGCCAGATGTGTCGTTTGCTAAATTTAAAGACAATGAAGAAGTAATAAGTCCACAAGAAGCTAGATGTGACTCAGTAATTATATTTGATGACGTAGCATGTGAAAACCAAAATAACATAAGGGATTATTTTGCAATGGGTAAACATTGCAAAATATAGATTGTTTTTACTTAAATCAAACATACAGCAAAGTACCCAAGCAACTTGTTAGAGATAATGCAAATCTTATTATTCTCTTCAAGCAAGATGATATTAATATGCGTCATGTTTATGATGAACATGTTAACACAGACATGAAATGGAATGAATTTCGTGAATTATGAGTAGGATATTATTGGGCATCCTACTCCACCTGCCGTTCCTACGTCTCACTTCGTTCGCCTCCGTCACTTTCGGTGTTGTAGAAAGCCCAATAATATCCTACGGAATGGGCGCTGTTCCACTATTTTCGTTTCCGTAAAACTCAATTGACATGAGAGCCATGAGGATCTTGTTTTAGTAGAAAGCTCTCATCGGCCCATTAGCTCAGTTGGTTAGAGCATCGTGCTAATAACGCGAAGGTCTTGGGTTCGATCCCCTCATGGGCCATAATCGTCTTTTTGATATTTTTTTTTTTGACTAGACAGATGTTGTCTTCACCAAATTTCAATACCGAGATATATTGTATCAGTTCATTGTTTCACTTTATAAATATTAACGTGGTTGGTAAATTTTCTCATTATTCAATAAACCGTTTAAACAGTCGTCATGAAATTTGTAAAACAACCACAATCGTTACATTTAAACGAACTCTGCGTTGAGCCACGAAACACTAGTTTTCGCCATGGAGAATTATTACCTAACACGATACGATGCATCATTTGCGGGCCCTCAAATTGTGGAAAAACTAATTTATTAATTGGTCTTCTTATACATGAAAATGGTTTAAAATTTCAAAATGTTTATGTATATTCGAAAACCGTGCAACAACCCAAGTACAATTTTTTAGAAAAAGTTTTGCAACGTGCACCAGGTATCACATTTCAGAAATATCATGAAAATGAGCAAGTACTTAATGTTCACGACGCAAAATCCAATTCTGTCATTGTATTCGATGATCTGGCTTGTGAAAATCAAAGCAACATGCGTGATTATTTTGCAATGGGCAGACATAAGTTTATCGATTGCTTTTATCTAAATCAGACATATAGTAAAATTCCTAAGCAGTTGGTCAGAGACAACGCAAACCTAATCGTACTTTTTAAACAAGATGAAATTAATATGAGACATGTGTATGAAGAACACGTCAATACTGACATGACCTGGAGTGAAATGTGTTCAAAAATATGGAGTGAACCATTCAATTATGTTGTAATTCATAAAGATTGCTTCAAAAATAAAGGTTGTTACAGAAATAAATTTGATACTTTTGTAGTCTTTGATTAAGGATATACAAATATAAAAGACTGCACCAACATGACTTCATCATTCTTCACACGGCGCTACACCGATTACGATCAATTTTTACCAATATGGATAAATCATTGAAAAGACAAATTGTAAATGCTGCAGAAGCTGTAAAGAAGAAAGTACGAAAAATGCGAAATTTTGAGATTGATCGTAAACAAGCACTGGATGCAGTTTTTAAGCCTGTAACAGAATCTCTTAGCTTAATTGCTAATAGCAGCAAACCAACTCCTCGCCTACATACTATTGAAGAAGAGGAGTCTGAAGTTCCGTTTATAGACGAAACCTTGCAGAATGAAGGACCCGATGGGGATGAAGATGAATCAGAAATTAACAGTGACTCTTCATATGAATCAATAGTTGATCAAAATCAAGAATGTGACACATCATCCTGGTCAGTATCTTCAGAAGCGTTGGCAGATATTCCATTTGGGGTCAGAGTAGAACGTGATAAATTGATGCTAGGTTCTGCTCCCATAACAATTAGCGATCAATTTATAATCGTGGCTGGTCAAAAATATAAAAACACGGTTGGATTAAAACAACTGCTGCTCAAAAAAGATCCTGATTTAAGTTTGGTTACCGAAGACGATAAGAAAAATTATAAATTGATGATGCTACATACAAATGCTCATAGACGTGACTATGATCCGAAAAAAGCTATAAAAAGCAACAAGGGAAAAAAGTATATGGATGTTATTAAACCTTTATTTAAATTGCCAAACGATTTTGGGGAAAAGAAAAATTTACCTAAAGGAAAAGGGTTGCTAATGCTGAAAAAATTAAACAAAGATGTTGATTACATATATTGGGATGATCCTAACGAGTTAATTGAAAGATTAAAACTTCTTATGGCATCTCGGGAAGCTGGAAATACAGGAGTAGATAACGAAATAATATCTATCATAGAGGAACTACGTGAAGGTCAATTTATAAGTTAATAAATATCTTGATAAACAATTATTCTTTTCATTTTACTTATAGCTTTCTTTCTGTCTACACATCATGAATATAGATAAATTTGGTCATCATGTTCATAAAAGAATGCGACTATCAGAATTATTTGATTTTAATGAAAAGGCATTGTTAAAATCAGAAAATGGAGATTTTGACGTTAAAACCTTGAGATTGAGAGGAATTAGATCTCCTATAGAAGCAGATGATGCTGTGAACAAAGATTATGTAGATCATTTGAATGCTAATACGATAAAAGAATTTAATAAAATGATTGGTTTATTGCGTTCTCAAATCATAAAGGATGCTCGAAGCGCAGTTCAAACTTCTTTAAAAGCAAATACACCTGAAGTTTTAACTCATTTGCAAGAACAGTTTTACACCAAAGCAGAAGTAGATAAGTTATTTCTAAAAACTAAAACTCCATAATGGCAAAACAGCAAATCGTAAATGAAATACATAAAGCAGCACGACGAAATTTTCTCCGACGTCATGTTATTTTGAAAGGAGTCCGCGACTTGTGGCAAGCAGATTTAATGGATATGCAACACCTGAGAAAGTATAACAAAGGCTACAATTTTATTTTAGTAGTGATTGACTGCTTCTCAAAGTACGCCTGGGCTGAACCGTTAAAATCGAAAAATAAATTTGATGTTACTCGTGCATTCGAACAAATACTGTGTAGCAGTCTTGAAAATCCCGTTAACTTACAAACTGATAAAGGAACAGAGTTTTATAACAGCACTTTTCAATCTCTTATGAAAAAGTACAATATTAACCATTACATCATCATTCTCTACTAAAAAAGCATCAATAGTAGAGCGACTGATTAGAACTATAAAGAATAAATTATATAAACATTTCAGTCTCAATGGAAATTATAAGTGGATAGGTCCACCGTTGAAAGATATATTTATAAGATACAACAATACGAAACATCGTTCTATCCAATTTAAACCGATCGATGTGAATAAATCAAATGAACCAGCGATAAAAGAAAATTAAAAAAAAATATACAATAATGATTTTGCTAAGGGGAAGCCTTCTCATTCATTCAAAGTAGGTGATTATGTTCGTATCAGCAAATTTAAACATAATTTTGAGAAAGGTTATACTCCTAATTGGTCAACTGAATTATTTAACATAAAAAAGATTAATAGTACCTCACCAGTGACTTATCTACTAGAAGATCAACGAAAACAAAACATATTAGGAGCGTTTTATGAGCAAGAACTTCAAAAATCTAGCTATCCTGATATTTATTTGGTAGAAAAAATTTTAAAAAAGAAAGGAAATAAATTATATGTCAAATGGCTAGGTCTTAATAATGGTGAAAACAGTTGGATTGAAAAAGCTGCCATAATGGGCTAAGATGTTATATAACCTTTTTAAAAAAATAATCCACTCATTATACTTTTAGTAATGCAAGGTGGTGGACTAGTTAATAGCATAATTAATAATCTGCCATTCGAAGCTGATTTACCGGGATATAATTATTGCGGACCAGGAACCAAACTTTCCAAACGGTTGGCGCGAGGTGATCGAGGTGTAAATAAGCTAGACGAAGCTTGTATGCATCACGACATTGCATATGCAAACCATACAGACTTAACAAATCGTCACAAAGCTGATTTACAACTACTTGTATATGTATGTATCTTTATTAAAACTTTCAAAAATTACAAGGTTATGCAAAGCCCCACAAAACCGTCTTTACGGTTTGTCTGTGGGTACAGAAAACAACTTACGCACTAATAATATAAACTTATTTAGCTTATTGCACTAAACATAAATACTTAGTAGTAATTCTACAATTACACAATTTCTGCAAAGGTAACAACAATGTATCAGAAAGTATGATGGTAGGTGGGTAGTATGTATAAAGTAAGTGTACTGTTAAAGGCAATTTAATAGGAATTCTTTAAGCAATTTTGCAAATTTACTTTTTTTAGGCTCATTTCGTATACTAGAAGGCAATCTATTGAGCAGGTAAGGTATTCGTTTGTCCAGCGTTCTGTCACCGTAGTAGTTCCCTACTCTGGGGACTTCAAATTTAGCCTGTGTTACCGATCTGGTGCCGTGTTTATGTGAAACTAATGAGTAACGCTCCCAACTGCCATGACTGTTTACAAGTAGAAGATATTTATGTTTTAAACTCACAGGTAGAATTTTACATATTTTAAACAACTTTTTATAGTCGCCTTTACAGAGCTTTCGCGTTTTTTTATTTACTAAAAATTTTAAAAATCGTATTTGTTGTGCTTCTAGTTTGTCTAAGTTAGTTTTGAAAGTAAGTCCATAACAGTCGAGTGCGTAACCTAGTATAGGGTCTACCAATATAAAGGCATTTAAGGGTACTACTAGGAACTCTAAAGCTTAGGTGGTAAAATTTACCAATTAGCGTTCTAAGTTTATTACAAAGGTAATCTATATGGTATGACCAAGATAAGTTCTCATCGACTTTTACCCCTAGGTAAGTAATACATTTAACTCCTTCTATTGGTTTACAGTTACATTTTTGATCCTTATGAATGCATGAGAAACTATGTGTATATATAGGTGGGGAAACTTCGGGTGGACATAAATACGGAGAATGGATTATGATTAATTTAGTCTTATATGTATTTAATATAATGCCATTGTCGTGAGACCATTTCACTACTCCGTCCACATCATGTTGGACGAGACGACAGGTATCGTCAAGGTCGGTGCCCGCGCGTAGTGCGCACAGGTCGTCCGCAAACATGTACGCTGTACAGTGGCGTAGTACGCCACACAAACTGTTTACGTGCATGAGATAACATACAGGGCCGCATCCTGCGCCTTGAGGCACCCCGCACCTCACCTCCCTTGCGTCACCATATGACTCGCCCACTTTTACACGATAACGCCGCGCGGTGAGATAATCGCTAAACCATTTGTTTAGCGGTTCTCCCACCCCGCACTCCTCCATCGCATTCAATAAAGTTTTTGTTTCTAAAGTATCAAATGCCCTTTTAAAGTCAAAAAACACAGCTACTATAAATTTTTTCTCGTGAAGATAGTTATTAATTTCGTTACCGAACTTTGATAAAAGAGTTGTTGTACTTTTACTTTTCTGAAATCCATGTTGACAGTCGTTAATTATTTTATTATTTTGGAGATAACTCCCTAATTGGTTAACTATGCATTTTTCTATTACTTTTTCTACACTTGACAGTATTGAAATTGGTCTATAATTGGATAATATTGAGCGGTCACCTTTTTTATGAATTGGGCGCACTATTGCCTCTTTCAACTTATCTGGACATATATATTTTTTAACACACAGGTTTACTAGACGCGCAAGTACTGGGCTAACTTTATTAACAATGCATTTAAGATCGGACATGCGTACAAGATCGCTACCAGGTGATTTATTTGTTTTCATTCCCATAATAACTCTCTTGACATATAGACTAGTCACTGGTTGCCATCTCATACACACTCTGTTTTCCTTTACATATGTTATTCTATTTATCCATTTTTCATCACAGTTATGCTTTATACATTCTATTTCTTCAGAAAAACTTTTTGAAAAATTATTACATATGTCTTTTTCACTCCCAGATATATTACTTAATATTATATTGTCTAAAGACTGTTTCTTGCTACCCATCATAACATGTATCCTATCCCACAATTTCTTAATATTATTTTTACAATCTATTATCGATTGCCTATCATACTCATTTCTAGATTTCCTTATTATTTTATAACATTTATTTCTATATTTTGTATAATCTAACCGTTTTATCATATTCTTAGGGTCGTTCCTCCACACAGAAAACAGTCTATATCTCTCTAATAACATTAACTTATGATTATCAGTAATCCACTTTTTGGTGTTTCTTATACTATAAAAACAGTTTCATTTCTATAACAGGATTCATAAATATCAACAAATATATTTTTAAACGATTCATACAGTTTTTCGGGGCATTCAACTATCATTAAATGTTCCAAATCTAACGTTAATAATTTTTCCCTCACTGCACGATTGTCTAGGACGCGTCGCTGTGCATTTTTTGTGTTCGTCCTTGAGGTTGAGTCATGCGCAGTCGCGTCCTCGACAGCAACAGTGTTCCGGCTATCACATGGAGTACGTTTCCATTCTATCGCCACCGAAACCGGGTAGTGATCAGATATTTTACTTAGTATTACGGCTGACTGTATATTTGCAAATGGTGCACGGATATAAATGTGATCTAGGCATGATTCGACTAACTTATCCGATAAGACTTCGCTCCTGGTAACTCTGTCAATGCATTTCAAAAATCCGTATTCAGCTAATAAATCTTCATACAGAATAACATGTTTATCTTGTTGTTTTAGTAGATCTATATTTATATCGCCACAAAAAATCACATTCGTGTTATGAGGGATACTATTAAGAAGACTACGCAATTCACCTATGAACTGTACCATTTTGTCCTGTTTATTTATCTTAGGTGGTCTATAAATAGAAATTAAATAAATATTTTCGTTTGCATAGTTTATGGTAATGGAAACGCACTCCGCGGAGCGCATATCGGCTGCCACCGATGACCCGCACAGCTGCGGCGCGAGCCCCTCCCTCGCATACACTAGTACCCCGCCCCCGCTTCGCCCGGTGCGAGTGCAACTATATACCGTATACCCATTAATGTTATAAAACCCCAAATATTCAAAGTTTATATTTGGTTCAGTAATGACTATTATGTCGATATTGTGTAGATCTTTGTCTAAACTTACTAATAGTTCATTGAAATGTTTCTTAATGGAACGTATGTTTATACATATGTAGCACACAAATATCTTTAATTCTATCGAATGATGACGTCCAACTATTTACGTCATCGAAAGCATTGCTAACTATACCGTTTGTTATTGTTTCTAAGGTATCGAGAAACGAGAATTTTAAAAAGTATTGTTACCTTTTATCGTATTTATAGGAAGTTAGTACCTATTGCAATTCACTTTTTAAGCAGTTCACGGATATCGTCTTCCGACCTAACCCACACAGATTTGTCTCCATCTTCCTTTTTGACCAGAATCCTACCGTTGGCGACCCAGATGTACTTATACACTTCTTTTAGCTGTTTCTTGGTGTTCCACAGTAACTCTCGTGCGGTTTTCGTGAGGTCCTCATTTATAAATATTTTGTTTTTCTGTGTTCCTGAGGTGAAAGTGCTGCTATTTACTTTCATAAGCTTACGTCGATTTACTAGCCACGCGTTACGATTTTCGGTACCGGTAGTCTTAAAACCCACTATGATAGCTGCAGGTTTATCATTCACTTTCCGCTGCTGCCTACGACTCGCCCATTCAATATCCTCGCTGCTCACTTCAAGGGTTTCGCCAAATTTTTTAACTACCTCCATTACATTTTCGTTTGGTAATTGCTCGATACCTACGATTTCGATATTATTTTTACGCGATTCTTGTTCAAATTCATGAACTTTTTTTTTCAATTCATTTCGCTTGTGGGTAGGCGTGACAAGTAAACGCGTATTTTTCTTTGTGCATTTTATTTATTATTTAGAATTGTTATTAACTTATTTGGATAATAATAAATGTTTTAGTTGAGTGCTATACTCACCCTCTCTCATATTTTCCTATATACTATCTCTAACTGACACTATTTCACTTCACACCTCACACTTGAGTTAACCTATATTTGACTCATAATGGATGGCAAGTTGATGAATAGCATTGATGAACTCGAGAAGTTATTCAGCACCCGAATGCGAGACTATGAAGACGAGTTGCAGAAAGTTACGTCTGGAACCACTCCTTTGCACACCGATCTGGAGTCTCTTTCTCGGGAGTTCACAGAGTTCAAGACCTTTGTATGTCAAACTCTGGCACATTTGAAGACTCAAATTGGGCTCCTTTCACTTGGTCTGGACAGGCATGAAACATCCTTGAGGAAGAAGGTGCTGTTGCTTCATGGAGTGGCTGAGAAACCAAATGAAAACTTGTATGACTCCATCTTTAACATCATATCTAAAGCTATGGGTCTTGCTGATGTGAATGCTGACTTCTTCGAGGCGTGTCACCGTCTGGGAGTCGCCCGTGGCAAATCTCGACCTGTGTTAGTACGATTCCGTGATATGGAGCACAGGAGACTTGTATGGGATGGTAAAACAGCACTCAAGGGTAGCGGCATTACCATTTCAGAATTCCTCACTAAAACCAGACATCAGGTTTTTATGGCTGCTCGTAGACACTTCGGTATAAACAATTGTTGGTCAGCAGAAGGCAAGATCATTGTACTTGCCCCTGATAAGTCTCGACGAAGGATAGTGTCTATGGGTGAGCTTGAACCTCTTTTAGCGCTTTTCCCTGCATGCTCTACCGCACCTGGCGATCAGTTGCAGACGGGAGCTGCTGCCCCATCTAAGGTTGCAACCCCAAAAGCCGCTGGAAAAGCTACTAGGAAGACGCGTAGATAAATATTGTTTGCTCATTGCCATCTTGACCAACTTTAGCATTTAAATTAGCCGCTTTGTGCAACACTTGATCAATGTCGGTACACTAACTAGTAATTTTATAAAGATTGTTATTTCTCACTGTTTGTCGGTAGTTTTTTTTCGGTAATCTGTTATGTACATTTTCTTGTGTTGACAAGAAATGAGGTTAACTAGGGTATGTCAACTGTCAAATGTCATTCATGTCAATGATTTTTACTTTTTTTTTTTTTTTTACTCGTTCTGAAATTGTCATTTAAGTTGGTTTTAAAATCTATGATTTTACTTTTCACATAAATGTTTGTTTTAATTTTTTTAATTTCCTTATTCTGCTTTTACTTTTGTCATACCTTCATAAATTAGTGATAGTATAATATAGTTCACTTGTTGCAAATCTCTCCCACTAGCGAGCGAGTTGGGGAGTTAGTACTTTCCTCTGTTTTAATTAAATTAGTTATTGGTATTTAGTTAGGTACCTATTCTATAAGTAATATTTATTTATACTTTAGTCTTATTCATCTAAGTTTAAATACATATTTACGTATATATATTTACATATATTAGGTGTAGGTTTATTGTTTTTTATTCAATAGTATTTTTTTTTTTTTTGCAAACTATGAACGATTTTAATCCTGACGACAGTTTCTTTTCATGCTCTTCTTCATGTGACAGTTTTCTCAGTGCTAACAGCGAATCCTCTTCTCCTATGACATTAAGCGATCGCATTTCCTCCCTGTTCTCTGATTTTCCCTATGACTTTAATCTAGCTCACATTAATGCCCAAAGTATTCCTGCTCATTATTCCGATCTTCTGGCTTCCTTTAGCGCGGGACTTCTTGATGCTCTGTTGATTTCCGAATCTTTTCTTAAACCCTCTCTTCTTTCCACACATTATTCTCTTCCTGGATACATTTTGATTCGCAATGACAGAACAGGAAAAGGGGGCGGTGGTGTCGCCGTCTACTTGCGTGCTGACATACCATACAAAATCTTAAGTGTTTCACCATCTCTGTATTCGGAATCAGCGGAGTATCTGTTTTTGGAGATATCATTAAATCACTCCAAATTGCTTCTTGGTGTTTTTTACAGCCCTAATCTTACTATTGATTACTTCGACTCTCTTGACACACTATTCTATGATCTCTGTCCTAAATATAATCATGTAGTCATAATGGGCGATTTTAACACCTGTTTACTAAAAAATGACATCCGTACTCATAAACTTCAATCATTATTATCTGCCTATAATCTTGACGCTCTGCCTCTCTCAGCCACTCATCACTTCCCTAATTGTACTCCATCTCTTCTCGATCTTATAATAGTCTCCTCTCCTAGTAAAGTCGCTTTGCACGGACAATTGTCCGCTTCTTTCTCTTATCACGACTTAATTTATCTGTCCTATCGTGTGCGCCCTCCCAAACGTGTAGCTAAATTCCTTTTCCTTCGAAATTTCAAGGGCATAAATCTGGAGGTGTTGCAGCGTGAGGCGGCCGCTATTGATTGGTCTGATCTCGTTGGTAGTTCAGATATCAATGAGAAAGTCAAGCTTTTTAATAACGCTATAATTGGTTTATTTGATCGCCACGCACCGAAGAGACGTGTTAAGGTGAAGCACTTTCCTGCTCCATGGCTCACCCCGGATATTAAAGAAGCCATGGCTCATAGGGATAGAGCCAAAAGGAGGTATAAACGGAGTCCTAATGAACGCAATTTTGCTAGATTTAAAGCACTTCGCAATCGTTGTTGTCGTTTGTGTAGAGATGCTAAGAGGCGCCATTTTCACTCTTCTCTTGACAACCGTAACCCTGCTGAAGTCTGGAAGTTCCTTAGATCCGTTGGCATCGGCAATTCACAGACGTTCACAGCGAATAATTTTGACTTGAATACCCTTAACAGCCACTTCTCTTCCCCTCCTTTATCTTTAGATCCTGTGGTTAAATCTAACACCTTATTTCAACTTTCATGTTTAACGGTACCACCGTGTCCTACTTTTCAACTTCATGCTGTTAGTGAAGATGATGTCAAAAAATCTATCCTTGCTATCTCTTCGTCAGCGATTGGTAATGACAACCTTTGTTCTAGAATGATTACTCCCATTTGTTCCATATTGCTTCCAACCGTGACTCATATTTTTAACTATTCATTATTCTCCTGCACTTTTCCCGACGACTGGAAACTAGCCTCTATTATTCCATTACCGAAAGTCTCTAATCCTTCTTTGCCCTCACATTTTCGCCCTATTTCCATTCTTCCCTTCCTCTCCAAAGCTCTGGAGCATATCGTCCACAGGCAACTATCTTCCTTCCTCTCCAATTTTTCTCTTTTGAGTCCTTTTCAGTCCGGCTTTCGCCCCGGTCATAGCACTGTGACTGCACTCTTAAATGTTACTGACGACATTCGTTGGGCTATGGAGAATCAATCTCTTACCATCCTGGTCCTGTTAGACTTCCGCAGTGCCTTCAACTCAGTTGATTTCGATGTCCTCCTTGGTATTCTTAAATCCCTTAACATTTCTTCTTCCTCTATAACGTGGTTTGACTCCTATCTTCGGGGTCGCTCACAGCGCATCCGCCTTGACGACTTTTCCTCTGATTGGTGTGACCTTGGCGCAGGTGTTCCCCAGGGGGGTGTCCTTTCTCCTCTTCTTTTCTCTATTTTCATTAACTCTATCACCAGGGTCATATCCTCCAATTTTCATCTCTACGCAGACGACTTGCAGCTCTATCGGCATTTTCCTTGTGCTCAGGCTGATCTTGCCATCGCTGCCATGAATCATGACCTGGATTGCGTTAATGTTTGGTGTAAATCTTTTGGCTTATGCATTAATCCTGACAAGTCCCAGGTTATGATTATAGGTAGTAGGAATATCCGTAACAGGCTCGACTTTACTTCCCTACCTCCGCTTTACCTTGACGGTGTGCAAATCCCGTATGCTGTCACTGCTAAAAATCTGGGGGTTATTATTGATTCCAATTTGTCATGGGCTGCTCAGGTTGCCGATGTCAGTAGGAAGGTACACTACGTTTTCCATTCGCTGAAATGCCTCCAGAACTTTTTGCCCTTCAAAACAAAAATCTCACTTGCTCAAAGTTTAATCCAGCCTATTATCGACTACGCCGACGCTTGCTATTTGGATGCCACAGAGGAGCTTTTAAACAAACTTGAGAGACTGCAAAATTTATGTATCCGTTTTATTTTCAACCTTAAAAAGTATGACCATGTCTCCGACTTCCGTAAAACTCTCAAGTGGCTCCCAATTCGCTTTCGCAGGAATACTCGGCTATTGTGTCTCCTTTTCAATATCCTACATAATCCATTAGCCCCTTCATACCTGCGGGAACGCTTTTCCTATGCACATTCTAGTGACTCTCCCTGCAGGTCCCATCTCCGTACTATCCTCAAATTCCAGCCCCACAAGACTGACTTCTTTTCCTTCTCCCTGTCCGTACATGCAGTCAGGTTGTGAAACTTGCTCCCTCCCGATATTCGCGATTGCAGAACTGTTTCCTTGTTCAAGAAACGTGTCAAAGAACACTATCTTTCTCTACCTTAATTCATTTGTTTGCATCTTTTACTTTGTTATTTATCTCATTTGTGTAGCTATTGTATATTTATGTAGTATATTATTGTATATGTATTACACTATATATGTATTTTGTTCTTTTTTTTTTTCCTGGGTTAATGTTTACTTGTATTGTATTATCTTATATATATATATATATATATATTTTTTTTTTCACACTTCTGTCCTACATTTCTTACTTTAAATTTTCCTCTCGCAGGTCTGCTGGAAGAGATTTCTTTAGAAATAAGCAGTACCTTTGTACCTAATAGTCCTTAGTTGGTTATTTTCTCATCGTTTTGTTGTGTGCATAAAATAATAAATAATAAATAAATAAATAAACTTTCTGTTCGAGTGCAATGTTGCATTTTTCCAGATACACGCATTTGTTATTCACGTTCACAAGAGATTTCTCGAGATGACTTATTTTCTTTTTCGATTCCTCATGTTCCGCTAGTATGGTATCGTATTTTTCTGACAGTAGTTGCATGCTTGCTGTAATCGAATTCAATTGTTTCTTAAAACTTGGAAGGGAGTTAACTTTGTTCTGTATATCTTTAAGTATTCGCTCGTACCCTTGTCCTTCTACCTCCAGCTCCTCTGTCTCCGATTCTTCACCTTCACAATTATTACAAAACAACCTATTTCTTCCTGCTTTTATGTCTGCTGACAATCCTTTTACACAAGTCCTATGAAAGGTCCCTTGGCAAGTTCCTTGACACAAGAAATGCGAGCCATTCTTGGCCAATAACTTTTTACACTTTTGACACTGCATATCCAAAATACCTATTATTATTATTGCCGTTCGTAAACAATGCCTTCACGCGCGCACTCGTCCGCGCTGCACGGCGGTGTAAGTCGAATGACTTAATATGACTTAATATGGCTAAACAAAGATTGAAATCAAAAGATGCAGGGAAAGGAGAAAAACTAAGCTCATGGTTAGTGAGCAAAGTCATGAAAGCTAAATTGAAGTCTGGTTCCGGGATTATAACATTTAAAAGTTTAGTCTCTAAAATAAAATCAAAAATTAAGAAACTCAAACACAGCGACAATAAGTCTTTAATAAAAGCAGCTTACTTAGTCGCAAAAAAGTTATTTCCAAACAACCATCCTCGAATTCGGGTGCTACGAGTAATACCCATACCAAAGACTGGAGGAGTTCTGCCTTTGATTCCAATTTTCGCTGGTTTATCGGCTTTGGGAACTTTAGCTGGCGGTGCAGCTGGCATTGCAAAAACCGTTAATGACTACAAAGCAGGTCAGCAAAATTTGCGAGAGTCAGAACGTCACAATAGAGCTATGGAGGCGTTAGTGTTGGGCAAGGGTTTATACATTAAACCGTATAAAAATGGTAATGGATTGTATGTTCATTCTTCAAAAAACTGAAGAAGATGCTACCTAATCGACCTCTAACTAATGTAGACATCCTAAAATATTCAAAAGTTATTCCTCATTTTCGTGGAGTCTACATGAAGGATCGATTACCTAGAAACCCTAAACGGATCGAGTGTGGTATTGTAAACTTAGATGATTCTATGAACGAAGGGACGCATTGGGTAGCATATGTTAAGGTAATTGATTATTGCGAATATTTTGATAGCTATGGAAATCTGAAACCACCGAAAGAATTAATTCGATATTTAAAAAATTGTAATGTCTTTTATAACACGATATCAAAAATTCAATTCTGTAAACTGCGGTCATTTATGTTTAGAATATTTGTGGAGTTTTTGGAATAAAAATGTATTATAAAATATAATGCTTATGTTCCATTTCAATCATTTGCAAGATGTCGCTCACCTTGTCGATAACTGGAAACTCGTCAGTTTTATCTACATACTACCCTAATAGTTTACAGCTTGATGGAGAGTATGAATGTGCTTTATTACACTTTTCAACATTTAATTCTATTCCAAACATTGATAACAGTAATAATAAGTTCTATTATGGACTTAACGAAGTTATAGAAATACCGGAAGGCACATATGAATTGCAAGATATCAATGATTATTTAAAATCAGAAATTAAAGATGCATCTATCAAACTGCAATGCAATAATAACACTTTAAAAACAACTATTTTCTGTACAAAAGATGTTAATTTTACCAAAGAGAATTCTTTTAGAAGAATGTTAGGATTTAATAAACAAATCTTGAAAGCAAATAAATGGCATGTGTCTCAGTCTCCGGTCAACATTTTACCAACGACCGTGATCAGGATCGAATGTGATATTGTAAGCGGTTCGTACATAAACGGAAAACCAAGTCATATTATTCACGAATTTGCATTTAACGTACCACCTGGATACAGGATCATAGAAATCCCAAAGAACGCAATATACTTTCCAATCAATCAAAACAATATAAACTGCATAAATATCAAGCTATTAGATATAAACAATAACTTAATTAATTTGCGTGGTGAAGAAGTGCAGCTGTATTTACATCTCAAAAGAAAACCATGATTGACTACAATAAAAATGTACGTCAAGAACTTAAGAATATCAGTTCTACTCGAGCTTCATACCAAAGAAGACCTTGCTCTAAAAAGAAAATAAAATTAACTAAAGACAATAAAGCATTCCTCAGAGCGATCAAATTGCTGAAATGAATATCTTAGATGTTTTATCTGCTCCAACTTACGATAACACCATAGAAGGAATCGAATTTCATTCCTACAAGCCTTATGTGACGAGTTTCAACAGAAACGATGAAATCCGTATACCTATTAACCAACAAGACTTATACATACTACCATCAGCTAGCACTCTGTATTTGGAAGGAGCTGTTATCGTTAGTAAAAAAGACACGAAAGACAAAGCTTCTAGTGTCAATTTCACGAACAATGCGCTAATGTACTTATTCCAAGATATTAGGTATGAGCTTAATGGAGTGGAGATTGATAAAATAAAAAATGCAGGTATAACTACAACCATAAAATCATTAATATCCATGAATGAAAGTGAATCAAAAATATCTAATGCTTGGGGCTGGAATATTGATGGTATAAAAAATATCAATGGAGGAAGATTTTCAGCTTCTATACCACTGTGTCATATCCTCGGATTTGCTGAAGATTTTGAAAAAGTCGTGATAAACAGTAGACATGAACTGATATTGTTACGAAGTAACACCAATTTGAACGCTGTAAAACTGAGCATAGGTGAAACGGTGGATGATGTTCAGATTAACAAAATTATATGGCGCGTACCACATGTTAAAGTATCAGATAAAGAAAAAATTAGTTTGTTAAGACTCCTAGAAAAAGATCGACCACTTCAAATAATATACAGAAATTGGGATCTGTACGAATATCCCACTTTACCTAAAACTACAAAACATACTTGGTCTATCAAAACTTCAACTCAAATAGAAAAACCACGATACATAATTCTTGGTCTACAAACAAATAGAAAAAACAATGCAAGTTCTGACATGTCTCAATTCGATCACTGTCATGTTCGAGACGTTAGAGTTTATCTCAATTCCACGTATTTCCCGTATGAGAACCTAAATGTAAATTTTGCTGACAACAGAATTGCTTTATTATACGAGCAGTACACCAGATTTCAACAGTCGTATTACGGACGTCGCCCAGAGCCCATATTAAGCGAGAAACAATTTAAAGACTTAGCACCGCTGTTTGTCATTGATTGCTCTAGACAAGCGGATAACTTAAAGACAGGTCCAGTAGTGGATGTGCGAGTAGAAATTGAGAGTAATTCCGAAATACCAGAGCAAACTTCAGCCTACTGTCTGATTCTCAACGATTGTATAATTGAATACAAACCCTTAAGTAACATCGTAAAGAAGTTATCATGAAACCGGATAGCATTATAGTTGATCTCCAAGGATTTAAAAAATTTAATAACAATTTTATTGTGAAGGAAGTGGCTATTGTAAGTCAAGAACACACACAAACATTCGTGGTAAAACCACCATTTTCGTTCCATTATTTAACGAAAGAAGAAAAGAAGCAAGTGAGATGGATCGAAAAAAACAGTGGAATTTACTGGAGTGAGGGCTACATAGACTACAACGAGTTTAAACGTGTCACACGTGTCACACGTGTCGTGTGCCATATTTCGAAAATAAAAAGATTATTACAAAGGGTTTGGAAAAGATAAAGTGGATTAAAGACTTATGTGGAAACTGTGAAGTGATCGATATAGGTGAGAAGGGATGTCCTAACCTTTCAGACTTAAAAAATAAATATAGTAAAAATAAAACTGAATTTAATTGTGTGAATCATAAATTTAATTGTGCACTAAATAATGCCGTGTGTATAAGAAAATGGTATTTTGATAATAATATGTCTGTATTCAAATTATTTTGTTGTGGTTAAGCTACATTTAATAAAAATATTTATGTAACTACTCTTGGTTTTTTATTAGAACCTTAAAAAAATTAAATTAGCTGTAGTTATGTTAAATTTGAGGTATATCTACAATAAATGTAAATTAATACTGAAAAAAGGATGACCTGCAAATCTAATCTTATTTTACAGCTAATTTAATATTTGAATTTGGTAAGTCATATAGAATAAAACATAAAATTTAAAATTAAAATATAGTCTTTATTACCTCATATAAAAGTATTTATAGTTATAAACTAATTATACCTAGCTACATCGTAATAATATTTTATTTATTTTATCATCTTAACTTACAAAACATTGTGATTATTTTAATTAAAATGGAACTTATGAACTACATAGATACACATTATTTATTTTTATATTTCATTTTATTTAATATACACAAAAAAGAATATGAAAGTACTTAATTATTTGTATACATACTTCAAACAAAATAAAATACAGTATTTATTGCCTCACATATTTACAGTAAAAAATTTCGATTATTTTATATCACTTACCTACATACACTATATTTCATATCGCTATACTATATTTGTGTCTTTCACATATTATACATTACTAATATTTATTTTATTTTATTTATACCTACAAAAAAGAATAAAAAGGCAATACTTGCCTAATATCTATTAATTACATATTTTTATATTTAATATTGTGATGAAATTTAATTTAATATTTTTACTAACAAAAAATTATAAACTACATTACTTACTAATAACAATTGTCCCCACAAAGTTTTTTGGAAATTTTATTTATTAATGATTGTGTCTCTTCCATAACATAGTCCACTGGTTCACTCACTATGTATTGCGCACTCATAATTACCGCGTCCTCATTATCACTTGCAGTTTCTTGTTGCTCACTTATATCCAAAACTTGTATTTGGATCAGTCGCAGACCTTTTCTCTTCTCATTATTTATGACGTATGACTGGCAAGGAGGCAGCTTCCGCTTTTGATAATCCCTTTTCGCTCTTGGTTTCTTATTGGATAGCCTTTGTTGTTCAGATAATTGTCGTTGCTCGGGTACATGCCAACTCAAACTTGGAGTCGGGAAACCTTGGGCGTATTGCGAAAAGACGAGGTCAGGGGAATCACACATTTTTGATGATCTGAAACAAACAAAATAAGAATCAATATAATGCTAATGAATATAAATCTAAGTAATTATAGTATAAATAACGAACTACTTACTTACAATAGGTTTTCAATTCGATGATGTGAACTGAGAAGTCCAACCAGTCCGGTCACTATCAGCCAAATGTAATATTGTTATGATTGTGTAACAGTACTCCGGAAAGCATTGTGCACATGTTTTATTACAAGTTCGAACTTGTTTCCCATGTGCGCACGGTCGACGCAGTTCGTCACTTGCAAGCACCTGGTCGGTGTTATGTTTCACACAAGGCTACGGAAATTTCAGGAATCATTTGCAAATCTTCATGTTCGTACAAGTTTGAAGTGACTCTATGTAAGCAATATGTTACGGAATGCGGTGCGCTTTGTCATCAGGAACGGAAATGAAACAGATTTATGAACATAAAATATTATTTATTTAAGTATATATTTAGTAGGTACAAAAGTACAGATAAAAGCAAGCATATAAGACCTATATAGGTACCTAAATAATTATCAGAGGTCGTATAGTTTCACCTCTGTTTAGCTCTAAGTAGTACAAGGGGCACCAAGAATACACACATTTTAAAATTGCTTACATAATAAAGCCTGGTTCAAAAGTAACTTCTGTCGATACTATGAAACAGATTTATGAACATAAAATATTATTTATTTAAGTATATATTTAGTAGGTACAAAGTACAGATAAAAGCAAACTTATAAAAGGCCTATATAGTTACCTAAGTAATTATCAGAGGTCGTATAGTTACATCTCTGTTTAGCTCTAACTAGTACAAGGAACACCAAGAATACACACATTTTAGAATTGTTTACATAATAAAGCTAGGTTCAAAAGTAACTTCCAAACATACAAATATTTAAACTCACATACACAAACAGCCAGACCCGGAACAACTACCTGTAGGTCATACAAATATTTGTTCCATGCGGGAATCGAACACGCAGCGCAGCAGTCAATCGCTTAACCACTACGCCAACCGTCAACACGCCACATTACACGACAATAGTACATTTCACATTATTAAAAGAGTAACAAAGATCCATTCATCCAACCTCACAAACTTTTTATAATACGAGTAGTAAGTAAGACAGTAGGTAGGTTGAAGGATTATCTAACTTTCCACTAAGGACGTTTTACCATTTACAATATATAAAATACATGTTAAAAATGTGACTTCTGTAATTACGTTTAAATTGTGGTAATACATTACATAAATATAGTTGCGTTATCCCAAGCTAAAGTAGAAACTTTATCAATCGATAGCAATCGTTTATCATCATTGCTTGAAAGTGCTATTTTATTTACGTCCTGAGTGAATATTTCATGTTTTATTGACCTAAACAATACATTTTTTTTGTGAATAACATTGCAATTGTATAAAACATTTTTATAATCTAACATATTTAAATTTTTGGTAATACATTTTTTTGTACCTTTTGCCTTTTTAATTGTTTTGTTTAAAGTTTTAATACAATAAAGCTTTGAGCGCAATCCTACGAATTCTTTGATAATGTTGCCACCCATTTCATCCTTAAACAGCCCTGGAACCTTCTTATTCATAATTGGTAAGTTATAGTCGTTGTTACAGTCATAATTGCTGGTATCAAAATATTTTAGAAAATGGAGCTTGAAGTCTTTATAAACGTCATTACTCTGTACATCATATACTAGGCTATCTGTATCAGTATAGCACAATTCAATTCGGTTACCATAAAAAGGTTTTATGATAGAGTAGTGAAAGTCGTACATGTGAGTCTTAGATAATTCTAATACTGCAAACCCTATGTATATTGGTTTATTAAGAATAATACGCACAGGTTTCATTTGGATTGCCACTAGATCATCAGAAAATACAGAGGCGCTATGAAAATATGGGCTGGCTATCAATTTTTCAGCACAAGTAGTCTTTTTTGTTTTATTGTTCGAGTCACACCACTTGTTTACTAATTTAACGTCTATTCGATGTTCAGTATTTTCCAGGGTCTTTCCAAAAATACTATTGTTCAATAATTTGAAAAAGTCTTGTTCAAACGTTGACTCTGCTTTTTGGCGTAACTGGGTGTCGTAGCCGTGTGGTTTCCGGCAGAGTAGAATTGGACCACTCCCTATCTTCCCGGGATGTCGTAAAAGGCGACTAAGGGACTAAGGGATAAAGGAGACTAATATCTCGTCTCCTACAGACTTGATGACGGGCAGCAGCGTCATCCGGACAAAGTTGCATTTAACTGCGGTCACCAACCCGCCTGCCCAGCGTGGTGACTATGGGCAAATCCCAACATGGAAGGCAGCCAAACGAAACGGCCCCCAGTTCCCGGTAGCCCCGCTGTTCCTGATTACGGTAGCGGTCGGTCAAACAGTGGGGTGGGGGGTGCTAAGAATCCCCGGGTTACGGCAAACGGCTACCATAAACGACGACTATATTTGGCAACGTACAATGGACGCACGATGAGGCTAGATCATCACCTCGCAGAACTCGAAGTAGAACTTGAACATATAAACTGGCACATACTGGGGTTGTCAGAAGTCCGTAGACAGGGCGAGAACACGGTAACCCTGGAGTCAGGCAATATGTTCTACTTCAGAGAAGGTGATGGTCCCTCCCAGGGCGGTGTTGGTTTTCTTGTTAACAAGTCGCTCACTAACAATGTTGTGGAAATCAGCAGTGTTTCGACTCGGGTAGCGTACCTTGTCCTAAAACTTACCAAGAGATACTCTCTAAAGGTAGTACAGGTATATGCGCCGACCTCGTCTCACTCTGATGAAGAAGCCGAGGCCACTTATGAAGATATCCTCAAGGCCATACATAATACAACCAAGGCCCACTATAACGTTGTTATGGGTGATTTTAACGCCAAAGTGGGAGTACAAGAACGCAACGAATCTAAAATCGGTTCACATGGCTTGGGTACCAGAAATCACAGGGGACAAATGCTGGTTAACTTTCTCGAGATGGAGGGGCTCTTCCTAATGAATTCTTTCTTTAAGAAGGCGCCCCATAGAAAGTGGACCTGGCGAAGTCCCGACGCTGTGACCAGGAATGAGATAGATTTCATTTTGGCTGATAGGCGGCACATATTCAGAGATGTCTCCGTGATCAACAGGTTTAACACCGGTAGTGATCACAGACTTGTTAGAGGCACTCTGAATATTAACTTCAAAGCCGAACGAAATCGCCTCATAAAGTCTACACTCAGACCTGCGTATACCCAAAGTACTGTAGGATCCGATCAGTTCCATTTGGAACTTCAAAATAGATTCGACTCGCTGGAAACCACAAATGACGTGGACAAGATAACCAACAACTTGGTGAAGACGGTAAAGGAAATGGGACGTAAATATTACCCGCCGCAGTACAGCAGCAAGAAGTCCAAACTTTCGCCTGAAACGCTGGAACTTTTGAGGCAGAGACGAGAGACGCCATCTAGCCAACGTTCTTCGTCAGACGCTAGATCTCTAAACGGGCTGATACGTAAGATGATTAGACGAGACCTTAGGCGCTCCAACACACGCAGCATTATGCTAGCGATTGAGCAGAATAAGGGGTCGAAAGTCTTCACGCGTCAGTTCGCAAAGAGTCATCTGACAAGACTCAAGACAGCAGATGGCAGAGTAGTCACCTCAAAACCAGAGATCGCGGCAGAGGCTGAAGGGTTTTATGGACAGCTGTACCAGTCCAAAGCGGCGAAGCCTGCGTCCCATGGAACCGATGATCCAAGAGCCCAATTGACGCGCCATTTCACCGAGGATATCCCGGACGTTGACCAAATCGAGATTAGGGTGGCTCTAGAACAGCTTAAAATCAATAAAGCCCCAGGCGATGATGGCATCACGACTGAGCTCCTAAGAGCCTGCGGAGCTCCAGTCCTTAAAGAGTTAGCGAAGCTCTTTGATGCCGTCATTCATAACGGGGTAATACCGGAGGCCTGGTATGGGAGCGTGGTGGTATTCTTCTTCAAAAAAGGAGACAAGTGTCTTCTCAAGAACTACCGGCCGATATCGCTCCTAAGCCATATATACAAGCTGTTCTCTAGAGTCATCACGAATCGTCTCGCTGAGAGACTTGACGAGTTTCAACCGCCAGAGCAGGCAGGGTTTCGGAAAGGCTTTAGTACCGTGGACCACATCCATACTGTTCGGCAGATTATACAGAAGTCCCACGAGTATAACCGGCCGCTGTGTATGGCATTTGTGGATTACGAAAAAGCCTTCGACTCCATCGAAACATGGGCCGTTCTAGATTCTCTGCAACGATGCCGAATAGATTGGCGATACATCGAGGTGCTGCGATGTTTGTATAGCGCTGCTACGATGACCGTTCAGTTCCAAGACCACAAGACAGGACCTATCCAGCTGCGTCGAGGAGTGAGACAGGGGGACGTCATTTCCCCGAAACTGTTCACCAACGCGCTGGAGGATGTCTTCAAAACCCTGGACTGGACTGGACGGGGCATAAACGTAAACGGCGAGTACATTGCGCACCTTCGATTTGCGGACGACATCGTCATTATGGCAGAGTCTCTGGAAGATCTGAGCGAGATGCTGCACTCCCTGGATGAATCTTCTCGACGAGTGGGCCTTGGCATGAATTTGGACAAGACAAAGGTCATGTTCAACCAACATGTCGTGCCAATGCCGGTATACGTCGCTGGTACTTTACTCGAAGCTGTCCAGGAGTATGTCTACCTTGGACAGACAATCCGGTTTGGACGAAACAACTTCGAGAAGGAAGCCGATAGGAGGGTGCAACTAGGGTGGGCTGCGTTTGGTAAGCTTCGTCAAGTCTTCTCGTCGCCTATACCGCAGAGTCTGAAGACGAAAGTCTTCGACCAGTGCGTCCTGCCCGTTATGACCTACGCTGCCGAGACGTGGACACTCACAGCAGGACTGGTCCACAAGTTTAAAGTCGCTCAGCGTGCGATGGAGCGAGCTATGCTTGGGGTTTCTCTGAAGGATCGAATCCGAAATGAGGATATCCGGAAGAGAACCAAAGTTACCGACATAGCTCGCAGAATCTGTAAACTGAAGTGGCAGTGGGCCGGTCATGTCTGTCGAAGGACCGATAGCCGATGGAGCAGACGAGTCCTAGAGTGGAGACCACGAACTGGCAAGCGAAGTGTGGGACGCCCTCCAGCTCGCTGGTCCGATGACCTGAAAAGGATAGCCGGTAGCAGCTGGATGCGGAAGGCAGAGGACCGGGAGAAATGGCGCGCCATGAAGGAGGCTTATGTCCAGCAGTGGATATCAGTAGGCTGAAGTGATGATGATGATGATGGGTGTCATATCATATCAATATATTGCTTTAAAAAACAACTTTGCTTAAATGTAATAGCGCGATGGACCCTTCTCAATACTAAACCGTGCTGTAAACACTTTTTTAAATGTACGTAATGAATAACATAGTGATATTTATCGTACAAATTTGGTATTAGCTTTTTATTCTTACCACCAAGTGGCAAGCATTTTTCTGGACAAAAAGGAAAGTCATTGTGTTCCATGTGCAAATTCTCCGGATATATTAAATCAACTTCAAGAATGTAACCGTTTTCCGCAGTATCACTGATGCCTGCTAAGTTCAATTGTAAAAAATCAATTTCTTGTCTATTCATAAATCTAAAACCGGAATAGGGTAGGGATTGACACATGCTGTAACCGTATAAATTATTACAATCTGAATAAATGATAAATGAATTTGGACGGGTTGGATCGTATGTATCTAAATATTTATTATTGGCTTTGGCATGTCTTTTGGAACACATACAAACACCTCCTCGAAACCTTTTTGTAATTGAACCCCTGTTTTAAAAGCATTGCATCAAAAGATAGACTTGGTGCTGTAAGATAGAACGCGGGATCGAGCTTGTAATGTAGTTTACAAGTTTTTCGAAAATTTTCAAATACATCTGTTAGCAAAAGATCATCTGTTTTGAGATATAAATCTGTGTACATACCCATGTTTTGAATATTAAATACGGACCAAACAGACCGAGCGTGTTCATAGTCTTCATCGGTAATTGCCTCATTAGTTAAAGAGTTAAAAAAATATTTTTTAGAGGGTAAACACGTATCTTCATAACGTTCCCATTGAGACATGTAGTCATATGGATACACTCCTTTACGGGTGAGTAAGTTAAATTGTTTTTTATTAGGAAAATAAGATTTTAATTGTTTAAAGTCTTGTTTTTTCATTGTACTAACTAACTTTTCTAAGCTAGTTCCTAAAAACTTGGAGACCACGAACTGGCAAGCGAAGTGTGGGACGCCCTCCAGCTCGCTGGTCCGATGACCTGAAAAGGATAGCCGGTAGCAGCTGGATGCGGAAGGCAGAGGACCGGGAGAAATGGCGCGCCATGAAGGAGGCTTATGTCCAGCAGTGGATATCAGTAGGCTGAAGTGATGATGATGATGATGGGTGTCATATCATATCAATATATTGCTTTAAAAAACAACTTTGCTTAAATGTAATAGCGCGATGGACCCTTCTCAATACTAAACCGTGCTGTAAACACTTTTTTAAATGTACGTAATGAATAACATAGTGATATTTATCGTACAAATTTGGTATTAGCTTTTTATTCTTACCACCAAGTGGCAAGCATTTTTCTGGACAAAAAGGAAAGTCATTGTGTTCCATGTGCAAATTCTCCGGATATATTAAATCAACTTCAAGAATGTAACCGTTTTCCGCAGTATCACTGATGCCTGCTAAGTTCCATTGTAAAAAATCAATTTCTTGTCTATTCATAAATCTAAAACCGGAATAGGGTAGGGATTGACACATGCTGTAACCGTATAAATTATTACAATCTGAATAAATGATAAATGAATTTGGACGGGTTGGATCGTATGTATCTAAATATTTATTATTGGCTTTGGCATGTCTTTTGGAACACATACAAACACCTCCTCGAATACCTTTTTGTAATTGAACCCCTGTTTTAAAAGCATTGCATCAAAAGATAGACTTGGTGCTGTAAGATAGAACGCGGGATCGAGCTTGTAATGTAGTTTACAAGTTTTTCGAAAATTTTCAAATACATCTGTTAGCAAAAGATCATCTGTTTTGAGATATAAATCTGTGTACATACCCATGTTTTGAATATTAAATACGGACCAAACAGACCGAGCGTGTTCATAGTCTTCATCGGTAATTGCCTCATTAGTTAAAGAGTTAAAAAAATATTTTTTAGAGGGTAAACACGTATCTTCATAACGTTCCCATTGAGACATATAGTCATATGGATACACTCCTTTACGGGTGAGTAAGTTAAATTGTTTTTTATTAGGAAAATAAGATTTTAATTGTTTAAAGTCTTGTTTTTTCATTGTACTAACTAACTTTTCTAAGCTAGTTCCTAAAAACTTGAAAGAATCTACAAACCGAACCTGGATGCTTTCCCCGGTAGAAATCGGAATAAACTTAGTGAATGAAATAATAATAATAATAATAAGCCCCCCAAAATCCTTGCCTGACGTCCGTGCTGAACACCTAGCCACGTGGGGGGCGGACACGCGTACTGTACAGATGTACTAAAAACTTACGCTGCCAACAAGGCAAAGGTAACCCTGTATGGAGATGAGTAGTAAAAAAGTCTATAATTTGCGGTCGCTTCCCGGGGGTCGCCGGGGCGCATCTGGAGCCGGTGCTGGATGCCACAGTATGGGAACCATCGGCGGTGAGGAACTGAGCAGGCGGGCTCCTACCGACAAAAATGTTACAGCCGATCGTCACGAGTTGAACAGGCGGGCTCGCGACGTAGAAGCTACAGCCGATATCATGGACGATGACACCATTTCATTATTCTCATCCATCCCTTCCACTCGTCCCTCATATATGACTAGAAGAACAATTAGCTTGGCCACTACCGATACGCTCGATAGTGTTGTGCATGATGTCAATGTTGACTGCGAGCTTGCACCCACTACGAACGCCTCTAATACGCGCAGACGATGGACAACTGAAATGAATATGTTTATTCTGCGCACTTACCTTCAATTGACTACTTTAAACACAGACACAAGAGCCTATCTAGAACCTCTCCACCTAAAATTCATAGAAAAATACCCTAAAATGCAGGTCAGCCGTCAAAGAATAGGTGACCAACGCAGAGCAATAGTACGGAACAAGCTACTTCCACAAAAAACAATAGATGAAATATATAAGGAAGTAAAAGATGAATTAAATAATATACAATCAAACATTCAATCACATAGTACCCAACAAACACACACACATAATGATAATGCACAGCAACCAAAACAACACACACAATTAACACAGACACGAATGCGATGGACTAACGAACATAATGAAGCGATAATGCGGTCTTATTATCGAGTAACAGCACTAGGCACCAATATAACAGCGTACCGAAAGCTCATGCATGAAGATTTTATCAATAGTTTTCCTTCACTTAGTCACCTTAGTGAGCAACGTATAGCAGATCAGAGAAGGGCAATACTAAATAATAAATATATTAGTTATGATAGACTTAATTCACTTAAAGCTGAAGTATCGGAAGAACTGGGATCAATTAACAATAATTTGAATAACAGCATTACTGAAGCTGTTGATATCATAACCTTAAATAGTAATAATAATGACACCCACTTTTCACACGCCGCAGATATAATTGATACAGAACAAACTTTAATTAACACACAAATTTTAAACAACAACAATAATATACAAGAACCAATCTTAGTTAACCCACAAACTAATTTAGAACGAGATCTACAAATTGACGAAACTTTTCAACAAGCATTCCTTTTTTTTAGAAACACTAGCTCTATCGGTAGAAATTACATTCCTAAGCAAAAAACATCCAAAGAACTCGCAAGGATAGTCAGTTACATAAACAAAATAATACTCCCTGAAAATATCAATATAGACACTGACTTCTACACATTACAGACTATTATTTACTGCGCAGCTTGGACTACTGCTAAGGTTAATGGAGCAAAAATAACACTTAAGCCAGCTGAAAGTAACCAGTACGATAAAAGAGAATATAAGCCTAACTGGCAAAGGCGACTAGAACAGAAAATAGGAGACATACGTGCAAAAATAGGTAGGTTGACACAATTTATTAACGGCAATAGAAGCAGAAAACTAATTAAACATGTAAACAGTATTATAGAAAGATATAAAACTCATACCGTACACGAAGAACCAAATAGACAAGCAACACATACATTGGATACACTTAAACAAAAACTCTCAGTCGTATCAGGCCGACTAAAGCGATATAAAGCATGTACACTTAGAAAACAGCAAAACACTACGTTCACCCACAACGAAAAGCTTTTCTATCGTAATATAAAGCAGGCAGCAACTAATACCCAGGAAAATCTTGTCAATGATAATAATAATGCTCCTGACTCAGAGACGATGCAACATTTCTGGGCTGGTATATGGGAAAGCCCAACCCAGCACAACAACCAAGCTGATTGGATACAAACTGAATCGACAAATAATTGCGCGAACATTCCGGAAATGCGATTTGAATATATCCCACCACAAATATTTATAAAAGTATTAAACCGGTTACACAATTGGAAATCCCCTGGATCAGATTATATTCACAATTACTGGTACAAAAAATTTACGTATGTGCACAGTTATCTACATAACTATATAAATAATTTCATTCTGGACCCCACCACAATTCCATCATATATAACAAACGGCACCACCTTTATGTTACCAAAAGATCGCAATGACCTCACTAACCCAGCTAAGTATAGGCCCATCACATGTTTACAGACTTTGTACAAAATTATCACATCATGTATAACCGAGCTAATATATCAACACACTGATGACAATAATATCCTAGCCGAGCAACAGAAAGGGTGTCGTAAATTTAGTCAAGGGTGCAAGGAACAACTAATCATAGATTCCGTTATTCTTAAAAAAGTACAAAAATCAAAGGCCGATCTATTTAGCATGTACATTGATTATAAAAAAGCGTATGATTCAGTCCCCCACTCCTGGCTTATAAAAGTTTTAGAAATATATAAAATACACCCCACAATAATAACATTTTTGAAAACCATAATGACTACTTGGACAACTGTTCTTAAATACAATACTACCAATGAAACAATTAAGACTAGCCCAATCAAAATACAAAGGGGCATATTTCAAGGCGATACACTCAGCCCTTTGTGGTTCTGTCTAGCTCTAAACCCTCTATCTAATATATTGAACTCAACACAATTAGGAATCCCTTTAAATGACACAAACACTAACGGAGAGACTGACCCACAAAAAAACGCATTGAATCACTTGATGTATATGGATGATATTAAACTATACGCTAAAAGCGAGAGTCAACTTAACGAATTAGCTAATTTAACAGAAAAATTCTCAAACGATATAAAAATGGAATTCGGAATTGACAAATGCAAAATAAACTCAGTTAGAGCAGGACAGAGCTACCAACACCAATATACCTTAGGAACAGGAGAACAGATAGAATCATTAGATGAACAAGAAACTTATAAATACTTAGGATACAATCAGTCACACCAGATACACTATAAAGATACCAAAAATAAACTAAAACAGCAATTTGAACACCGACTTAACACAATCTTGAAATCACAGCTTTATTCCCGAAATAAAATAAATGCAATTAACACATTCGCGATACCTATTCTAACATATTCTTTTGGTGTAATAAACTGGACGAAAACAGACTTAAAAAATATACAGCGCAAGATTAATACAACAATGACCAAATTCCGCAAAAATCACCCTAGATCATGTTTACAAAGACAGACACTACCGAGAAAAGAAGGAGGAAGGGGACTAATAGATGTTTTAAACTTACACAACAGGCAAATCTCAACTCTTAGACAGTACTTCTTTGCAAAAGCTGATTTATCTACACTCCACAATTTAATAGTACAAAATGACCAAAAGCTAACACCTCTCAATTTAAAAGACATATCACAACAGAAGAACGAAACAATTATAGATGATAAAACCAAGTTGCTAGAATGGACCCAGAAGTCTCTACACGGAAGACATCGCCAAGACTTGTGCCAAATAAATGTCGACAAAGAAGCGTCGAACGCGTGGCTTCGTCGAGGCGAACTCTTCCCGGAGACCGAGGGCTTTATGATCGCCATACAGGACCAAGTAATAGAAACGAAAAACTATAGAAAACATATAATAAAGAATTTAACCACCGACACCTGCAGAAAATGCAATAGTTCCCCAGAAACAATACAACACATTACAGGTGCATGCAAGTCAATAGCCCAAACAGATTACAAACACAGACACGACCAAGTAGCAAACGTCATACATCAGAAACTAGCTTACCAGTACAAACTCATAAACTCCGTGGTTCCATATTACAAATACACACCTGAAACCGTATTAGATAACATTGCAACAAAATTATACTTCGATAGAGCCATCCTTACCGATCGAACCATTCATTTTAATAGACCAGATATAACATTAATAAATAAAATAAGCAAAACCGGCTACCTAATAGACATTGCAGTACCAAATACACACAACTTACAGACTACAATAGCAGAGAAACTTTCTAAATACGCTGAACTAAAGGATGAAATATCCCGACTCTGGCATCTTCAAAAAGTCATAATAGTCCCCATAGTTCTATCTACAACAGGAGTTATACCTAAACAACTGCACCAATCACTAAACACCCTGAATCTTCCCGCAAACACTTACTACCTACTCCAGAAAGCAGCTATACTGAACACGTGCAGACTGGTAAGAAAGTTCTTGCAGTGTGAACCCGACAACACAAACACATAACACATTCACAGCAAAACACTTATATTTCATCAACTTTCTTAAATCTTTCTTCTCTACAGTTTAAACCTCTGACGTACACTTGGCTTTGGCCCGTGATGTCAGTCACCCCGGTCAACCGGAGAAAAAAAAAAGAAAAAAAAATAATAATAATAATAATAATAAGCCCCCTAAATTCCAACCTTACGTCCAGGCTGACCATCTAGTCCACGTGGGGGGCGGACGTGTAATGTATTTATTAGTATATGGGATTACTATGTATAGTTATTACCTACTATATATTGTATTGCTATATATTACTATTACATGAAAACTTGCACGGCTAACGAGGCTATGGAAACCCATTAAATATGGAGACTCGTTCAAAGAGAAAACGTTTAGGACCGCTGCCCGGGGGCGATCGCCGGGGCACACCTGGAGCTGACGCTGGGTGTCTCAGCATGCGAACCGTCAGCGGTGAGGAGTTGAGCAGGCGGGCTCCCACCGAACAAAATGTTACAGCCGAAATCAGTGACAACATTGACAGACTGACAGACAGAACAAATAGCCCAGTAGAACCCTACAGCCCCAGCACCATATCTTACACACCTTCCACTCGATCATCGTTCTCGATACCCACATCATCGCCAACAAACAGTATAAGTTTAAATCCACCAATGCCAACCTCGGATGCTGCGCGGGGGGTAAATACCTTTTTACCCGCGTCCACCAAGGCTGGTAAACCACGAGTGCGCATGAGATGGAGTAAGGAAGTAAATACGTTTATCATGCGTACTTATTTCTACATTACGAGATTAGAGACAGACTTGACAACATACAGACAACAACTACATGAACGTTTCTCACTACAGTATCCCGAAATTACTGTAACTGAACAAAGAATCTCAGACCAGAGAAGAATAATAGTAAGAAATAAACTATTGTCCCTAGAAGAAATAGAGCGAATAAAAAACGAAGTACGAACACAACTACAAAGTGAAGTAGATAATAATCAAGGCGCAAGCAGCACTATATATATACATGACCAATCAAACAACCATCCACAGATGCAATCACAACGGTGCACTCCATCACAAATTAATACACAATCGCAACCTTACACTCAAACACAACCAAACACCCATAATACACAAACATCACACTCATCCACACAAACTGAATCTATGACCTTAATACTAGAAAATGATATTGAGACACTTGTAGAAGAGAACCCCGTAACAAACATACGTATTCAAGAAATGTATGATAAATTTAGGTCAGCCCTTGCACAATATTCCGGAATGGATCCAGCAGCACGGCCAAAACTACCTAGACTTAAGTATAGCCCTCACCTCTCCAAACTTACGCATATGTTTAATCAAAATATACTACACAGATTTATATCAGAAGACACACAACTCATAGACATACACACCCTCCTATACTGTACAGCTTTAGTAATATCCGAAGAACTAAATTATAAAATCACAGATTACCCAGGAAATACACTAACAAGAAAGAATAATAAGCCCTCATGGCAAATAAGATTAGAAAAGGACATAGAAAAACTTAGAGCAGATTGTGGTAGACTCACCCAGTACATAAACAATAATAGATCAAATAAGGTAGTTAAAAGAGTAGAAGCGATTTATTTAAAAGTAGTATCACACACACCAGACACGAAAAGAATAATACAACACCTGAAGAATTCTTAGATACTTTAAAGCAGAAACTAGCTCTTAAGGTTCATAGACTTAGACGGTATAAAAAAGCACAACAGCGAAAAAACGATAACATCACATTTGCTAATAACGAAAAACTCTTTTATAGAAACTTACAGAAACCACAAACTAATACAGCAACTGACACAAACATACAAACACCAACACAAGAACAACTAGAAACATTTTGGTCTGGCATATGGGAAGAACAAGTACATCACAACGATAAAGCAGATTGGATAGAAAAGGAAGAAAGTAGATTTCATGCACTAGAGGAAATGGAATTCATTGAAATAACCGAGACTGACATAACAATTATTACATCTAGACTACATAATTGGAAATCGCCGGGTATTGATAAAATTCATAATTACTGGTATAAAAAATTAGTATCACTACACAAAATAATAGCTAGTAATCTAACAGACATTATCTTAGGAAAACAGAGCATACCCGAATTTATTGCCACAGGCATTACGTATATGCTCCCAAAAACGACATACTCAACAGAACCTTCCCAATACAGACCAATTACATGCTTACCTACAATATATAAGATTCTAACATCAGCAATAGCAACTAAAATCAATTTACACGTAGAACAACAAGACATAATAGCCGAAGAACAGAAGGGTTGCAGGCGGGGCCACATGGGATGTAAGGAACAATTAGTTATAGATTCCACAATTCATAAACACGCTATCTCTAAAAATAGAAATTTACATTGTACCTATATAGATTATAAAAAAGCATTTGATAGTATACCACATTCTTGGTTATTACAGGTTTTACAGATTTATAAAATAAACTCGAAAATAATAGATTTCCTACGTACTATAATGGCGCGCTGGAAAACAACGCTACAGCTAAACACCCGTCAGAATACTGTTACCACTCGACAGATATCGATTAAGAAGGGTATTTATCAAGGTGATTCCCTAAGTCCCCTGTGGTTCTGTCTTGCCTTAAACCCTCTATCTCACTTACTGCATAGCTGTAGAATAGGATATCCACTTAAACACTCCACATCAGAAACAATTATTTCACACCTCATTTATATGGACGATATTAAATTATATTCGAAAACAGAAAAAGAAATGAAAACACTTATAGACACTACTACAGAATTCAGTAAAGATATCAACATGCAATTTGGATTAGATAAGTGCAAAACTTTACATATTATAAGAGGAAAGATTAAACCGGGCGATTATGCAATAAACGATACAGATACAATTACAGCCATGGAACCAAACGATCTATACAAATACTTAGGGTACAAACAACTTAAAGGGCTCGATCACACAACAATTAAACAAACTCTAACAATAGAATACAAGAGAAGAGTAAACGCAATATGTAAAACCCAACTTTCAGGAAAACATTTAATTAAAGCTCTGAACACTTTTGCCATCCCGATTCTCACCTACTCATTCGGAGTTGTAAAATGGTCGAAAACAGACATAGAACAAATAGAACGATCCACACGTACTACACTTACTAAACACAATAATCTTCACCCTAAATCAGCAATAGAAAGATTAACCATCAAAAGGCAAAATGGCGGGAGAGGCCTAATAGATATCCATCACCTATGGCAGAAACAAATAAACAAACTAAAGACATTCTTTCATATGAAGTCTGACACTAGCGACATACACAGAGCCATAACCCAGAACGACCACAATTACACCCCACTAAACTTAAACGAATATACAAACACTCAAATTCTTAGTATTAATGACCCACAAAAACAAAAACTAGAAGACTGGAAAAAGAAAACTTTGCATGGACGACACCCTCACGATCTAGAACAATCCCATATTGATACAATAGCTTCAAATAAATGGCTGAAAATAGGCAATCTATTTCCAGAAACAGAAGGATTTATAATAGCGATACAAGATCAGATCATTAACACCAAAAATTATAGAAAATACATAATCAAAGATCCCACTGTAACGAACGACAAGTGTCGTAAATGTCACACACAACCAGAGACCATACAACACATAACAGGAGCTTGCACAACACTCACACAGACAGACTACACCCACAGACATAACCAAGTAGCTAACATCATCCACCAAATCATACAAAACACAAACACACCATACTATAAATACACACCACAGACTGTACTAGAAAACACATCACACAAACTATACAACGATCGCGCCATACTTACTGACAGAACCATACATTACAACCGACCGGATATAACTTTAATCGATAAAATAAACAAAACTACTTACCTGATAGATATTGCAGTCCCCAACACACATAACTTGCAGAAAACAATAGCTGAAAAAATAAATAAATATGCGGAACTAAAAGAAGAAATCACACAAATCTGGAAACAAGAAAAAGTATATGTTGTACCCATTGTTATTTCCACCACCGGTGTCATTCCTAAGCACCTAAAACACAGCCTTAAACTAATAGACCTAAAGGAATCCACTTATACAACCCTAGGACTAGGCTAGGTATATATTAGCTTGTAATATAATGTGTGTGTGTGTGTGTGTGTGTGTGTGTGTGTGTGTGTGTGTGTGTGTGTGTGTGTGTGTGTGTGTGTGTGTGTGTGTGTGTGTGTGTGTGTGTGTGTGTGTGTGTGTGTGTGTGTGTGTGTGTGTGTGTGTGTGTGTGTGTGTGTGTGTGTGTGTGTGTGTGTGTGGGAGTATAAAATGAGTGAAATGTATGTTACTTATTGGGTGCATGATGGGTGTTTATTTTAGTAAATCCTCGGTATCTTTGTAGGTGTAGGTGAGAAGCATTGTTTTAATTATATGTTTGCATTGATTAATTGGAGTATATATGATTGGTTTAAGTTTATTAATTTTATTATAAAGGCGCGATGCAGGTATGTAGAACTGCCGCTTGGCTAATTCAGTTCTATGTGCTTCAGTTGTGATGATCACACGTCTGCTTGGTCAGGAGTTAGAGAAGAGTGTTTTTTTTGTATGACTCGCAAGATATATAGCTGTCTTACTGACATCACCTTGGTATCACTGTATAACGTTGTAGTGGGATATCTCCGAGGTTTACGAGTCATCACCTTCAAGATCGCTCGTTGAGCACGTTCAAGACGGAGCATAGATGTGCCATCTGTACCGCCCCATGATGTTATACAGTACCCTAGTAGTGATTGAGCCAGTGCTGTATACACTATATTTAAGGTTTTGATGTCAGCACAGTTTCTTAATTTTTTAAAGACGGGGATAAGTCTTCTTATTCGACTAACTAAGCTATTAATATGACTATGCCATGTAAAAGTGCTATCAATTATTACGCCCAAGTATTTTATTTCATTACTTCTAGTTAGAGGTGGACATATACAATTACAGATTGCCAATTGTAAGTTACATTCGTGAGCCATTATATTAAATTGAGCAGAGGGCTGAGTGCGTGTTCTGTGTGAAAATGTAATAAACTTGGTCTTATCAATATTAAGTGTTAGTAAATTATCTTTGAGCCAAGTCATCACCACTGTGAGTGCCTTTTCCGCTTTGTGACGTGCCAAATCCCAGTTGGTATCGTGTATAATCAGCACTGTATCATCCGCATATGATATAAGGCTACAATTTGGTATGTTTGGGGAACATAAGCTATTTATATATATAAGAAAGAGGGTAGGACCCAGCACACTACCCTGAGGCACGCCAAATGTTGGAGTCAGGTCATTACTAGTGATATTACCTATTTTTACTGCCTGTTTACGGTTTGATAAGTAACTGCGGAAAATATCCAGAACAACACCCCTGATACCCAAGTATTCCATTTTTGTTATTAGCAGTGGAATAGACACAGTGTCAAATGCCTTTGCGAGATCCAAAAATATGCCAATAACTTTAGCCTTACAGTCTAGTAGTTTTACAACTCTTTCAGTGAGGTCAAGGACAGCATCTTCAGTTGAGATGGCTTTACGAAAACCATATTGATGTCTAGAAATAACCTTGTTTTTGTCAAGGTAATTTACTAGCCTATTGTTTAGGATTTTTTCTAATATTTTAGACAAGGACGTGAGTATGGATATAGGCCTATAATTGTTGACACTGTGTCTATCCCCACTTTTATATATTGGAATTACCACTGCTCTTTTAAACGTGTCAGGAAATACACCCGTAGTTATACATAAGTTACACAAAGAGGTTATGGGAGGAACTAGAATATGCCGTGATGCTTTCAAGACCTCTGCTGATATATTATCAGCTCCACTAGCACAGTTGTTTTTTAGGCTAAGTATGATGTTTTCTACTTCTTTTTCAACAGTATTTAACAGGCCCATCGATGCGACCGGTGCATTTATGATTTCATGACGGGTATTTGATGAGTCTCTGTTAGGTATTCTGGAGGCTAGTTTTGCCCCAATACTGGCAAAGAAATCATTGACCTGGTCCGCAGAATTTGTCTCATCCTCAGTTATATTGAGAAGTTCATTAGGGGGTGTGGAGGGTTTATTAAGGTTAGATATATTCTTAATAGTTCGCCACATCGTCTATCATATTCAGTTCTTAGTTTTTTCAAAAGGTTGTTGCAGTAATTACGGAACCTGGAATAGGTAACCTGAGCAGTGGTATTATTTGGCTCCGCGGTTGCTTTACGGTGAAGGTTGTCCCGGTTTTTGACACATCTAAGAAGACCTGCTGTCATCCAGGGCTTTAAACATCTTCTTCGATTTGGGATTTTGATCAGTTTAGTGTTTAATTGTATGACACCACTAATCAAGGAAACCATTTTAGTAGCTGCAAAATTGGCATCAGTAGCAGCAAGAATCTGTCCAAAGTAAATTTTGTTTAATTCTGCCGATACAGTGGGAATGTCAACTCGTGAAGAGTAATTATTTATTTTGTGGTGGTGTATTTTTAATTCACAACATAATAGGGTCGGTGTATGGTCAGTTATGGGGGAATCCAATATAACAGTCACTGAGGTTTTGTTTGTCCTCAACATGACATGGTCCAGGCATGCATTCCCACGGGTGGGTAAAGTGTGAGCCGCTAATAGACCATGGCATGCTAGAAGATTTAAATAACTATCCGAGTTCGTGCTTTTATTTAATATGTTTATTATTTTATTAGAAATATAGTTTTCTTTTGTTTTAGGTATCACTTTAATAGATCCAGGAGCTTCACCTAATTCTTTTATGAAAAGGTGGCAATCGTATCCGGATAAATTATGAAAAAATACTGGCAAAAATGTTGGTAGTTTGTATTGTATGTTACAGTAACTATGAGCTGCACCACGATATTTACCAGTCAAGTGACAATGATCGCGAACCCTATCGCCCAACAAGAAGTGCTCACAAATATGACATGTCATCGCGTTTTCAAAGTCGCGAGCATTATCATTTGAGTAAATCATAGGAGCATTATTTTTTAAAATATCGTAAATTTTTTGTGCATCTTTATAGATAGACTTCACAAAATTTGACACACAATCCGCACCGCGATAAGAAACGTAACGATTGTGGCTTTCGTCTAGCGTACACGTAATATGATAAGCGAAAGCTACAGGCACATGTCGCTGTCGCGTTACATACCGTTCTAGCATTGTTTCAAAATCTGCGTATATAACAAATGGTACAATTTGCTTTCTATTATAATTTTTAAACTGAATGAAAGAACCTCTTGGAGGTAGTTCAGTGGCGACACCTCCACAACTATGCGAACTAAGATCATCGCATGAATTAAAAAACATTAAACAAACGTCACAAAAGTACAGTTTACTGTGGTGTTTTGTTATTTGATTTTTAACAAGTCGCGGCAAGTCTTTAATGAGACAGTAATGTGACAAATCATCTCTTTCTAAATAAAGTAAATGAATCACCTTTCCGTTCAAGGCTTTTGGTTTGTAAAGCGGTCCTATGACGGTATTATTTTTTAAACCATAAATGTAAATACAAATTTCAGGGTTATTCACTTCGAACCGCGCAATATCTTAGAAATTCACTGGAAATGACATGTCCTTTACCTTTAAAACGTTACGAAAATCAGGGTAAGAAGATACTCGTTCAGGGTGATTCTTAGCTGGATATAAAGCAGCAACAACAGACCATAAAAAACAATACTAGTCATTATTGCGGATATTAACACATGCTTTTCTCGATTTTATTGCAGAAGGTAATTCGATAAAGCCTGAACCGCGCAACGGTTGATATTTGTTAACATTGACTTCCAAATGAGAACTGCTCAAGAACGTCCATCCACTGTCTCGGTCCTGAAATTCTTCTATCTTTTTTGTTAAAGTATTTTTTACCTGAGACATTAATGAATCAAATTCATAATTCTGATGCAGAGTAACGTTTTTTGTGGCAAATGATTTCATCTCCTGAGAATCATTTTTAAACATTAAAAACAAAGCAAAATATTCGAAATTAACTTTTAGGCAAGCATATTGTTTAAGAGATATGTCAATTAACTTTTTAATTTTGTCCCAATTATCATTAAGAAATGGTTCTAGAGAACAATTCTCAGACGGTCGACAATTCTATAAGAAGCTATACGATTACGAAATGCAGAATGTATTATTTCAACACCTTCGCAAAAATGCGAAATAGTTTTGTTTTTATGATTAGTACTACGTAGGTGACCTGTCCAGTGACTGCGCTCAACAGATGTGTTACAAACAGTACAGAAAGGTATTTTAGATTAAAATAGTTTTAAACTTAGTATTAGATGTTGCAATATATTATTATTACGATTATGATGTACGATCGCAAAGATACAATAATAGAATACAATATAATGTCTGGTGCCCCAACAACTTAATTATTTATTTTATATTTATATTGTCGCTATAAAAGACGGGCTCAGAATTATCGAATAATTCATGACTCCGTCTCATAAAAACTTGTAGACCGTCCCACTGCGGCGTGTTACGGTTCAGCTGGACTTTTAGGGCCACCGAGGCTTTTTTCCACCGATCCTCTTTAGGGGTGGAGGCAACTTCGGCCTTGTTATAGACTTTTACCTCCACATAGAAGTCCCCGGTTAAGTCCGCCTTTCGCCGCACTTTACCGTTGGCGACACGGCTGGTGAGGGTCGAACCGAAGTCTCCAATTATTGAGGTCGACGACGGAATGTAGTCCTCCAAACCAAAGAGGTCCGAGCCCGAACTGCGTCTTTTACTGTAAACAATTTAACATATTCTTTATAATAATTTACACAACACATTACATTGCATTAGTTTTAGTTAATTGACGAATTGAGTGTGTATTATTATACTCCTCTGTCGAACCCTACGAGGATAGAAGGCATGATGTTATGTTATAATATTTCAATAACAATACCTCATGAACTAACTGTAAACATTCCTGCAAGGAATATAAATGGAATCTGATTTCAGCGCTCTCTGCGTTACAGTTCTAAATCCACTAACCAACGTATAACTGTGTATAACATTTTAATTGACATAACATACACAACAAGCACCTAAAGGTATAAGCAGTAACACAAAATTACCTTGATTTCGATTCTGATGGCGTGGTCCTCTCGGAAGCTTTGCGCTTCGTCACCTTCTTTTTAGGTCGCACCTTCGCAACCTCGGCTACAGCTGCGGGTCGTGTCGAAAATTCTGAATCGGAGTCAGACCTGAAATGGAACACATAAAGATTAATTTTAGAACTAATAACTGTGACTTAATAAAGACTACCGATACACCAGCCGGCAGGCAGAAACCAGGTCCGTAGCTGGGTAGCGATTAAATGCATTAGCAAATTCAGTAAACTTAGTAGTACTTACTTACATGTTATAAGTTGAAGGTTTTATAATGTAATGAATTAATTATTATAACGAAAGTAACTGGTGTTGATCACTGGAAGATACTGGAGCGAATGTAATATTGTGATCAAAATTGATTGATTTTATTCATAAAAAATACCATTTCAGCAATATTTATTCCATTATAAAATTAAATCTTAATTACATGGTCTCACAGTTGTATGGCTAATTTACGTTACTTACATCTAATTAAATCGTAGTGATTGAAAATCGCTTCCGTCAAATTGCAATTTTATCGTGAGAAATGACATATAAAACCAGCTTTTACCCTCGCCGACGAAGCTGAAGACGATACATGACACTCATGATTAATACATTATGATATTGTAATAAAGTATGTATGTTTGTTTAATAAACCTTGATGTAAAACTCCACATGACATCACACATGTGAAATAAAAAAATTAAAAAACATTTTTTCAAAGACGCAAATAAAAACGAGCTGAAAGAAAAATATCCTGGAAACATTTTTTTTTTGTGCAGACTAATCCATGTAAACGAACTCGCGTCAATAAGTTAGTTCACTAATATGTTGCAGTAAAACTTGACATTAGTATAAGTAATATCATCTAACGACTAAAACGAACTTATGGGATGCAATAAAGTTATTGAGTATTGATTATTGAGTATTGAACTTTCATAATCATTTCATGTAAAGATTCAATAGGTACTGATATTAAGATTCATCTTTCAAACAATTCCTAGATTGATAGCACCAACAATTTATTATGAAACATTATAAAATAATAAGCAAAGTTATCAAAACTGGTATAGGAACATCTTCTATTTAAATTAAATAATTGCATTGGTTAGGAGATCTTCTAAAAAACCAATTTTAATCAGAGACTGCAACATGCACGATGATCATCTTACATGCAGTGTAATTGTTAAATACATGGAAATTACTCATACATACACGTGTTCGTGTAACAAAGCTCGGATACTGCAAATTTACATAATGCAATTTTGCAATCTTTGAGATTCTAAAGAATTATTTACACTGTGTGTGTGTGTGTGTGTCTGTTATACTGTGTAAGCTTAACACGAACCGTTTCGAATGCGATTGTATGAGTGCGAAATAACGCAACAAGTAACAGCAGAGCAACCAGTAGTTGTTTGTTAACGTCTAAGGTAGTGTTAGCTGTATGAATTAATTAAATTAATATTTGGATGTCCTTGGTGTCCAAACTGGGACCATAGAAATAGAATGTGCGTGTGCCTGTAGGTGCATGCTATTTCTTGCTCTGTGAAGAGACATGAGACAATCTGTCCCAAATTTTAGTTTAATGTTTACGGTATTCTAAAGTTCAGATGTCCTTGGTGCGCAATCTGGCGTCATAGAAATAGAATGTGCGTGTGCCTGTAGGTGTATGCTATTTCTTGCTCTGTGAAGAGACATGAGACAATCTGTCCTGAATTTTAGTTTATTATGCTCGTATAGTTCCATTAGTGAACGAAATATGTGTGAAACTTGTTGTTATAAAACTTGTCAACTAAAGTTATAGTGTTCAATTCGAGGATCTGCGGTACTTGATCGTGGTAAGCCATCGGTAATAATAATATGCTCAGCCCTTGAACTTATATATTCATTAATCACTACAAACAATTAGTTCACATTATTAAACGTTCAGATTTACACAGTTATTACTCTCTAGTGCTGATATAATAGTGGTTCAGAACCACTGCCCAATTTGGTTTTCAGCTAAAACCTAGAAGTAATAATTTCCGGTGAATAAAATGGCTCCTAGTCCGTAGGATATTATAGGGCTTTCTACCACACAAAAAGTAACGGAGGCGCAGTTATTACTCTCTAGTGCTGATATAATAGTGGTTCAGAACCACTGCCCAATTTGGTTTTCAGCTAAAACCTAGAAGTAATAATTTCGGGTCTATAAAATAGCTCCTACTCATTAGGATATTATAGGGCTTTCTACCATACCAAAAGTAACGGAGGCGTTGTTATTACTCTCTAGTGCTGATATAATAGTGGTTCAGAACCACTGCCCAATTTGGTTTTCAGCTAAAACCTAGAAGTAATAATTTCGGGTCTATAAAATGCTGAAATGTGTAGTGAAACTATGAAAAAATGACAGTAAATTAGTGTAGTGAAACAACCTACCGTGTTCACAAAAGGTTCTTTTCAGAACCGGCAATTCACGTCTCTTAAGAGAACTCGAAAACGTACCATTATAGTGTATAATACAGTCTCGAGGCAAACAAGTGAGAAGTAAGAACGGTAAGTAAATCAAGTTTTAAAACGGAATGTTGAACGGCTCCTACTCCGTAGGATATTATTGGGCTTTCTACAACACCGAAAGTGACGGAGGCGAACGAAGTGAGACGTAGGAACGGCAGGTGGAGTAGGATGCCCAATAATATCCTACTATTATGCAGTAAAATATGGACTGAACCCTATAATTACCTAGTTATAAATAAGGATTGTCGTAAGAATGAAGGTGGTTATCGCAAAAAGTTTGATAATTTTGTAGTTTTTGATTGATCGTACGATTATATAAAAATAAAACTCTGTAAAAAATCTTTATTCTTAACTTAACAGTAGAAGAAGACAGTAAGAATATTCTTTGTTATAATAAATAATGGAAATGTCTTTAAAAAGACAAATTGTTACTGCTGCTGAAGCAGTAAAGAAAAAGGTTCGAAAAATGCGAAATATTGAAGATGATAATGAAAAAGCTTTGCAAACGGTATTTCAACCTTTGATTAATCCACTTAATCAAATAGCACAAAGCAACAAAAAAACATCTAAAGAAGATTTAAATAACATAAATTAAAAAAAAAGTGATTACACTAACTACCATGATAGCAATATTTCTAATGATGAATATATTAAGTTTGAAAGTGATTTGGAAAATAATATTATACCTGAAGCTGGTAATGATGATCACGATCATGGTTACGTTAAAAATTCAGGGGATTCTGACGATAATTCACAAAATAGTATCGACTCGTTCAAGTCTGTTGGCGTCAATGATGGTTTAAGAGAAAATGTTTCATCATAGTCTTTATCTTCTGAGATGATTGATGACGTTCCTTTCGGAGTAAGAAATGAAAAAGGAAAGTTAATGCTTGGATCAACTAAAATAAATATTGATAATAAAACTATTACAATAGGCAGACAAACATATTTAACCACTCCAGGGCTTAAGGAACTTTTATTAAAAAAAGATCCAGATCTAAGTTTAATTACCGAAGGTGATAAGCAAAATTATAAATTGATGTTGTTACATACAAACGCTCATAGACGTGACTATGATCCAAATAAGCCTATAAAAAGCAACAAGGGAAAAAAGTATTTGGATGTTATAAAACCTTTATTTAAATTACGAAACGATTTTACCGACAAAGTAAATTTGCCGAAAGGGAAAGGACTGCTAATGTTGAAAAAAGTGAACAAAGATGTTGATTACATATATTGGGATGATCCCAATGAATTAGTAGAAAGATTAAAACTACTAATGGCTTCCCGAGAAGCTGGTAATACAGGGGTAGATAATGAAATAATTTCTATCATAGAGGAATTACGTGAAGGTCAATTTATAAAATAATAAATATCTTAATAAACAATAATTCTTTTCATTTTCTTTTAAGCTTCCTTTCTGTGCAGACATAATGAATATTGATAAATTTGGTCATCATATTCATAAAAGAATGCGACTGTCAGATATTTTTGACATCGCAGACAAAACCATATTAAAAACTGTAAATGGTGACTTTAATTTGCAAATGAGTCGACTACGAGGTGTTATTAATCCTGTTGAAGCAGACGATGTTGCAAATAAAGATTATGAAGATGAAAAAGTTAATGACTTGTGTGCTAAAAGTGATGTTCAAATATTATTAGACAAATCAAAAAAAGAGATTATAAAAGATATTCAAGTCTTATTAGATCACTTAAAAACAAGTATGATATCTTATATTGATCATAAAATAACGAACAGTGGTACGAGTAAGACGAACAGATCATCTCAAAATGATAAAGCAACAAGTCGTGAATGAATTACACAAATCAGCCAGAAGAAATTTTATTCGTCGTTGTGTTGTTTTAAAAGGAATCGATGACTTGTGGCAGGCTGATCTTATTGATTTGAGAAAAATTCAAAATTACAATAAAGGTTTTAGTTACATCTTAGTAATCATTGACTGTTTTTCTAAATATGCTTGGGTTGTATCTCTGAAGTCCAAATCAAAGTTAGAAGTAACTAACGCGTTTGAAAAAGTATTAAATACATGTAATCGTTCACCTAATCATTTACAAACAGACTTAGGAACCGAATTTTATAACGATGCATTTTCAAGTTTAATGAATAATATCGATCGAATATCAATCATTATTCATCATATTCGATTAAGAAAGCTTCAATTGCAGAAAGACTAATTAAAACCTTAAAAACCGGACTTTACAAAACATTTAATTTAAATGGAAGCTATAAGTGGATAGGAAAACCAATCGAAACTATAGTCTCCAATTACAACAATACTAAACACCGTACTATTAATTGTAAACCGGTTAATGTTAATACTGAAAATGAAAATCTTGTAAGGAAAAATATTTTAAAATCACACAAAAGAACACAACCTAAGAAAAACAAATTTAAAGTCGGGGACCATGTCCGCATAAGTAAATATAAAAATTGTTTTCAAAAAGGCTATACTCCTAACTGGTCAACAGAAATCTTTAAAGTCACTAAAATAAATGAAACAATGCCAGTGACGTATAATATTCAAGATCTTCGAAATCAACCGATATTAGGTACGTTTTATGAGCAAGAAATTCAAAAAACGCATCATCCTAATGTTTACCTTATTGAAAAAGTTTTAAAGAAAAAAGGTAGTAAGCTGTTTGTTAAATGGTTAGGTCTGAGTGATAATGAAAATAGTTGGATTGATAAAAATACTGTAGTAAATTAATAAAATGGTATTTATTAAAGACTTATTTTTTTTTTCTCACATTACCATTCAAGCCATGCAAGGAGGTGGACTTCTTAATAATTTAATAAATAATTTACCGTTCGAGCTACACTTGCCAGGCTATAATTACTGTGGACCGGGCACTAAATTACAAAAACGTTTATCACGAGGAGGCAAAGGCATAAATCAATTAGACGAAGCTTGCAAATTGCATGATATAGCCTATACAAATTATTCAGACTTGCACAACAGACATCAAGCCGATTTACAGTTATTGGATATGGCAAATCAACGATTAAAAGCAGCCGATGCAGGAAAAAGGGAAAAAATTGCTTCTTGGTTAGTAAGCAAAGCAATGAAAGCAAAACTTAAAACTGGATCTGGTTTAAAAACGTTTGGATCTTTAGTAACTAAAATTCGATCACAGATCAATAAGTTAAAACCAAAAAACAAAGAAGACGTTATAAAATATGCTTATTTAGCAGCAAAAAAGTTGTTTTCAAAGAATTGTCGGATTCCTATACCTAGAATCATACCGTTACCGAAAACAGGAGGTGTGTTACCATTGATTCCAATTTTCGCTGGGCTGTCTGCATTAGGTACCTTAGCTGGTGGTGTAGCTGGTATTGCAAAAACAGTAAATGATTACAAAAGCGCTCAAAAGAATTTACAAGAATCACAACGTCATAATAAAATGATGGAATCGATTGCGTTAGGTAGAGGCTTGTTTGTCAAACCGTACAAGAAAGGAAATGGTTTGTTTGTAAAATGTTCAAAAAACTAATTAAAAGGTTACCTAATCGTGTTCTTACTAATATAGATATCCAGAATCACGCGTTTAATATACCTTATTTCAGAGGTGTATTTATGAAAGATGAATTACCAAACAAACCGAAACCTATTGAGTGCGGTGTTGTTAATTTGGATAATTCTAACAACGAAGGAACACATTGGGTAGCCTATGTAAAAATTTATCAATATTGTGAATATTTTGATAGTTTTGGCAACCTGAAACCCCCCATTAGAGCTATTAAATTACTTAAAAAATTATAATGTTTTTTACAATTATACGAGGTATCAAAATTTTAACTCAGTAAATTGTGGACATTTGTTTTTGTACAACTTCTGGGATAAATATATAAATTGAGGAACTTATTATTTATGTTTCATTTGCATAATGTCACTCTCACTGTCTATAACTGGTAACTCATCAGTGCTATCTACTTATTATTCTCCTAACCTGCAACTTGAGGGAGAGTATGAATGCGCTTTGTTATATTTATCTACGTTTAATTCTATACCGAATATTGATAATAGAAACAACAAATTTTATTACGATCATAACGTTATCGAAATTCCTGAAGGAGCATATGAACTGCAAGATATTAACGATTATTTAAAATCAAAAATAAAAAGCACAGATTTCAAATTAGAGTGCAATAATAATACGCTAAAAACAAACATATTTTGCACAAAAAATATTGATTTTACTAGAGAAGATTCTATTGGTAGATTGTTGGGTTTTGATAAGAAAGTACTTGAAGCAAATAAATTACACATATCACAGTTTCCTGTGAAAATTCTATCTACGACTGTGGTGAGGCTTGAATGTGACATAGTGAGTGGATCTTATATTAATGGTCAACCAAGTCATATAATTTATGAGTTTGCTCCAAATGTGCCTCCCGGTTACAGAATTATCGAAGTGCCTAAAAACGTAATTTACTTTCCAATAAACCAAAATATCATTAACAGTGTGAACATTAGACTGTTAGATATAAATAATAATATACTTAACTTACGCGGGGAGGAAGTGCAACTATATTTACACATTAGAAGAAAATGATTGACTACAATAAAACAAATAAATACCCGAGTACCTCAACTAAACTGAACAGTACTTCGGGGGCTATTCGCAAGACAACATCCAACTCCAAAAATAAACTGAAACTTACTAAAGAAAATCGTGAATTTCTCAAATCAGTAGGTCTGCTAAAATGAGTTTTTTAGACGTGTTATCTTCTCCTGTAAGTGACAATAGCAGTGTTGGTATTGAATATCATTCATACAAACCATACATAACAAGTTTCAACAGAAACGATGAGATTCGCATACCGATTAATCAGAAAGATCTGTATGTTCTACCATCAGCCAGTACATTGTATTTGGAAGGCATAGTGAATGTTACTAAAACAGATACCAAAGAAAAGACAAGTGTTAAATTTACGAACAATCCATTAATGTACCTTTTTCAAGATATACGTTATGAATTGAACGGTGTCGAGATTGATAAAATAAAAAATGCAGGCGTTACAACTACTATGAAATCGTTGCTATCTATGAATGAAAGTGAGTCAAAATCATGTCGTGCTTGGGGTTGGGATATACATGGTTTCAAAAGTTCTAATGGATCTTTTTCTGCATCTATACCGCTAAGCAACATTCTAGGATTCGGCGAAGATTATAAAAAAGTTATTATTAACTGCAAACATGAATTGATATTGTTGAGAACGAATACCAACTTAAACGCTGTCAAACTTGATGCTGGAGAAGTCATGAACGATATTGAAATTAACAAAATCATATGGCGTGTACCGCATGTTAAGGTGTCTGATAAAGAAAAAATAAACTTATTGAAGATTTTGGAAAAAGATAGAACACTGCAATTCGTTTTTAGGAATTGGGATTTATACGAATATCCACTGTTGCCTAAAACTACGAAGCATACTTGGTCTATCAAATCTTCATTGAAAAACCATGATATGTAATTATAGGTCTACAAACAAATAGAAAACACAATTCTGCTGCTGATATGTCCAGATTTGATCACTGCACTTTGCGTGATGTCAAAGTATATCTCAATTCAACTTATTATCCATATGAAAATTTAAATGTAGATTTCACTGATGATAAATTTGCATTATTATACCAGCAATATGCTCGTTTTCAACAATCATATTACGGTCGACGACCTGAGCCATTGTTGAACACTAGGGACTTTAAAGAGATCGCTCCTCTGTTTGTCATTGATTGTTCTAGACAAATTGACAACCTCATATCAGGTCCCGTAGTCGATGTGCGAGTAGAGTTGGAAAGTAATGTTGAAATACCTGACCATACTTCTGCCAACTGTCTTATATTGAACGACTGTATAATTGAATATAAACCATTGAGTAATATTGTAAGAAAAATATCTTAATTATGAATTCTAATGCAAATTATCTTTCATGTGCAAAGATTTAAAAATTGACAAGTTATCATAAAATATACTTAATTTTTACCTAAATATTTTACTGTTTACTTTAAAAATATTAATTAACTAATGTAATGTGTAAATCAATAAATTTATTTTATTCAAAAAAATGCATTTTATTTGAATTTTAAACCCAACTACACTTGATATATGTATTAAGTGTAACATTAACATTACCTATAGTTAATGTTTTCAAATTGGCAGATTAGGAAAAATAAAAACGTAAATAAATAAAAACACATTTTATAGAATGATAATTAAGCAGTATTTATTTAATATATGAATATAATACACAAGTTATTTTAAAAGAACCACCAATTTATACGTTCAATACCCATATTCGTAAGAATAAACAATTACTTTACCTACCTAAATCAAAAATTCTTAACTAAAATTAGAAATAATTAACATAAATCTTCCTAATAAAGACTTTTTTTTAACAAATGCCTCGGTTTCATTCATAACATAATCAACAACATTCTTGCATTAAGTATTGCGCATTTAATATAACATTTTCGCTGTCACTAACACTGTCACACGTTTGAGGGTCATTGCACAGATCGATAACTGAAATCTTAAAAGTTTATATAGTAAACAAGTTATTCTAAAAGTAGCACCATTATTAAAATAAAATACAATTCGTAAAAATAAACAATTACTGAACTTTAACCAAAAATTCATAACTAAAATCAGATTAATTTAACAAAAATCATAACCTATTAAAGACTTCGAATTTTTTTTAACTAATGCCTCTGTTTCGTTCATAACATCATCAACAACATCTTGCACTACGTATTGCGCATTTAATATAACATTTTCGCTGTCACTATCACTGTCACTCGTTTGAGGGTTACTGTTACACAGATCGATAACCGAAATCTTAATAAGTTTAAGTCCTCTCTTCTGAATTCTGTTCATAACAAATGATTTCGTCGGTTTCACAACATTACGTGGTTGTTTATCTCGTCGATGCCTTGATTTTTTCTCTTTTGAGACACGAGTGTTCGGCTCCGGAACTTCAGTAAACATCTTTTTGTGATTTTTTTGCATTTTCCATGCTAAGATTATTAAGTTATTTAATAATCTTAGCATGTTCGCGGTGGCTTAGAGGTCAGAGCGTCTGGTATATCAAACCAGAAGACGCAGGTTCGAATCCTGCCCGCGATTGAATTTTTTCCTTTACTATTAAATAATTCAGTAAACATCTCAGAAAACTGACCACAGTGACCTTGTCCATACTGACTGAACACAATTTCCGAATCCGAAATCTAAAACAAACAAATACGTACTATTAATAAAAATTCTATTTATAAAGTTGTTGACTTTTTGTTAAAAAAATAAATAAAATAGGGACACTTACCGATGACATGGTGAGGATGTTTTAAGTTATTTAATATTTTTATAGACAGTGAAATCGTACAAGTTATGTATACTAACGTTTAGATGTCTTCACGTTGAATATTATTTTATGAATGAAAAACTAAGTTTCGTTTACCTTTAGAGCATAGCAACTTGTTGATTTCATTATTCATTTTCATTTAAACCTTAAAACAAACACTTAAGTCACAATTTAATTTTGCTCGCGTTCTGTGATGTAAAACTGCAAGCTCGCTTTACCTACATACTCATGGTGCAATGACACATGTTTGTTAAATGTATTGCAACACCTGACCGAGTTCATATTACATTATTGTAATAAATGATGGTGATAATTTCTGTTTATGTGAAATAAATCTTATTGCTTTACGTTAGAACACTATTTAGAAAGAATCAAGAGTTTTATAAGGTGTAATTGAAACTGTTCGAAGGTTCGAATAGAGTATTAGCTGAGCGATCAGTTTCTGAACTATTAGTTGCGGGTTCGATTCCCGCTAGAAAAAAATATTTGATGGATTACAGAAATTGAATACACATAGGTTTAGGATTTTGTATAGGACGAAATCCTTGTGCAAGATGTTAATAAAAAATAAAACAAGTTTGATAGTTTCATAAAAAAAATGTTTATTAAATAATTATAATCATTATATCTAATCTTAAAAATAAATAAAACAATACTTTTTAATATGTAGTAAATTAGACTAACAATATCTATTTCTATATACAATAATTAACAATTTAAATTTCCTTTTAAAATACTTGAATTACCCCATGCTCGGGTTACAATATTACATTGAGATATTAATCGTTTGTCATCATCATTAGAGAGTGCGACTTTGTTTATACTTTGCGTAAATATTTCGTGCCTTATTGATTTAAAGAAAATGTTTTTTCTACGAATAATTTCACTATTAAATAAAACATTCTCATAATCTGTGATGTCAAGATCTCGAACAACGCAAGTTTTAACCCCTTTAGCTTTTTTAATCATTGTGTCTACCGTTTTTATTGAATAAAGCTTCGATCTCAAACCAACGAAATCGGTTATAATTTTACCACCCATTTCATCTTTGAAGAGACCTGGAATTTTTTTGTTTATTTGTGGTATCATGAACTCATTTTGAATGCTATAATTACTGGTATCAAGGTATTGTAAAAACTTATATTTTAAATCGCAATAGAAATCATTGGTGTATATTTCATAAACAAAAGAATCCGTGTCGGTATAACATAATTTCACCCTCTCGTTATAAAAAGGTTTGATTATATTATAATGGAAGTTATACATGTGTGATTTAGATAGTTCTAAAACAGTGAAGCCAATGTATATCGGTTTGTCTAAAATTAATCGATCTGGTTTCATCTGGATTGCTACTAAACTTTCGGATAAAATTGATGCACTATGAAAATAAGGGTTTGCCACGAGCCTTTCTGCGTAGGTTGACTTTTTTGTTACATTATTGCAGTCATTCCATTGATTAACTAAATGAACAGTTACCCTATTTTCAGTGTTTTCTAACGTTTTCCCGAAAACACTATTGTTTAACAACTTGAAAAAGTCTTGTTCAAAGGCACTTTTTGCTTTTTGTCGCAATTGAGTATTTAATTCAATATATTGTTTCAAGTATGCACTTTGCCTAAAGGTAATAACCCTATGAATTTTACGTAAGATGAGTCCATGTTCCATACATTTCTTTAACTGAATATAATGAATTACGTAATTATATTTATTGTACAAATTTGAAATAAGTTTTTTCGTCTTTCCCCCTGGTGGTATGCATTTTTCAGGACAAAAAGGTAAGTCGTTATGCTCGTGGTGTAAATTTTCTGGGTACAACAAGTCAACTTCTAATATGAAACCCCACTCTGAGTTATCTTTAATACTTTCCACACTTAATTGATCTACTTCAGTTTGATTTAAAAATCTGAAATCGGAATAGGGTAAATATTGGCACATGCTGTAACCATAAAGATTATTACAATCTAAATAAACTATAAAACATTGTGGTTTTGTTGTATCGCAATTTGTCATATATTTATTGTTAGCCTTTGCATAACGATGGGAGCACATACATAATCCACCTCTAATACCATTTTGGATCATTCGTATGATAGCCAAGTCAGAAACTAATTCTAGCTGAACACCTGTTTTCAATAGCATTGCGTCAAAAGATAAACTAGGTGCGGTTATGTAAAACGCTGGGTCAAGTTTGTAATGCTGTTTACAGGTTTTACGAAAATTTTGGAATATATCAGTTAATAAAAGTACGTCAGTTTTTAAATATAAATCAGTATATTCACCTAAATTTTGTATATTAAACTCATCCCACACTAATTTAGCATGTTTATAATCTTTATCTGAAATCTCCTCATTCGATAAACAACTAAAAAAATATTGTTTAGCCGGTAACATTGTTTCTTCGTAACATTCCCAACCAGTCATATAATCATATGGGTATACACCTTTCCGTGCAAGCAATTTAAATTTATTATTGTTAGGGAAGTGAGAACGTAGACTTATAAAATCATCAATTTGCATAGTTTATCTAAGAACCGTAATTGAACGTAATCATCATCGCCCACCTGTATAAATTTTGAAAATGAAATATATTTCTCTTTGGTTTTGGGTATTATTCTTAACTTTCCTGGCATTTCACCTAATTTCTTAATAAATAAATGACAATCATACCCTGATAAATTGTGAAAAAATATAGGTATGAATTTAGGTACTTTATATTGTAGGTTGCAATGTCTATGAGCAGCACCACGGTATTGACCTGTTATATGACAGTGATCTCTAACTTTATTTGTCCATAGCATATTTTCACATATATGGCATATGGAAGCCTGTTTAAAATCGATCTCATTTTTTTCTGTAAATATCATAACATGATTTTGATTTAATATTCTATAATTTTTTTTTGCGTCTGAGGTCAGAAAATCGATAAATTTTGAAACACAGTCCGCACCGCGATAACTTTTAAAACATTCACCATCAAAAGTATAATTTAACGAAGAAACAATGTTATAGGCAAATGCTGCAGGCACATGTCGTTGTAAATATGACGTATTAGCGGTTTCAGATTCATGAACGGAAACCGGTTGCAACAATGTTTCGAAATCAGCATAGATAGCAAATGGAATATTTTCTTTTCTGTCGTAATTCTTAAATTTTATCACGCTACCTTTTTCTGGCAAAATAGTAACGATCCCCCCACACAAATGTTTATCAATTTGTTCAGGACTAGGGAAGAACAATAAACAACTTTCGCAGAAATATAATTTGCTATGATGTTTTGTTATTTGATTTTTAACGAGACGTGGCATATTTTTTATAAGACAATAATGAGATGATTTATTATTTTCTAGGAACAGTAAGTTGATGTTTTTTAATGTTGTATCGCTCTTAACTAATTCAGGTTTATATAGGGGACCAATTATTATCCTATTATTTTTTAAACCGTACATTTAAAGTAACCGTATATTTAAAGATGGGTTGTTTTTTTCTAAAATAGCTATATCCGAAAACGAAATTGGAAATGAAATGTCTTTAACATTTAAAACGTCTCGAAAATGAGGATAAGATGTTATTCGTTCAGGGTGACGGGTTGTAGGGTACAAAGCAGCGACAATGCACCACAAAAAACAATAGCTATCGTTGTTTTGTATATTCAAACAAGATTTTTTGTTTTTTATAAACTTTGGTAAATCTATAAAAAATGAACCACTGAGAGGTTGATATTTATTAATATTGATCTCTAAATGGGAATTACTCAAAAACGTCCATCCACTATCTCTCTCCTGAAATTCTTCAATTTTTTTCAATAACGTAGTAATCATTGTTATATAAATAGTCTCAAACTCATAATTGAAATGTATTGTAAAGTTTTTTGTCGCGAAAGATTTTAATTCTTGTAAATCATTTTTGTACATCTATACTTATAATAAATCTGTAGAGAGGTCAATTCTGTACATGAAATATATTTCCAAAATAACTATCAGCGGGTGATTAGTGATCGATACTGACGCCAAAAATGCAATCAGTAAAATTTTTGTCTGTCTGTCTGTCTGTCTGTCTGTCTGTCTGTCTGTCTGTATGTTCGTTATAGAAACAAAAACCACTCGACGGATTTCAACGAAACTTGGTACAATTGTTCTTCATACTCCTGGGCAGGTTATAGTATACTTTTCATCACGCTACGATCAATAGGAGCAGAGCAGTGAAGGGAAATGTTGGGAAAATGAGTGATTCATGAGAAAGGTTTCAAGCTATAAAACATCACGCTACAACCCTTAGGAACGGGGCAACGCAGGTGAAACCGCGGGCGAAGAACTAGGGAACAAAGTAACTATTCCACGCGGACGAAGTCGCTGGCAAAAGCTAGTTAGGAATAAAGAAAAAAGTTCAAAATTAATTTTTAGCGCTATATGTTTTTTGAGTGAATCATCAATTAAACATTTTACTTGATCGCGAATATCATTAAAGAATATTTCTGGCAAATTAACTAGTTCATTTTTTGACGCAATAATACGATAACTAACAATACGACCTTTAAACGCAGACTTAAGCATTTGAACGTTTCCATTAATAGTTACAGCATCATTATTTTTATGTTTGTTAGTCCGTAAATGACCTGTCCAGGATCGTTTATCTATATGTATATTGCAAACCGAACAATGAGGCATTTTTAATAGGAACTAAAAAAATTATTACAGACTAAGTCAGATATTTTCACGCCTCTTACGGGATGCCTATCTGAAAGGCAGTGAGGAACAGTATTCTAACCCGTCCCCACACGGGGGAAACTATACTTATGCTTACGTTTATACACAAGAATAAAAATATACCTTAAATACTAGGTGAACTAGAAGATTTTTTCAGGCACAGTTTTCAGTTAGTACTTATTTTTCTACATATGTTGAATTAAAAAAGCTCTCTGTAGCTATCTGTAGATTATCTTAGTGTTGTATTTATCAGTTAGTTCTGAAAATAATAAGTACAAATTACAAATCAAGTCAATCTTAAATATGACATATAAGTTAAATATTACAACTTACGTATAAATATTAATAATGTAAGTACCTTGAAAGTTATGTATTGATCAGTAATTATAAAATTTTCAAGCACAAATTCTTTGTTCGTGCATACAATCAGCTCAGTATATTCGTGCTTCGAAGTACTGAATCAATAATCTTAATTGTCCCAGTATTTTATTGGCCCTCACGAAACTGTAAATACAAACATTAAAATAATTAAATTTCTAAAACAAAAATTATCCTGACGGCTGATGAAGAATTTACGTAGCCTTGGTTTAATTTTCTCTTATTTGGCTTTGAACATACTCTGCTTAGCACCTTAAGAGATTTCATTGTGGGTAGTAATAAGGCGTACAAAGAGGAAAAAATATAAGTACCTATAATATCTCGTAATTACCTTTTCACCGCAGACAAATATTGAGATGTTGTATGAATATTCGCTCTGACTTGTAGAAAATCAGCTTCCCAGGTAGGTTTTCGCTTTTGAAAGAAATAGTAATTTCACAACTACGAAATATGCAAGAGATATAGATATGTACCGAATCACTTTTGATTTTTATATTTCAACCAATTAATCGTATAACAAATAATACGTACTTTAGGTAAATGTGTTATTTTTCCATTGAAATATTATATTTCATTCAATAACGTCATCGCTTACACGCGCCTCCGTTCCATATTCAATTCAGCAATTTAATTATAATAATTATATTGCAAAAAGAGTTAGGGATGACCCACAATTAATATATTAAATTTGTGCGTTAGAATAGATAGTTAAGTACAAATGACAACTGATAACTACTTCTTAACCATAAGAATATATAGTTGAAGAGTAATCAATTTTATCTATAATGTACCTAATTAATCTTTTTTGTGTAAATTATCAACTCGTCTCTATTTAGTTAAATATGTTTTCTAAGGATTTATTTATTTTAATAATATGTATAATATCTATGATAATATAATTATGATACCTACATATATGGACAAAGTACCTTCTTATGTTTACTTTTAATTCCTCGAATGCAATTACTAACAATTTCTCAGGTAAAAACTGAACAGGAATTTATTTACTTCAATATTTTGTATTAATTACCATTTTTTATTTATCATATTCAATGATCATTATTAGTAAGTCAACTTAGTGTAAAACTAACAACCCTAGGTAGGTATGTAATTTAGCTGCATCAACAAACGATGTTATGAGAAAAAGTCTGCAACTCTTCATTTTTAGACAGGAAACTTACTTCATTTATCAAGAGGTCTTATGTGCAATAATATTTCTATGTTTTTATGACAAATTTCTAAGTTAGTAAATTAGTATAAAAGATACATGTTTCCCGACGTCGTCTTCATAACGTCATAGCCCTGACAAGTGAGAAACTGTAATACAATGTAAGTATGTCTTTACATGTACATTTCACTGAATTATTGTGTTTTTACTATTTACTTAAAAAATATTCTTGGAAATTTTATTGGACCAATAACTTATATTTTTAGATTTCCTATCTCTTCACTCTAAAATTATGAGATTTGTTTATTTTCTGTGACCAAGATGATCACTTATTATTCGCTAGTATAACTTGTGTTACGCTCGAATCCTCCATACAATCAGTTTAACATAACTTTTTAATTTTAATTTGTTAATTATTATTTTTTATTTCAGGTCCGAATCTGAAAGTGATGTTTACCAGGAGTCGTCTAAGGTGCATGGAGATAAATCTAACCGCAAACAAACGATCATTGGAAAGCGCAAATCTACAAAAAAAAACATCTAGCATTACAAGGTACTTATATATAAGGTGAGCTCGTTCTGCGTGAATCGGATCGCCAATAATTAACAAAAATGTAAGGTAGCTGTTAGTAATTGTAACATTAAGACGTCCAACAACTTAGTCTACCCGTGACCATGGATGCTGTAAAGGGTCCGAAACGTCGGGAATCAAATAATATCAATACAACGCGATAAAATCCGTAAAAAGTAGTTTTATTTCAATGTCTAATATTCGCGTAAGTGTCAGAAACCAGTAAGGTACTTATAATGTTAAATAGCTTAAAATCTTCCTCTTGAATAATTATATCTATTAAAAAAAAACCTATCAAAATCCGTTGCGTAGTTTTAAACATCTAAGCGTACATAGGGACAGACAGACAGCGGGAAGCGACTTTGTTTTATACTATGCAGTGATTATCATATTAACATAGATATCATAAATAAAAGACAGCGACATTGTTAGGTTCTTGACATTACGTTAAGTAGGTACAGGTTGTGGGTTCGGTTCCTACATTGAATTGTTTTAATGGTCTGATCAGATGTTTACCGACTATATATGAAAATATCATCACGCCTGTATTCCCTAAGGTTATGTAGAGGTGTAGGTACTGCTGCACCCACAGTTCACTGGTATTCACGAGCTTATTGTCATTAATTGGGCATAAAGCCAAACTCCGAGCTGCTACTGAGAATTTTGAATAAAAACCCGATAACACTTTGCTCAACCTGGAAATCGAATCCAAGCTTTATAAGAAACAGGAAAAATATGTCGGTTGAAGTATGTTTTATAAGAATTAGTGTTGGCTAGGTAGCGTAACGCTAATACGTGTAAATTTTATAATATCTCAGTTTTTTTTTTGTTCCAGCAAAATAGCCAAGTCGGTCGACATCTTTGGTCTCAGCCATGAGCGCAGCGAACCCACAACAGGCCCTCCAGTCCTGTCTTCGTTCTTCGTGAATCGAGTGGCTAATGGTACCGAACGACGATCGGCCTCTACATCGGGCGACTACTACATCGACTTTAAAGTTTACAAAACGAGTGATGCGCGAGATACCGAGTCCTTGGAATTATGGAAAAAAGCACTCGTACGAGTCAAGTTCCAGACAAATGGGGATTCTGTACAGTGGCGCAAAATTCAGGAATTCGTGCGGTCAGCTGATACATTGTTTGACGAAAAACCTATTTTTAATACATAATAAATTAATGTTTAAGGATTTCTATAAATATGTTGTTTTATTTCGTAGCTAGTACGACGACCAGTTTTAACGTGGAGGTTTGTGTATTAGATTGCCAAGTCAAAGGTTGCGGGTTCGATCGCCGCCAGAGTTAGTAAGTTTGGAAAAAATATTTTCAATGTTAACTCTGGTCTGGCACGAATGTGATAGTACTGAGTGTTCGCTCGCTTTGAACGCAACGTTAGTAGCAGTACCTAAATTAACATCACAACGTAATGCATCACAATTTTTTAATTCATTATAATCTGTAACACGTTTTTAACAGTCTGTATCGCGGTGCGATGAACGACCGTTTTAATCGATTCATCGATGATACTTTTATTGAGTTTTAGTACTACAACATGGTAAGTGCTGGCCTAATAATCGATTCGCTCGTACTCTATTGGGCATTCTGCCCCATCTGAACAAGTAAGTAATGAATTATCAATGTAACTCAACGGAACGATGGTGAACGAACAGTGAACAGAAAAAGCAGGTACGTTGAAGCGATCGAGTCCTGATCGTGAACGGACAGTGATCAGAAAAAGCAGGTACGATGAAGCGATCGAGTCCTGAACATGAACGGACAGTGAACAGAACAAGCAGGTACGATGAAGCGATCGAGTCCTGAACGTGAACGGACAGTGAACAGAACAAGCAAGTACGTTGAAGCGGTAGAGTCTCGATCGTGAACGGACAGTGAACAGAACAAGCAGGTACGTTGAAGTGATCGAGACTCGATTGTATATTATTGGGCATTCTGTCCCACCGTAGTGGAGGCGAACGCCGGAACGGTAGGTGGGACAGAATGCCCAATAATATACTACTCTGGTGTGTTTGTGTTATCGATTTTAAGCCGTTTGTTCATACAGATAGGGCATTTCCAAGAACGTATGCTAACACTGCTCATCAGAATAAATCTGTCCTTTGTTATGTTGATGCAAAATATGTCGTACCATTCTTTGCAAAGAGAACACCGTAAACAGTCTTCGCTCTCAATTTTAGATCTGCAACCGGCACAGCTTTTTGTTGGCATCGTGCAGTAATAAATTGAACTGGATATTGATTTTGAGTTGATAGTATTTCTATTGTATATTTCAATCACAGGTATATTATTATGTAATGTAATTTTTTTGAGTGTTAAGAAACGTATTTCCAAAAGACCAGTATCCAAACAAGAAAATAATTCCATACGGACAGTTTCTAAACGATTGTCTTGATGTCAAAATTTCAGACTCGACTTGTGATTGGATTAGGGATGTTCCGATACCATCAAAGTATCGGTACCTACTCATTTCGATAGTACTCAAATCTTTTTTCGATACTACTCAAACAAATACTACTAAAGTATCGATACTTACTCATATCGATACTTTCAGGTCTTTTTATTTTATTTTTATTTTGAGGAAACTAACAATGAACATTGAAGGACGATAAATAAAACAAAATTGAGAAGGAAAAACAATCTTTTATTACAAACGTTTTGCGTCACGTTAAATACATACCTACTTTAAACAAAAAACTCTTTAACATCAAGATCCAAGACCCAAAAACAGTAACTGTTCGAGGTATTTTGGAGACAATCTGTTCCTTGTTTGGGACATTGTTGCCCCGGCTTTGGAAAAAAGGCACTCGCTAGGAACTGATGTTGCAACAACAATTAAATATTGCTGTGCATACTTGTACAGACAAGGAAATACAAACTTCATGTCATCCCATTCTGCAAATGGGTTGTTTTTAAGAGAAACTACTGGATTTGATAAATAAAGAGAAACTTCATCTCCCTGATGAGATTTCTTTTTCTTCTTGTGTCCATGTGCTAACTCCTTATGATGTTTCCAAAAATCGTATTCAGGTGGTGCAGTAGATGAGACATCATCTTCTGACTCACTTGGGCTACTTAGTTGTCCGACAACCATAGTTCTAAGTTTTTGAATAGCCCTTCCGCATGCAGAGGGGTCTTGGCAATGCAGGTTTTTAAACCTTGGGTCTAAAAGTGTAGCAGTGGCTGCATGATCGTTTAATTCAATCATCCCATACCTCCTTTTCAGCTCTCTCAATAAAATATCCTTACATTCTTTAACTATAGCAGAGTTTGGAGTGATACTATTCAGTTCTGTAGTTAAGCAATTAAGCATTGGTATAATTTTAAAGATTGTTACATACTTTTGGCCCGATGATTCTCTTGTTACGTATTCAAAAGGCTTCAATACAGCTGTAAGCTCATTCAAGGTTTCCATTTCCACAGCACTTGGCAAATTTGGAGCCACTACACTCTCAATTACAATTTCTGATATTACTATTCTTAACTTTAGGAATCGCTCTAAAATAAAAAAAGTTGAGTTCCATCTAGTTCTTACATCTGCAATAAGTTTTAAAACTGATTCTTCCGAAACATTATTACGCATTTGGATTTTTAGTAGCTTATCCGACTGCACAACACTATTTTTTATCCAATTAACAATTTCTCGTACTTTTATAACAGCTGATTTAACACTGGGTAACTTTAGTGCCTCTTCAACCACAAGATTTATAGTGTGCGCAAAACACGGTAAATGTTTTTTTTCGCCTAAAGACATTCGTATGGCAGCCAACATTGAACTGACATTATCTGTTACGGCTGCACGAATTTTGGTGAGTGGAATATCCCATTTTTTCAAAATATCAAGCAGGTTTTCCGATATGTAATCAGCTGTATGTCGCTCACTTAATGCACGAGTTGCAAGATAATACATACACATATTACCATTTTCTACAAAATGTATGGTGACGCCCATGAATCCTACTTCATTCATTGTCTCTGTCCATATGTCTAACGTTAAACAGAAATTGTTTATCTTGGATAATTTGATCTTACAAATAGTAACACAAGCTTCATACTTTTCGGTAGTCCTTTTCTTTAAATACTTTGCCCTAGGAACTTTAAAAGTAGGTTCCAGTTCTTTTACAAGTCGTAAAAAGCCTTGACCTTCAACTACATATGTTAAATGGACGCATATCTTGACAGATAAAAAATATCAATGCTTGAATAATTCTATTATACCTCGTACCACCAGCTGAAAAAAAAAACTTAATTTTAATACATGTAATATTAAATTAAATATTTATATTTTTGTCAATAATACTAATACTATCTGTATTAATATTATTTTGTTAATATTTAATTAAATATCTATTTTTTACCTTTATTAGATGAAATTCGATCAAACGCATCCTTTATTGAACTACTCAGAAAAAGCTCATTTCCAGTCTCCGTGTCCATAGTGTCCATACTAGTTAATGTGGTTACACGATGATGGTTCTACATCATCGTGATCTTCTGAAATTTTTGTTGATGGTTGGGATTGATCATCTTCCATTAAATGCTTTGAGCTGGCCAACGTTATTGTATTTTTTGAACTGAAACATAAGAACAAAAATTAACACTCGATATATCGATAATCTGCAAAGTATCGATAATCCCAACTCCAACACTACAGCCACTTAACAATAACAAACACATAACCTTTGTTTAAATCGTATGCATACAAACGAATTATCTCATAGTCCGTCATCAAATCGTGTCATATATTATCAGTATAAAGACGGTAAAAACTAAATTTTTGTACAAAAAGGATCTAATCTACTTTTTTACTTAACATTTTAGAAAAGCAGTCGCAAAAAAATAAAAATTTAAGATCCTACCTTTCGTTGGTCCCTTTATTTGTTTTTTTCTGTAATTTGCCTTCCACAGTAATTCCATGAGTTTTAGAATGCTTGAATAAATTGGACGTATTGCCACAATACTTCACAGACTTAAAACAATGTTTACATTTCGCAATTGTTTCGTTTACTTTGGTATAATGTGTCCATATTATTGATTTTGGTGGTGCCATGATAACATTGGAATAATAAGCCGATGATTACAATAAATAAAATTACTCGTAAACAATCACTTGCATTTTTCACAATTATGTATGTTGACAATGAAAACTGGCGGTTATGGCGTATGGCGGGCGGGGCGTCTCTCTCGCTTTCGGTTCGGGCGAAGTCGGACGAGTTCGGCTTGCCTGGCGCGAGACAAGGACAACGAGTCACCACGTCACCCGAGCGAGAGGGCTTTTGCTCTCTCACTCTGTTCTGTCTGATGCGTTCGGTTTTTTTTTTTTTGTAATGGTGATGCTGATTCGATTTGATACCAAGTACTTTTGTTTCGATACCGAGTATGTATTGCAAGATTGATTCGATGCTATAAATACTTGGTATCGAATCAAAAGTATCGAGTACCTACTCATATTTACTAGAATCGGAATATCCCTAGATTGGATATTATTTGATCGATGAATCAGCTGGTTGATGTTTACATTGAAAATTTTGCACTGTTCGATTTTTTAACTGACTTGAATAATTTATTTTCAGTTTTATAAAGCTTTCAACTATTAAATGTTACTGCGTATACTATTTATTTTATCTATATCTATTAATTAAATCGTATTTACCCGTTTTTGTCCTTAGTTCATAGTATACACAGGGTTTCACTGTATTACACAAACACTGTTCTATTTATTTTAAGACTTCTATTTATTCACTGTCATAACATTAGCATCGCTTTGCGTTACCGGGCAAGTGAATATAGTGTATTATTTCACAACAAACACGTAGTAAACTAATTTAATTTTAATAAAAACACCGCGGAGTATTGTTGACACATTGGCTGGGGTTGCCAGTGATCTTTGAAGTAGCTGTGACTTCTTCCAATTTATTTCAAGGCCATATTCTGAAGCCACCTTTAGTACTTCCTCCAGCCGTTGAACTGCCTGGGATTCATCTTCAGCCAGGATAATCAAATCATCAACAAAATACCTCTTTTTATAAAGTCGGCAAATATTGTGTTGATAAACCTCGTAAAATATTTACGACATATAGAAAGTCCGAAAGGTGCCCGCAGGAACTCATTTTGACCTTCTGGGTTACTAGTCACAAACGCAGTATATTTTATCGAATTTTTTCTACAAGCAAATGGAAAAATCTAATTTTTAAATCCAATGTGCTAAACACTCGAGCTTGACATAATTTATCAATGTGATCATCAATCACGCAAAGGATCTTTTACCATCTTCTGATTAATTTTCCTATAGTCAACACAGACACGAATACTTCCATCTTTCTTCCTCACTTCCAAGTAAACATTGTAGAAATGAACTATCATAACTATGTGGTTTTATTTGAACAACACCCTTATCAATCATAACATACATAACATAACATAATCAACCCATTATATTGTCCCACTGCTGGGCACGGGTCTCCTCTCAGAATGAGAGGGATTAGGCTATAGTCCACCACGCTGGCCTAGTGCGGGTTGGCAGACTTCACACGCCATCGAGAAAATCTCTCAGGCATGCAGGTTTCCTCACGATGTTTTCCTTCACCGTTTAAGCGCGTGATAATTAACTATTAATACGTACATGACTTCGAAAAGTCAGAGGTGCGTGCCTTGGGTTCGAACTCGAGACCTTTGACTTGGCAGTCCAACGGTCATACCACTAGGCTATCACTGCTTCAAGGCTATCAATCAACATTACTTTATTTACCAAAAATGTTTGACTAAAATAATAGGATAAAGAATAACACCTTATGGAACTACATGGAAATACACACTATAACAGTGCCCATCAATAATTATTTTATAAGTAAACTTACCAATTGAAAACACTCGATTTGTTCCTAATCCAGTTAACTCTAACTTCTCAGGTACGCAATAGGGTATTTGACTAATTTTTGAAATAGTTTTAAATTATTCTATATTACATATTAAGCACACTACATTGATATTTCCGGGAGATCTTCTGTATTATCAATGAAAATCAATGAATAAGTTTAAATTTTCAAAACCGCGCCAAAAACGATGTTTCTGTGATGACGCTGGTCATGTGACACGTATGACGTCACATGCAATTAATCAAGTTCACTTAATGCAACAAAACAGCGCAGCTGAAATAAATATCATCATTTTTTTTTTATTTATCGGATAGAATGATGTATAAATTGTGTGTAATGTCACAGTGTACAAATACGTCTTTATAGTGTCCAAAAAAAACTGTTTGTTTCTGTTTTAACGAATCCTAAAAGACGAAAGATGTTGTTACAATTATATTAGCTCGATGTCGATGAGGCCCAAAGGGCACTGCGTGCCCCATGCATCAAAATATTATGTGTGAAGGTCACTTTGGAACAAAAGGAAAGACCATTACAAAGAAAATTGACATGAAATTTCTCAATATTTATCAACACAACCTTAAATGAAATTTTACAGAATTTATGAATGACCACACAAAGGTTTGTAAATAAATAATTCCTACGTGGCACTTACACTGCTGTGTTTACATTTTTCAGTTCCGCAGTACAGTAATTAGCGTTAATTCTTAAAGATAAATGCAAAGTAAAGGTTTGCACCGGAGCAGTGAGGACCGGAGAATCACCGGTGAATCACCGGTAAAAGTACTCGATTTAATCAATCGGTTATTAACCGGTTAACCTCCGGTCATCGTATTACATCGGAATAGAATATTTTATTGTAATCAATACTACAAAAATAAAAGGAAGATTTATTAATCAATAATATTTAGTATTGTCCCACCGCTGACGATGAACGAGAAGCGAGTAGAGCTAGAAACTAGAGCTTTTACTGCCTATAGCTCAGCGATAAAACTATTGGATCTACACACTCACTTCCCGCTGCTCGTCAAGTCGTTTCTAGTTTCTAGCTCTACTCGCTTCTCGTTCATCGTCGGCAGTGGGACAAGTGCTATAAGCGAGTGTCGAGAGCGACAGGCGATTACTCGGGCCACTCGCTCACGCGGCAATCCAGCACAAACCGATACACGTGTTCCCAACGAGAAAAGAGCGATGTGAGTGTCCGATAATATCCCTATCTTTGGGACACAAAACTGAATTCATATAAATACTTATAACTCTCGGCGTGAGTTCTGCCGATTTATGCGCAAAGCCACGGGTGCCCCGTGGTTTGTACACAACAGGGAACTCCACGTAGATGTGAAACTGCCTACCATCAAGCAGTTTATGAAACGCACTTCCAAAGGTTACTTCGATCGGGCCCCCCTCACCCTAATTTATGTGATTCATTTCACTTGCTACTAGCTTTCCAAATAATTTGTTGCCCTGAGCATGCATTTTTTTTTCATTTTCAGTTTGAGTTCTTATTTCTTGTTACAAGTGATGTATGTTGCTTTTTTGACATATTTGTAAAACTCGAACCTTCTTGTTCTTCATCTGAAGATGCAGTCATCCTTTATCTTAAAGAATCGCGTTGTCAAGTTATTTGATTGAGCTACTTTTCTCTTTCATGTAAAAAAACGATCATAAATCAGACACTTCATGACGTCATAATTTAGTATATCAATGATTGTCCAATTATTCATATTTTTTACAAATTTAAGCGAATTTGAATTACGCGTTATAACGCAATATTAGTACTCATTTATAAGAAATTAGTAATGGCTTTATTCTCCGGTGATCACCGGTGAATCTCCGGAGAATGCCCAATCACCGGTGAATGGTTTTATACTCTCAAATAAAGGAACTTACGAATAAATTACAAAAAAAAAAAGTAACTTAGTTTTACGTTTATAAAATTAACCTCAAACATTGGACATAAATATTTTCATGCCAATTAGATTACCGTTAAGGAAGTTCAACACAAAATTATTCGGAAGTTTTCCATGGAAGCATGTTAGTGTTATACATCATTAGATAGCTTAGAATGTGCACTTTGCAACCACGTTCGGTTTTTGTAAAAAAATATTTTTGTTTTATTAAAAAAAAAAAAAATCTTAGTGAAGTAAAGAAAATTTCGTTTTTGTTTATTTCAATTGGAGTTTTCCTTGTTGCCGAAAGCTGGCGGTGTCAAGTTAATCACTCTATTAGAGACCTTATCTATTCAGTAATATGAGGATTAAAAAAAAATGTGGTGATTTAGAAGCAATAATGATAATCATGGGAACGTGGGAGAGCCATGCTTCGGCACGAATGGGCCGGCTCGACCGGAGTGATACCATGGCCTCACAGAAAACCGGCGTGAAACAACGCTTACGTTGTGTTTCGCCGAGTGAGTGAGGTTACCGAAGGCCCAATCCCCTTTTAAAAGGTCGACAACGCACTCGTGACTCCTCTGGTGTTGCGGGTGTCCATGGGCGGCGGTAATCGCTTACCATCAGGCGATTCGTCTGCTCGTTTGCCCTCCTATCCCATAAAAAAAAAAACAGGGGAAAATAACAAAATCCCCGATAATTACGGATCTTCTTTTTTATTGTAAAATATTATATTTAGTTATTATATTTTGATGTTTATCTTCCAATTAATAGACTACTATTATATTTGAAAGAAAGAAGTGCCATGGCTTTCCATGGCACTTTTGTTTTTAAACCACATGTATGATAAACTATATTGCTGCGGAAGTTCTATTTATCTGTTGTGGTAATTAATTACAAACAGTACTGATTACACGATTTCTATGAGAACTGTCATAATCAATTGCTCAAGTGTTAACGAACACATCATCCAGTGCTACCTGCACTGTTTGTGGAGCAACTCCCAGACAAATGAATGATCTTTTAAAAGTAACAACGAGAGTTGAAAATGAAAATGCGTTTCAATACGGATTGTCGACACTACACGCATGGGTAAGATACACTACCGTCCAAAAGTTTGGAAGCAGCCAGGTAAAATCAAATAAAAGACAACAAAGCCGTATTTTATTTAATATGTATATTGATCTGAAATAAAAAAAATAACTAAATAATAATATGATTGTTACCTATAACTAATTACAAAGTAAGAATTCAACATACAATATGAGAATAAATTTAAATTTTAGCTTCATCGAAATGTCCTTCTTTTTCTTTTATTATCTTCTGGCATATTCTAGGCATTCTATTAATTAATTTCTTAAAATAAGCTTTATCTAACTTATTCCATTCGCTCTCCAATAGTTGCCACAAATGTTCTGAGCTTGTCGGAGACCGATTTTTCACCTTTCTGTCAAGTTCATCCCAACTAAGTTCAATGGGAGAAAGGTCAGGTGATTGAGATGGCCATTGCATGATTTTAAAAATCTTTTCATCTTTTTTCTTGTGCAAAAAGTTCTGACACAGTTTCGACGAATGCTTAGGATCATTATCATGCTGAAAAGTAAATTCAGGTCCAATGAGATTCAGTCCACTGGGTATGGCAGAATCTTTAAGAATTTTTAGATACCCTTCCTTGTTTAGTTTTCCGGTTATTCTCACAAGATTTCCGGGTTACCGCCACCATATTTAATAGTAGGCACTTTGCATGCTTCTGAAGCCCTCTCTTCTTGTGATCGACGTACAAACACACGCCTATTGGACCCAAAAATTTTAAAGTTAGATTCGTCACTCCAAAGGACATTTTTCCATGGATCTATTGTCCAGTTTTTGTACGCCTTTGCCCATTCTAGTCTATTTTTCTTATGTCTGTTTCAATAACCGTGGTTATTGAAATTGGTGTTGCTCGCGTATCATTCACAGCCGCGGTTATTTGTGGTGCAGTTAAGCGTCGATTCCGTTTAGAGAGGACTCTAATGAAGTTATCCTCTTGATTTGTTGTGGATTTGGGCCTACCAGATCTTTTTCTGTCTTAATTTTTCCCAGTTTCTTGTTTTCTAACAAGCGTGTAGTGAACACCTTTACAAGAAATTCCGAGTCTTTCTGCGATTTGACGTTCACTGTATCCTTCCTCACGTAGAGTACAAATAGCGCTTCGCTGTTCAAGTGTGATTTGCTTGCGTTTTGCAATTTTCAGAAAAAAAAGTACGGTAAAAGCAGTAATCGAAATCTTTCGAATACAGATAATTTTAATATCACAACTTTCGCGTGCCAATACTCAAGTGCGACTAAATTAAGTCCAAAAACATTAAAACTAGTAAAAATGTTCAATAAAACCGCACCATTACATAAAAGAATGCACCCGACGGATTAAGTTATAAAACACGTGTTTCGTCAAAATCAAGGAATTTGTTAAAACTGGATGAATGTCGTATGATAATCCTTGTATTTTTGTATGAACAATCGTAAAAGGTCGTAAAACTTAATTTTATTATTAATTTTTACTTCACATTGTCGGCGATGTTTTGTTTTGTGTGAAATCATATGTGCTTCCAAACTTTTGGACGGTAGTGTATATGGAAATGATCCTCCATATTTCTTACAATTTAGGTTTTGAGAAGTGGTCTGCAACAACTCCAGAAGGTAGCCCGAAATAAAAATTACAAGAAATATAGGTTACATCACGCTAGGAAGTGTTCCAGATCAGCAACAAACGAAGACGTTCTGCATATTTTGTTATATACATCTGATCCTTATATATCTAGCTTTAGCTTAGTATATCAAGTTTTCTAATATCCAAAGAATTGTTTAACGAAGCTAAAGAATTGTTGGAAGTAGAAAGTGATGAATAGGATAAGCGCTAAAAAAAATTAATTTTTATCATGTAAATGTCTGTTTAATAATAATAATTTAGTTTTAAACTTATTTGTAGCAAAAGTGTAACTTTTATTGCTATTTTAATATAACTGTATAATTTTTTGTATGAAATTTCGTATATCTTCATCTTTGTCATTTTTTTACGAAAAATATATAATTTTTAAAATGATGATGTTTAATTTCTTGTATTGCCTAGATATTCACAAATACGTGAAAAAAAATTCAAGGAGAAAAATCACGAAACAACAGAGTTATCGATATACCGGGTGGTCCCATAGTGCAGTGGTCAGAATTTCGCTCCGGTGCAAACCTCTAATGCAAAGCGTATTACAATAAAAAATAAAAACTTTGTAAACAAAACAAAGTCAATGAATGAATGACCATTAATAGTTTTAGTGATGTGATCCATATAACGGATATGATTCATAGACTATTTCATATAACAAATATGAACGAATGAGTAAATGTTTTTTTTTTCATTTGATGGAATAATATTAATTAGAAAGTACTTATTAGTTTCTTTAGCGTAGCAGTTTTACTTGGGATCACTAGACTAATTAGGCCGTCAATAATATAATATATAATAAATATTTGTGTAGTGTATATATTATGTAAATTTATATGTTTATAGTTTGGGCACGCCTCATACATCTTACTTCTACTCTTTTAATACATCTACCATAATAGGGCATCATAAATCAAAGCGCAACTTCTAGCAAAAAATAATAAAGAAGCATATAACAAAATGTCGCTGCAGGTATGGTGGACAAAAGATGTATCATAGTTTTACGTCTTCCTCTATAACTCTATACCATTGCGAACTGAACCCTATTGAAATGATATGGGCCTAAGTAAAATCATACGTGACCTGAAATAATAATACATTTAAAATGACTGAAGTAGTGATTTTACTGGAGGTTTTGGCAAATATTGCTGCTGCGCTGTGGACAGGATGCGTTAACCATGTTATAAAAGAAGAAAAGAAAATGATGGACCTGGAATGATTAATAGATGCTGCAACCGATGGCTTACCTGAAAAAAATATTAAAGACGTTGGCGACACTTCAACTAGGTACCGACTAAGATTAACCGTGGATGGTGGCCCACGGCGAAGCTAAGTAGAACCCCAGGGAGGGGCTGCTCCTGCGGGCTTTGCCCAGGAAGCCTGCATTGGAGCGGCCACTGTAGGTTGCGGTGTCGTATGGGAGGCACCGCAACTGAGGCGGGCCGCGGTGTTGTGTGGGCGACACTGCGGCAGAAGGTTGAGAGGCCGCGGCGGGGTCGCAGCCGTAAGACTGCGGACACGGTGGGGCTGCAGGGGGGGGGAGGAGTGTTGGTATTACGATGCGCCGCTCTCCCTACCCTCTGCGACCGATGTGTGGACGGCGGCGGGGCTACATATCTGTCCCGCTGCAGGAAGGGTTTTGGGCGGCGGACTCGGGGTCGTCAGTCGCCCTAGAGGAAGGTGGCAGTGGTGGTGGTTTTAGTCGGTATGCTGGCCGGAGAGCCCGACACAACCATCCCGCATCCCCGAAGCGGAGCGGCGTGCATAAGGAGCATTTCCCCACCCGAGAAAAAAAAAAAGGTACCGACTAAGATGATGAAGACCTCGATAACAATTAATTATGTTTTTTTATTAAAACTTTTTGAAACTAAGTTATACGTTTTTTTTTCGTGATAGGCTTACCCTGGACCGCCAGTTCCCCTGATGTTATGCGACACTGCAATCTACGATGGAGCGCGCTTGCCTAGAAGACAACGATTCACACATGATTTAAAGACGCCCAGATTATATCTATCGGGGAAGACCCACTCAGGAAGCGCATTCCACATTTCAGCAGTACGCATGATAAAAGTGGACTTAAGCGTTTCGATTGTAAATCAATGTAAAGAAACCAATACCCACCAATCAAAATTCATCTGGTTTCCAACTAATTAGAAATGACCGAACTATTGGCGGTGATGGTGGTGTTGCCATATATCTTCGCACGCATATTCCTTTCTCTGTTATCAATGTGTCAGCACAGCCGCCACCGTCAAATGCTGATGAACATCTCTTTGTTGAAGTTGAATTAAACCATAACAAAATTCTTCTTGGGGAATACTATTGTCGTTCTTTACGTGTCAACTTCTTCTCTTCTTTTGAAAACATTTTGGAAGCTCTAATCCCCACTTACAGTCATAGCATAATCATGGGTGATTTTAACACCTGTCTTCTTAAAAAAGATTACCGTTCTTCCTCTTTATGTTCTTTATTAGATTCTAATAATCTCTTCATTCTTCCGCTAAATGCTACTCACCACTTTCCTAATTCCACTTCCTCACTTCTTGACCTCATCTTCGTCTCTTCTCCTGATCACGTTGCTAAGCATGGTCAATACTCAGCCGATGCCTTTTCATATCATGATCTGATCTACCTCTCTTACAAAATTCGTCCCCCTAGGGCGAAACCTAAAATCCTCATGCAGCGCAACTTTGCCGCTATTAACACAAACGATCTTTGTGAGGATGCTAGCAATGTAGACTGGTCTCCAATCTTTACCTCTGCTTCAGTCAATGAACAAGTCGAGCTTTTCACGACTTTGCTTGTGGAACTGTATGACCGTCATGCACCTGTTCGAGCGGTCAAAGTTAAACATTTACCATCGCCGTGGTTAACAGATGACATAAGAGCTCTAATGCTTCGAAAAGCGACGGCAAAATCGAAATATAAGAGCCGACCGTCGGATTCCAACAGGGAAAAATACGTGGCTGTCCGTAATCACTGCAATAAAGTATGTAGGAATGCTCAACGCCAGCACATCCACAGCTCCGTTCAAAATGGAGATCCAGCAAAAGTCTGGAAATTTCTAAGATCTATGGGAGTCGGAAAATCCCGCCAAGAAACTATGCCAAAAGATTTCGATATAGACTTGCTTAATTTTCATTTATCTGCTTCGTCTGATTTTGATAGGACAACTAAATGTAACACCTTGAAGTATCTTTCAACACTTCCGGCTTCCAGTCATTCCCCGTTTTCATTTAGTCTTCTCTCCGCATGTGATATTAAAAAGAGCATAGTATCAATAACTTCCAACGCAGTTGGCAGTGACTGTATCAGCCGTAAAATGATTCTCCCAGTGCTTGACATAATTCTTCCCATCCTTAACTACTCTTTATCCAGTGGCGTGTTCCCAAGTGCATGTAAAGACGCGAAAATAATCCCATTACCGAAAAAAGCTAATCCTACATCCTTTTCTGAATATCGTCCCATATCCATTTTACCCTTCCTGTCCAAAGTTCTCGAACGGTTGATTTACAATCAATTGAGCTCTTTCCTCTCCAAAAACAACCTCCTTAATTCCTTCCAATCGGGATTTCGTCCAGGTCATAGCACAGCCACAGCTCTTGTCAATATTACGGATGATATCAGGTCAGGCATGGAAATCGGAAATCTTACAGTACTGGCATTACTGGACTTTAGTAATGCTTTTAATACTGTTAATTTCGATATTTTGCTTGGCATACTACGCTCTATTAATATATCTCCATCGGTGATTGACTGGTTTCATAGTTACCTGTTTGGTCGTCGGCAACGTATCTGCCTTGAAGATGCTTCATCTTCTTGGAGCAGTAACTTTGCCGGAGTACCACAGGGTGGCGTTTTATCCCCTCTACTCTTCGCAGTTTTTATAAACTCTATTTCAGAACTACTTTCTTCCTACCATCTTTATGCAGATGATCTGCAGATCTATTGTCGAGCCCCTCTTGGGAACTTATCGCATGCGGTCCACACGGTAAATCAAGACCTGGCTTGTATTTGCGATCGGAGTAAGAGGTATGGACTTACGGTCAACCCCACGAAAACGCAGGTTATCGTGGTTGGTAGCTCAAGAACTATCTCCAGAATTGACTGGTCGGCTCTTCCTCAAGTTTCTTTTGACAACATTATGATGCCTTTCAGTGATAAAGTTAAGAACTTGGGGATAATTATTGATCGGAATCTATCCTGGATTACTCAGTTGCAGGAAGTCAGCCGCAAATTGTTTTCATCTGCCGCAGGCCTGAAAAGACTACGCAATTTCCTGCCAATTGCGACCAAAGTTGCGCTTACTCGATCACTTCTTCTTCCCTTCCTTGATTATGCTGATGTCAGCTATCTTGACCTCACAGAGGACCAACTTGATAAACTTGAACGCCTTCAAAACTTTTGTTTAAGGTTCATATTTGGGTTACGCAAATATGACCATGTTTCTGAATTTCGTGCTAAACTCAAGTGGTTACTTATCCGCCGTCGCCGGAATGCTCATATTCTTTCACTACTATATAATATTTTTTTCCTTTCATCTACCCCCCATTATCTTAAAAAACGTTTTGAGTTCCTGGGCGATACTCACACATTATTCCTGAGGTCACAGATAATATAATACTAGTACAGATGCCTCATCTCATACAAAGAATCGGGACCTTCGTAACGGGCGGAATTCTTCGGGCCAGGATTTTTTTCTTTTGTCGGCGATAGATGTCGTATGCAAGGCAACGCCTCAAGTTTACTAGATGCCAACCAATAGATGGCGCTAGTGCGCATTGGAACTGGCAGGACGTAGGTACCTACGTATAGATACACGATACGACAGTTCGTCTATTTTAGTACTTAGGTACTTATTCTTATTTATGAGTAAGTTCATCGTAATTCGTACTCGTAACTTGCTGATGGTCGCGCGCTTACATGCCTACTACGGGGTGCGCTGCATAGGTATTTGTACCTACGGATGCTCAGTTTACCCGAGTAGGTAAGTAAGTACTTACTGGTCGGGCGGACCTGTTTGTATTTAATACTTTTTATTTTATGACTACCAATACCTACTTACGCTTATTTTATTCTCGTAATGTTTTAATTCCAAATTGATATGGGTGTCGATTTTAAGGTTATTTGGGCTGCTGATTTCAATAAAGATATTAATTTTGAAATCCAAGATGGCGGACATTATTTTTCTAAATTGATAAGGGCACTGATAATATTAGTACCTAATAGTGATGTAACGGATATTCGCATTCGCATTCTCATTCGCGAATATCCGCATATTTTTCAATATTCGCATTCGCATTCGCATTCGCAAAAATTATGCTAATATTTAGCGAATGTTTTTAATAATCAAAAAGGAAATTATTATATGCATGCATATGAAATAATAATACAATAGATAACACTTAGATATTTTTATTAAATCATACTTCTACATTCTAAATTAAAGTCTCATTTATAAAAAAAGAACTTCAGAGATCTGATCAAATCTAACATTAATCAGCCTTGTTACAACTATGTAAGGTTTGCATTTATTTAGTAGTATATTATTACTTTACTACCATTTTTAAATAAAGTTTACAGTTTCTATTTACTAAAAAACTAAACAATTACTTGAAACAAAATTATTAAACTTTAAATATCTAATGTATTAAGTACTTATAACCTTTGGCTTTAAATGTATATTTTTTCATTCCACTTTATATATCTGAGGAATTAAATATATTTATAATGAATGAAATATAAACTTAAAAAACAAAACAATGAATACTTAACTATTTGTAAATAAACCTTTTTTCAAAAACAAAATTATAATTATTTTTATTTTAAACTAAAGTAAACTTCTAATACTTGTTATGTTAACATTTGGTTTCAATTGCAAGTTATTTATCTATGTATAAAAATAATGATATATAAGCAAGTAAAACTAACCTCAAAACAAAACAAAACTTTTAGAATGAACTTTCTGTGACTAAATTCATTCAATTAACCAATATCGGCTCGGCTATGTTCAATTTAAACATGGCCGACACGAAACGTCAAACCTGTCAAACATTTTACGCGCGCTTTTTTTGAAATTTTAAAATATTCTCATTCGCATTCGCATTCGCGAATGTTAAAGATAAATATTCGCAATCGCATTCGCATTCGCGAATGTGAAAAATCCAACATTCGTTACATCACTAGTACCTAATATGGGTGTCAATTTCGAGGTTTCTCAATGTGCTGATTACGAAAAAGACATTAATTTGAAATCTATGATGGCAGACATTATTTTTTTTAATAAATATACTTATATGGGTGTGAAATTAAAGGTTGCTCACGGTGCTTTATTAAAAAAAAAGTATTTTTTTAATCCATGATGGGCAGACATTATTTTTCTAATTGATGTGTGTGTCAAAATTGTTTTTCATAGCAAGATAAGTAGGTACATACCTACTTAATAATTTTATTAAGTACCTAACTCACAGTACAATGACGCCTATATTCCCCGAAGGGTTAGGCAGAGGAGTAGGTACCTATTAATATACACCCATAGTTCGCCGATATGTTTAGGTCCCATGTAATAGGGGGCGAGCCTATTGCCATTAACCGGGCACAAATCCAGACTCCGGGCTGCTACTGAGAATTTCATAGAAAAACCCAATAACACTGCTCGACTTGGGGATGGAACCCATGACCTCTATGTATAAGTAGGTACCTACTTAAGGATTAATATAAAGCTGCGCTGTTCCCGTGTACAATAAAGGCAGAATTAAAATAATAGCGCAGACAAAATCACGGGCTGGGGTTCGCTGTGATTGTGATATTTTTTGTGCCTTGTACAAGCATCAAGCACGCGTCTGTGACGTCACTGCGCTTAGTCGCTCAAGTTGACGACACGTTTAGCGTAGCGGCTGAGCGATCGGCTTCTGCGCAACGTGTTGTGGGTTCGATCCCCACACGGAGCAAATATTTGTATGATCTACAGGTAATTGTTCTGGGTCTGGGCGTTTTGTGTATGTGAGAATTTGTGTTTGTAAACGCACCCACGATACAGGAGAAAATCCTAGTGTGGGGGGCAACGTTTTCTTTAAAAAAAAAAAGTCTCAACTTATCGCGCACGTGGGTTAGGTAGGTATGTAAATAGGGAGGTACATCAAAAACTGAGTCTCGTCATTTTCAAGCACAATAGTAGCACGGGAATCGTAGTTTGTTATAACCACTTTATTGTGGAACACAAAAAACATAAATAGAGTAGTATCTTTTTGTGATTTTTTGGCATTTTCCATGCTAAGATTATTAAGTTATTTTTTAGTAAAGGAAAAAATTCAATCGCGGGCAGGATTCGAACCTGCGTCTTCTGGATTGATATACCAGAAGACGCAGGTTCGAATCCTGCCCGCGATTGAATTTTTTCCTTTACTAAAAAATAACTTAATAAATAGAGTAGGTTCAAAAAACTAGACTAGGTACCTACCTATTCTAGTTTTTTACCTACCTAGATAGTTACCTACTTGTAATTAGATAAGTAAGTAGTCAGGTAGGTATATATGAATATATGTACCTGCCTGACTACTTACTGACGAGACTGCCAATTAGCTAAGTAGGTACATAAATGAATTGAGCTAATTGGCAGTCTTCTTCTGGGACTTTTTCATTACGATTCCAAATAGGTAGGTACCTAGAATGCACAAAGTCTAAATCAAAGGTAAAGAGATTTTTTTTTTTTATAAAAAAACTTACTAGCAATGTGTGTCGCACATTACTAGTATTCTTGTTAACCCCTCGTGCTAAGCTAAATGCTTGTGTTACGAGTGGGTTCACGTCGGTAGTGCAATGGGTGGGGTTCGAACCGGCAACCACATGATCGCAAGTCCGACGCCCTAGCCATTAGGCTGCCGCCGCTTAAATAGGTATAAAGTTAGGTAAGTAGGTACTTATACTTAACACACGTAAACAGAAATATTTACATAAGTAGCTACTATCTATACATAATCTAGATATAAGTAGGTACCTACATACCTATATTTGTCTACAACAGCTCTACACTAAATTACATAGGTACCTAGGTAAGACATAACTTATTAGGTTATTAAAGTCACTTATTGTACCTACCTACTATTTAATATAGGTACCTATTTATTTACATACCTAGGTTAGGTGCCTGCTTACTTACAATACCTACTATCTACGTATCGCACCTAGAGATCTTCTCGCAGTTCCAACAAATGAAAAATATACATAGAAATATTTATAACCGTTTTCGTAACAAAAAACATTACGAAAGACGTACTTAATCTTTTTTACGTAGATAGGCACACGCCTATATAGGTAGATCAATAAAAACAGAATGCCCAATCTCCGCCCCTGCCTAACATCAAATACCGCAGGCCCCGCATTTTGCCGGAGCGTTTGCCGGACTGTGAACAAGGGTTGTCCGTAAATCGAACATTATTTTTGCAATTATGTTTAATTGCATACCTACTAAATAACTAAATAGGTAGGTACTTGACATTAGTTTTTGGTGTGGAATAAACAATGTTCTATATACCTATTATCTATCTAAATACTAACAGTGTATAATGTAACTATTTATAGGTATACATATCGTTATTGTCGTTGAATACACTACATCCAATAGGTACTACGCGTACGTATTTACCTTTCTCAAATGCACACTAGTTAAAGGTAGGTTATTTTTTGGCTATATTATGGGCTGGTTATCATGTTGGCGAGCGAGCACGGCCAAATATTCGTTTTTTTGTTAAAAAGAGCATAAACATTTATATTTTATTCTTAGGTAAAGGTAAGGTAAGGTTTTTTTATTATTAGGTAGGTACCTAGGTACTTATTTGGCTTTTCATTTTGAGTACCTACCTAACGGATTTTAGTTTTAAAATACTTTTTTGAAATATGTACCTATGTAGGTACCTTATGTACGTACACTACCTATTATAGATATGGTACCTATGCAGCGCGCCGGCAACCCTACTTCACGCACTTATTTGCGCTTGTACAAACGTCAATTTGCGCGTGTAGTTGTAGGTATTGTTTGTAATCGGAGCGCTCGCGCTCCTACGGAGTGGCCGGGCCGCTGCGTAGCGCCGCGCCGATGTGTGCCGGTGCGAGAAATACCTATATACCTATCTACCTAGTACGAACCTATTTAAACTACTTAAATAACATTTTGTAGTACTTTTTACCAATTTGTATTGTTAGGTGTATAGGTATATGGTAAGTCCTAGGTACCTAAACCTTGGTAACTACCTAGGCATGTTGGTGTAAGTCTCTAAGTATGTATGTATTGTCTTATCAGACCATAGTAGGTAAGTATTAGCGCTTCAACCACTATGGTACAAAAAAAATATTATAAAAACTTCACGTCTGATAATAATAAAGATTTATTATTATTACTACTTTATTATAAAAAAAAAATACGGGAATTACACATCACATTAGCATCAAATTCAGAAACTGCAAACAGCGCCATCTATTTTTAAAACAAAACTATAAACAGTGCCATCTATTTTCACAAAGAAAGTCAGAATTACGAGGACAATATTAGATATCGTATAATGCCCATGCTTAGAATTGGTTTTTAATTAGTACATATTTTTTTCAGGGTCTTTTTTTGTATAATTTCCACTTTAAACACACGCTATTTGCAAATCGATACATGGGACACCATCTAGTAGTATTTTACATGAACTATGTTTACTTTGTTCGGGTTGGGACCCCATGCCTGATGTAATCATCACCCCTTTTGGATGAATATGATCTTTCCGTAACACATTGGATATGTTTCTGGGTTCAATATGAATGGTTTTTTTCTTAGGTCTTTTTCAACCCTGCCAAACACCCTGTCGGCTGGCAAGAAGCTGTGCCCTTGCACGGGGAACGTTAAAATAATTCTAGCCACATTTGCAGGAGCGTAATTTTTTAGCCAGAAAATCAACATATGCACCACATGCGAGTTTTTGTTTTGCCCTCCACATCCATCGGCAAAAAGGCGCAAAACTTCAACTCCCGACAAATCAGCAGAATTAATCAGGTACGTTAAAAGGGCAGACGCTATTTCTGCTGATCCTTTTTTGGCTTGGTCTTCAGTCCAAATATAAAAATTAGGGCCTTTTGTAGGCATGTCTGTAATACAAAATGCATACAGTCCAATTTGCCTCAAATAAAAAGACTCTTGAATGGGAGTCTTTGGGAGGCATTGGATTTGCTGGAGATCGAAGCAGATTGTCAAAGAATTTTCTGGGTTTATTTTAGCAAGTTCAAAAAATCTGTTAGCTCTTATTTTGTGAACGCGAAGCTGTACTTTTAGCGATTGAAGTTCTTCAGGATTTTTTTCAATTTTTTGATTGTTTTTTAACAGTTCACAGGTGCTGCAAACATCGCAAGATGGAGTAGAAAATCCAATATTAAAATCGTTCTCGAAGACTCTTCGAAACATTGTTTCGGTAACTCTCACATCATTGCCAACGGCTGCATTGTACAATTCCCACAGTTTTCTTATGTTTAACTCATAGGACAGATAAACTCGCTTTGATTTTCTTCTATTGTAATGTGATTCCTTAGCTGGCAACACAGCCAGAAATCTTTTTACACTCTCTTTTTTTTCTATGCTTTTAACACTTTTTCGGTCTCCTCCTCGGTTATCATGTGGCGTTTTCCCATCAAATATTTTGCTTGCAATGGTATTGACTCTGTTCTTACCTAAACCAAGAGCAGCTAAGAAAAAATTCTTGCACACTTTAACAAGATGTTTTGAATCTCTCAAAAAAAATAAGTAACATAGTATTTATTTTTCTGAGGTTACTTAGATGAGGCCCTCGAGTGTCTCGATTGGACACGGAGATATAAAACGCACTAAGTGAACATCTTGTTCATTTTTGCTAGTTTTCTCATACAACAACTTGCGGTTGTATACAATTTCATTGATTGTTAAGGTTTGGCATTTAAATTTCCCTTTCCTATGATCGCAGACACATTCAAAATTCAAAGCAAGAGGGTCATTTACTGCGTACCTACAACAAAATTAATTAGATTTTAATTGGAGAACTTAACCTCAAACTCACAATGTTGGTATTAGGTAATTTAATAATACTTACTTCGTATTTCTGTTATTTGTAGCAGCCCGAGCCTTTTTTTTCTTTTACGTGTACTATCATTTATATCTGCAACAGTAGCCTCGTTTTCGTCCATTTTAAATGCAAAACTCCAATTACAAACTTTTTATCATCGAATTTGCACAGCTGATTTAACTTTTTTTACTAAATTATTTGCCATAATTAAAAAAGTGTTACCACATGAAAAAAAATGACTAAGTTTAATGGATAAGTTAGGTTTGGTTTGAAAATCCATCAATATAAAAATATTTCTATGATTTTTGTCCGGTTTTGATTGAAAACCAAAATAAAGCGGATTTTTATCCCACTTTAAGCAGGACAAGTCTTTTTCTGTTCGAAAATGCTAATTTAGAAGATGTTTTTGTATACGAAAGAGTCCGAATTGATTGAAAACCTTTTGGGAATGCATAGATGTTTACTTTTAAAAGTGTAAAAAGAAATAAAAAAAAATGTGATTGTATGGACAAGTCTGGATTTGTTCGCCTGCTCCTCATATTAAATCTTCGAATTATGTCATTAACAAAACTAACAAAAAGTATGACCTAACCGTTTTTTTTAAATAAAAATATTTTGGTAATCGCTTTAATTAAATAATGATGCACCTTACAATTTCCCGCCTAAACTCCACCTATTTCAATAACACCATTATAATGATAGTGCTGTATACATAACTGTCGTAAACGAAAAAAGAGGTTTGGTTACTAATATACCGTGTAATCTGCTCTGTTTATTAAATTATGTAGGTAAAAAATACGTTTCTGATCTTAAATGTAATTTTTTTTATGGGTTAGGAGGGCAACCTTCAGACGGATCGCCTGATGGTAAGCGATTACCGCCACCCATGGACAACCGCAACACCAGAGCAGTCACAAGTGAGTGGCTGACCTTTTAAAAGAGGATTGGGCCTCCGGTAACCTCACTCACTCGGCAAAACACAACGTAAGCGTTGTTTGACGCCGGTTTTCTGTGAGGCCGTAGTATCACTCCGGTCGAGCCGGTCCATTAGTGCCAAAGCATGGCTCTCCCACATTAGTAAACAGTCACTTACTTTGGCGATTATTTAGTATCATCGATTACGTAATCGATTTTATTTATGCGCAATCGATTGTGGTCGATTATCTCAATAATCGATTAATCGATTATTGATAATCGATTATCAACATCACTACTCAAAACTATGTGTCTTAGCTAAGGTCTTCGAAAAAATAGTATATATCCAGTTGTATGCCGCTTTGAAAGGTTCTTTCAACGACTTCCAACGTGGTTTCCTGAAGGGTCGTTCAACAACAAGCAATCTGATTGTTCTGAACAATTTCATATCTGACGCTATGAGTAAAGGGAAGCAGGTCGATGTTGTTTACACAGATTATAGTAAATGCTTTGATAAAATAGACCACGAGACGTTAATAGTTAAGTTAGAGCTTATTGGAATAAGGGGGACCTGTTAAGATGGTTTTCATCATAATTATATAAATAATCGGTCTCAAGCAGTCGTAGTCAATAACTACATTTCAAGTTGGGTTATAGTTCCCAGTGGGGTGCCTCAGGGATCCCTGCTCGGTCCACTAATGTTCCTAATCTTTGTAAACGACATTGACAAGTGCTTCCAGTTCTCTCAATTATTATGCTTCGCAGACGATATGAAGATCTTCACCGCTGTCTCAACCACGGACGATGCAGACGCTCTCCAATCAGTCCATTCTCGTTTAGATGATTATTGCACCCTAAACAAACTTGAACTTAATCCCAGCAAGTGTTCGGTTGTTATTTATAGCAGGAAACCTACGATCATCCTTTCAAGATACCACATAAGGGGACATATACTTCAGAGGTTCTATGCCGTACGCGATCTCGGTATCATACACGATTCGAAGTTGCTATTCCAGGATCATATAGATAATATTCTGGTTTCTGACAATAATATTGTCAATAGGGCTTCTCAAGCGTTGGGATTTATAATGCGCATGTCGAATAACTTCAGCGAAATCAAAACTTTTAAGATTCTATATTGCACGTACGTGCGTAGTATTTTGGAGTACGGAAGTCATTGCCGTATTGAGAACAACCAGAAAAAATATATAAAATATTTATGTTACCGTTTAAAGTATAGATACACGTCCAAAGATTACAATAGCTATGTGCCAAATTTCATATTCTCCCACTTATTAATCGCCGTGAAATAGCTGATGTCACATATTTACTGAATATCTTATCGGGTGCTGTTGATTCCCCTGCTCTTCTATCAAAGATCGCGTTTGATATCCCAACGAGAACCGCAAGCCATTACACTCTTATACACTTACCCTGGGTGTCCTCGAACTACCGACAGAATTCGTTTGTGTTGCGAGCGAGTAGTACAAGAGTCAAATTAGATCGCGATATGGTTTCGTTACATCGAAAAGTATAAATGATTATTTTTTTTAAATAAAAAAAAACCTTTCGAAGGATACCAGCCTAGATCAGGATACAAGGACCCTCTTAGTGTTCACATTAAGGTCAACGTTACCAGTCCGGTGACAAACATTGGTCCATCGACCCTGGATATCAGACCCAGACAGTCTGAATTTTAATAAGTGTAGTGATCGCACACCGACGCGGTCGATGTACTCGCAGTGGATTGCTGCGGCAAGAGTACCAGATACCCCGCAGAAGCAGCGACAGCTTTGTCAGACGACAAAGCGGACGTGCTCTCCAACATCCAGTTCAACAGTTCTACGTGACATCAGAGGGCGCCACTAGTACCATCACCAGTTCAAGCTTCGCGTGCAAGAGGCAGTAGCGAGCGACAAATAGAAACACCAGCAAGGTAGACATAGACAAGCACGACACCGGTACAGTACCAGTTCAACATTCGTGTCTGTGTGAGTGAAGTGCAAACCGTGAGTACATTTTATATTTTAGCCAGTGACAATAATTATGTTCATAATTTTCCAGGCATTTTTAAACTTTATTCATATCGAGAGTTTATCTTTGAAGATTTTAGAAGAATATTTCAACTTAGGAAATTTTAAATAATTTGTAATTTTAGTTATTAAATTTTGCATGTTAGATTAGGACTTAGAATAATCTATACTTATAATAAATCTGTAGAGAGGTCAATTCTGTACATGAAATATATTTCCAAAATAACTATCAGCGGGTGATTAGTGATCGATACTGACGCCAAAAATGCAATCAGTAAAATTTTTGTCTGTCTGTCTGTTTGTCTGTCTGTCTGTCTGTATGTTCGTTATAGAAACAAAAACCACTCGACGGATTTCAACGAAACTTGGTACAATTGTTCTTCATACTCCTGGGCAGGTTATAGTATACTTTTCATCACGCTACGATCAATAGGAGCAGAGCAGTGAAGGGAAATGTTGGGAAAATGAGTGATTCATGAGAAAGGTTTCAAGCTATAAAACATCACGCTACAACCCTTAGGAACGGGGCAACGCAGGTGAAACCGCGGGCGAAGAACTAGGGATTAAAGTCACTATTCCACGCGGACGAAATCGCTGGCAAAAGCTAGTTTTATATAAAACGAGGGAACGGGAAATCCATGCCCGATTTCTACCAGAGTGTAATATTTTCTCAAACACTTGTAAAATTTTTAGCTGTTCTTAGGACTTAGGAAAAAAAGGCCATTCGTTTTGTTCTTGGGACTTTTATATTCGTTTTGGTCCTATATTTACAGAAAGTTGATGATGAATTTAAACTATTAGGTAATATTTTATATTGCTGTTGAAGTTTACATTATTGAATCAATTTAGTACAGATAAGACAGTAAGAATTTATATACATTGTTGTTTATTATTTAGTATTTTAAGAAGGAAGGAAGGACAAATAAATATATTGAAAAATCTTCAAAATGTTATACAAAAGGCTTATGCAAATTTCAAAAAGAGTCCTAAAGATAGGCTCACCGTAGAATAGATAGATAGATAGATAGAATATTCTTTATTGCACACCAAAAATTAATGTAAAATACAATTTTATAAATCACATAATGGTACAATGGGCGGTCTTATCGCTAAAAGCGATCTCTTACAGACAACCTTTGGATGGACTCGTGAGAAAAAGGAAAGGTGATATTTGGGTAATCTGGCGTACTTAAAAAGAAACGGGGTTCTCAAATTATTAGTTACACAAATTAACTAAAACTAACTAAATTTACAAGATAAATAAAAATAAATAAACAAATACATAAATAAATAAATATTGCATATATACTCGTAAAAATACATAGATACTATCTGATTGAATAATGCAGAACAAGTCAACTACAGCGTTAGATAATGCTCCTTGACCATTTTTTTTAAAGTAGGCAATGTTTGTACATGCCTAACTTAGACAGGTAAGGCATTCCACAGCCGTGCGGCCTGCACTGTAAAAGATTTGTCGAGGAAAATTGTGGAATGCATTAGCATCCCAAGCCTCAAATTTTCCGATGACCTTAGATATCTGGTATGTGTGTCATGAAGGAACTGAAAACGTTCTTTGAGATAATGGGGAGTTAAGGGACTGAACAGAATACTGTAAAGAAGGGACAATACGTGTAAGTTCCGGCGAAGACGTATTGGAAGCCACTTGAGTTTTTTTCGAAAATCCGATACATGATCATACTTGCGCAAGCCAAATATAAATCTTATGCAGAAGTTCTGGAGACGCTCAAGTTTATTTAGCTGTACTTCAGTGAGATCGAGATAGCTGACATCGGCATAATCAAGGATAGGAAGAAGAAGGGATTGTGCTAACGCAGTTTTGGTGGCAGTAGGCAAAAAGTTGCGCAGTCTCCTTAGCGACCCAGATGATGCGAATAATTTACGGCTGACTTCTTGTAACTGAGGATCCCAAGAAAAAATTTTATCTAACAAAATTCCTAAATTTTTTACCGTCTCACTGATTGATATGATAGTCCCATCTAAAGTAACTTGGGGAATCTGAGACCAGTCTATCCTCACATATAATCTAGGACTGCCAATAACTATGACCTTTTCGAAGGATTCACTTTAAGTCCGTACGCCTCACTCCAATTATGTATGGATACTAAATCCTTATTAATAACGTCAAATGCATTTGGCAGCTCCGAAAGGGAAGCCTGTCTATAAATTTGCAAATCATCTGCATACAGGTGGTAGGAAGAAAGAAGTTTATTAGAAATGGAATTAATAAATATTGCGAAGAGTAGAGGAGATAAAACGCCACCCTGCGGTACACCAACATAAGTATCACACCATGAAGAGGAAGTATCTTCTATGGATATACGTTGACGACGACCAGACAGGTAACTTCGAAACCAGTCGATCGCCGTTGGAGATATGTTAAGCGAGCAAAGTATCGCAAGCAGGATGTCAAAATCAACGGTATTAAATGCATTACTAAAGTCCAGTAAGCAAAGAACCGTTAGATTTCCACTTTCCATACCCGACCTTATGTCTTCCGTAATATTGGTTAGAGCTGTAGTAGTGCTGTGACCAGGACGAAAACCGGATTGGAATGGATTAAGGAGACTATTTTTACAGAGAAAAGTGCTGAGCTGATTATGAACAAGATGTTCTAGAACTTTGGAAAGGAAAGGAAGTATGGATATTGGACGGTACTCTGAGACAGAACTGGGATTAGGTTTTTTTGGTAAAGGGCGTCTTTCCATAAAGAGGGAAACTCGCCAGAGGATATGGAATAATTAAGTATATAACATAGGACTGGAAGAATTTCGTCAAGGACAGGGAGAATCATTTTTCGACTGACACAGTCACTACCAACCGCATTGAACGTGATAGATACTATGCTCTTCCTAACATCACAATGGGAGAATCGACTAAAGACAAAAGTAGGATAGTCGGGAGTTGAAAGAGTGGAAAGATAATTTATTGTAGACGCTTTCAAGGTCCCATTACAGTGGGACGAAGATGAGAAGTGTTGATTTAATTAATCAATGTCTAAATCTTTAGGAATATCAATTTGACTCGGTTTTCCAACTCCCATGGTTCTGAGAAATTTCCAAATTTTTTTCGGATCTCCTTTTTCAATAGAATCATGAATATAGTGGCGTAGCGCGCACCCTGCACCCTGTTACAGTGATTTCGAGCAACAAGATAGCTTTCCCAATTACGCACCCCGGGCCGACATTTGTGTCTGGTTTTAGCCACAGCCTTCTTTTGCATAATGCGCCTAATAGAATCTGTCAACCAAGGTGCCGGGAGATGTTTTAATTTAACTGCACGTATGGGAGCATGCACATCGTAAAGCTGAGTCAAATTGTCTGTGAACACACTGATCTTGTCGTCAATTGACGTAACATTGATAAGAGGAGACCAGTCAATGTTGCCTGCATCTCCCCGGAGAGCATCAGAGTCCATACCACCAAAATTACGGAGCATGAGGGTTTTGGGCTTTGCTTTAGGTGGGCGAAGTTTGTAGGACAGGAAAACTAAATCATGATAAGAAAACTGGGTATTGACCATGCTTGCTCACATGTTGAGAAGAGGAAACAAAAATAAGGTCCAAGAGAGAAGGATTACAGTTAGGAACATGATGTGTTGCATTTAAAGGCAGAATAGTTAGATTAACTGATTGCAACATTTGCAACAAAGATCGAAGAGAAGAGGAACGGGAATCTTGTTTTAATAAGCAAGTATTGAAATCCCCCATAATAATAGTGTGACTGTAAGAAGGTGTGAGATTGTCTAGGATATTTTCAAAAGAGGAAAAGAAATGTAGACAACACGATGGGCTGTAATAAACACCAAGAAGAATTTTGGTTTGCTTAAGGTCTACTTCTAAAAATAAATGCTCACCAACATTTTGTGGTGGTGGTTGTGTTGACATATCAATGATTGAAAAAGGAATATTTGCACGGAGATATATATGGCAACACCGCCACCACGACTGCTTGTGCGATCATTTCGTATTAGTTGAAAGCCAGGAAGGGAGTAGGAAGTAGAAGGGAGACATGGCTTCAACCATGTCTCTGAGACAAGGATAGCGTGAATGTTCTTACAGTCAAGATTTGTCAGCATGTCAAAGTAATGTGCCGGAATACTTTGGGCATTTAAATGGACTACATTAAGATTCTTCGGAACATCAGAAAATTGAGACTCGAGTGCGTCAGCTAGTGAGGGAATGCTGGAAGGATGGAAGCTGTTATTGCTACTTGCTGATGCGAAGCTTTCCAAATCACTGTCAGTGCTAAAATTGGTCATTAAAATATATAAGTATAGAAGATATATAAATATGAATATATATAAATTAACTACAAACTTTAAAATAGTCTGGTAACTAAAATAGTTACCTACAAATGAATACTGGCCACCCGCCAGTTGTGTTTTAAAAAAAAAAAGAAATTAATTTAAAAAAAAAAAACATACTAACTAAAAACTTAACAATTAAATATTAATAAATAATGTCTCCATCCGAGCCAACATAATATGTTGGCGTGCGAATATTATTCGCACATAAAGAACTGTGATAATTATGACCATTATGATATTTTCAGACACTTGTTCGAGTAGCCATAGAGCATGACACAGTACTTTGCACAAATGTATCCGAAAATCTTTGCAAATTAGATAGCACTGCATTACATGTATCCGAAACATCACATAGGATCTGACAGTATGATTTGACAATTTTTATACTTGACTGACGGACACTAGCCAAGCAGTCAGCTGTCAGTGTCCACAGAAAGAAATTAATTTTCACAATTTTTTGAAAAGGGTGGTACAAAAAGTAAAAATGTAAATGAAGCAGGATATAAATCAAATTAGTCGGTATTTTAAGATAAATGCAAAAGTGTTGCCCGGACAAAGGCATTACCCGAAATTAAGGTTATCCTCATTTCTTCGTCGCAGCAGCACGTTTCGATTTTTTCGGTGCCGGTGACGACTAAACTGCTGATGGGATTGCTACTGATGCTACCTTCAGCTGAACGGCCTGCTTGGCCTTGTTAAGGTCACAAAAGGAATTAACCCGCCTTCGGTTTCCCTCACAGTCGAGGACATATATTTGGCCCTGTTTCGTCCAGCAGTTTGTCACCCCAAATTTCTCGCGCGCACTCATGAAGAGTTGGTGCCTGTATCGGGTTAGAAACTCCGACACAGTGATATTAGAACCCTTGAGCTTTGATTTGGCAAACCAAATATTGTTCCGAACACCTACATCTTGAAACTTACACAGAATGGGTCTAGGCTTGTTGACTCCTGCTTGCCTCCCCAACCGATGACAGCGCTTAATATCAGCCACAGTGAAGTCAGCTAATTTGCAATGACTACGCACAACATCTGCCACTACCTGCACTGTCTCCTCGTTGACTCGTTCAGTGACACCATGCAGTAAAATCATCTTACGACGGCTCTGCATCTCCACTCCGTCAAGGTCTTGCGCGAAAGCCTCCATTTGCTTCTGCAGACACGATAACGCCTCATGAACAAACTTTTTAAATGAAGCAAAGTCTGCTGCTAAACTGTCCATGCTGATTGTAGAAGCAGAAGGGCCCTTCTGCAGCTCTGCCTCAAAGTTTGTCATCCTTGTGTTAAAGAAGAGAAGAGAAGAAGAAGAAAGAAATGTTTTTATTTTCGCCCTTATGACACACAACAAATCAAAATGCAACTGTACAAACAAAAACCTTTATGTACCTAGCAAAAGGTTGCGCAAAATAGAAAAACAAAAAAGGGGAGCTGGCAACACAACAGGCATGGCCATCTACCAGAGCCACAGATTAAGGAAACTATAGAAGTTTACGGTTCTTGGTGCATAATTTGATCTATTTTTCCTTAATCTATGACCAGTACGAAAGTGATAACAAATTATTTTGCACAACTAGCAAGTCGTTGAATTTGCTATCTATAAACTACTAACTAGTACGTTGTCTGTGCCATCTTTGATGTAATAACAAAACGCAACCAATAATGATAATTGTTACTTTAAATATAACAGTATCTCTATGTAGTCTGTGGTATACAATGATTCAATGAATGAAATAATGAATCATAGAGATAGCTTATAGCACATCAAATGACAACAAACAAAATTATGAGTAACTAAACTTAAGTGGTAAACAGAACTTAAAACATTATTGGGTTTAGGCGGGAAAATGTGCACTTTGTCGGTTTTATATTATTTTCCAAAACTCGTGTTTCCCCGAAGTTTAATGTGTAATTAAAGTGGATAGTTAACCATTAAATGTTCGTGAACGTGTGCGAGTGTAGGCAAATGATATAAAATTGAAAATCGTGACTTTTGTGTTCACTACTAAACTCCATCGAAGCCTTAGTGAAATTTCCACTGTTTTACTCGGGATAAAGTGATGTGATGAAAAAAAAAAAAAAACATTATTGTAACATAGTACAAACAATTTAAGGAGAATAGTAAACAAACTGAAACAACAAAGAGAAGAAGTGTGTCATCTCGGTACGAAAATTAGGTCAACGCTCAGCTTAAATGCTATGGTGTCGCAAGAAACAACCCCTACAGCGCTGGTTTTCAGCGATGGCCTAGGTGACGTGTGTCGTTTTTACGGTGTCCGGTGGTGATTATGATATAATAAGATAAGAAAAAATAAAAACATAATTATTGTGTAAATATACTAACTGAATTTTGGTGTAAAGTTAAAGTGTGTATGCTAAAGTCTATAGTGCTAAAAGGCTAAAGGTGTTCATCAATTCAGACAGTGAATCCTTGAGTGCTTCCATTTGAATTTAAGTTCTTTTGTGTTTTAGTTATAAATATTTTTTAAGAGGAAATAACACTACACTGGTAGGTACTTTATATTAACATATTTATTTAGTAATTAAATTGATTATAAAATTGTGTTTTCTATTTTATTTAATTTAATTTAGTAGAGCAAAAAATAAATTGTTCTAGCTGTCAAACTACCCACTAAAAATTATTAGAAAATGATTGGTCTTCATTTAAGGATACCAAATCTCAACTTTATGGGCGTTTTAAGTTAGAAGACATGGAACAAAAGGTTGTCGATATATACGACTCAACCGAAGAACCTTATATTACATGCAAATGTTTAATGAAGGCCACGCTAAATAAAATTAATATAAGGCCGATACCGCAAAATAGTGGATCTTCTAATAACTCTTCTAAATCATCTAGTTCCTTAGTAAAGTTACCTAAAATCACCATCCCTTCGTTTTCTGGCAAATACAGTGAGTGGCCAACTTTTCATGATCTTTTCACTTCCTTAACACATAATAATAGTTCTTTGGATAATGTGCAAAAACTACACTATCTTAAAAGCCATCTCGTTGGTGAAGCCGAACAGTTAATTAGGCACACACCAATTACTGATGCTAACTACAGCCAATGCTGGGCTTAATTAGAAAAACGTTATGCCAATAAAAAATATTTAAGAAATTGTATACTGAAAAGGTTATTCAGCCAAAAACGCTTACATGTAGAATCAGCTACCTCACTAAAAGAGCTATTAGATACAACCAGTGATTGTATGAATACATTAAAAAAAATTAATATCGTTGTGAGTTCATGGGATGTGATTATCATCCATATAGTAACATTCAAATTAGATAATGAAACGCGAAAGCAATGGGAGTTAAGTATTTCCAACGACTCCAGCAATGAGCTGCCCACCTTTGAGCAATTTAGGGTTTTCGTTGAAAGTCGGTTCCGCGCATTAGAGTATATAGAGCCGAGGAAGACTGTGGCTCACAGTATTTCACAGGCACATAGTTCAAAGGTAATGCTAGCTACAAAATCTTTCAATATGTTATGTGAGTACTGCTCGGAATCCCACAAGCTTTGCTTCTGCAAGCAATTTGCAAAACAACCCACGGACAGCAGACGCGAGTTTGTAGCTAAAAATAAAATTTGCTTCAATTGTTTGGGCAGTAATCATACGATATACGACTGTAAAAAACAGACTTCCTGCAGAATTTGAAAAAAAACGCCACCATTCCTTGCTGCATCCAAATGGAGAGCCAGAGAATACCAGCCAAGATGCTACAACGAAGCAGGCTATCGATAGCACTAATGCTTTAACTAGTGATAATCCGATAGTTGCTTGCTTGTATACAGGTAACGTTCCCAAACCCAGACAGGTGTTATTAGCCACTGCGTTAGTAAAGGCCGAGTCTAAAACGGGTGAGTTCCAGACTGTTCGAGCCTTGATTGATCGAGGGTCACAGGCTTGTTTCATAACCGAAGCCACAGTACAATTGCTAAGTCTAAAGAAAATTCCAGTCCGAGGTCTCGTTTCAGGTGTAGGTGATAATATTGCGAAGCACATGGTACATTTAACGATTAAATCAACTGTGGATCTTCAATTTCAAATAAATATAAGTGCTTACGTTTTACGCAAGACTACATCGTACTTACTTGAACGAAGTGTAAACAAGTTCACTGGATTGGCTCGACAGTAGTGGTCAGTGTCTCGCAGACCCCAAGTTCAGTACACCCAATAAGATAGATATATTATTGGATGCAGATGTTTATTGCTGTATCATAAAGGAAAGTATAATGAAGAGTTTATTGTGTCCTCTGATAGCACAGAACACCACTTTAGGATGGGTCCTTTCAGGTATAGTTAGTTCAGATAATGAGAGGTCAAAACGATATACAAACCATGTTAGCGTACATTGTACACAACTCAGTGAAGATAATATCCTCAATAAATTTTGGGAGATTGAAGAACAAATTAGTACAAAGAAAATACTTCATCCAGAAGAATTGAAATGCGAAGATTTCTATGCTAAGACAACTGAGAGAGATGTTACTGGCAGATACGTTGTGAGATTACCATTCCGAGATGAGGATCCTGCTTATAAGGCCGGTGATTCACGTTTAATTGCTAAAATAAGATTAAGAGCATTAGAGAAAAGATTAAATAAGGACACAGAGTTAAAGAGACAATATAAAGAAGTAATAAATGAATGTTTACGCTTAGGACACATGAGACCTGTAAAAGAAGGTGATAATAAAGTAAATGCAGCAGTATATCTATCTCATCACGCGGTTTTAAGAAACGACAAGACCACAACAAAGGTTCGCGTTGTTTTTAACGCCTCGCAGAAGAACAAAAAGGGAGTTTCCCTTAATGATACACTTCTGGTTGGACCAACACTGCAAGCGGACTTAAGACATACTGTTTTGAAGTGGAGAATACACTCCATTGGTATTGTAGCGGACATAGTAAAAATGTACCGCCAGGTTAGAGTAGCCGATGAAGACGCCGTATTCCAGCGCATACTCTAGCGAGACAATCCCGAAGATTTAATCAAAGATTATGAGCTTGTTACGGTGACCTTCGGAACAGCTTCAGCGCCATACCTCGCAGTCCGAACACTCCATCAGATCGCGTATGACGAAGGAGTAAAGTACCCGCTTGCAGCAAACAAAGTTTTAAATTGTATTTATATGGATGATTTAATGACTGGATGCAATACTGTCGAAGAGGCCGTAGAAATCTGTAAACAAATAGCAGAATTATTAGGAAAAGGGGGTTTTAATTTGCAGCAGTGGTATAGTAATAGTCAGAAATTGTTAAATAGAATAAGTTCAATACATGGAAAGGAAGTAATAAACAATACAGGTCTAACAAATATAAAAAATGAGGACAACAAGAGTAAAGAGGGAAAAGACATGGTAGGAAGGGAAAGGATTATAGACAATAAGGACATAGAAATTAAGCTAGATAATACAGTAAAGATTTTAGGACTTACTTGGAATCACCACGAAGATAACTTTCAGTACTCGGTTAATCTGCCATCGTGCACGACTGCTCCTGCAACAAAAATATCGATAATATCAAACATTTGACCCTAGTGTGGTCTTAGCAAAAATCTTCATTCAAAAACTATGGATTGCAGGTGTTAGTTGGGACGAGAAGTTAACCAATGCACTAGTAACAGAGTGGGATACTTACCGCCAGGAGTTGTCATTACTTACCCAAGTTCGGATACCTCGTTGGCTTGGCACGAGTTCAACGCAGGAGCTAGAATTGCACGGGTTTTGTGACGCCTCAAAAGCAGCATACTTAGCAGTTGTTTACATGCGGAAAATTGATCCAAGCGAGAAAATTGAACTTTCGTTGTTGGTTGCAAAAACTCGAGTTGCTCCGATCAAACAAATATCTATTCCTCGACTGGAATTATGTGGTGCGGTACTTTTGTCGAAACTGTTGCCAGAAACTGCGGAGGTTTTAAATATTCCAAAGGAAAATATTAACACTAGATTTACTAGACCAGTCATTTTGACTGGTCGTGCAACTTCAATTCAAAAATACTACTACATTAAACATTTGCTTTCTAAAATGATGTCATGACTTTTGTAGCTGTAAGTAGAGAAAACATTTTATGAACATAATTTTACTTTATATATGTTAGTAACAAATATATTTTTTGTTATAACTATTTATACCAGTACCAGTCAAAATGACTGGTGCATGTTTCTATGAAGAAATGTATGACTTCGGGAGAATCATGAGACCGTGGAAATACAAATAGTGCCCATGCTTCTTTTGTTCATTACGTTATCGTTATCGAGCTAATTTAGGTGATTACGGTATCTTTACGATTGTTTTACGAGTACTCAGTCCAAGCGATCTCAAAACGTAATCATTCATCTTTACCCATACACACAGGTAAAAAACATTTATGTGTATTTGAAAAATATTCAAAAATATATTCTTCGGCAAGTAGCCTGCATATCGTCAAATGCCCCTGAAAATGTCAAAACGAATAAAAGTTTCTAAATATTTAGAAAATGCAACCAGCATACCTCAGGATTGTTCAGATGTGGAAAGTGAATTATATGATAGCGACGGTGAATTATTAGATACACAAATTGATCCAGAAGGCATTTATGAAAACAGTGCTATTATCTTGAGTAGTGATGAGGAAGTTCCTGATGAAGACAATATAGATCAGTCAAGTGAAGTGACAGTGATTGCGAAAATATTCCGAACAAACGTACGAGACGATGCATGCGATTCCCTTCCAGTTCTGAAGATGAAGGTGGAAGTAACGTACCAAATCAGCAAACTGAAATTGCTGCAGACGGAACTATTAGGACGAGAATTGTAGAAGGAGGTATTGTTGGTAGATTACCAATTCATAGTGCTTTCAAAGATGTACACGGGCCAACACCACATGCTAAAAGAAACATTATGAACGGGAATGTAAGTAGTGCGTTCCTATTATTGATTGACAATCATATTTTGGAACATATACGAATTTGTACAGAGTTAGAAGCCTCTCGAGTTTTGGGGAAAACCTGGACAATTACGCAAGAAAAATTGAAGGCATTTCTTGCAATATTGTATGCACGTTTATTTATTTATTTATTTATAATTCACAAATTAATGGTACAGTCTGTTACAAATTAAGATAAACAAGTTAGAAGTAGTTCAAATTTAAATTAGTAACAATAGATATTCAGATCTGATGCCCTAGCTAGGTTACAAGGTAGCCTGTATTAAGGACAATCAGCCCTCATATCCCAATAGTAGGATAAAAACAATGGTAAGACTGCAAGACAAAATTGAGCAAATTTCAACTATAATTATTGAGCAGTTTAAAACTTAATCTATTGACAATTATGTGAGTAGTGTTGTAAGTGGAAGTGCGAGTGTAGGGTGTTGAGCGGGAGAGTGTATGTGTGAGTGCATGTGAGTGGGTGTGAGTAATTGGACGTGTGTGTGTGTATGTGTGTTTAATGTGTTATATCAGTGTTGTTAGTAAAGATTCAGTATCTTCATAATTTTTGGTAGAAATATATTGGGTAATTAGTTTTTTGCATATCTGTTTTGAGGAGGCGTGTAGTGGGATTATTGCGTTTAATCTGTTATATAGAAACGGTCCTAAGTAGAAAAAGAATCTTTTAGTAAAAGTAAAATAGGGGCGAGGTACAATACACACTTTGTTTCTTCTTCTAGAAGTTGAATGCTGACTGCTGATTGTAATTGGACTTTTAGTGTGCTGTTGTAATAACGTACAGAATATAAAGGTTTGCCTGACAGTAAGGACCTTACATTTCTGATAGAGGTTAAAGGTGGGGTGAAGTACTGGTCGAAATGTGGCAACTTTCAGGACAGCTCGCTGCGCCACTTAGAGTGGCTTGAGAAGGGTTTTTGCTGTACCACCCCAACTGGAGATGCAGTAAGAGATTATAGAGTGGCACATAGCAAAATAAACGGTCCTTACAACATGCACGTTAGCAATATGTCTCAATGTTTTAAAAAAATATATCAATTTGCGCACACGGCTCGTTAAGAGATTAATATGTGCTTTAAAGTTGAGGTGTTTGTCCAAGGTGACACCAAGGTACTTAATTGTGTCAGTAGATGTAATAACTGGACAATTACAGATATGTGAGCTGATTTGGCAGGTGTGAACGTGCAAGGTTATGGGAATCTGAGGTTGAGATGTGTAGAGCGTCTGGTATATCAAACCAGAAGACGCAGGTTCGAATCCTGCCCGCGATTGAATTTTTTCCTTTACTAAAAAATAATTTAATAATCTTAGCATGGAAAATGCAAAAAAATCACAAAAAGATAGTTAAAAGGTAAGGTGGCATCGTACGACACTGAACTAACTGTAAAGTAAGTCGTGTCGGTTGAGAGGTAAGGTAACTTGCCTCTCATAGATGTCACCAAACGTCACCTTAAGACGTCAATACAGAATGTGAAGGCAAAATTTCAATCATGCGGGTAGGGTTCGCGGTGGCTTAGCGGTCAGAGCGTCTGGTATATCAAACCAGAAGACGCAGGTTCGAATCCTGCCCGCGATTGAATTTTTTCCTTTACTAAAAAATAATTCTGTAGTTGTGTCTAATAAGCCCTTTAATTGTACAGCTGATTGTGAGGTCATCTTCCTTTGATTAAATAATCTTTTCATTATGCAATTTAATATTAAGCGTCTGTTACCATACCTTGTATTCAAAACATTCCATGCACTTGAATAATTACTGGAGGTCACTTGTATATGTTTCAGCAATGTCTCAGCTTCTCCCGTAACACTAGTCTTTAAATAATGAAGTTTCTGTACATCACTTAGATTATTGTTTTCGTGCACTAATGAAGTAAATAAGTCCTTAAAAGTAGGCCATGCTTCGTAATTTCCGCAAAATTTAGGTAACTGTATTTTCGGCAAATGCACAATATTGTTCGGTGCACATGTTACGTTCATGCTTGAGTTCGCAGACTTCGACTCTAAAGATCCTTCCGATAACGATGTAAGCATGTCCTTCAAATCACCTTGTAATATGTTGTACAAATCTTCATAAATAAAGAATTCTTCGTTTAAAAAGTAAGGTATAACCCCTTTTTGTTCTTTAGGTGTAATCTTCACTAATCCGTCATGTGCTTTCTTAAATGCCATCCAATACTCATCAATAATTTTAATTCGTGCTTCTATATATACCCCTTTGTCAATCTTGATTTAGGGCACTTTTTAAGGTTCGTTTGTGTTTTCCGTAATGAATTAGCACCATCTTCTAATACAGCAAGATATTGTTGTTGTTCTTGAGTAGTAGACATATTTCACGTTACCACATATAACTGTCTTCAAACAAGTATTGTATAATGCGTTAACAGCTGTCTTAATATTCCGTTAATAATGTTGCAAAAATAAATGCATAGAATGATGTGCTTGCGACGAATCCTTATCGCTCTGGAATGCGGTTCTTTTGTTCTCGCGGCCCAGGTGTCGACCGCTCCGTAATTAGTATAATCCGGTTCGATTTCGACCATATGTTGATTCTAATAAAGTTCAAACTTGATTGCAAAGGATGCATAAAATAACAAGACGTGTATATCTCACTGCGTGTATTGAGCAACTAACTAAATAAAATCACAACAGGTCTGTTTATTATTATTATTATTGATGTCAAGGAAAAAGTCATTAAATGATTTCGCGATGTCTTTAGGGTTATTTATTATTGCGCCATTGCTAATTAATTGATTTACGCTTTCAATCGGGTATTTACATTTGATCTCATTTATCTCTTTCCAAGTAGCTTTGCATTTGTTTGTTGCAGACTTAATGTATTAGTCGTTTTGTCATTTTTTTGTCAGCCTGATTATAGTTTTATACCTTTTCGCATATGTCTTAAACGTATTTTTGGTATCCTGGCTTGGTGTATTTCTATATTGCCACAAAAGTTGACTATGGTTTGTTAGTACAAACAAACCATATTACTATTTAATTTTTTGTAACTAGATGGCGTTAGAGTCAAATTAGATCGCGATATGGTTTCGTTACATCGAAAAGAATAAATTTTTATTTAAAAAAAAAAACCTTTCGAAGGATACTAGCCTAGATCAGGATACAAGGACCCTCTTAGTGTTCACATTAAGGCGCTGTGCATAGTCAACCTTTAGGTATTTGAGGGGGTGAAGCAGATGAAGTGGGGCACGCGTAGTCCCGCCTACTGCGGGGCGCACCGGGCGAATGTCAATCATGCGCGACGTTCTTTAAATACAGAAACATAATTTCGCGACATTGATTAAGTGCACGTTTGGCTTAGCGCGCCGCTGTCCGGCTTGAAATCGCGCTTCCACGAGTTCGAATCTCAATAGACACTATGAGTTTTATCGAGAAACTTAACAGATTCATCAGACGAATAATAAATAATTCATAAATAAAATGGCTTGGGCGTAGAATGGTCAATTCTCAAAACGGCAATTGTCAAAATTGCGAAAAATTAATATAAACAGACATTTTTATTCCCGTAAATATTTTTCTTCAGAGTAGTATAAAAAACAGTCACCAAACTTGATGGTTTATTCTGAAGAAAAATAATACAGATACAGGATGTTACAAAAGACTGTAGTTATACCAAAGGAGGTCATTGTACTCACCACTATGAACATCTTTACTATGGCACCTGCCCTAAAATCGCAAAAAAATATTTTTTCTCGTCTAACCTACGTCTAACCTTTTCGCAAAACCATACATGCCAAAAAAAAACTATGCCTTTTTGAGAATTTGGCATTCTGCGTCTAAACCATACGATGAACTAGTAACTAGTAAAGAAACGAGATCATTGCGAGTTGAATGAGGAATTACTCAAAATTACTGTACAGTAATTTGTATTTTTTGAATTAACCATTTTGAGATTCGAATGCAAATTTCAATTTATATTGTGATCATTTTGAGAATTCGTCATTTTGTGCCTAAGCACAGTGGTATGTTATACATACATACCTACTAAAGTTTATAATTTACAAATTAATATAAAATAAAATAGGTATGTGCAAAGACAACAATTATGACGATAATATTTATTGTGACAAGCGAAGATTTAGCAAGTACACACAATGACGACGCTAACGTGGCCGCCTTTACAGGAATTACTTCTGCCGGTATTGGTTATTCGCAATTTTAAGAAATTACAGCATGTATCGACATACCCATATTTACGAAAACCACATATGCTCAAGATCCCAGATAAACGATTTGATTTGATTTGATCAAGACATCATTTATGAAAAATGGGAATCAACATCTGACGAATCCTGTGGCAGCAGTAGCAGGTTTTAAGAACGCATAGCTGCTGTTGTCATGGATTTTTTGCTGATGATGAATTTGGGTACGTCCATACATGCTGTAATTTCTTCGAATTCCGAATAACCAATACCAGCAGAAGTAATTCCTGTAACAGCAGCCACGTTAGCGTTGACATTGTGTGTACTTGCTAAATCTTTGCTTGTCACAATAAAATCGTCTTTGCACATATTGCATCTAAAATTGAATCCGGAGATCAAGCCAATCCTTTATTCTGCTATGAGTGACAGCTGTGAGAAGTTACAATCGAATAAAGAACTATGGCTACGTATAGTTTGCAACTGCTGATAAAATGCATTATGTCAACAACTCCTCGACTATGAACTGGTGAGTATTAAATTCAATTCAATTCAATTCTTTATTGCATTCCATAAAGTATACAGGTGTTGGTAAGTAACAGTAAGTGTAAAATTGAAGCAAATAAGTTTTTAAATTTTGACATACTTACATGATTGTTTATATAAAAAAAAAGTTAAAAGCAAATAGCTCTATAGGTCCAGACTACATCCCCCCTGGTCTCCTCAAAATATCAAAAGAGTATATTTCGGAACCTCTCTGTCATATTATTAATCTAGCTATAAGCACTGGCAATTACCCCTCACAATGGAAACTTTCAAGAGTCACGCCTATACCTAAATCCTCGAAAAAAACTGATATCGAAGAATACCGACCCATCGCGATTCTCTCATCTCCTGCGAAGGTCTTCGAGAGCATTTTGTATAAGCATATCAACGATCAAATTAGCGCCTACTTATGTAACGAGCAGCACGGCTTTAGGTCCAAGAGATCTGTGAACACTAACCTCATAACTCTTGTTGACTTCATTTCCACCCAGCTAGATCACAGGCTCCAAGTTGACGTCCTCTACTTCGATTTCCGGAAGGCGTTTGATAGGGTCAATAATGACATTTTGCTGGCGAAACTCTGTGCTATAGGTTTTGCCCCTGGACTTCTCAATCTGGTCGCGGTTGCCAAGGAGTCCTATATTAGACTAGGTTTTGTCCTCAGAAACGCACGTGACTTCCAAAATACCAGTGTCATTCGAATCATTTATAATGCGCTGGTACGTAGTAAGTTGGAAACCAGTGGGTCTATCTGGAGTCCCCGTGAGAAAAAATATATTTTAATACTCGAAAAAGTACAGAAGGCATACCTTAGATATCTTTACAAGAGGGTCTATGGATACTACCCATATCTTTACCCCACCAAGTTTCTCCTGGATTGTCTCGATTACAATTCCCTAGAAACCAGAAGAAACCGTGACCAAATTGTCACGGTGTGCAAAATCCTACGTGGAAAAATTGATTCACCTGATTTGTTTAATGAACTGTGTCAAGTCTTTACCCCTAATAACTATCTAAGAGGCAGGAAACATAAACTGCTTGCAGTGCCAACTTGCCGTACTCTAACCCGAGCAAAGTCCCCAATACCGCGCACACTCTCTGCACTCAACGATCTCCTGAACTCGTGCCCAGATATTGATTTGTTTGAGGATGGATGGGTGAGGCTATTGACGGTATCCTTGAAGTTGTGCGAGAGGGATCTATGATCGATTTCAATTTGGTGCGAATCTGTGATATGTTTTAGATTATTGGAATTATTTAGTATATTACACCCATCGTTCTATGAATGAAAAGCCAAATGAAGCTGATAATGTTGTAGTTCTGAAATTTGTTTAGTTAATCAAGTAATTACAATTCTATTTAATTAGTGTAATTGGTCTATGACCGTTCTAGTTAAATAAATAAATAATAAATAAAAATTAATCATGTGATTTTTTGAGAAAATGATGAATATCCACAATGCATTTAGAAAATTTGCCACTTTATCGATTTATGTTGTGGCCACTTTACAAATTCGTCATTTTGCTATAGTCTAAACTATGGTCATTTCGTCGTCGAAGTTGTTCATAATAATGTCATTATGAACAACTTTCACTATAACTCCAACCCTAAAATCGCGAAAAATAATCTGCCGAAAAAGCTCATTCACCCGCGACTAAATGACCTCTTTTTTTTAAAGAAAAAAAGACTAAATGACCATAGTTTGTTGATTGGCACCACAGTAAAAGTTGTTCATAATGATGAGTGATGACTGTAATGACCCCTTTTCGTATTTCTACACTCTTTTGTAAGACTGCAAATAATTTGAATATTATAAACTTTAGTAGGTATGTATGTATCACTTAGCACTGGGTTTCGGTGCAATATGACGAGTTCTCAAAATGGCCGTAATATAAATTTAATTAATTTAATTGGCATACGAGTATCAAAATGGTAAATTGTATAAAGGTCAAATTTTCTAATATAAATATGACAGTGAAAAATTTTCATTTGTCATAATTGCCATTTAGAAATTGAGTAATATCAACAATGTACATTCTGATGCACATTGTTGATATTCCTCATTCAACTCACAATGATCTCCTTTCGCATTACTGGTTACTACCTACAATATTTTGTAACACCATATATAAGCATACTCGTGAAAAGTTTTCTCCGATGGTTCATCTACTGACGGATAGATCGCCAGACGATTCTTTTTACTACAGAATGCAAAAAAAAAACGATTCAGGAAAATTTAAAAAAACTTAGTAAAAGCTTATAAAAAAAGAGAATTAATAGAAAGTTAAATAATAATTATTGAACATTTATTTCAAACAAGAAGATAACAAAAGTAAATAATAATAAAAAAAAGCAATTATATGCTAAAAATAAGAAAATCAACAAAAAGTGAAAAACTATTGCGGGGTTTGAACCCAAGACCAGTGCATATCTGTTCCATACACGATACCGCTAGACCAATCGAGTTATAGATTCAAACATCGAATTTATGAATCTATAGATAATCTATTTGTATGTACTTACTTTACAATTTCTATCATGAGTTTTTGTTTCATCGAATAAAAATGAATATTATTATTATTATTGTAATAAAATAAATAGCTTTCAAAACGACCAGATATAAAATAATTTCTGAGCGGCGGGCGGAACAAAGTGACATAGGTCCATCAGGCAGCGCGCCTCAGCGCTCACTGTCGCTTACCGTAGAAATGAAAGAGAAGAAAAAAGACGCCACGATGCCACGATGTTTCGTTCGACTCGTGCGAGTTATTTATCATGATATTTATTAATTATTAAAAATACAGTATTTCAATCAAAAAATAAAAACAACAGTTCCCTTTATTTTTATATATTACGTCAATGTTATAAATTTGATCAAGATTTGTTAATAAATAATACAGTTACAACTGCTAGAAATTTAATTTTAATGGTTATTTTATGATTTTTTGTTATCGAGAAAATTTAACGAAAACGTGTTTTGAAAACAAAGGTTCCCTCGTAAATATGTTCAAAATTAACATATATTTTTATTGCTGTGTTAAAATGTATACTTTTTGCTAAAAAACTGTTTTAAGATGCCTATTTTGACTAGTCACAGCGCCTTAAGGTCAACGTTACCAGTCCGGTGACAAACAGTCTTTGATGCAAATTCTCCTATCCCTCGACTATGTAAGCTCATAAACGGATGTCATGATATGAAGATGTGCACGATGATTCGCTTATTACAACAATCGAATCCATAATCCATATTGCATAATGTTTTGTATTGATCACGCGAGTCTCACACTGCGTAAACATAACTCGTGCGCCGACGGCCGCCGCCCGGCTCGTTATGTAGGCAAGGCAGTGCAGTGGTCTGTGACCGTACCCAGTGATTCCGGGTGGGAGCGAGACAAAATATAGAAAATGGGTCAAGGACAAATCAATTGTCACTGCTACTGTATGTATCTTGTGTAGACCAATTTATATAATTATGTCTGCATATTATTATTAAGTAAAGTTAAGTACTATTTTAATTTATTTTTTGGCTATTAGTTAATAAAGTTTACTTATTTGTAGATGTAAATGTCATGTTGGCTTCCCGTTCGTTACGTCATCGAGGTAGTCACTGAAAACCAGCGCTGTTGTGGCTCACGTCACATCCAGCATTATGCTGAGTGTCAACCTCATTGTCACACCTGCGACGCGCTGTACAATGGTCATTACATTTTTTTTTTTTCTATTAGTAATATTAAGGTTGTGTGTATGGCCGGATTGCACGTGTTGTTTTTGTGTGGCAATAAAATCTTTTTTATTTATTTTTTTTATTACGTTCCGCAAAAAAAAAATTATAAGCTGTTGTAACCTTTTGTTTTATTTTATTTTTTTCTACGGATGACTGTTGTATTTTTTTTTCCACAAATGGTATTTCATTAGTTGATTGAACCTGTTAACAAATATTGTCATAACAAATATTGTCAATCATAATGTAGGATGCTTTTTCGTACATTTTATTAGTTAAAATTTCATCTCTATGATTGTCGACTTCACTTATTCTAAGCGCATGTTGTGCTCGCCTGTAAAAGGCTGCTATACTTAACTTATCAGTATGTTTGTGTATTTTATTAATAAGATAGTATATGTAGTTGTTGATGATCCTTTAAAATTAATTTTAAAAAATCCCACATACAACATCACAAGAATGGGTGTAGTTAAAGGCGCGCCTATTGAAGGATGGAAGAGGAAATTTTAGAAAATCTGAAATCTCCTATTGGATGTGGCTCAATTGTCAAGGTTAGGAGACTGAAGCATAGGGTTGTCACTGATGGCGCTTCAGAATGGAAACCAACTTCATCTGTAGTAATCACTTTTGACGGCCAATCCGTACCATTGAGATCTGTACCATTTCCCGAACGAATTAAATTTTTATGTTTGCATATAAATATAAGATCTATGGTTAAAAACTATCCTTCTCTTGAACAATGTATAGCTACAAGTAGAACCCCCTCAGACATTATAGTTGTAACTGAAGCGAATATCTCAGACTCCATAGCTTCAATGTATCAATTAGATGGATATAGCATGTATACCGAACTGCGGAATTCGCGGAAGGGTGGCGGCGTGGTCATCTATGTAAATAAAAAGCATAAATTCACCATAATTAAAACAAAACACAACATTTTGAGTGCTTGTTTGGTCAAATTACAACGCCTACAAACTATTCCGCGTTTCTGTGCGCAGTGTACCGTCCACCCATCACAAGTAAGCACTTATTTATCAAAGAACTGCAAACTGTCTTGAACAAAATAAATACATGTCATAATTTAATACTTATAGGTGATATCAATCTAGATTTAAGAACACAAACGCCTGTAATACATAAATATAGCAACATGTTGTACAACTTTGGACTTGAATGTGGGATCTCAGAATATACGCGAATTGAAGTTGCAAATAATAAAACCAGTAAGTCCTGTATCGATCCCGTATACGTGAGATCTCCCAAACAAGATGTGTACACCGCAGCGCTTGGTACCGTACTAGCTGACCACCGCGCTATCGCACTCGCATGTGTCAGATATGTATATATCCCTCGGTTCTGTTTTTAAATATTTCTGTAATATTTTACTTTAAAGCTGTTATATAGCATAAATCATGATTTCGGAACGAAAGTTATGATCTATGGTACTATTTATAATAATACAAAGTACATATTTATTAGCATAAATATGTTTAATATGTTTAATGACTATAAATTAATGATATTTAAAATGATCCTCAGGTTTTATTTAATTTATATAAGACTGTCAATTGACGCAATATTTACAGAGTTAAAGCTAAAGTTAATACATTTGTTGGTTTTCAAATTAGCTTAATTATCCTATCATGTTTTAAAACAGTTCTACTGAATTGTATCTTATTATTATTACTAATGTTTATAGATATTTGGCTAAAATGTATGACGATCTGTGATTGGTAGAAAATGGCGCCTTATTGCTAATATGGTGCCATTGTTTGAATAAAGTATAAAAAGGGAGGTATTCCTCAAAATCGTTTAGTTAGTTGGTTAAAGTGACAGTTACAGTTAGTCAAGGATCGGCTGCTGGTTGTTAAAGTTAAGTATTCTGATTGTTACTATGCTGTGTTATTATTCCACTGTTACTTTGCTGTATTATGTTACTGTTTGATACAAATTATGTGATAATTGTTTTATGCTTTATGTGAAATGTGAAACTGTACTATAAATATCAAATGAATATGGCTATGGAGTTTCTTGCCGGTTCTTCTCCATAGTAGACTATTTGGAACCGAGCATTAACGATCAGATTGAAATATAATACTCTTTCCATTGAGAAGTATATAATGCATTGTTTCATTCCTTATAATTATCCTTGGCAAATATTTCCGATAATTATTTTATTAAGATTAGTTGCTAACTTGGTCAATAACTTGATCCTGACATCTATTGAATAGACCTCCCCCTTTCTGACATCAGAAGTGGGATAGAATCCTAAAATCGAGTCCACATTTTCTGAAGCATTTTTGTCATAGTTTCAGAATGTTTCCTGATATCGTTTTGCGAAATTGCTGAAGTCTACCGTCGTTACATTGGTGCCGCCCTGGAGACTTGTCCAACACTACTGGTTGGTGGTGCTCCGGTCTTGAATTTTACGAGGTGCACTGACGTTGCAGCGGCTACAAGAAGTTGTCATAGCAACATCGACTGGTCAGAGCTACGTATGGTATTCCGAAATACCGCTCACCGAAAGGACGGTTTTCCGATAACACTACTCCGACGGTTAGTTGAACGAAAAAATAATTGGCCGATGAAACGTTTCGCCGAAAAATTATTTATCGACGGTTGGTAGTGCGAATGAATCCTTCGCCGATGTAACGGTTCACCGAAAACACCCTTCAACGACGATTGGTTAAACGAACGAATCTTTCGCCGATAGACAGATAGATTGACAACACCCTTAGGTCTTGTAGAAGTCATGTTAAAAATACAGGTAATAATAAAATAATACATGGGAGTGTGGCAATAGAAAAAAAAACAAAGTTTTTAATTAACAATAATCAAATTTATATTGTTTTTTATAATAAAGAATATGATTATGATTATCATGATTTCTCTATTGGAACTGTGACAATAGAAAAAAATTAAATAAACTGTGCGAACAAAGTAAAAAACAAATAAAAGCAACACAACGTGACAAATTTTTGAAGTTATAGTAAATAGTGAGTTATTATTATTATTTGTACTTATAATTATTTTAATTCTTTATTGATATAAAAAAAAAAAAATATTTCTTGTTTTTCAGGTATAGAATATGGGCCAATCCACCTAAGAAAGATTCAATATTAATTTCACTCTTTTGTGATAAGTGTGTTTGTATCCTAGCATCATATTCAACCTGTGCATTACGTCTACGCTTTGGCATGGGTTCCGAGGAGTTGATTCGTTCAATGACACATTCTGTATGCTTCTGCTCTTTAGCAAATTCAATAATTGTTTTATAAATGTTCCATATTTTTTTATGGAGAAGCGTGTTCCATCGTTCATGCCACGATTCTAATGCATTTTGTGTCCTTGGAACAGAAAGTGTGCGATCGTAAACTGACCACATAGCTGGTGGAAATAATGCCTGATTTCTTTTTATTATCAAACCCGTGTTAGTTGTTTGCTGCGTGTGATGTGCTCCAACATAATATTTCTTAAACCAGTGGGCAATTTCAGCTGCTTCTGTCGGCAATATTTTATTTTGGATGATTTCGAAGGCTTCGGATATCTCAGCGGGCTCAAGAAAAGCGAGGGCAACTAAGTGTCTGATTTTGTGCGCAAATATGAAATCTTCAGCATATCGCCTTGCGAGACCCTCTGACTGGACATGACGCCAAATACTTTGGGTCAAATGGAATAAGCATAGCCTGTGGGCGCAGTCTTGAAACTGTCGTTTGACTGCATTGATCACTGCTACTTCAAAATCAGTTAATATATTAGCTGGTGACAAATGAGTATTTAAATCGCATATCTTTTCAAAATCTCCAAAAATATGAAATAACAGCTTTCAGTCTTATGTGACAGTAGTGCGTATACCATAGGTAGAAATTTGTTTGTGCCTCCTGCAGTTCCCACTAAAACATGAATAGAAAAAATTTGACAGAACGGAGTTGGACAACTCGAAAATGTCCCGTCCATGATCCAGCATTGTGCATTATTCATACGCTTAACATTAGCTTTAGTACCAAAAATGACAACACTTTCATTGTTACATGTATATTGACCAAGCAAAAATTGCTTTCCATTACTTTTAGCGAGATATTGTGGTACATGAAATTCGTTGATTGTTTGCGGTATCTTAGGAAGTCCTTTATTTCTAACACGCTGCACAATCATTCGGCAAGCTGATTTATTGGGCAATTGAGGCGCACTTGTGGTAGCTACGTCTTTTAAACAACGATTTACAATTTGAGACGGACTGTCCATGGATTCCTTCGCACTAGTTCTCAATTTGTTTTTAAAATTCATATCAATAATTTTTTACTGCACATTTACCAGAGCCTGCTCTGGTAAATGTGCATGATCACAATTTTGACTAACAAATGTATGTTCATAACAATCAAATAAAGTTATTACACTTACACCACAACCACTTGTTTGTTTTCTTGTACACCGCCAATAATACTTGTTTAGGTGTCCGAGCTACGCTAGACCCACTTTTGAGATTACCTCTTGGATTTTCGCAAGTGACAACACTAATACCTCCCCTCTACCCGCTTGTCGCCCCCCCACCCGCCCCCGTCCGCTTGAACGTCATTGTGCTGCGCCGGGCGAGTAGCTTCGCTCCTCAGTACGTCTTGGATTTTTTCGAAGTGAACACGTGCGTTGGAACAGTACAGTAGAATTTTTTGTTAATAAAAATACTTCTGTTCCGTACACGAAAATATAATCTAAAGGTAAGTAATTCGTTTTTATTCATTCGTTACCTGCTGTCTGGTGGGCCGAGCTAGCGTCGTATTCCTGGCCGCTGGACTACGGCGACGAGTGACGTGCGTTGCGGATTACGCATACCGTACGTGACCGAGTGATAAGGCAGACGACGTCACCGCTACGGCGCGCCGTCGCCGCTACGACTGGCTACGAGGTACGAGTTGACGTTCCGTCCTCCACAAGTGCTACATGCCCCGCCACCGCTGAGGCGCCGCACCCAGCTGCAAATTACTAATTTCAATTTGAGTACGAGATTAATTGTATATTTAGGCAACTCGACGAAAGTCTTTATAAAAAAAAAACAATGATCTACCTACAATTACAAAATAACAACTTCTATACAGAACAAACAAGTCGCGCCGAGCACGACCGTTCCGTCCGATGGCTGAGATGCAAATGACCGATACACGGTGAAGCGCCTCCTTTTATAATCTCCGTTCGGTGTGGTTTTGCTTTTTGCTAATTCGGCCGTCCTGACCCTGCGTCGTCCTCGACGAACTCCTCTAGTATTCGCCTTACTGTAGCGACTGTTCCTCGTTGATCACCATGTCATGATCGGCATGATGATTGGGCTGTGTACCTCGAAGGTCCCGGGTCCTCACTATCAAGTACATCGTCATCTCCACCAGTTAGTCTCTGTGAAACAACACCTACACACAGCGTACATAACATGCAAAGTAACTCCACAAAATAAGTATGAGAGCTCTCTAAAGTAACCCCATGATACCAATACTCTTCGTAGTTGTTCACGTAGTCAGCTCGGTACGCCCATCATGAATTGTACCTGTGAACAGATTAGGCAGGAGGCGTCCCAACTGCCTAAGGTAGATGGAGGCCTCGCTGAATCGCACATCTACACTTATCATATGGACAGAGGCATCACTGAATCGCATGTCCTAGACAGAGGCATCGCTGAATCGCTTGTCTACTTTATTACACGGACAGAGGCATCGCTGAATCGCTTGTCTACTTTATTACACGGACAGAGGCATCGCTGAATCGCTTGTCTACTTTATTACACGGACAGAGGCATCGCTGAATCGCTTGTCTACTTTATTACACGGACAGAGGCATCGCTGAATCGCTTGTCTACTTTATTACACGGACAGAGGCCTCGCTGAATCGCATATCCTAGACAGAGGCATCGCTGAATCGCTTGCCTACTTTATTACACGGACAGAGGCATCGCTGAATCGCATGTCCTAGACAGAGGCATCACTAAATCGCTTGTCTACTTTATTACACGGACAGAGGCATCGCTGAATCGCATGTCCTAGACAGAGGCATCGCTGAATCGCTTGTCTACTCTGGTGATACAGCATCTGTACCAACCAGATATGATTCACTCGGCAAGAGGTGTTAACTCTCATCTACACTTATCATATGGACAGAGGCATCACTGAATCGCATGTCTACTTTATTACACGGACAGAGGCATCGCTGAATCGCATGTCCTAGACAGAGGCATCGCTGAATCGCTTGTCTACTCTGGTGATACCGCATCTGTACCAACCAGATATGATTCACTCGGCAAGAGGTGTTAACTTTCATCGGTGTATTGATCCTCTATGACCTCGTGTAAGGCATTGGGGGAAATAAATATATGTTGGGTTCGTGAGTCTGTCAGTATGTAGATCAAAATGAAACGTAAGCAATGAACGGGTGTATAAGCAAAAACACTGTAAAGCGAAGTTAACTGGAGGGGTGAATAATAGTTAGAGGCACATAGCGAAACAAGTTACCGATCGATTATAACACCAATTGACATAGTCACTTTCAAAGAAAGCAGCGCATGAATCCGGACACCACTCTCCATGCCAAGGCACCATATACTCAGCAGCCGCTTGCGTGGTCTTTCCATATGACCCACTGAGCAACTTGAGCTGATATCGGCCGCTGGGTAGTACTCGTATTACTTGATATGGTCCTCGCATGCCTGGATCTAGCTTTCCTGTGGACTGGGAATATTTAATCACGAAAACCAGATCATTAACTTTAAACGTGCGTGGTGTACGTCGCTCACGGTTAACGTAGGCGTCCCGCTTCGCCCGACTTTGCGCCAACAATTCCTGAGCTCTCGCTCTGCACAGCTCACGCCAACCTTCACGGTCCTGGGACATCTCGATGGCTACGTCACGGACCAATGCACGGACGACAGGTGCTGCGGCGCCAGCGCCGACTAACAGTTTCAGAGCCGAGGACTGCGTGGTCCTCCGCTTGGTCATGTTCAGAACAAGCCCAAGCCTCCACAACTTGTCTGGCCACGCCGAGTTCCTGTGATTCACCTCAACACGTAGCATATTCAACACGGTCCTAACATATCTCTCAACCTGTCCATTTGCGTTATGCACTTCCGGGGCAATGAAGTGAATGTCACAACCAAAGTCTGTGAGGAACGTTGAAAACTCAGACGACTCAAACATCCGCCCTCGATCAGTTACTAAGAGTTTCGGGACACCAAACAACGATATTGGGTTGGTGAACGTTCGCTTAAGTTCGTTTACGTCTTGTCTACAAATGGGGTGTAACAAACAGTACTTGGTAAACGAATCTACCATTATTAAAACGAACTTAGAGCCATTTGATTCTGGTAAGGGTCCAAGTGCATCTAAGTGGACGGTTTCGAAAGGAACGCTCGACTTTTCCCAAGATGTAATGGGCTGATGTGGAGCTCTAGCAACGCGTTTTTTGAAACGCACACTAAACAGTGTTTAATGTGTTTTGCTACGAACTGGCGGAGGCCAGGGAACCAGAAATACTTTAAAATTAAATCGATCGTTTTCTCAGCGCAGACATGCTCATGTTCATCATGAAATACCCTTAACAAACTTAACCTATACCCTTTGGGGATATAACAGAGTAGCCTAGACTGCTGGCATCAGTATGTACTTCCGTCAATAGTGTGGGGTCAAAAATAGATAGAACGGGGACGTTAGTTAAGGTGGTTATAATTTCTTAACGGACTTTTTCCTGTTCTGGACCCCAATGGAACGGTACGTCCTTTTTAACTAATCGAGATACACACGCCGTTCTACTGGCATAGTCCCGTATGTAACGCCTAAAGTATCCCGCTAAACCCAAGAATTGACGGACTTGCTTCACGTTACGTGGGGCAGGGACATTGACTAGGGTCACTACTTTGTGTGGGCTCGGCCTAACCTGACCTTGACTGACTACTCGGCCCAGGTGTTCGACCTCTTGTATACCAGACGCGGTACTTTCAGCTGGACGAGCAATTGACGCGGCGGTTGAATCTAATACGTGACTTTCAGCCGTCGGGGTATTATTGTAACAGGTCTCATTTTCACGCAACAAGTGCGTCCCTACGACAACGGTGTCGTTTCGTTCTAGCAGAGTCGGAGGAGTATGCGATCTCTCGGATAAGTTAGTTCTAACTAGCTCGTTACGCGAAACGTCAGGCCGGTTGCCTTCGAGAGTATTTAATCGAGCAAGAATAGTTTCCAGGGTTCGTTGCATCGCTACATCTCTATCGCGAGCAGCGTGTGTTGATCGCGGTCTACGTGGCGAACGACTATCAGTACGTGAGCGATACCTATCACGTGAGCGCGTGCCGTTATGGGAACGGCTAGTATAACGCGACTGACTCCTATCACCCGACCGGGCACGGCTTCTGGATCGTAACCTATCCCGCGAGCTATCTCCGTGTCTCGAGCGAGACCTACTTCGCGACCTAACACGAGTGTCGTCACGACGCGACTTGTTTTTAGAATCTTGCCGCTTATCGGCCATTATTAACACTCAAAAACACTAGTAGCACAGCACCGATAGAGTAAAAGATGTACTTACATGAACAATGCACTCGTAAATCCGTATAAGCTTTTGGTGTCTTATTTTGAGATATTTAAAGTTATGATTTAGGGAACCAAATAGAGAAAGAGATTCCCCTCAGGCCCAATGAGCTCTGAGTAGGAATCCCACTTCTGAATTTAGGCAACTCGACGAAAATCTTTATAAAAAAAAAACAATGATCTACCTACAATTACAAAATAACAACTTCTATACAGAACAAACAAGTCGCGCCGAGCACGACCGTTCCGTCCGATGGCTCAGATGCAAATGACCGATACACGGTGAAGCGTCTCCTTTTATAATCTCCGTTCGGTGTGGTTTTGCTTTTTGCTAATTATATATTTTAATAATTGATTTTGGGGGTAGATTTTTGCTCTTGTTGAATCTTAGTATCTATTATTGGTGCAGCGGGTGAATGTGATTGAGCATGTCTATGTATTTGGCAAATAAACGCTGTTCATACTTGTTTGGTGTTGGTCTATCTCAATAAGCAGCGATTGAAGGGGACCAACATGTCTATGCAAGTATAGTATAATTAGTTTATTACTCTTGTGCAGCAGCAATATACAAGTAACAAATTGGCATTGTACTAAGATTCATGATTACAATTGTCACCACAATATAAATTATGTGTTATATAACGAAAGGCTGCAGTAAGATTAATTAATAGTTGTATTTAAGTAATTATTTGACACACATCCAGTTATTGAATCTATAATTAGTAATATAATATTTGAAGAAGCGAAATAGATTTGTACTTCGAGGACGAAGTATTGTCAGTATGGCCGTGTTAGATATATACAAATTGGCACTGTACTAAGATTCATGATTACAATTGTCATTATACATATTGTATGAGACTGAAAGCGAAATAGATTTGTACTTCGAGGACGAAGTATTGTCAGTATGGCCGTGTCAGATATGTATATATCCCTCGGTTCTGTTTTTAAATATTTCTGTAATATTTTACTTTAAAGCTGTTATATAGCATAGTATAAACTAACTAGGCTGAAGGCAACACTGAGAGAGTTGAGTAGAAACAAATAGCTAAAATACCTTGTTAATTGATAAACTGATAACCTATAAATAACTTACATATACTTAAATAATTTAATCTAATTTCAATACAATCTAACAGAGCAACTATTTCACACAAAATCCGAAGTAAAAAGAGAGCGAGCCGTTGGTGTCCAGTCTTTTTATCTTCTCGTACTGACAGTAGCTAGGTAAGTGATCACGGTCGTCCGGTAGGAGGCGCTAGGGTGGCTGCTACCGGTCACTGGGTTGCCAACACGGCCATGCTGCACCGTGCCAGCCCCGGGCACGCTCACTCCACCTGGATAATTATTTTTGTAGCAGTCGAGTAGGTTCGATTCTGTAAACATATACATATATCACTTGTACAATTATGCTCATAGTTTAACAATAACCCGAGTCGGTCATCATGTCAAACAAGGCACGATTCATAATTAGCAAGTCTACTTGGCCCCAACGTGAAAATTTCCTTTAGACTTAGGTAATTTCACTGTTTAGGGAAAAGCAGATTCTCCCAGCTCCAAGATCCTCATCGTCAGGACGCACCTTTAGGCTTAGGCTACGTCCATCTATCTTTTCTAGATGCACCTTTAGGCTTAGGCTACGTCCATCTATCTTTTCCAGATGCACCTTTAGGCTTGGGAAACACCTTTGACAGATTTCAATTGACATGAGTATCAAGTGCTGTCGAGTGCTAGTAATGTCACAAAAGCTATAATGTGCCAGAAACAAGTACAATTTATGTCATAATAATAATAAACTTGATAAATATTTGTAGCAAAAATATTAGAATGCAGTAAACCTAAACGCTGAATGGAGCAGAATAATTAAAAAAAATAAAAGCATTATTACAAAAATAAATATTTTGTGACCCACTCGCGAGTACATTATGTCATGTATACACAATCCGACAGTTCGTTCAAAACATAAAACTCCATATTTTCTAAGTTGACCGAATCGTAATTTAATATTTACTTGAACTTTTGTAGATATTTACAGTTTGTATGCTATTGTTTGAAAACTCTTGCAAGATCACAGGGGTGCTAGGGTAGCTATTGGTATCAATAACTCTCTACACAGATTTTCCCTAATGATGGAACAGCTACTACCAATGTCAATAAATGCGGAACACATACGTGTTTGGACAGAGGCATTATCAAACAACATTGACTGACATAACTTGTACAGTTATTAACATTAACAATATGATGGTTAGGTAAATTGGTTACATTTTGCAATAAAAACCAATACCGTTCGGCCATCCCAATTTCAATTGTAAATCTCAATGATTTTAGCCATGATCACCTTTATCACTTGCATCAACATCATCATCATCATTATCATCAAACAAATTTAGACATAAGCAAATTGGTCACCGATTTCACCAAGATACAACATCACGGCAGCATTCCTGCCTCGATTCTCCAGCAGCTACTGAAGCTACGGGTTGACCTCCGAAGCTAGCTCAGTAGTTGCACTCACACGTAATCACTGCTCAGTAATCTGTAATTTCACATTAGTAGGGACCCGCCAATGGCGGTACCTTTACTTTATACCAAGAAATTATTGCATAACTCTTTCCAATCAGATACTTCAGTATTCCAATGTTGTGATTTCACAAGCATCATTAAGAAATCATTATATAAAAATCAGTAAGAAATTACCTATGGGTGGGTACGATAAAATATCTAAACCGGGACATATTTGGTAGACATAATTATATCCGTTATCTTTTTTCGAAGATTAACATTGTTCGACATGTGCGATTACCCTCATTCTTTCGTAATGACCATAGCAACAGAAATCTTAATGCAATTTAGCAACGATAAAATATAACATACTACCGATTAGTAGGTACTCAAGTGTATTCACTCGACTTTATATATTTTAAAACGAAGAGTCAACACAAGATATGTTCTTCATTAAACTTTACCAATGAACATTCGATACCAGAATATTGTCAAAATTAAAACACTCACCAGATTTTGGTGTTTACCGTTTCAAGAATCGATCACAAAATGTGGTAGACTGTGCTCACCAATGCCATATTATGTTTGAACCAACGCTAATCCCGCTTCTGATATAAACTAACTAGGCTGAAGGCAACACTGAGAGTTGAGTAGAAACAAATAGCTAAAATACCTTGTTAATTGATAAACTGATAACCTATAAATAACTTACATATACTTAAATAATTTAATCTAATTTCAATACAATCTAACAGAGCAACTATTTCACACGAAATCCGAAGTAAAAAGAGAGCGAGCCGTTGGTGTCCAGTCTTTTTATCTTCTCGTACTGACAGTAGCTAGGTAAGTGATCACGGTCGTCCGGTAGGAGGCGCTAGGGTGGCTGCTACCGGTCACTGGGTTGCCAACAATAGATCATGATTTCGGAACGAAAGTTATGATCTATGGTACTATTTATAATAATACAAAGTACATATTTATGCTAATAATATGTATAATGACAATTGTAATCATGAATCTTAGTACAGTGCCAATTTGTATATATCTAACACATGCACTACCACCGCGCAAGCACAGTCGCAGATACAGAGTGTCCCAAAATACAAAACTAAACATGATTATAACTCCTACCATCACTTAAAACCATTGACTGGCAATCAGCTAAAACCTTAACCTGTCCTGAACAAATATATAAAACTATAAAAAATAATATTTTAAAGTGTTACACAGAATCGCAAATAAGTGTTAAAATAAAAAACAATCGTAATAGAATAAATAATAAATGGATGAATAAAAAAATAATAAATACTTGCAACTACAGAGATATATTATTCAATGAATGGAAAAATGATAGTAATAATATGATTTTAAAGTTAAAATATAATAAAATAAGAAACTATGCTAACAAAATTATAAACAAGACTACAAATGAAAAAACACTAAAAAACAAGTAATTAGCAATAAAAAAGATACAAAAAAGCTTTGGGAAATATTAAACAAACTAACCGGGAGAGTGAAATCCTCTATAGATAATGTTATAATTAATGCATTTGAAAAAACTACTTCAGGACATGTTAACATTGCTAATAACTTTGCCAAAACATTTGATTTAGGAGTAAAGAATATTATACCAAACTGCAATAAAAAATTATTAAATAAGGGAGAATATTGTAACCCAGTGAATGTATCATTACGACTGAAAAAAGCAACCTCCGATAGTGTATATAAAATCATAATAGCCTTAAACTCTGAGAAAGCACCCGGTAAAGACGAATTAAAAGCTACAGATATTAAAACAATTAGTAAAAATATAACGGATGTCATCGCTAATTTTATTAATGCTAGCATACTCAACGGAAAATATCCTCAGGAACTAAAGACTGGTATCGTTAGGCCTATACACAAGAAAGGTAGTCGTCAAGAATATGAAAACTATAGACCCATTACTTTATTGCCCACTATTAATAAAATATTTGAAAAATATTTGTGCAAACAAATCTACGAGTTTTACGGACAACACAACATTCTTAGTGAAACACAGTATGGTTTTGAACCACATAAAATCACTACACAACTTCTTTCGTCCTTCACAGATACCATATATGAACACCTTAATAATAAAAAACATATATTAATAGTATTTATTGATTATAGTAAAGCTTTTGACACGCTGAGACATAACATTTTATTGGAAAAGCTAGAAGATTGTGGGATACGAGGTTCGTTACTTAAATGGTGCCAGGACTACTTTATGAATAGATCCTTTTATGTTAAGGTGGGAGATACATTCAGTGAAGAGGTTCAAGTCACAAATGGAACAGCCCAAGGATCCGTGTTAGGTCCATTACACTATATCACATACGTCAATGACCTAGTGAATGCACTGAAACAGTGTGAAATTTTTCTATTTGCAGACGATACATGTCTCATAGCAGCAGATAAGGACTTATCAGCAGCCCTTCAGAGACTGCAATCTGACTTTACTATTTGAAATAAATGGTCTCATGATGCGGGCTTGGTCATTAACGTAAATAAAACTAAATTGATTTACATAAGTTCCAGCCAAAATAGAAAGTCACATAGTATTAAACTTATTGCACATAGCCACAGTTGCCTGCACTCAAATATAGCTCAATGTAGATGTGATCCAATAGAAATAGTGTCTAAGCACATGTATTTAGGCTTAGTTATAGACGATCGTGTTAAGTGGATAGATCACATCAAATATGTTGTGACAAACTAAGAGCCATACTAGCAAAATTTGTTCTTATTAAAAATAAAGTACCTTATACTACCTTACTTACACTTTATAAAGCACTAGGCGAATCAGTCATATCTTACGGACTAAGCAGTTATGGTCGCACCTATAGAACACACTTACACTTAATTTACCAGCTCCAAATACGAATTTTAAAAACCATTGTAGAAGAAACCAAGATAAAAATGCAATATCAAAAAGATTACAGTGATATGTTCCCATACTGTAAACTGATTCCTATTCACGATAAAGTGAAATACACATTATTAATTGAACAATTCTTTAACGAAAAATTGCAAAATTATAATACAAAGCCGAACATGACACTACGCAGCACATACAAAAAACTCATAACACCTAGTTTTACTAATTTTTATGGAAAACTGCGCTTAGCTTATATTAAACCGGACATAATAAACAATCTACCACAACAGTTAAAAAATGATCTAACGCGTAAAAATATAAAATATAAACTTAAAGAGTACTTTTTAGGGAAATTGAAGCTTAATAAAAATATATAATCTCAATAGTCAAATCACATAAAAAACACATGCTGTATATCATTCACAAGGCACAAAATACTAAACTTTAGAGGGTAAACCGTTAATGCAGGATGCAAGCGCGATACGTCGTGTTCACCTACCTGCAATAATTATTGTATGAATGTCAAGTTGTCGACGGACCCAAGCAGTGTACAGAAAAACCTAACTTGGGTTATGATTACGCTGTATGTACATAATTATAATGTAAAACTAATTTGTGTAAGTAGATAAATAAATAAAATAAATAAATTCTAAGACAAAGCGATTATTGGGGCACAAAGACCCCCCTTTACTTCTAAATTCCTACAGAAAAATTCGCTTGATCGAGGAAAATTCCTGTTGTATGATAAACCATATAAAATATTAAATTATTACCCAAATTATATCCCAGACATTGGCCTGAATAAGGGAAGTTTTCAAGCCAATGTCCAGTTTTTCTCTACAATTGAAGATAAGTGGCATGATTATCATGAATTCTTCACTGATGCCTCCAAATTGTCTTTAGACGGTAAAACTGGTATTTCTGTTTATTATGCCACTTCCATAATTTTCCTTCAATTCCAATCCTCAATCCTCCAGAGTCGTCTGTTTTTACTGGAGAGTGTATTGGTATTCTGGAGGCATGTTCGTATGTATTATCCCATAATTCTATCTCCAAAGCAGTTGTTTTATCAGACTCTAAAAGTGCGCTAGAGGCTATTATCAAAAATCCCTTCAAGGATAATATCCGTAGTCCAATTATCATGGATATTAAAAAATGTTTGTATTCCTGCTTCAGGGAGGGAATTGAGGTTATACTGGTATAGATTCCTGGTCATGCAGGGATAAGAGGTAATGAATGTGCGGATACGTCAGCTAAAGCTGCTATTACTAGTAATCTGGCTGACCATAAATATTATACTATTCAAATTCATGACCTTCACTCCTACAAAACAGACTTACATAAATCCTGGGAGTCTTCCTGGATTGAAACAAGTAAATCAAAGGGTGCCTGTACAATTTTTTCCTTTACTAAAAAATAACTTAATAATCTTAGCATGGAAAATGTAAAAAAATCGTGTGCGTTCGCGCAGCGGAATGTTGTTGAATTTAAAGATTTTAATTATGCAGATATTTAGTGTATGACGTCGTATAATTGTGTATGGTAAAAAAAAATTTGTGCACGCAGCCATGGTTGAGAAATTCACCAAAAACTGATTTCGCTGGGCGAACGTTGTCCAGGCGGAATTCTTTTTAATCCATAGACTTTAGAAGAAAAAAGATGTGTCCAAAAATTTGTGTGTATTTGTGTGTAATTGTGTATGTATGAATAAAATTAGTGCTTGCATAAACTTCGGAGAAATTCAAGTTTCCGCTACGCGAACGTTTGGCCATTAGCTAATTTTCATATAAAGCGCTTACATAGAGAGCTGTAGATTTTTACATACATTGTTTTGAATTTGTTTAAAAAACAGATTTAGAAAAAAACGTAGGGCTTAAAAGATAAAAATATAAACGTAAAATACGCTGATTAGGTCTTAGTTCTTAAAGTATGCACTTTGGGGTCTAGATTTTCACGTTTATACAAACCTTGTAAGTGTCTGCAACATGTTGCCAAGTATCAATGATGTTCCGTTAGTAATTAAAGAGTTATAAGACAATTTACCATGAATAGATCACTGTTTACAAAGCAGTCAAATATCACGACGTTCTAAGGGAATTGCATGGTAAAATGTATGCCAATAATTAGTGTATTCATTCAACTATTCACATGCAAAATTTCATGTCATTAAATTCAGTAATTAAAGAAAAACAATTATAATACTGACGAAGCATCGAAAACCTGCTTCGTCAGTATTATAATTGTTTTTCAGGTGATAACACAAATTTTTCTATGAAATTCTCAGTAGCAGCTCGGAGTCTGGATTTGTGCCCGGTTAATGGCAATAGGCTCGCCCCCTATTACATGGGACCTAAACATACCGGCGAACTGTGGGTGTACATTAGTACGCCTCTGCCTAACCTTTCGGGGAATAGAGGCGAGATGGTATGTTATGTTATGTTATGGTTTTAGAAAAAAATTGTGAATTTTGTATAGTTAATGTCGCAATTACCATTACCATGAATGCAGAACTTATTATAGACCTACAAACTGCGAAAAACCACTCGAAATTTGAATTTCGAAAATAACAATTTGTTTTTTTCCAGGAAAAAAACAAATTGTGTTTATTTCCATTTTTTTCATGTTTCATTTTATGTCATATAGAAAAATTAACAGAAGGAATCTTTTGGAAACAAACGGGATTCCTTCGAATGTTTCAGTGAATGTTTTGAAAAGTTGAAAAAAACAAGTTTTATTGAAATTGAAATATATTTTAATAGATGAAATACAAACCAAAAAAGAAAACCAAATTGGTAATAATTATAATAGGGGATAATAGATCCATCTAGCTCTTCTCGGCCACAATCCCACTTTCACTGTCTGAAGAATCGTCAGCTTCACCAGGCTTGAGGTCGAATTCGATAGCTTCTTTTTTAGCTTGCATTAAATGTAAATTTGATCGAACGTAAACAAGTTTATTAAGTCGCTCTGGAAGAAGTCGATTCCTATCTTTTGTATGTGTTCGACCAAAAATTGACCAATTTCTTTCAGATACCGCAGATGACGGTGGAACACTCAACAATCTTAAGGCAACACATGAAAGTTGTTTAGAGTGACAAAATCCTTTCCACCAGTCGCGAGGGTGTAAATCGTTTACTGGTTGCCAAATTATTTCATTGGCCCAAAAACCACTTCTAGCTTGGTATTCAGCGAAGTTTGCCATTATGAAAATGACGTCACGAGCGCGAAGCTGACTTAAGCTGTCTCCGTTTGTTTCCGAGTTGTAAAATAAAATAAGTAGCGAGTTCGATAAAATTTATTTCTATAACGTTAAATTTAGTGCAATGAACAACACCAAGTGTTATTCAGTGTATTGGTGAAGCTAAAACATAAATAAAACCAAAAAATCAAACATCAAAAGAACAGTGATTATAAATCTACCTTAACCTACGTAAAAATTAAACAAATGTTAGCATAAATTATCTGTACAAGGAATAAGTGAAGTGCATTGATTGGGTGGTCTGCATACTCGGAACATTGTGTTCCTATTGATGGTGTTGTGTTGTGTTACACCATAACAATTCCCCTTAAACTCCAATTCACAAAAATATTTATACAGCGCCATCTGTTACATCTCCGGGAAAACATTTATCAGAGTCGATACAGCAGAGTGCACATAAACTCAGTATGCCGTCAGCTAGGTGTCGCGGTTGCGCAAAATTTTTATCTCCGCTACAGGGCGCTAGATGTAGCAACTGTTCTGCATTATATCACCGGACCTGCGGAGCTTTACCTCTTACGGGCCTTATTGCAGCGTCATGGACCTGCTCGGAGTGTAAGAGTAAGATAGTGACGGGTAAGCAGGAACATACGCATGCAGAGCCTTGCTCCTCAATAAGCTCTGAGGAATTTATGGACACAAATGGAGTAACCTACGGCACGGCTGAAAATATGAATCAGACTCCAGATTTACCTACCCTGCTTAGTAATTTTAAAGAGGAGTTACACTTTGAGCTTCGTACTATGTTTAGAGAAGAGTTGCTTACAATGCGCAAGGAATTTCAAGAAGAATTTAAAAGCTTACGTGCGGATTTAATTCAGCTACGAGCGGAAAGCGATAAATTAAAAGAGTCTGTTGCAGTATGCAATAAGCGGATAGAAGCCTTGAATGTTAGGGTTGACGCTCTCGAACAGAAACCATCTGGGTCACCTGAGGTGTGCGAGGAGGTTGCCCAGCTGCGATTAGATTTAAATGATCGGGACCAACAACTACTCGCAAATGATATTGAGCTCTCTAATTTACCTGAATCTAGTGGTGAAAATTTAATTCATACAATTAAACTTATTGCTACTAAGTTGGGTGTACAACTTGAAGAGCGCGATATCGTAAGCGCGGATCGCGTCGGCGGCAGACATGTGAACGCGACGAGCTCAGCGGGCGCTGTGGATAGCCGACCGCGCCCTGTGGTCGTGCGTTTGGTGCGTCGCAGTCTGCGAGACGAACTTATAAGCAGTGCGCGGGTTCGGCGTGGGGCGACAACTGTGGACCTAGGCATGTCTGGCACACCAAGGCGCTTCTATTTGAATGAACGGCTAAGCTAACTACGTTTAATCGGCAGTTGTTTCGACGCGCGCGGGACTCTGGTCAGCGCTTGGGCTGGAAATTTGTATGGACAAAGCACGGTCGAATCCTTGCTCGTAATAAACCTGGCGACCAAGTTAACGGTATTCGCAATGAAGCAGATTTACTCCGGGTTTTTGGTTCCGAGGTTGAAAAATGTTAATAAAATTAAGTACTTTACACTGATAGTTTTTGTTATGGAACTATTTGTTATATTTGTAAATAATAATTTAACAATGTTTATATTAGGGCTATGGATTGTCACTGCACAGCGCAGGCGCAGGTGTGAGCACGTTGAGCACGTCGGAATTTTAGTATTAGAATTTTTATTGAAAACTATTATTTTACAGACTGCCTTTGCTATTAAATATATTGGGATCTATTATTTATCGTATGCAAGTACAATTATAACTGTCATCTGTAACGTGTGTACAAAAATATACATGTATATATATATAAAATAATGTAAAATGCCACAAAATAAATATCTAAGAGTTGGTGTGCTGAATGCTGGTTCTTTGTCAACGAATCATGATGAGTTTATTATTGCAATGAACAAGCATTCAGTCGATGTAATGGCTATTAACGAGACGTGGCTTCGTGAGGGAGAGGAGGGGCGTGCACCAACACTTACAGGTTATAAACTTCGTCATATTCCGCGACCAGCAACCACGCGTAGGGAACGTGGAGGTGGTGTCGCTTTTTATACCAAAACAAACATTAGTACCCGAGTAAGAACCCACCCGCATCACCCCACGGTAGAACAAATGTGGATGAGTTTAACTATTAAAACAAAAAAGATTATAATAGGAACTGCCTATCGACCCCCATGGTTAGAGATAGACACTTTTCTCGATGCGGTTACAGAGAGTATGTGCGCTTTGGCTCCGTATGACAACATTATATTACTGGGGGATTTTAACGTGGACATGCTTGCCAGCGGTACCTCATGTTCAAAGAAACTCGTTGAATTCCTTAACTGTAGCGGTATTCACCAGATTGTTGACGTGCCCACTCATTATATCGGGAACAGTGCTACATTAATTGATTTGATCTGTAGAGATGCTAATTATCGATGTGTAACGGTAGATTACATAGCTGAACTAGGCCATCACTCACTTGTTACGTGTGAACTCATAATAAAAAAAGAAAAACCTATTCGTAAAGTAGTAATGTATCGGCCAGTCAAGGAAATATTACTTGATTATTTTAACAGAGATCTAGAAGCGATCCCGTGGTATGAGATAAGTCGCCTCAACGACGTTGATGATATGGTACACACATTTAATTCACATGTTTTGTGTCTTTTTGATGTTCACGCACCGATCAGGACTAAAGCATTCCGTAGCCAGCCAACACCTTGGATCACGGACAACATTAAGCTTATTTTTAGATTACGTGACGAGGCCCGCTATCGTACCCGTGAAACAAAAATTTACGCGCATAAGGAGTACTACTTGAGCCTAAAACATTGTTGAAGCAGCTACCTAAAAAATTTAATATTTAATTAGCTTAAGTCTTGGTATAAGTTATTAATAAGTGCCTGCATAAAATACCGTGCAACCATTGTAGGACATTCTTAGTTTTGCTTTTACAATTGGTCAGGCGCTCTTTTTTATTGTATGTTAGTTCACAATTAAACGTTGTTACGTACCGTTGGTCATTTGGAGTTTTAATTTAAATCCACAAGTTCCTGGTTAAATCCTCCAAAATTATACATGGTCCATTACGAACCGGATATTATAAGGATTGTCAGCGCAAGCGAAAATAAAATAGCAGAAGAAATCAGAGGATTAATTTATTTTATGAAGAAAACAAGTGCACCACGCGACGGAGTGGAAAGGTTAACTCGACAAGTAGTTTATGGATGTAAAGTGGCTTGGACTCTAGTGACAAAATAATTAATCACATTTATTAAAACTTATTTATTAATTTCCACCCAACACTCCATAAATACATCAGGTAATATTTAAGTGGCCAAATTTAGGTACGTATAAGTAGGTACTTATGCCTGCAGTTTGTATAAGGTTAGTAACGTTTTTTTTATAAGTAGTTACAAAGTGATTTACATAGGTAGCCAATAAGTTTTAATAATTACATTATATTCGATTAAATTATATTGTTAAATGGTTGTAGTTCATCCGTGCTTATTTATTACAGTACAGTAACTTTTACAGTTTCATTAGTGAACTATTAACTTTATATCTCACTTGATTTCAAATATAATTTCCAATCATACCTAATCGCTACCTTAAAATACCTATGCTTTATATCATTATACTTGCAACAGTAATACACTATTTAATTTGTTTCAAAATCGTTACAGTCTAATTTTTGTAAATACCTACTTAATTATTTATCACAGGTACTTAAAGTTTGTTATAATAAAGTATACAAATACAGAAAGTGAAACGTATTTATTGTAAATTCCAGGTCTACGGCACTCGACTCCTAAAATGACAGATATAAAGGAACTGAAAAAGAAGCGAAGCAGTTATAAGGGAAGATTTACAGTATTTGGCAATTATTTGGCCCTTTTAAAGGTTTCTGAATTGACCGCCTGTCAGGTAATGGAGTTGCAGTTGCGTGTCGATAAATTGGAAAATATTTACGATGAGTTTAATGATGTTCAATTACAATTAGAATGTTTGTGTGACCTAGAAACCGAAACAGTTGAAAGAACATCCATTGAGTCTCAGTATTATGGATTGTTAGCACAGGCTAAAAATATGATAAATATATTTTCTAAAACAGAGCAAATTGATGATGACTCTAATCACAGTAGTTCTAAGCGTCAGTTAGTTAAATTGCCCACTATTAACTTGCCAAAATTTTCAGGATCATATGACAATTGGCTCGAATTTCGCGATACCTTTTCTAGCCTGATACATAACAATGACGATATAGACGAAATCAATAAATTCCACTACCTTAGAACCACATTGGAAGGGTCGGCTGCTATCGTAATTCAATCCATTGAGTTTTCTGCTCAAAACTATAAATTAGCATGGGATCTTCTATGTGAGAGGTTCGATAATAAACGTTTATTAATACAGAATCATGTTTCCGCGTTGTTTAATCTCGAATCAATCACAAAAGAGTCCTCAGTTTTATTAAAACGCATCATAGACCAAATTAACAAAAATACTCGAGCTTTAAGTACCTTAGGTGAACCCGTTCATAGTTGGGACACATTATTAATACATTTAGTTAGCCATAAATTAGATAATAAAACCTTCCGCGAATGGGAGGAATATAAAGGGCGTTTAGATAAACTCAAATCGATTTCCTTCAATCAATTCATGCAATTTATGCAAAACCGTGCAGATTTAATAGAAACATTAGAACTTTCTCGTCAGTCTCACCCTAGCAACACGAATGTTTCCGCTAAAAATAACACTAAAATTAAGGCTATGGTGTCATTAAGTCACAACAGTTCATCTTCACTTAATTGTCCAAAGTGTAATGGTGATCATAACCTCAACACTTGCCCACAATTTATAGCCTTGAGCGTCAACGAAAGAATGTCCTTATTACCGTCGCGGTCACTATCCTAATCACTGTAAGAAGTCAGGATGTAAAATCTGTAATCGTAAACACCACACGCTTATTCATTGCACCGATTATAAGCAAAAACAAGTCGTTAATAAATCAGCTGAGTGTTCGAACGACGTTGCCGATAGAAAGACCGAGGTGTCTCCCACCACTGTTACTAATCACGCTCACATTGCATGTTCTGCTAATTTCACTGCGCATTCGCATACAAGTAGTTCGACCGACATCTTGCTGTCGACTGCAATGATCAGGTGTTACGATAAACACAATAAAGAACATATTGTGCGAGCTCTTCTTGACTCAGGTAGCTCATCGTGTTTGATGACGGAAAGGTTATTTAAAAGGTTACATTTACCATTTATAAACACCGATAAATCTATACAAGGTATCAATAATTCACTTTCACACGTTCAGAAAATGTGCCGTGTTCATATTAAATCTTTATGTGAATTTTATTCGGATAGTTTGGTATGTTTTGTTTTACCGACATTAACCGATAATGTACCCGCAAGACCACTAAACTTTAATTGTATACCTACGGATATACAGTTAGCGGATCCATACTTTCATACACCAGCTTCAATTGATATTATAATAGGAGCTGACGTATTCTGGAATCTGTTAGGGTCAGAAAAAATTGTATTAGGGCATAATAGTCCAATTCTTTATCAAACTAGACTTGGCTGGCTAGTTTGTGGTCCAGTTAGTAGTGGCCACATGGGTATTCAATCTCTTAATTTAAAGTGCAACTTTAGTAACGTTAATAGTTCTTGTTCTTCACAGTTAGATGACATTCAAACTCAATTAACGCGGTTTTGGCATCTAGAAGAAGTTAGCCATGAATCATCTACTTATTCAGCTGAAGAAAAGCTTTGTGAAGAACATTTTTTAAAAAACACTTCACGTCTGGAGGATGGTAGATTCTGTGTGAAAATACCATTAAAGGAATCTTTAGACGTTTTAGGCGATTCATTTCATCGTGCAAAACGATGCTTTCTGTCTCTTGAGCGTAGAAATCAGAATTTAGCCACTCTCAGCGAAATGTATAAAGACTTCATGTCTGAGTATATTTCGTTGAGACATATGTCAGAGTGTGATATTGATGAAGATAAAAAATCATATTTTATACCTCACCACGGGGTCTTGAGGGAAGATAGTTTAACTACAAAATTACGCGTAGTTTTTAATGCTAGCGCTCCTACCACCTCTGGAATCTCCTTAAATAATATTCAGATGGTAGGGCCCACCGTTCAGGATGACCTGAATTCTATTCTTCTGAGGTTTAGAATACACAAATATGTACTCTGTGCAGACGTGGAGAAGATGTACAGACAAGTGTCTGTACATCCAACAGACAGTCATCTATTAAAAATCTTCTGGCGTGATAATGTCTCTAGTCCTCTTAAGGTTTATCACTTAAAAACTGTTACTTATGGGACTGCAAGTGCCCCATTTCTCGCAACAAGATGTTTAAAACAAATTGGATTGAAATGCAGTGATCCAAGGGTCGCGACAGTTATTATTCATGACTTTTACGTTGACGACCTTTTGACCGGTGCAGACCAAATTGGGGAAGCCCAAATGTTGCGTGATAAAGTAACTGATGCTCTTTCTTCCGCTTGCATGACTTTAAGGAAGTGGAATTCAAATGAGCCTACCTTACTTTCGGAACAGGCAGACCAGTCGCCCTTCGATTTGAACATGGAAGGTGACGCACTGACCAAAACATTAGGACTGAGTTGGCAACCACACACTGACGATGTCTGTTTTCCCATAAGTGTACCCCAAGTGATCGGAAACACTAAGCGTGACATGCTGGCAGTAATCGCACGTATTTTCGATCCTTTGGGATTGTTATCGCCCTGTGTTATACGCATGAAGATGTTGCTTCAAAAGCTTTGGCTTGACAAGTTGACTTGGGATGAACAGTTACCAAAAGATGTCCAGACTACATGGACTGGCATAATAAATGCCTTACCGGCGCTTAATAATGTACGCACCAGTCGTCGTGTGGTCTGTGACTCGTACAAGAAACTGGAATTCCACATCTTCACCGACGCTTCAGAGAGAGCTTATGGTGCCTGCTTATACATACGCAGTGTTAATGAGGAGGGTAATGTCAGTATACATCTAATGACAGCCAAAAGTCGAGTCTCTCCTATCAAACCCTTGACTATTCCACGGCTTGAACTCTGTGCTGCTGTAGTTGGAGCTCGCTTATATAAAAAGGTCACTAATTCACTTCGAACTGAAGCCTCGAGTGTTATTTTTTGGACCGACTCGATGATTGTGCTGGGTTGGTTAAAAATGATGCCTATTAAATTAAACACTTTTGTGCGCAATCGTGTGGCAGAAATTTTAGATATAACCAGTCCCCACACTTGGAGACATGTACCAACCCTTGAAAATCCCGCAGATCTAATATCACGTGGAGTGGAAGCTTCTGCTATACCATCGCTTGATTTGTGGTGGTTCGGTCCATCCTTTTTACAAAAGGACAGTACTACATGGCCTTCTAGTTGTAGAGAATTGGAAACAATACCTGAAATTAGTTCAAATAATTCTCTTCATGTTAGCCATTTTGATATTACGTCGGCCATGGGCTTAGTTTCATTTGAACGTTTCTCAAATTTTATGAGGCTACAACGTGCTATTGGTTATGTATTTCGTTTTGTAAATGCATGCAGGAAGCGTCCTATAACTCCTTATCTATCTACTGATGAATTACGAAATTCTTTAAATTTCATTATAATTCAGTCGCAACGGGAGTCATTTCCCGAATACAACTTATTATTAAATAATAAAAAAATACCTATTAAAAATCAACTATTAAAATTAAATATTTTTCTCGATGAAAATAAAATTATCCGCGTAGGTGGCAGATTACATAATTCTGAATTTTCATTTGAGAAAAAGCATCCAGTTTTGTTACAGTCCACTCATCACTTTGTTAAACTTTTATTTAGGTATGAGCATCAAAGGTTACTGCATGCAGGTCCTCAGTTATTATTAGCTACTGTTAGGGAGACATACTGGCCTTTAGGTGGTCGGAACTTAGCTAGGGCCTGTTATCGTCAGTGCGTTCGATGCCGACGTCTAAAGGGGGAAACCGCTATTCCTCAAATGGGTAATCTGCCATCAAGCCGACTCTCACCAGCAGATTTCCCATTTCAAAACGTTGGGGTTGATTATGCGGGCCCTTTGTCTGCTGCTAGTCGTCAAGGTCGTGGATGCAGGTTATTAAAGGTATATATTGTTATTTTTGTATGCTTCACGACTAAAGCCATTCATCTAGAGCTTGTGGGCGATTTAGCTAGCAGTAATTATCTACAGGCTTTGCGTAGATTTATTTCACGACGAGGAAAGCCTCTAAATATTTATTCTGACAATGGAACATCATTCGTCGGAGCTTATAATGATATTTCCAATTTTTTAAAGCGTAGTTGTGACTCCTTGGCTGAAAGTGCGGCTCATGAAGGAATTAAGTTTCACTTTATTCCTGCTTATGCTCCGCATTTTGGTGGTCTTTGGGAGGCGGGTGTCAAATCGACCAAACATCATTTAGTTCGAGTGTTGGGCAATTGTAATCTGACGTATGAGGAATTAAATTCAACGTTAATACAAATCGAAGCAATTTTAAATTCTCGGCCGCTTACTCCGTTGTCATCGAACTCCGAAGATTTGTTACCTCTCACTCCCGGTCATTTTTTTATTGGAAGGCCACTCATTTCACTACCAGTTAAGGATCTGCGTGACTACTCCAACCATCATCTGACACGCCATCAACGGATCGAGCAACTTCGGCAACACTTTTGGGCAAGATGGAGTAAGGAATACATTTCCGAGCTTCAGCAGCGAGTCAAATGGCGAGCTTGCAAGGACTCCTTAAAACTCAACTCCCTTGTCGTCATTAAGGATGACAATTTGCCACCGCTTAAATGGAAGATGGGTCGTGTCATCGCTCTCTATCCCGGTAATGACAGCATTTGCAGAGTTGCTGATGTTAAAACTGCGACCGGAATTGTAAGAAGAGCCTTTCCAAAAATTTGTCCCATACTGGAAGCTTCTGGTTGAAAGGCAAGCTTTCAACGGCCGGGGGCATGTTGAAGCAGCTACCTAAAAAATTTAATATTTAATTAGCTTAAGTCTTGGTATAAGTTATTAATAAGTGCCTGCATAAAATACCGTGCAACCATTGTAGGACATTCTTAGTTTTGCTTTTACAATTGGTCAGGCGCTCTTTTTTATTGTATGTTAGTTCACAATTAAACGTTGTTACGTACCGTTGGTCATTTGGAGTTTTAATTTAAATCCACAAGTTCCTGGTTAAATCCTCCAAAATTATACAAACATCAAGCAATAATTGCATTGTATAGCGAAAAAAAAGCATTCTTTACAAAATTTATCAACGACAACTCAAATGACTCGAGGTCTCTATGGCAAAATTTAAAAAAGCACGTGTTGCCATCGAGTAGTGGTGACAGCATGCTTCTGGAACCATTTGATGACCCGAACCAGATAAATGCAGCATTTCTCGACGTTCTTGACTTATTTTGAGTTTAATAGATACGATTCTGCAAAGTTTTCCCTTAAACCAACAGACTCGGAAACTATTTTTAAAATTATTAAAACTATAACGACGAACGCTCAAGGGATTGACGGTATATCTAAAGATATGCTAACTTTGACTCTACCTCAGTCACTGACAGCGATAACTAATATTGTTAATAAATCAATAAACACGAATAAGTTTCCGGATCTGTGGCGTAGTGCGATTGTGCGGCCGCTACCTAAAAATAATAACCCAGTAAGTTACAAGGATCTGCGTCCAATAAGCATATTGCCTTGCTTGTCTAAGGTGTTGGAGAGGGTAGTGTACATGCAGATGGTCAACTTTCTGGAAACAAACGGAATTCTTCCAGAATTGCAGTCGGGTTTTAGAAGGAGTCGAGGAACGGCGACGGCCTTAGCTGATGTAGTCAATAATATTCTCGAGGCACGTGATCGTGGGGAGGGAACAGTATTAATGTTGCTCGATTTTTCCCGCGCTTTTGATAGTATAAATATTTCTTTATTGTCCCCTTTAGCATTTTCCCATTTTCGGCATAAGACACCATTTTGTATCAGCAGACTGTCCCACTGTGCCCAGTAACTTTTTGTGACTGTACTCAATGACGCAACATCACTCCATGTTGGTTTAGAGGCACCAGCTTTCATCCACTCGAGGATCGGTTTGATATCAGAGTCTTTTTCCTGTGCCTGCTGTAAGTTTTCTTTCCATTCGTCGCTAAGGTCAGTTTTCAGCATCCTCACGGGCACTGCTTCTTTAGCCTCTTGTCTGGAACAATGTTTGCACGTCTCTGGACAAGGTCTTCGTGACAACGCATCTGCGTTACCGTGAGATCTGCCACTACGATGTTCAATTACGAAGTCGAATTCTTGTAGTAGCTCAATCCACCTGGCTACTTGTCCTTCCGGGTTCTTAAACTGCAATAGCCACTTTAGTGCAGCATGGTCCGTGCGCAGGTAAAATTTCCTTCCCAATAAATACTTGCTGAAATGTTGCAACGTCTTGACTATTGCGAGCAGTTCTCTTCTAGTGACGCAGTAGTTTCTGGTTTTGACAATGATTTACTGAAGTAGGCTATCACAACCTCCTGATCTCCTTTTTTCTGTGACAACACTCCACCAATTCCAGTATTACTTGCGTCTGTGTCCACGATGAATTCATTTTCAGTGTCCGGGTAGCCCAATATAGGTGTATTGCATAGACGGTCCTTTAAAACTAGTTATAAAATAAAATAACTACTTAAATGAACTGATTTCGGCTACAATTCAACTAAACAAAACTTAAAATCTGTGCACCTAATGTTGGTATACCCGCGCAACATTTATAATCAGAAAAATTGTGCGAACGCGTAAGCGACGACGAATTCCGCGAACATAAGACCTTTTGGTCGTGAATTGGGATTTGAGACAGTGACGACCATGCATTAGTGAGCCTTTATTAGTGTGCCGCAGCTATCGTGAGCCTTTATTTGTGTGAACTTTTGAGGATAAGTTATTATTTATATCTTTTATCAACTTTGCTCAGAATGAGTGAATCAAAGGTTGTATGGGGATGTTGTACCCAGGTAAACCGTGGTGGAAGTACTCTTCAATGTACAGTTTGTGAAAAAGCTTTTCATCATGAATGTTTGGAACTGGAGCCCTCAAGTGAATTATCACCGTGGTCTTGCCAATCTTGTGTAGACAAAAACAAGAATAGGGGGTCAATACCTACTCGATTTAAAACAAATGTTACTGTACGTTCCAGCAAGAGACCGGCACTACAATCCCCACCAAATACATCAAATCCACTGGTTATTGAGCACTATGATAGTGCGAACACTCTCCTCAATAACCAGGACGACCGAGGACGTGATAAAATCACAAATGGAGTCCATGGTGGAAAAGTTTACGATGAATATGCGTGCGCTATTAAATCAAGAACTAAGCGTCATGCGGGAAGATATTGAGCCTCCAGTAAAATATCATATGTTGGAGCACTTTCTGGACAACTATAATATAGTGTCGGATAAGAAAGATTCACACACTATTTTAATAGGGGATTTTAATTTAAGTAGCATAGACTGGCAGTTAAACGGTGGAATTCCTGACAGGGTCGCGGCATCAGGTTTTCATTGCTGCACGTGAAAGGTTCGGCATTTCAAACTGCTGGACGAAACAGGGTTATATTCATGTCTTGGCTCCTGATGGAACCCGTCATCGTTTGGTCAACTTCGTCGAGCTGAACACAATCGCTGTGCCTAAACCAGATACCGAAAAAGTGGCCCCTGTAGGTGATAAACCACGGAGACAACGTGCAGCCAAAAAGTAATCCCATAATGGCAGAACACTATAAATACAGGTTGCAACGTTCGGGTAACAAATTCATCTTTCAGTAGGTAGGTATTTATTATGTATTTCTCTTCTACACGTATGCCGTATCTGATAATATTTTTCTACCCTGTTCTTTTCTACTTTATATTTATAACTAAAACCTGTAATAGCTGCGTTTTTCCTGAAATAAAACGCATATTAAATTACTTACCTAAATTCGAAGCTTAATTGATTGAGATAGCACTTCCGTTTCCGCTTATTTCCCTTCTCTTTCTACCCTTTTATATGCCTCTCTTTCGCACATCCTCCCCCCTGTTTTCCCTCACCACCAGGTCGGGCTCGTCGCGATCGGTGCGCGAGCGTCTTGTTTATTGCGTTGAAAATCAACAGGCAGAAAATTTAGGTAAGTAATTTAATATGCGTTATATTTCAGTAAAAACGCAGCTATTAAATCACTTGACCGTAAATTCAAAGCTTAATTGATTGAGACGTGTTTGTTATCGCCTGGTGGTGAAGAACGCCAATGTGCGCCAATCAAGAATAGTACTTTGGAGAAGAACGTATATTTAAAAAATAAACAATATATCGGATGTGCATAAATAAACTTTTATTGATTCACAGAAAAACAATTCATAAAAATTAGGTACTAAAAATGAGTAGGTAAGTATCCACTAAAGATACTAATTACCGGAAGCATTTTGGTACTTGTAAGCCTAAACAATTTCTTCCTTACGGATTTACAAACTCAATTTATAATCATTTCATAGGATTGAATAAATTAACAATGGAGCCGGGATTAGACGTAGCTGGCAGAACCTGCCGTTTATAAAATTTTCTGAAGGTATTTTCTGCTCTCCAATTACCTCTAGCCAAAATGTTATCAATAGGAAGATTTTCGGACCAGTTTTTGGATGTAACTGCAGACCGGAAACTACCGGGGGTCGCTAATATATTAGCTTCTAACAAAAGAGATCGAATCCAACCTGCTATCACTGCCCGTGAAGCAGGTCTAGCTTGACCTCTAATATTCATAAATAAATGATTACATGTAGCCAATCTTCGTCGATCCTTGACGATGTCAATAGTTCGGAGTATCCAAGACACAGGATCCAGATTAACATTTTCTGGGTTTTTTAGTAGTTTCCAACCCGATTGCCTATAGGTTGTAGAATCGGTTTTAGATCCAAAAACCGGCCAAAAGATTACATACTCCTTAGATTCAATCAAGTGTTCTGAATCAATATTAAGAAGAGTTAAGTCGTGTATTCGCCTACCCGAACAAAGAAGTAATAAAGCGGCGGTATGTCTAGAGGTTGCAAAGATATTGTTTGAATCAATCGAAATATTTGCCAAATAGGATACAAGATCGTCAATATTCCAAACAGGGGGTTTACTTGCTACCGGCTGTTTGAGACCAATCGATTTTAAAATATGCTTTACTAGTGTATGGGAACTTAAAGTTCCAGGTGAATCTGCATTACATAATGTGGATTTATGTAAAAGTATAGTATTGTATGATAATTTGTCAATTAAAAATGAGTCTGCCAAAAACTGTGCCAATACTGAACCTTCTGGATTAATTGGGTTAATTCTATGGTCCTTTGTCCATTTTAACCATCGTGCCCAAGCAATTTTATAGGTCTTACGAGTCGATTGCCGCCAAGATGATTGCAATAAATTGATTTGGTCTAAATTCCAGTTTAATAAGTTTTGACCCCACCCCCACATTTCCATACCTCTAAGGTTATATCATGGACTTTGGGAGGTGGAATCGAGCGAGACATAGTTGGCAACGACATGTGCTGTTTTCGATGCAAAAAGGTCTATTACAGGGATCCCGAATTTTCTGAATATCATTTCTGTGCAATGGGGTACCAAGTGCCATTCCACAGAAATTCGATTGCGAGGAAGGCGATCGGCGAGGACGTTCAATTTGCCTGGTAGGTGAAAGACTTTTAGAACGATATTGTGTTTGCCCAGTACTTCGAACACCTCTCTTTTTATGTTCATTAAAGGTTTGGATACTGTCCCCCCTTCGTTGCGCTGATAAGCAACTACAGTTTTGTTGTCACACTGTACAAGTACTGTAGAACATTTTAGGACTAGACAATGGTTTTGTAAGACTTTTAAAATTGCCAGCATTTCTTTCTGGTTGCAATGCAACCGAGTTTCGTACTTGTTCCATTGTCCTGACAGTGACCAGCTGTCCAATTGTGCACCCCAAGCTAGATCTGTGGCGTCTGTTGTTAGGAAATGACTTGGTGGTGCAATGTGAATCGGTGACGAAGCCTTGTAATTTTGTAGCCACCATTTCAAATTCCTTTGTGCTTCTGTCGGTAAAATATGCACTTCCTTTGATGATTTTGGGATTGAATTTAGGAAGTCTAGTAAGCTCCGATAATTTAGCCTGCCTTTGGGAACTGCAAAACTGGCAAAAATTAGGAGGCCCACAAGACTTTGGAGATTTTTTAGAACGACTTTGTTGTCCTCAAGAATCCGTAAGAGCTTGGTCAATAGACTGCGATACTTTTCTGGCGGAAGTCTTTTCTGGTTGAGCCAAGGATCCCAATGAATACCCAGATATACTAAATTCGTTTGAGGACTGAGTTCCGATTTTTGAAATTGACTTGCCAACCTAGGTACTGTAGTCTCTTTATTACCAACTATGTCCGTGCTCTGAGAATGTTCATATTTTCATGGGCTATCAAAAAGTCGTCTAAATAAACAACGATGCGAATGCCTTCTTCTCGCAATGTTTGAGCAATCCAATTGGTCAGGGACGCGAATATCTTTGGGGCTGTACTTGGTCCAAATAGGAGGCATGTCATTTGAAGTAATTCACTGTCGTAAATTAGTCTCAGGAACCGTCTCTGAGACTTGGAAATGGCCAAATAAAAATAGGCTTGGGAAAGGTCTATTTTGCAAAGCCAATCCCGGGGTTGCAGAAAATCTGGTATCCGAAAAATGTTTATAAGTTTGAAACGGTCTGTGAGAACAAACTTGTTCAGGGCTTTTAAATTGAAAATTGGTCGAAAGGTACCGTCGTTTTTCGGTACGAGGAATATTGTTGATAAAAAACTTGGGAGTGAATCCGCAAGCTCGAGGACACCTTGCAATTTCATTTGATTTATGTGAACGGACATTTCTGGCGAAATTGGAATGGCGAAAGTACTCTTTGTTACATTTGGTACAATTAATGGAGGCTTTTAACGCGGCCGCGACGGAATGGAATTCGATAACCTCTCAGTATTTTGGTGAGTAATTTCGGAGCTCGCAGGTTTTCCCAACGGTGGACAAAGCGTGTCAACTGGCCGGCCCTGAACTCTGTGTCCGAGGGACTCGAGTCAGTTCTTTCGTTTTTTGAAATTGTCGTTTTTGGAGGCACCAGCGGATGCACTCTGATTTCTGGTGCTTTTGAATTGTTCATTGACTGATCGGTTTTGGCGTCCAGCTCTTGGTCGAAAGGAACTTCTAGCGTTCGATGTCCCTCGCCGATTATAGCCGTTGCCAACATATCCCTGAGGATAATGATAATAATGACTCCCCTGCGGAGGAGCATTATGCGTTGTATGTGTATATTGCGCATGACAACATCCAGGTACAGTACCCTGCGAGAGTCCATTGTAACAGACCGCCCCCTGCGGAGGGCGGTTGCTAGATACAGCTTTACTAGACCCAGCTTGCTTTCTTAACGCCACCAATTTTCTTGAGAGCCGCTGTAAAAGAGTCGGCATTAAAAAGATTTTGACATGATGGTGGTATTTTACGTAAAGAGGTTTTATAAGGGCGTCTCGTATGAATTTTGTTATACCGTCACGTCTCATCTGAATTATTTCAGTCCTATGACCGCATAATAATAGGGAATATGCACTGATTTTTTTTATATTTTTTTAAGATAGCTTATATCGTTTTATTACTGTTAAATAATATTCAGCACCAAAAATGTAAAATGTAGTATATATATATTTTTTTTTTTTAAATTTTAAACTTTTTAGGCGTTTTAAACGCCCGCCATTATGGCGCGCTTGGCGCGTGACGTCAAAGTCTATATACCCTTCACATAACCGCTGTCAGTCATTTTGTCACAAAGTTTTATCTCACAGAATAAGTGTAACAATTTGATATTGAACAATGATAATTAATACAATTTCAGAACTTCACAGTCGTTACGAACAGAACAAGCGCTTTTGACAGTGACATACACATAGACTTTGACGTCACACTCGACTGACGCCATTGGTCAAATCGTCTGACCAATAACGCTCCGTTTCAACCGCTCTGAATTTCCCACATTTTTTTGCACTTTTCAATAATTATTTTCACATCGAAAAAGAAATAAAATCAGGAAATATTGATAGAGACGTAATGAGGATTCAAAATAGTACCCCAAAAAAAAAATATTACCCTCATCTGTTTCAAATGCATATTGCCTATTGCAAAAGATCGCATGAAACTTTATGTACACAAAACAAAACAGATCGGTTTACAGGGCACACCAACGTAGATGTTGTTGTGCGTATACTCAACGCGTTATTACTAGTGGTGGTAAAAACGGCTACTTTTCGATAATGAATTATACTGTTATGTTATTTCTCAACAGCTGTTATTGTTAACTGTTGTTGTTTTTCTGTTGGGTTGCGTCGAAACTACGACGTAAATATTCGGCGGTTAGTCAAAAGTTTTGTCTCAAAACACAACTTTGTTTACGACAAATGTTAGTGTTGATGACATTGACAAATGTCAACTGTCAAAACTAAAAAGCCCACATTCCATTCCATCGGTTCCATAGATATTGCATACCACAGACAATTTAAGCGCTCTACATACGTGCCAAAGATTTTTAGTTGATTGATGTGACCACCATGACAAAGTTTTATTAAAGCGGATCGTTCAGCTGAGCCCGCGAAATTCAAATTTCAAGTGATTTTTCGCTGTTTGTAGGTCTATAACAAGTTCTAGATTCATGACAGCATTCATGACATGAATGTTCAACATTCACAACTGAGAACTAAAACCTTTACCTATAGATCCTTATCAAGCTAAAAACTTGCCAAAAACTGTGAAAACTTGTCAAAATTGACACTTTACACGGTAAAGGTTTTAGTTCTCAGTTGTGAATGTTGTCTATTTAATGTCGCGATTACTACTGTCATGAATCTAGAACTTGTTATAGACCTACAAACAGCGAAAAATCACATGAAATTTGAATTTGGCGGGTTCGGGTGAACGATCCACCTTAAATATGAATATATTTTTAAGAAATGATAAAACATGAACATGTATTGAATGACGAAAAGAAATAAGTCAAATATGATATTGTTGCAGATAAGAATTTTCATTGACGCGTATTTTAAAGTTCATTGTATGTACATGATTTAATTATTTACATTCTTTACTCTTTATACGAGCTGGTTATTTTACTATATACATTTTTGCGTTGGGATTTAAGAACATGATTTGCTCAATATACCTACTTATATATTCTTAGAACTCAATATAGTTAGAAATAATATGAATAACTTTTCTACGAAAAAGTATTTTTATAATAGTTATACGTAGCTTTTTAGTCTCACAATAAATTTTTTCAAAATAGTTCCAGCCCTAATTTTCGGCATATTTTTAAATGTTTTACTTATCCTAAAACTAAACTATACCTAAACTAAACCTATCTACACAAGTCACCAATAATACATACTTTATAAATATTTACTTAACACGATTACACGACCGGTGACAATTTGACAATAACAATAATAGTCAAACAAAGTACGCAAATCGCGACGAACAAAACAGCTATCGAACAGCACTGAGCACGATGAATACCAATCTGTTACTGACGACGTGATGACAACGACGACAACATGACGTGTTGTCCTGTAATGTAAATGTAACCCTGTTAGTAAATAATGATAATTCGTAAAAAAAAAATCGACCTTATTTTGACTTCGTAAAGCTTATATTCGTAAAACACATTTGACTGAATGACAACGAATAGCAATAGCGTTGGTCACTTCGAAAAGAAAATGAACCTTAACATCATGTAGCGTAAGGTCATTATCGTACGCGATGCGCGCGCAGCGCGATCGTGGAAATGGAATGGCATGGCGGCTCGTTATTTGACAGCGTGTAATTGACGACGTAATGACAACGACAAGTTGTGTTGTCCTATAACCCTATTATGAAATAATGATAGTTCTTAAAAAAAATTCGACCTTATTTCCATGCCGTAAAGCTTATATTCGTAAAACACATTTGACTGAATGACAACGAATAGCAGTAGCGTTGGTCACTTCGAAAAGAAAATGAACCTTAACATCATCTAGCGTAAGGTCATTATCGTACGCGATGCGCGCGCAGCGCGATCGTGGAAATGGAATGGCATGGCGGCTCATTATTTGACAGCGCGTAATTGACGACGTGATGACAACGACAAGTTGTGTTGTCCTGTAACCCTGTTATTAAATAATGATAGTTCGTTAAAAAAAAATCGACCTTATTTCCATGTCGTAAAGCTTATATTCGTAAAACACATTTGACTGAATGACAACGGATAGCAATAGCGTTGGTCACTTCGAAAAGAAAATGAACCTTATCATGATGTAGCGTAAGGACATTATCGTACGCGATGCGAGCGCAGCGCGATCGTGGAAATGGAATGGCATGGCGGATTGTTATCTGACAGCGTGTTATTGATAATTTCTATAATGCATTAAACATTGCGGAAGAAAAGTGCAATGCGTAATTTGTTGTTGTAATAATGACCATCACTGGTTATTAATTCGCCTATTTACTAGTGTTAGCTTTACAATAACCCGTTGTCCACGCACACACTTGCAATTTCTTGTTGCTTCACATTATATATGAAACAAAGAATATGAAGCATAAATTCAAAGGTATTATCAACTGATACCGTGGCATAGGTGTATATGCAAGCAGCTGGTGTGACATTAGTCTTATGATCAAATCACGCCGCGCTAACTTTTTGCATTATTATCATTATTTTTTTTCGTTTTGTTGAATTTTTATTTTTGTTATTTACCTGATAATAAGAACATTATTCCAGAAAAAATGATATATGGAAGAAAATAATAAACAATGTGTAATATGATAACAACAATATTTATTGACATGGTTTTTTTAAATTATAAATACAAATTATAAAGTATGGTTCATGACAAATATTCTAAGTGGGACAAGAATTCACTTTGTTTTTCATATTCAAGAGGGTAATTTATTTATTAATGATATGAATAAACATGTTAGTAAGTTAGATAATAAGATACTGGCTATCCTAAATTGTAATTTCACTAACAATAACATCAATCATGTAATACAAATTACCCCCTGATATTTTTAATAGCCGATTGGTGCGCCATCACTATCTATTACTTGTTGCAAACGTGTCCTCATGCTAGCAACCATATTCCAGCACAAATCAGAGCCACGAAACGATTCCCATGACGAGGTAACGACATCGTCTAAATTAAATTTGGACCTGACTTCAGATGAGTCCCAGTTTAGCACCATGTGACCCCTTAGGTTTTCAATGGGGTTCAGGTCAAGACTTTTTGATGGCCATTCAATAACAGTAAAGTTTTCTTGCACGTTTAACCAACTTTGCACGAGTCGCGCGCGATGCACAGCGCAGTTATCATGCACGAAGTAAATGTGTTCTTGCGGGTATGCAACACGCACAGTTGGTAGCATCACGTTTTGTAAAACATCCAAGTAACCTTGACTGGTATTGCGACCCCCTACCTGCACTAATTCACCGGGACCCATTGATGACATCCATCCCCAATAACCTAACGTAATGCGGCCACTAGACCTGCATGGAATAATATTTTTTTTGTTATAGCGTTCACCATCTTTTCGCCATAATATTTTACGACCGTCCTTGTCCGACTTAAAACATTTTTCATCGCTAAATATAACTATATTATTGCACCAATCAAAATCCAAATATTCTCTTGCGAAGCGAACCCGGATTTGCATGTGAATATCAGACAGTAATATTTTCTTGGCTGGCCTACGACATTTCACACCAGCTGCACGCAAGTGGTTCCGCACAGTTTGTAACGTCACGTCATGTTTAGTCGCCGTGGAACGAGTAGTGAGGAAGGGCTCAGCCAAATGCGTAGCAACTATATCACGGTGCCGTGCATTGGTATCTGTATATGCAAATCCAGCCTTTGGTCCCGGTCGGCAAGGATCAATGCTTCCCGAATCTGCATAACGATGGACCCACAATTGCACAGTTCTTCTCTGTGAACAATAATTAAATATTGTTACATAAAACATCAATAAACAAGATGTGTATTATTGAAACATAATAAACTTCTAAACGTAATAATAATATTTTGTTACTCACCGATATCTTTAAACGCCTCGCAATTTCACTAATTGAAACGTTTTGCTCATGCAAAATAATTATCTCAGCTCTTAAAAGTGTAGTTAAGTGATTCATATTGATTCACAAATAATAGCACTTCTCAAAATACGCAGGGTATAATGTCTAAAAACGTAACAAAAGCTCGATGTCAATAGCATTATGACGATGAAATTAAACCACTAACATATTATGATTTGTCATTTTTAGAGGGTAGATCATTAATATAATCCAAACCAAATATAAAGAAGACTTGCTAATACTATACAATGAATTGAACAAACAAATGTAAAATATTTTTTAAAACATACAAAAAGTTGAGCCGTTGGTAATAAGATTCGATCTTACGGTGCCGGCGACAAGAAGTATTGTTCGCACGCTCAACTAATGCGCCACAGTGGAGTCTGATTCATTAGCTAAATTTATGCATCATATTCCCTGCAACTTTAAAATGACAAGAAATTGCAAATGTGTGCGTGGACAACGGGTTATTGTAAAGCTAACACTAGTAAATAGGCGAAGTAATGAACGCATTGAGATTACGCACACCAACATCTACGTTGGTGTGCCCTGTAAACCGATCTGTTTTGTTTTGTGTACTATCAGCCAACTCCATATCTATCCATTTTGAAAACAAAATCCCGTGCACACGGTGGTGTTGGCTTTAAGGAATTAAATAATATAAATAAATATGACGGGATAAAATCCATAAATACGTTTTATTTCAATATCTTTTTTTGTTTATACGATTAGAGATACGATTTCGACTTCATAAAAAGGACGATGCTATTTGGTTGATACGCGTAGATAAGCACTGGAATAGCAGCCGAGGTTGTAAGCAAATATAGCCCTTACGGTAGCTAGATATGGCGTTGGCCGATAGTACATCACCGTTTAAAAATAATTCAATAACCTTTTCTTGTAAATTGTCAAAACTCAAATTTTGTTCATCTTTTGCCCATGTTAAGAAACTCTTTATGGTTTCCTGTAGACCCTCTTTAAGTTTTAATAAACAGAAGGTTTGAGCAGCATAAGCTTTATCAGCCTGAGCTAAATATCGTGTTGAATCATAAGCTTTAATTTCCTCATTAACCTCTAACTCTACGAAACCCGAAAAATGACTATATATTTTTTGAGTGTCAGCATAACGAACTTCAGACCATTCACTATTGTTAAAATGCTGAATGCTATTGAGAATAGTTAAAAAATCATTAGGGACCTTAGGAACAGACGGTTCCTTAAGTTTAGTCTGAATAGCAAAAGTAATACGAGGCTCTTTTATTGGTTCACTACTGCCCGCGGTTACGTCACAAATCATCAAATACATTATCGTCTCAAAATAATTCGCGGCTTTCATTTAAATCTATGCATGATTCATTACAAAATTCAAGAGCATTGTAGGTGGAATTTCGTGTGTTATTATTATGTGCAAGTAAATCACCAAGTTGACCCACTTCCTTGGATAGTTTATCCACCTTATGCCCTGAGCGTCGAGAACGTTTCGATTTCTTATGACGGTGGCGCCGTGGATGTCTCCGTTTGCGAGCCGCTGAGTTATTTGAACTACTAGAGCTCGAGGAGGTGCTAGAGCTGCTCGATGAGCTGCTACTGAACGATCTTCGGCGAAATGGGCCTGGAGCCCCTGATACTTCACCAATACCGACTTCGGAAGATATAGTCTTATTTTCCATTTCCTAATACAAAATAAAACCGCAACTATAGGTACTTATCGAAAGTACGAGTAAATATAACCCTGTTGAAAGTAACTTGTAATCGAAAACAAGATGATCAAATTACAAAATAATAAATTTTTAGGGTAGAACTATTACTCATTGTCAACACGAATAAAAAACTTTAGAAAATCCACATATCTTTTGAATTATGATAAAAAAGATAAATATGTGGGTATAAACGAACAGTATAACTTAAGGAAGAAAATAACAAAAAATAATTGTATAAACACTCACGTGTATGATAAATGATCACTGCTTTCCTTGGTTATCAATCACACACCGTATTGAAATTTGAAATAGGTAAAAATAGAACTTTGAACACTTTAGATGTATTTTTAGGGAAATGTAAGATGGTTCGTGGTAGAACCGTAAGCAGCGGAAAATAGAACGCCAATGACCAAGACGCTCGCGCACCGATCGCGACGAGCCCGACCTGGTGGTGAGGAAAAAAAGGGGGGAGGATTTGCGAAAGAGAGGCATATAAAAGGGTAGAAAGAGAAGGGAAATAAGCGGAAACGGAAGTGCTATCTCAATCAAGCTAAGCTAAGCTAAGCTTCGAATTTACGGTCAAGTGATTTAATTATTTATTTTATGAACTGAAATGTTGGTGGATTAAATTATTTGCGACACTCACTGACATGTTGACAATTTAATAGCACTGTCAAATTGACATTTACATTTGGTAAATGTCAATAGAGTTTTGTTGCTGTGTTTGCATGACTTTGTGCATACAGGTCTGTTGACCCAGAAACTTTAAGTATTTGGATTTGCCGTTATAGCACTTTGTGTGCAGCTGTTTTAGCACGCGTCATGCGTGTGTTGCCCGGACGTTGCAAGATGTGTATTTTGCAGTGATTGTAGTTTTTGTAGTGGTGATGAATTTATTATTTTTGAATTAACATACCATCATCACGCCTGTATTCCCCGAAGGGTTAGGCAGAGGCGTACTTAATGTACACCCACAGTTCGCCGGTATGTTTAGGTCCCATGTTATAGGGGCGAGCCTATAGCCATTCACCGGGCACAAATCCAGACTCCGAGCTGCTACTGAGTATTTCATAGAAAAACTCAATAACACTGCTCGACCTGGGGATCGAACCCAGGACCTCTAGTGTAGCAGTCGCGCTTGGGACCACTAGACCAATGAGGCAGTCTGGCAGTTTTTGAATTAAGTACTTAAAATAACACAACTGGCAGGTGGACATAACTTTTTACTTTTTACTTAGTCTACATATATACCTATATATATACAGGATGTTTGGTGCATCGTGTGCCAAATTGAAATGGTCGACTGAAGGGGTCATCTGCTAGCCTTTCAGACCCCTTAACACCCCTCATGCCCTGTGGATTTTTTTTATCGACTTTTTATTGTTTTACTAAAAAAAGACCCAAATTTTACATTCAAATACAAATTAAAAAAAATGTATAAAGCGTAGACTCTGAATTTTAATTTTATTTCGATGTGTATTGTTTAAGAGTACTTTTAAATACAAAATTAGAGACATTAGTCACCTAGTTTTTTTTTTATTCACTCGCAAAGATAAAACTTAAATTAAAGCTGTGCATGTTACACCTGTTTATATGGCTACAAAAAAAAACCAAAAGCGACCGGGTTCTTCCAACTCCCTCATTAATTCTCCAGTCTATCCTCTTGCTAATGATGTGCCACATTCCATAAAAATCTTTTAACAACTTTGTGAATTCCCTAGAATTGTGAATCAAGTCACATAAGACTACATTCCAAATTCTAATAAAAAAAAAAATATTGCGTAACTGTTACTTGAGAAAGAGGTAAAATTTGTTTTCTCACTCTTGCGCAGTAAAATCTATCTTCTATCTCTTTCTTGCATACCTTAAATCAGTTTCAACAAATCACGCACTGCCGCTCCGTCATTTTTTAGTCGAGACATCACTGCCTCTGCTACCTAACGTGTGTGCTAGTTCACCGTACTCCGCGATTCTTTAATTTTGTTACTTTGTTATCGTTGAGTTTTGTTGGTTCTTGTTACGTTTTTTTTAACTTTTTATAATAAAACTCACCCAGAACAACGTAATGATTTATTTATGGTTTGAAATAGGAACATATAACATTAAATACAACTTACCCAATATAATGAAACTCCTCAGTTCACGCAATACAATACTCTTTTTATTATTTAAATTGTAGAATTAAATAATTTATATTAAAGGAGAACCCTGAGAGTTGAGAGACAGTCCAGACCAGACTATTTTTGCGTCCAACTCCGAGAAGCTCCAACCAAGAAGTGACCGTTAAAATTCGCAACTCGCCATGACGTTAACTGACAATATTTAAAAAATGTCATTTGACTTACGTCACAAGACAGACAAGGAGATTCGGTGTTGCAAGCACAAATAATCGATTCTTCCGATTTATCGAATACAAAACAGATTTGAAATCTACATTTACAGTATAATTATTCTAAACCTAACACTCGTCCATCCTGACTGTGTGTATGTCCTCATACACAGAATCAAGGAGAGGACTATGAATTAATTAACACTCGGCTGTTAATACAATGTATAATAAAAATAAAATATAAAATTAAAACAACATTTGGAGTCCACTAAGCTTCTCCAACTTTTGGAGTTCCTCGAGCTTCTCCAACTTTTGGAGTTCCTCGAGCTTCTCCAACTTTTGGAGTTCCTCAAGCTTCTCCAACTTTTGGAGTTCCTCAAGCTTCTCCAACTTTTGGAGTTCCTCAAGCTTCTCCAACTTTTGGAGTTCCTCAAGCTTCTCCAACTTTGGAGTTCCTCAAGCTTCTCCAACTTTTGGAGTTCCTTGAGCTTCTCCAACTTTTGGAGTTCCCTAAGCTTCTCCAACTTTTGGAGTTCGCTAAACATCTCCACCTTTTGGAGCCTGCTGAACTACTCCAACTTTTGGAGCTTACAGTTACAATACAATTTTGCAATAATACAAATCTAATTAGGAAAATTTGAAAGGAGTAACATTTCACAAATCTTAGCAATCGTAATCTTCACTCTTATCTTTAATTGTTTCATCATCATCAGTACTACTATCATTAAGCTCCAAAGCAGCTAGATGAACCCATGGCAACATTCGACTAGCAGCTACTACCGTCTTAAGTTTGTTTTTTGTGCTACTTAATCCGGGAATCACGGCTAGCTCATATCGGTCATTTCCGAGTGAAGCAACGACGCGATAGGGACCTACGTAAGCCGGGAGAAGCTTCTTGCTTTTGCCATCATTATCAAACGATGTCTTCGTAATCTTTACTAAATCTCCTACAACGTATGTACGAGCTGGGCGCCTACCCCTATCATAGCGATACTTTTGTTTCGCCTGTTCATCATCGATCTTATCCTTTACCTGCTCGCGTATAGTTGTGAGATCGGTCTCGTCCCTAGTTGTTTGGCGAATTTCATTTAAACGAGGGTCTATCTCACTATTCATGCGAGTACCGAACATAATTTCCGCAGGAGTTCTCCCTGTCGTTTTCTGTAGGGTGTTGTTTAGACCCCATTGTACCCTACCGACCTTAGTATCCCAATCTCTCTCATCATTCCCGAGATTCTGCGCCGTCAGGGAGTCTAGAATAGTGCGATTGTACCGCTCTACCTGCCCATTTGACTGCGGGCTAGCGACCGCATTCAGTACATGCTTGATACCCTTTTCGGCGCTCTTTGACCTTACAAACGGACCGAGGTGGTCTATGTGAAGAGTGTGAAACGGGATTTCTATTTTGGGAATAGGATGTAATAAGCCCTCGGAACTGGTGGACCTCTTTTTTGAATACGCACATTCAAGACAGGCTTTTACGTATTTCTTTACGAACCTTGACATACGAGGAAACCAATAAGACTTTTTAATACGCTCCAAAGTCTTTTCGATGCCAAGGTGACCTATGTCATCATGGTTAAGACGACAGAGTTGCCATCTTGCCCCCTTTGGAACTACCCAGCGGATATTAGAGGCGTCACCGTCAACGCACTTGTAAAGGCCATTATTCTTAATAAGGTAGTTATCTTTAATGTATTTGAGGCCTTCCGGGTCTAATTTTGTGAGCAAAATGTCTCGTATCCTGTTTAACTCCGAATCACCTAGCTGTAGAGTAAGCAGCCAATCATCAGTATTTATCATCATGACCATTGGATATTGTTCAACTTCATTCGACTCATTTTTATTAGATATCGGATTCCTAGACAAAGCGTCAACATGCGACATTTTGACTCCCGGGCGATATTCAATGGTACAGTCAAATTCCTGCATCATAAGCCACCACCTCGCGATTCGCGGTATCAAATCGCGCTTGGTGAAGGAAAAATACCCTAAATTTCTTTAGAGAACAGATGACTGCCAACGTTTCCAACTCATACGAGTGAAAGTTCTTTTCTTCAGGCGACGTTTGACGGCTATAAAAAGCTACGGGTCTAAACGAGTCTGAACTGGACGAGCGCTGCAAAAGAATTCCTCCGATCCCAACTCTGCTGGCATCGGTATGCAGGTCCGTTTCAGCACATGGGTTGAAGATCCCCAGTACTGGTCTTGCGATCAATTTTTCTTTGAGGGTATTAAATGCCTCTTCTTGCTCACAAGACCACCCCCAGGGAACGTCCTTTTTTAACAATTTACTCAGAGGGTGAGAAATCTGAGCAAAACCGTGGATGAATTTTCGGAAGTAGCTCGCTAAACCTAAAAATTGGCGAACACCATGCTGGTTAGTAGGACAGGGAAAATTTATAACGGACTCTATTTTCTTACTACCAGGTCTGATGCCTGCGGAACTAACTTCGTAGCCTAGATAATCTAGCTTGTCCTTCAAAAATTCACACTTGCTCAAATTTAGCGTCAAGTTAGCCGATTCCAGCAACTTCAATACTTGCTCTAATTTTACCAAACAATCGTCAACGCTCGTACCATACATAAGAAGATCATCCAGATATGCTGTGGCTTTGGTGAACCGCGCAGACCCTAAGACCCTATTCATCATGCGCTGGAAAACTGCTGGCGCGTTTGCTAAACCGAATGGCATACGATTAAATTCGTACTGTCCATCCGGAGTAACGAAAGAAGTAAGAGGTTTCGAGTTTTCGGAGATTGGAACCTGATAGTAGCCGGAAGCCAAATCTAATGATATAAAACAAACCTGTCCGGATAACCTAGCAATTTCGTCTTCTATTATCGGCATAGGGAAACGTTCTTTAATAGTTATAGAGTTTAACATCCTATAGTCAACGCATAGACGGAGCTTACCATCCTTTTTGCGTACTAGTATGATGGGGCTTGCATATTCCGATGTAGACTCTCTTACGATCCCTGCGTCGAGCATCTCATCTACCATCTCTCGAACCTTCTGGCGTTCATTGTGGGATAATCGATATGGACGGTAAACGACTGGTATTTTGCTGTTCAATTCGATGTTCATCTCAATGACGTCAGTGCAACCTAGTTCTTTGAACGAAGAAGCAAAACAATGACTATACCGTTGCAAAAGATTGAATAGCTTATACTTGTCAGCCTCCGTCACTGCCTCTCCAACACGAATCTGGCTTATATCAAGACTATTACAGGAATCTAAAGAAGTTTCGACGTCTGGTTCCATTATTCGATTTACTACCTTAACAACCATTGCTCGGCCTAGATTTAATCCACAAGATAATGAGGATACTGCATCGAGAGGTGTTAAATCAACATATGTCCTACCTTGCTTTACTGTGTACAATCCACCGCTCAAAATACACTGTTGGTGTGGTTTTCCAATTAACTTGCCATCTAACAAAATGTACCCCTCGCATCGGGGCTCTACCGATACTCTCACAGAGGCTTCACCGTTCAATACCACGTCGCTGGGCACAACAACTTTGACCGAGTTATCTTGAATGGTGGGAGTTTGAGAAAACGGCATTTCGTTGTAGGCGTTTGAAAATCTTAAATCGGTGGCAGTTTTGTGCACAACAACGTGGGGTTGCTCGGTGAAAGACTGACCAACTAAAACGGGCACGTCCAAGTATCTGTCGTTAACCACAAGACAAGTAACGAATGCTAGTACATCGTCCACGGAGAGTTCGACATTCACCTTTCCGACGGACTCCACTAGTTCGTTACCAAAACCTTTTAGAATAGAGCTTGCGCCATCATGCTGAAGACCCAATTCCTTTCTGTTAGATTCCGTGATCAGCGAGACTTCACTACCGAAATCTATGAAGGACTCCACGAGCTGACCATTGATTTTAACAGTTTTCATAAATTTTGAATTTGGCCTCGACGCTGTGATTAGCATAGTTTTGCTCGGATCCCCGGCCTTACTCCTATCAGAACCAAGGAAACAATTCTCAGCAATATGGCCTATCTTACTGCATTTGGTACAAGTTTTGAGAGGCTTAGGGCATCTGGAGAACGAATGTCCTTTTTCCTTGCAATTAAAGCATTGGTAATTAAAGGAACCATTAGTTCTATTTGGTGATATAAAGTTTGCTACGTTTAAATCGTTACCAGACCTAAACCTAGGATTAACTACACGTTCGGAACTACCGAGATTATCTTTATTGCTCATCAAATACTGCAGCAATTGATCAGGGTGAGTGCAGCGTAAGGCTAAAGCAGCAGATTTCGCAGTCTTATCACTAATACCGTGAATAACACAGTTAACCGCGCGTTTATCGTAAATTTCGCATTGATTCAAGAGAGCCAACTTGTCATAAAAATAGTTTTCTATGGGTTCATTGTATCTACTTTTCCGCTTCAGCATCTCCTCCAGTATTTGGCCATAATTTTGCTCAAACGGAAATGCACTAAGTAGTTTTTCTTGCCACTCGGCCCAGGTAAACAAAATAGAATTTAAACTTTCGTACCAAGTTTTGGCCAAACCCTGTAGTTTTTGCATCGCGTAATGTATAGTTGTTCTTTCATCCCATCCATATACAGAAGCACACTCGTTAACCTTTTTTATCCATATGTCAATGCGTTGGTTTTTCAGTGACGGGTTAAACTCTGGTAATATATTTTTTGTTTCATTACTCCTATTAATTGGTGTTGCTACTGTTGATGGCTGAGACGTAAGTTGTTTAATAGTACTTAACAAATTTACTATATCATTGGTATTAAAAGAAACGCTATTAGATCTTTCGGGTTCAATTCCTTCACAATCATCAGCGCGCAGACTATTTCGACGGCGATATGGCTTCGCATTATTTGCCGGATGCACAGAAACTTCGCGAGTATGCAGACTATGTCGCCGCTTCGACGATAAACGACTACGTGCTCGGCTTACCTCGTCTTCCATAGCCTTGAGACGCTCGCGCTCTCGTTCCAGTTCTTTTTCCCGCTCACGTAGACTTAGGGAGCTTAGCTCTCGGGAACGCCCACGGCTCTGGCGGCGACTGCGACTTCGAAGACGGCTGCGACTGCGACTGCGTCGTCAGCAGCGGTGACAATGTGAGGCAGACCTCACATTGTCACCGCTACGTGCCGATGTTCTGGTTCCATCTGCTGTGTGGCGGGATTGACCTCTTACAGGCGTTAATAAGCGCCGTGAGCTAGTCTCGTCACCACGTGGCGTGCTCCGAAATTTGTAAAACAAAAACACGAGTTAAGAATGGGGAATTAAATATCTCTGAAACGATGCGTCTGAGCTTAAAACCATTAAAATTTACCCCCCCCTTTTTATAACCCACGAGCTAGGCACAAGATTCCGAATCACATTTTTTTTTTTTTTTGTATACCCTCAATTTCGCTCGATTCATATTTTCGGCGAATGAGACGATTATAAGTTAGGATATACCAAATTGCATGCTATATTACTTGCATAGAATGAGTGTGCAATGAACATCTTGACAAGAAAGAAATAAATTGAAAAGAAAATCATGTGGGTAGCCTCGGACGACTATAACCATGGAACAGGTGCCAATCCCACTTCTGAAATATAATAAAACTCACCCAGAACAACGTAATGATTTATTTATGGTTTGAAATAGGAACATATAACATTAAATACAACTTACCCAATATAATGAAACTCCTCAGTTCACGCAATACAATACTCTTTTTATTATTTAAATTGTAGAATTAAATAATTTATATTAAAGGAGAACCCTGAGAGTTGAGAGACAGTCCAGACCAGACTATTTTTGCGTCCAACTCCGAGAAGCTCCAACCAAGAAGTGACCGTTAAAATTCGCAACTCGCCATGACGTTAACTGACAATATTTAAAAAATGTCATTTGACTTACGTCACAAGACAGACAAGGAGATTCGGTGTTGCAAGCACAAATAATCGATTCTTCCGATTTATCGAATACAAAACAGATTTTAAATCCACATTTACAGTATAATTATTCTAAACCTAACATTTTGTTGTTATTTTAGAGTATTTTGTTATTGCAATGACGACATTCTCTAACGAAGAGTATGCGGACATCATGATGGCTTACAGAGCCGCCAATGATGTCGCTCGTGCAGCGCAACGACTTTACCAGGAACGCTTTCCTGGTAGACGATTACCTGGCCGCAGTCTTCCAAGACACATACCAACGCATACGCGAGACTGGCAGTGTCACTTTTAATAAACCAAGGGGCCATATTGTGCGACATAATGTTGAAGTGGACGAGAGAATACTGGCACTTTTTGAGGAAGACCCTACAAGAAGCATTAGAAATGTGGCATCACATCTTGATCTTTCAATATGGAAAGTGTGGAAAGTCCTTCGTCAAAACGAAAAGCATCCATTCCACTACACTCCGGAGCAAGGTACGTAATTTTAAACTAACTTGTTCACTATTGCAATCTGTTTCACAGTCTTGTAATTTGACCTTTCTTCCACTAGATGCTACTCATCATTTTCCTAACTCAACTCCTTCACTCTTAGATCTCATCCTTGTTTCTTCAGCTCAACATGTTGCTAAGCACGGTCAATGCTCAGCTGACGCTTTCTCTTACCATGATCTTATTTACCTGTCATATAAAGTTCGTCCACCTAAGTCTAAACCTAAGATACTCATGCAGCGCAATTTTGGTGGAATGGACCTTGACGGCCTGCGGGAGGCTGCCGGTAACATCGACTGGTCGTTTCTTAGGTCTGCTGATTCGATTGATGTTAAAGTCGATCACTTTACAACTAATTTGATCCAGCTGTACGACATTTATGCTCCAGTACACCCTGTAAAGATGAAACACTTTCCGGCACCATGGCTAACGCATGACATTAGAGCTTTAATGCAGAAAAAAGCTGCTGCAAAGTGTCGTTATAAATGTCGTACCAACTCGGTGAACTGGGAAAAGTATGTCGCTATCCGTAATCACTGTAATAAGGTGTGTAGGGATGCCCAACGCCACCAAATTTATAATTCCGTTGAAAATGGGGATCCAACCAAGGTTTGGAAATTCCTCAAATCTATGGGAATTGGGAAATCGCACCAAAACTCTGTTCCCAAGGATATTAACATTGATTTACTCAATCAACATTTCTCTTCTTCGTCGCAATGTAATGGAACAACAAAAGCTAATACAATTAATCACCTTTCATCTTTTCCAACTCCTGATTACTCACCAATTTTCTTTAATCATTTCTCTGATTGTGATGTTAGGAGTAGCATACTATCTATAACATCCAACGCTGTAGGGAGTCATTCCCTCACCACAGGGGGGCGTACTTTCTCCACTTCTTTTTGCAATTTTTATTAATTCCTTCAACCTTCAACCTTTATGCAGATGATCTGTAAATATATTCTCAGGCACCATTAGAAGAACTACCGGAAGCAGTTAAAATTGTGAATACTGACTTGGCACGAATATCCGAATGGAGTGCAGCTTATGGATTAAAAGTGAATCCCATAAAGACGCAAGTTATTGTTATCGGTAGCCCTACGTGGACATTCAGGATAGACTTCTCTAGAGTTCCTCAGATTGTTTTTGACGGAACGACAATTCCATATAGTAATTCCGTCAATAATTTGGGGATATTCATTGACAAAAATCTCTCTTGGGGGCCACAACTGCAGGAATTAAGTCGCAAACTTTTTGCTGCGGGAGGGTCCTTGAGAAGACTACGCAATTTCCTGCCCACTGCCACCAAAATTGAGCTTGCCAGATCCCTTCTTCTTCCTATCCTTGACTATGCTGATGCCAGCTACCCTGATCTCACTGAAGCACAATTAGATAAACTTGAGCGACTTCAAAATTTTTGTATTAGATTTATATTTGGTTTACGCAAATATGATCACATCTCCGACTATCGCACCAAGCTCAAGTGGCTTACAATTCGCCTTCGTCAGAATGCTCATATTTTATAACTACTTTACAGTATTCTGTTTAATCCCGCTGCCCCCTCCTACCTCAAAGAACGGTTTAAGTTCCTTCATGACACACACACTAGGTACTTGAGACCATCGGAAAATCTGTGGCTTGAAATGTCAATGCATTTCACAAATTTTATGATAGATCTTTCACCGTTTAAGCTGTCAGGTTTTGGAATGCATTGCCTGTATCCATACGACCTGCCCAGTCATTAGTGAGTTTTAAAAAACTGGACAATTTCTTATCACTTTAATTTACTACTCCTATATCTATCCTATATATATATATATATATATATATATATATATATATATATAATTATATAAATAAGTAGCGAAATGTATATATATATATATATATATATATATATGTATATTATATGATTAGTTTGTATATATTATTGCATGTAAGTCTAATTATGTAAGCATATCTAATCATATTTATGTAGTTTATTTACTTTTAATCGTTATGATTTTTTCTGGTTGGTACACCATAGACTACCCTTAACTTCCCGTTTTTTCATATCATTCCTGTCCATCCAAAGGTTGTCTGGTAGATATCACTATTAGCGATAAGACCGCCATTGTACCCTAAGTTTTTAAAAATTCTTTGATTTGTTTTCTCATATGGTGTGCAATAAAGATTATTCTATTCTGTTCTGTAGCTGGAAAGGCCTGTCGTTGTTGAAAGGTTTCTGTCGGCGAAACGTCCGTAGGTGAAAGAGTCTGCTGGAGAAACAGAAATAAATGAATCGTCCTGTCGACGAACAGTCCAGTGGCGAATCGGTCATAGGAGAACGGTTGCGGAATCAAACTTTCCAGCTAGATCAATTATCTTCAAAATTAAACATAACATTTTCCAGTCAATGTGCGTCACCTCCTTTCCTTTTTCCCAAATCTCCTCATAATAAACACTCTTATTAAATTTATATACATTAACATCCGGTATCCGGACAAGAAGTCAGCGGCAGCAGGAGATGGACCAGAGACGATTTGCAGATTCGCCATCACTACCTTCGGGTCATGAGCAACCACCTAATGACCCAGTCGCTGGTCCATCCGGGACATCTCCAGCACCTGCAGTTGACCTAGCAGCCTTAATGGCACTGATGCAGGAGCAAGCCCGCCGTCAGGAGGAGCAGGCACGCCTACTGCGGGAGCAAATGCAGAAGGATAAGGAGGAGCGGGCACGCCTGCTACGGAAACAGCGGCAGCAAGATAAGGAGGAGCAGGCACGTCGGGAGGAGGAGCAGGCACGCCTGCTACGGGAACAGCGGCAGCAAGATAAGGAGGAGCAGGCACGTCGGAAGGAGGAGCAGGCACGTCGGGAGGAGGAGCAGGCCCGCCGCCAAGAGGAACAGATGAACCTCATAAAGGACCTCCATGGGACCCTTGGCAAACAGCTGGGTGTTATGAAGGAGCAGGTGGAGCAGCACGAGAGTCGACTTGCCAAAGCCGAGGAACAGATCGCTAACGTGACAAAGGTGTTGGGCGATTTGAAGGCAGGAAAGGGATTTGTGGCTCCTGTGGTTGACACCCCCATGACCTCCTCAGTACGTGGATTTAAAGTACCACCCTTTGATGGAACCTCTTCATGGTCAGCTTAAAGACTCCAGTTTGAAGCCTATGTGGAATCAAATGGATGGGACAAAGCTCAAGCCAAGACGGCACTCACCTTATGCCTCCGCGACCAGGCTTTAACTGTACTGGAGGCGCTCGGCAAGGACATGACCTACGACCAACTACTGGAAGCATTGGACTCAAGATACGGCGACGCGCATCTAGAATACGTGTTTCGTGCCCAGCTGAAGGACCGAGTACAGCGCGGTACAGAGACCCTACAGCAGTGGGCTCTAGAAGTTGAGAAGTTAGTCCGGAAAGCCTACCAGTCCACACCTGCGCTGATCGACGGAAATCTTGTTCAGGCGTTCGTCGATGGAATACGCGATCTAGAAGTCAGAGCCGCTGTGAGACTTGGGCACCACAAGACTTTAAGAGACGCCTTAGCCCATGCCTTGGAAGTAGAAGCAGTGAGACAGGACCATCGGGCTCACCGTATCCGGGAAGTCGTTTTACCAACATGCCACCTTTGCGGGGAAAAGGGCCATTTCCAGGCAGGTTGCCCGAAGCGCAGCGAGGGTCGAAAGGATGGTGCAGCATCACCAAGATGCTACATATACGGAGAAAAGGGCCACCTCCGAGCTAATTTCCCAAAGGGAACCACGTGGCGACAAAAGACCTATGGTGAAACAGTAAGGGCGGTGATTGCAACCGCCGAGGAGCAGCAGGGAAACGAGTAAAAGCCAGGACTGCGGGGCGGGTGCTGGCTGGTGCAGAAGTAGCCCCAAGGATTTTGATCTCACAAGCCCATGATGGAAACAGTCTGATCATCAAAGGTGAAGCAACAGAACACCCTGTAAGCTGACAATAGATACTGGAGCTTCTCGCACGGTCGTGAATTCTCAACTGGCACGTCGGGTTCTTGGTGATTGCATCATTGACCGTGAGTGTATACAATTAGTAACAGCTACTGGTCAGCACATATCCGTCAGAGGTGAGAAGGCGGTGGAATTGAAACTTGGTAACAGAATATATCGGCATAATGTCATCGTAGCCGATATAGTAGACGACTGCATACTGGGATTGGACTTTATGCGAGAGCATTCTTGTGAGATCGACGTTAATCAAGGAGTATTGAAGTGCGGGACAGAAGAAGTCTTTATGGAAGGTGCAACCGCCGGGAAAGTGTTCTGCCTGAAGAAAATAATTCTACCTCCTAAGTCAGAAACAATCGTCCTAGTCGCTCTGCCACAGAATGCCGGGCAGGAAAATCGATGTGTTCTCATAGAAAGGTTGGACGAAGACTTGCCATGGAAGATGGCACGAACGTTGGTAAAAGCTTCAAATACATCAGCTTTCTCAATCCCAGCGATAAGGAGCAAGTGATCAAGAAGGGCACATTGATGGGTATTTGTGAAGAAGTAGCCTGGCTGCGACGTTGCAGTGATCAGTGTACTGGTAATAACGCTCACAATTCAAGGTTTAACGTGGCAACACTCTTGAAAGACTGTAGAAATCATATGTCTGAAGAAGAAATGGACAAGGCTAAGAAGATGTTGCTTCAGTACGCTGATATTTTCTCTACAAATGATGCCGATATAGGAAAAACCGGATTGGTACAACACAAGATCAATACTGGCAATGATTCACCAATTCGTCAGCGACCTAGAAGACTGCCAGTTGCAAGAGAGAAGGAAGTGGAGATCATGATTGAGGGGATGGTGAAGGATGGTGTAATAGAGCCTTCATCTAGTCCGTGGTGTTCTCCTGTCGTGTTAATGAAAAAGAAAGATGGCAGTATGCGCTTCCGCGTGGACTATCGACGACTGAACGACATTACGAAGAAGGACGGCTACCCATTGCCAAGGATTGATGACACACTGGATACACTGACAGGCATGAAATGGTTTACCACCTTAGACCTCAAAAGTGGCTACTGGCAAGTGGAAATAGACCGCATTCTCTACGGGAAAGGGTCTGTGGCAGTTTAAAGTAATGCCGTTTGGATTGTGTAATGCTCCTGCCACGTTCGAGAGACTTATGGAACTAGTGCTCACTGGCCTGATCGGAGACGCCTGCCTGGTCTATTTGGATGACATCATCATTGAATTGTGAGTGGCAACACTGTGGCTAACAGCTGATTTTAACTGGTCCATAACTTAATTTAAAATTTATTTATTTTTTTACCACTATTTATCACTCAAAACCAATTAATCACTAAGTAATCTGCAAAATAAAAGTATTCTATATAAAAACGTAGTGTAAATATGTAAATTGTGCCTGAACATTGATAAGTAAGTGTCTCAGTGATAGTTACCGGCACGAGGATTGTAAATTGTCATCTCAATAATTACAGGTACAAAAGTAATCAAATAAATAAGTTCCTTTTTTTTCGTTAAATATTAACGTGTTTATTATTCGAAATAATTATAAGCCAAAACATAACCTATCAAGTTGGTGACACAACTTCGTAATAATAAGGACCTACCTATTTAGATTTCAAAAGCTGTTATTTCCTACTCATCTCGTTGCTTAATTTTATACTCTTTATCTATTGATATCCCTTTCCCTGTTTTCAATACTCTTTACACCTATTCTCTTATCATGCTGACCCGTAAGGCCTCCGCTCGCCAGGAGGAGTCTAAACTCCAACTGGCTCTGAGTGAACTGAAGGCATCCAAGGAGTTGTGTGACCAATTGAATAGAGAAAGAGATGACAACGAGAGGGAACTATTAGAAATTTTAAATAAAAACAAAGAGCTCAAATATGAATTATCAAAATTACATGAACAATGTACCGAAGTAATTGATGCCCGAGACAGACTCCAACTTGTTGTTGATGGATTTAAACAGTGCAGCATAGAGTATGAACAAGCTCTTGACCGTGCATATTTTCTGGAACAACAGCTACACGAGGCCAACGGTAAAATTTTACAACATGAGACCGAACAATACAACATCACAGCCTCTATGAACCAGAGCCTCTTCAACGAGTTGGTTGTTATTGCTCCAAGCTTACTTTCTACTGCAGTTAACCCAAAACCTATTGGCACAATAAACTTGACATGCAATGACACATCAAACAACTTAGTGTAATAAAAAAAAAGGAAATAAAGGGGGTAATATATGGATATGTTGAGTGTTTAACAAGACATAGGGTTAAGAATACTATGAGTGGGCTCCAAAATTAAATAATAATACGATACAAAAAGAAACTCGGGCGCCAGGAGCTCACCACTACAAAATATGCTACCGGAAAAGCTAACCATCGGTTGATCCTGAACTTTTAATCTGCCGGTGGGAGGATTTCAATAAAAGACACTACACTCTTTTGCCTGTCTTTTATTTCCCGTAGGTTGCACAATAATTTAGAATTAAAGTTATCTAATAGGCACTAAACTACATGCATCACATGGTATAAATATTTTTTGTGTCTGGTCATTATTGCATCAGTATGAATTAATAATTTAAAACTACATACCGTTTCTGCGAACTAAATGAAAATTAATAAAATTTAAATACTAATTGGAGCTGCTGTCATCTCGGCAAGGCGTGAAGCGGCACGTTCCAGTTATAAAGTTATCGGTTGTATGAAAAACCGGTTGGAAATAATGAATTTAAATCCCATATAAAATTGTATAAAAATAAGGGAAAAAATAAAATAAGAAAAAAACGCCGAGGCTGTAACAAAATAAGCCTGGATTAGAACTTTGGAAACAACGAGCATATTATGTCGAAAACGTGGTCACGTCCAACACAAAAACTTACCGTTTTTCCAACAATCAAGACCGGGGATTCATCACCACAAGGCGAGAATTCGGTTAAAATAAGCCGATAAAATATGGGTCCAAAACAAAGGAATTATGCCATAAGGCTTTAACAATCTAAATACGGTTACATTATAATGAAGCCTGCACCAAATGAGGCCGGATTAAAAATATTTAATTTTAAGTTTAAAAAAACGTTCAGGCCATGGCTGGAGAAGGTCGTAGAGTGAATCTGTCAAATCGTGACGGATGACAGATGATTTTTTAACTTCATAAATCATGCCAACCTGGGTACCTGCGAAATAATCTACCACAGACTAAAAATTCAATTAATTACGAAGGTTTTTAATAAAAAAACTATTACCATGTAACGAACTAAAAAGACACGTTACATTACATCCCTCCCCGAAAAAATAAAAGAAAGGAACTTTCTTTTATGCACTAAGGCAATGAAAAGATATAACAAAAGAGAAAAACAAATATTCTCAAAAAAAATAATGAAACATACATTTCAAAATAATATAATAGTACCGAAATACTAATAACCATCACCAACTAACTCAAAATATTGGAATAAGACTGCAAGGAAAAAATCCGCCAAGTCCAAAAATATTCCAAAAAGAAGGAAATAAATTTCAGAAATTGAAATATAAAAGCAAAACTTCCAAAAATCTAACACCTTACAGATCAGTTAGGCACCATCGCCACTGACTAACATTACCTACACCTGTGAGTTCAGTTAGGCACCATCGCCACTGACTAACTATAACATCTACCTCTGTGAGTTCAGTTAGGCACTATCGCCACTGACTAACAACTTTGAGTTCAGTTAGGCACCATCGCCACTGACTAACATCTTCCTATAATACAAATCCGAACACATCTTGTATCCATTACAAGACATGATACATTCACATCAACGACACCTGTGACGTGAACAACCCACCAGAAAAGAAATGAATGAATGAATGTATGTTGTGATTGGCTCAACCCCACCAAACTTCCAAGCACAAGCATTTTCAAAATAGGCAGCCACAGCGAAGTAACTGTAAAAATATTCATATTGTGATCGGCACAACACCACCGAACTTCCGAACACAATAGAAAAAGGAAAACCAACAAATACTTGCATATTGTGATCGGCACAACATCACCGAACTCCCGAGCACAATAGCAAAAAATAAGGAATCAAGGAGAAATAAAATCCAAGACCCGTAAAAAATACCAGGAATTCTACAACAAAGGCGGTAGAATATCCCTAAGCAAAACAAAGTCATATGAAAATATGATAATATGAGGACGTCTCCTCAGAGGTTAAGTCCGAGTTGAAATTGCAATTCAAAAGTCATATCCGAGAAACTTATGAATATATTTAACTAATCTACAATGTAGAATTAAAATAAAATATGTTAATTAAAAATCGATACTTATTTAATTAAGTAAAATAGTAAGATTTTATTTTAACTTAAAAAATAGAAAGATTATTAAATCTTAATTACAAAATACCTATTAAGATTTTAATCTGAAAAAGACTACAATAATATAATCTCCAGTAAGAGAAATAAAAATATAAGAAGATAATATGTATAAGACAATATCATCTATCTTATTAAACAAACAAAAAACAATATAAGATCTTTTGATGTAGAAAATATAAATATTGCGTGGGTGGAAGAAGCTAATTGAAATATTAACCAAAATGACCTAAGTTAAACTTTAGAAAGTTCAGACTTGAAATCAATAAATTGATATGAAGTTATCTCGCATTCTATCATCACACAAAGAGCTATAACCATTCATTCATCATTCTTATAAAAGCTCGCTTCTACAATGTCATCGAAGTCAAGACTAAAGCTAAAAACCGAAAAATAATTAAAATTTAATTATATCTTTAACATGATAACGACCTACTGAACCTTTATTCAAATCTTTCAATACATAAACATTATTGGAAACTTTTTCTATAATTTCACATTTAACAAACTTAGGAGCAAGTTTTGCCGAAAAATAAGCAGGAGCATGAGATTGAACGAAACTTCTCCTCCACACTACATCACCCACATCAAAAGAAATGACCCTACGACCCTTGTTATAATAAGTGGCATTACGCTTATAAGCTTTTAATAAATAAGCCTGAACTTTCACGTAAATATCACTAAGTGAATTAAGAGAAGTAGCAAAATTATTCCTATCGCCAACTTCAAGTTCATTTAAGTTGTTAATAGAATCACTAAAATGATGTAAAGAAGCATCAAAAATAAGTTCTCTACCAAACATAAGAAAATTAGGTGTAAAATCTGTAGCAAGATTTACACTATTATTTAAAGCTAATTGAACATGAGGTAAAAATTTAGACCAAGTTCTATGATCATCTTTTACAAAACAAGAAATGCAAGTTTCGACCGTTTTATTATAACGTTCTACAGGATTATTTTGAGGCGTGTATAAAGTATTATAAAATAGTTTAGTAATATTAAAACTTTTCAAAAAGTCTACAAAATGTTTTGAGGTAAATTGAGTTCCATTATCACAAACTATTATTTTAGGACAACCAAACTTAAGAAATATTTCCTTTTCAAAAAGTTTACAAATTATTTTAGTAGTAGCATTAATCATGGGAAATAACCAGCAATATTTTGTAAAAACATCAACTACTGAGAGTATATATTTATGACCAGAATAAGTTTTAGGTAAAATTCCTATAATATCTACTGAAAGCATAAGCATAGGGCGATCAACTTTTTTAGGATTTATCATTATACCAAAAGGAGGGGAATTAGTATGTTTATAAGCTTTACAAATATCACAAGATAGAATATGCCTTTGAACATCATTAAACATTCCTTTCCAAAAATAATGTTGTTTTAATTTCTTCAAAGTTTTATGAATACCTAAGTGACCAGAATTAATATTATCATGATTTGACTTTATAGTGTCTAAAATATGTTCTTTAGGAATAACAATTTTCCAGTTAAGACGACTATTAGGATCAAATTTATTTTTACAAAATTTATATAAAGTGTTATTTTCAACTCTAAAATTTTTAAATTTACAAGGAGATTTCTGACAACTAACAAATATTTTTCTATACCAAGGATCATGAATATCATCATCAGGTAAAACTAAATTATTCTGTGATACAATTTCGGAAACTTCAATTCGAGATAATGCATCAGGAACCAAATGTAAAGAACCTTTTTTATGAACAATATCAAAAGTAAACTGAGAAATTCTAGCGGCCCAACGTGCTAAGCGTCCACTAGGATTACTAAGACTCAAAAGCCATTTTTAGCTAGCGTGATCAGTGATAACAGTAAACTTCATTCCTTCAATATAAGGTCTAAAATGTTCTATAGAATCTAAAATTGCTAATAATTCACGTTCTGTGGTACTATAATTACGCTTACATTTATTAAGAGATCTAGAATAAAATGCAATAGGATGTTGTTCATTATTTTCATCCTCTTGACTTAACACACTACCAATGCCGACAGAATTGGCATCACAATGTAAAAAGAAAGGTTTTTCAAAATTAGGGCATTGCAAAACAGGAGCAGTTACTAAAGTTTCTTTTAAATTTTGAAACGCATTTTCAGCTTCATCATTCCAAACAAGAGATTTCTTTGAATTTTTACTTCCAGCTGTTAATTTAGTTAACGGGGAAGCAATATCAGCAAACTTACAAATGAATCTACGATAATAAGAGCATAAACCAAGAAAACTTCTAAGATTTTTAACAGTTTCTGGGCGAGGAAATTTTTTAATAGTTTCTAATTTAGAAGGATCAGTATGCAAACCATCACTGTCTACAATATAACCAAGATATCTAAGTCTGTCTTTACAAAAATTACACTTTTTTAAATTTACAGTTAATCCGGCTTCTTTTAAGATATTATAAATTTTATGTAAATATTCAATATGCAAATTAAAGTCTGAATTTACACAAATAAGGTCATCCAAATAACAAAACACTGCATTATCAAATTCAGGGCCAAACAGTTTATCTACAAGTCTCTGCAACTCAGCCGGTGCATTTGTGAGACCAAATGGCATACGAACAAATTCGTAAAGTCCTTTACCAGGTACAACAAAAGCAGTTTTCTCTCTAGAAGATTTCTCCAGAGGAATTTGCAAAAATGCTTTAGAAAGATCAATTGAACTAATATATTTAGCACCTCTAAGGTTATCTAAAATTCTAGAAGTATAAGGAAGAGGATAAGAATCTTTAATAGTTACTGAATTTAATCGTCTCGAATCTAAACAAAGTCTAGTGCTGCCATCCTTCTTTTCAACAGCTAAAACAGGTGAACACCAAGGAGATTTAGAGGGTTGTATAATGCCTTCCTTCAATAAAACTTCTACTTCATCAAAAAGTTCTTTTTGTTTAGCAGGACTCAAAGGACAATATCTTTGTTTAAATGGTTCACTAGTAACATTAATTTTATGTTCAACAAGATGAGTAAGACCTAAGCCTTTCCTTTCATAAGAAATATTTTCAAAAAGAGCAATAGTTTCTTTTAATTTATGATTCTCAGAAGGAGAAAGTTCGCTCGCAGAAGTAACGGTACAAACTTGAGTTTCATTACAACGAACAAAGGTAATATTTTTCCATAAGTCTTTAGCTAAATCAAACTTTAACCAAAAATCAAATCCTAAAATGATTTGTGACTGAAAGTTAGGAATAATTAAGAATGTAATATTTTTCGTTAATTTATCACAAGTAATTGGTAATTCCATTGTTCCAATAACTCGTTGTGAAGAACCATCAGCTGTAAAAGCAGAACCAGAATCAGGTTTAATTTTATAACCTAAAAGTAAAAATTGTTTATGAATATTTGAACCTAGAATACTACTATTAGAACCACTATCTAATAATCCTGAAAATTTATTGTTATTAACTGAAAATTCTAAATAAGGTCTAGTATCATTATGTTTAACAAACAAGATAGGTGCTGACCTATACATATTAAAAAATGTTTTTAAATAATCTAACCAATCTTTAAATTCTTTATTACGAGAAACATCATCAGGTTTGTGACTACAAGTAAATTTTTTCGACATCGAGACACTTGAAATTTTATCAAAAACTGGTGCTCGATGTGGCCTAATCAGTTTTATGACTCATTAGAGTTTACATTATCCAAATTACAAACGTCACAATTCTTGGAAGTAACTCCAACCTTTTGACATTTAAAACAAACTACACCCGGTATAGCAGGGCAATTTTTAAAATGATGTCCAGATTTTTTACACTTTAAACAAATAAAACTACTTGAAACTGAATTGGATTTCACAAATGGTCTATCAGATTTAATGGAATCTTTAAGAGGTTTTCTATTAACAACAACTTCAAGTTCTTTGGAAAGATCAAGAAATTGTTCAAGTGAATCAATATTTCTATGAAAAATAAAAGGTGTATATAAAGGTAACATGTTATGTTTAATAATATTAACTAAAACTGTATCAAATAATGGAGAAGAAAGACGACTAGCCATGTCCATAATCTCAGTAATAAAATCTGGAAGAGATTCAGAAAGCTTTTGTTTCCTAGTGCGAAGGTCATATTCCAAAAAGTAATCAAAATGAGGTTTATCAAAACGCTTTAATAATGCAAGCTTTAGCTCACGCCAAGAAGCAATACGAATTCGAACTGTGCGAAACCATTTGAGAGCAATACCACTAAGCAAGTCAGAAAAAGAACCCACTAACAAAATTTCATTAAAATTCTTATACAAAAAATATTCCTCAACTTGAGTTATAAATTCTCTAACACACGACTTTCCATCAAAACTAATTTTACTCTTGTAGCTTTTGTGGCTACTATCTCAGCTAGTAAGTGAAGCTTAGCGAGGCGAAGCGTAGTATGAAGAATGAGAGATGAGAGATGGAAGGCGAAAGACAGAAATGAAGTTTATTATTTTTCGTTACTAATAATTATATTCAGACAATACACGACTACACAATACAATAATAACATACAGAACGTAAACGCAATAATATTACTACGCGGCGCGAGCGAACGAGAGACACATCGAAAGCAGACTGCGTACACTCGAAGCCGTCGTCAGGCAGCCGCGCGCGCGTCGCTATGCGGAACCTGCCGGTTGCTATGCGAGCGCGCGCCGTCGTCATGCAAGTGCACTGCGTTGCTACCCAAGTGCATGCGCACAGTGCGTGGAGGCGGCGCGTGTAACGTAGCGGTCATCGACCCGTCGCACACGCAGGTATCAGGTGATGGAGTAGTGTGGCCCGATGTTATAGGCGGAGCGATTCCGCTGTTAATTATAGGGCGCTGGTCTAAGTGACATGTTCCGCCACATGTTCCCCCTGGCCAGACCGTAACTACGGTCGATAGAAATCAGGGAATTTAACACGCCGTCCGCTTTTTGTATGCTTCTCTGTTTCGGTAGTGGGAGTGGCAGGAGTGACCTGGATAGGTTGTTGATCAGCAACTTTTCTTTCCTCTCCCATCATATACGCTGGTTTGAGTCTGTCAATTGAGACATTATTCTGTTTCCCTTGTATGTCCAGAGTATAAAATTTTTGTTGTCTCTGTATGACCTTGTAAGGCCCAGCGTAGGGAGGTTCAAGTGAGGTCCGGACGTGATCTCGCCGAACAAAGACGTGTGTACAAGAACTCAGATCTCGAGGTATGTAGAATGTTGCCGTTGTTGCATGCCATGTAGTAGGCCTAGGTGCAAGTTTGGCCATTTGAACTCGTAGGCGGGCTGCGTATTCTGTGACATCAGCCGGTGTAAAGTTTTTTTCGGGAGACAGGAATTGACCAGGCAAGTTGAGGGCTTCTCCGTAGACTAATTCGGCCGGTGTAGTTTTGATTTCATCTTTCCATGAATTTCTCATACCTAGGAGTACCAGTGGCAAAGCTTCTGTCCACTGCGAAGAGTTGTGGCACATAATGGCAGCTTTGAGTTGCCGGTGTAGCCGTTCTACGATGCCATTTGCAGCTGGGTGATAGGCGGTTGTGCGAAAGTGACGCGCTCCGACCAAGGCAGTGAGGGCCTTGAATAGATGGCTCTCGAATTGGCGACCGCGGTCCGTGGTCACCCGTGCAGGACAGCCAAACCTGGCTATCCAGCCAGAGAGCAGGGCAGCTGCGCAAGTCTCCGCCGTAATGTCCTTCAGGGGATACGCCTCAGGCCATCGGGTAAATCTGTCGATGACGGTAAGGCAGTACCTGTAATCAGAAGAAGGGGTTAGAGGTCCTACTAGGTCAAGGTGAATATGGGAAAATCTGGAAGAAGGAGTCAGGTAAGAGGACAGAGGAGATTTGGTGTGACGTGAAACCTTGCACATCTGGCATTTTAGACATTGCCTAGCCCACTCTCTACAGTCCTTGCGGATCCCTGGCCAAACAAAGTGTTGTGAGACCAGTCGGACTGTAGCAGAACATCCTGGATGATGTAGATTGTGTAATGAGTCAAAAGCTACTTTTCTTAGCGTCGGCGTTACATACGGACGCAGGTGCGGCGTGGAGGTATCGCAATATACTTGGATGTTACCCCTGTCAGCAGACGCTGCTCTTTCAAGACGTAGTGTGGAACCATGACGAAGCATGTCTTGCAGTTCTGGATCTTTGTCCTGAAGTCTTGCAAGCTCCTCGAAGTCTACGGCTGAAGAGACCTCTTCCACTCGCGATAATGCATCAGCTACTACATTCTCACTGCCAGGTAAGTACCTTAAGTCTGTAGTAAATTGGGATATGAAGTCTAGGTACCTAAATTGCCTTGGCGAACAGCTGTCTCTGTTTGATTTAAATGCGAAAATGAGAGGTTTGTGGTCCGTGAAGATTGTGAAGGTTCTAGCCTCGACCATATGCCGAAAGTATTTTATGGCTTCATATACCGCTAACAGTTCTCGGTCATACGGGCTATATTTCCTCTGAGAACAACTAAGTTTATGCGAGTAGAAGGCTAGTGGTTGCCACTCTTCGCCTTTTCGCTGCTGAAGAACCGCACCTATGGCGTTATTAGACGCATCGGTCACAATAGCTAAATCAGCTGACGCATCCGGGTGGGCTAAGAGTGTGGCATTTGATAGCGATGACTTGCAGTCCTCGAATGCTTTTAACAAGTGTGTCGTCATGTCTATTGGGTGGGAACCTTTCAGCTTAGGACCAGCTAACACCGCGTTCAGTGGTGCTTGCAGCTGAGCAGCATCCTTTACAAATCGTCGGTAAAAATTTATCATGCCCAAGAACCGCCGTAACTCCTTGACCGTCTTAGGGACTGGGTACTCCTGTATCGCCTGGACCTTAGACTCTAAAGGTTTCGTACCTTCAGCCGACACCTGGTAACCAAGAAAAATGACCTCTGTTTGACCAATCTTGCATTTGGCCGTATTGATCACAATACCGTAGTGTTTCAGGCGATCGAATAATTGACGTAGGTGGATCTTATGGTCATCAGGGGACTCAGAAAATATTAAAATGTCATCGACGTACCCGTAGCAGAAATCTAAACCCAGTAAGACTTCGTCGATGAACCTCTGGAAGGTTTGGGCCGCATTTCGCAATCCAAAGGTCATGAACGGAAATTCATATAGGCCAAATGGAGTAGTGATGGCTGTCTTAGGTATATCCTCTGGGGTTACGGCTATCTGGTTGTAGGCTTTTACAAGGTCTATAGTGGAGAATATTTTGCATCCTGACAACTGATGTGAAAAATCGTGAATATGGCGGATAGGGTATCTGTCAGGTATCGTCCTGGAGTTTAACGCTCTATAATCACCGCACGGTCTCCATCCATCGTCCTTTTTCTTTACCAAGTGTAGTGGTGATGCCCAAGCACTTTCAGAACGACGTGCTACACCACTCGCGAGCATGTTTTCAAATTCCTTTTTAGCGATCTGCGTTCGCGAAGGATCAAGGCGTCGGGGCTTACAGTATACAGGAGGGCCTGGTGTTGTCTTGATGTGATGCAGTGTGCGATGCTTTCCTGAGGTTTGTTGGCCTGGAGGTCGCGTTATCTCTGGGTATTCCCGCAGTATCTCGTGGTAGTCTGTATCTCCAACTACAGCCTTTATGGACCCAATATCTTCCGGGGACCTGCAGTGTGCGGCAGAGACTGATAGTGACGTCACGTTATCAATTAAGCGTTGTTGTCTGCAATCTACCAGTAAGTTATAGAAGCTGAGAAAGTCAACACCGATAATCGGCTTTGATACATCTGCTATTGTGAAACTCCAATTGTAGCTTCTTCTAAGTCCTAGATTTAATTGTAGGTGTATTGGTCCATAAGTATGTATTATTGTACCATTAGCAGCTATTAAATCAAATCTTGATTGTATGCAGGGCGTTTTTACAGCCGATCGAGGAAAAACACACAAGTCGGAACCCGTGTCCACTAGGAACTGCATTTTTGAAGACTGATCGGTGATGAATAAACGGCCTGATGAAGTGGGGCAGTCGTTGGCCGCTATTTGCGACCGCCCTTCGAGTTTTCCGATGAGTATGCGCAGGGCTGCCTACATTTGTTCGCCTTGTCTCCGTAAGTGTAGTGATAAAAACAATGCGGGTGATTTGGTGGTGGCTGTTGTGGTCTAGAGCTAGAGCGTTCATACCTTTTTTGGTGGTTGCGAAAACGGGAGCGCGAGCGTGATTGACTCCTGTTCTTGTTCATCTGCGCAGTAAGCAAGGCCACTTGCTTTGTCAGCTCGCACACCTGATTCTCCAGCGTTGAAGTAGTACTAGCAGATGCTGAAGTGCTAGCTACTTGCGGCACTGACGGTGCTATCTCGAACACTTTGTCCGCGATTTCGGCTAATTTTTCAATCTGTAACTCAGTAATTTGTGAAGCGATTACCGTCTGGATATTCTGTGGTAAGCGGTTTGTCCATATACTCTTCACAAAGTCTGTTGCACCCGACGGTCCGGCTAGGCTTTGTAGATGGCGCAAGAATTGTGACGGTTTTCGATCGCCTAGCTCCTCGTGGACTAGTAGCTGTTGTATCCGCTTTTCCTGTGATGCCGATAAGCGTTTAATTAGTTCTGATTTTAATTTTTCGAATTTATTTGTCTCTGGAGGGTTAGTTATAATGTCTTTCACTTGCAAGGCGTATTTAGTTTCTAGTTGGGTAGATACGTAGTAAAATTTTGTAACGTCGCTCGTAATTCTCGATAAAACAAATTGACCCTCTAGTTGCGCGAACCATAAAGCCGGTTCTTCAGGACAAAATGGTGGGCATCGTAATGGCATCCCCACTTTTGCCACCTCTCCAGAGATAATAGGGGTCGCATCCTTACAGTCAGTGTCTGCAAAATCGTTGGATTGAGACATAATTACAAATATAAAAATCGCTCACCGCTTGTAACGCAGACCACACATAAACCTTAGATATAGCCACCAAACAATATTCTCCAACACTTCTTCGCTGTCTGTACCACTGATATCCGAGCCTCACTGGAGTCTTGAGTAGGCGCAGCAGTCGAAGGTCACCAAATGTAGCTTTTGTGGCTACTATCTCAGCTAGTAAGTGAAGCTTAGCGAGGCGAAGCGTAGTATGAAGAATGAGAGATGAGAGATGGAAGGCGAAAGACAGAAATGAAGTTTATTATTTTTCGTTACTAATAATTATATTCAGACAATACACGACTACACAATACAATAATAACATACAGAACGTAAACGCAATAATATTACTACGCGGCGCGAGCGAACGAGAGACACATCGAAAGCAGACTGCGTACACTCGAAGCCGTCGTCAGGCAGCCGCGCGCGCGTCGCTATGCGGAACCTGCCGGTTGCTATGCGAGCGCGCGCCGTCGTCATGCAAGTGCACTGCGTTGCTACCCAAGTGCATGCGCACAGTGCGTGGAGGCGGCGCGTGTAACGTAGCGGTCATCGACCCGTCGCACACGCAGGTATCAGGTGATGGAGTAGTGTGGCCCGATGTTATAGGCGGAGCGATTCCGCTGTTAATTATAGGGCGCTGGTCTAAGCGACATGTTCCGCCACACTCTTTTTTAAATCTGGCAATTTAGTAAAAGAAGGTATTTTTTTCTTAATATGTTCATTAACAAAAGCATTCATTGAATTAAAAGAAGGTAAAGCATTTGTAGCAAAAGCAGAAGAAGAATGTGCAACTTGAACATTATGATCAAAAGGATCACACACCTCGGTCAAATTAATCATATCCTGAACCATACCAGCAGCATTAGCATTAGCAACCATGCTAGTATCAACTGAAATTTGTTTATCCTCAGACAAAGAAAGTGGAGGAAACTGAACTTCTTTATCCATGATGAATAGCAAGTAAGAATATCAAAAAGCAAAGCAAAACTAAAAAGTTTCAAAACAAGTTACAAAAACTAAAATAATTTCAAAAAAATGTTTATGTGATATTTAAGTTTTAACTAAAGTTATTCAAAAGAATAATTAATTGTTTTTTTTTAAATTGAAAAGATGCAATAATAACTTACAAGTTCCAACCTTAAGTATTATGAAAACAATGTTTACTTAATGTAATTAAATTATGTTATTAAAAGTTACACCTCAATAATTATGTTTATAAGATTTGTAAAATAACAAACACGGTCTACACCATACAATTATGTTGGTCTTGCTAAAGAGAAAAACAAAAACATATGCTATAATAGCAAATAGTTACAAACAAAATACAATAAAGTTCAATAGCTATATTGTTTACAAGATTATATCAAAGTTGTAAATTAAAGTTATTTACTATAAAAGTTTCAAAGTAACAAACAAAATGGTTTGTAAACAATATAATAACAAAATATTAGATGCAATAATGTACCAAAACAAGTAACAATACTAGGCAAACCTACTTCATGTCCCTGAACGCAAGCGCCAAATTGTAATAAAAAAAAAGGAAATAAAGGGGGTAATATATGGATATGTTGAGTGTTTAACAAGACATAGGGTTAAGAATACTATGAGTGGGCTCCAAAATTAAATAATAATACGATACAAAAAGAAACTCGGGCGCCAGGAGCTCACCACTACAAAATATGCTACCGGAAAAGCTAACCATCGGTTGATCCTGAATTTTTAATCTGCCGGTGGGAGGATTTCAATAAAAGACACTACACTCTTTTGCCTGTCTTTTATTTCCCGTAGGTTGCACAATAATTTAGAATTAAAGTTATCTAATAGGTACTAAACTACATGCATCACATGGTATAAATATTTTTTGTGTCTGGTCATTATTGCATCAGTATGAATTAATAATTTAAAACTACATACCGTTTCTGCGAACTAAATGAAAATTAATAAAATTTAAATACTAATTGGAGCTGCTGTCATCTCGGCAAGGCGTGAAGCGGCACGTTCCAGTTATAAAGTTATCGGTTGTATGAAAAACCGGTTGGAAATAATGAATTTAAATCCCATATAAAATTGTATAAAAATAAGGGAAAAAATAAAATAAGAAAAAAACGCCGAGGCTGTAACAAAATAAGCCTGGATTAGAACTTTGGAAACAACGAGCATATTATGTCGAAAACGTGGTCACGTCCAACACAAAAACTTACCGTTTTTCCAACAATCAAGACCGGGGATTCATCACCACAAGGCGAGAATTCGGTTAAAATAAGCCGATAAAATATGGGTCCAAAACAAAGGAATTATGCCATAAGGCTTTAACAATCAAAATACGGTTACATTATAATGAAGCCTGCACCAAATGAGGCCGGATTAGAAAATATTTAATTTTAAGTTTAAAAAAACGTTCAGGCCATGGCTGGAGAAGGTCGTAGAGTGAATCTGTCAAATCGTGACGGATGACAGATGATTTTTTAACTTCATAAATCATGCCAACCTGGGTACCTGCGAAATAATCTACCACAGACTAAAAATTCAATTAATTACGAAGGTTTTTAATAAAAAAACTATTACCATGTAACGAACTAAAAAGACACGTTACATTAGTCAGGGTAGTTAAATGCAGTAGGAACAAGTTAAAAAAATATGTAAAAATAAATAAATACATCAGAAAAACACAGAAGTTAGTAAAAAGACAAAAGTTTTTCATTAAAAATGTTAAGTTAAATAGAGAGCGTTTGCAATTATTAAAAAAACTAGATATGTATTCTTTAAAACTACAAACTAATACTATAAAATATAAAACAAATACAAACAACTTAAAATTAGAAATTGAAAGTCTTCATGATAAATTAAGGTCTATGACCAATAAATATAAAACCTCTGAGATGCAAATGAAGGAGTACATGCTAGCGATGAATGAGCTGGTGGGCTCGGCATGCACATCCACCTCTGAGCACTCAAAGTCGGTGACCAAACAGCACTCATTTAATTGTCAGCTTACACCGGCCTGTTCATCGGCTGGTGACTCCTCCATTATGCATTTAGAAGAAATTATAACAAGTGATAATAGTTCCCTAGACCAATCAACTTTACCTGTAACCACTCATCATAACATAGAATCTAAAATAAAACCCAAACTTGTAATATTTAGTGATGAAATTGGTAAAAATATGTAAAATAATAAATATTCTGTAATAAACTATTGTAGTCCTGGACTTAATTACATTCAGATTATTAGAAAAAGAATTAATTCAAACTTTAATCAGGATACAACATTATTAATTTTAGTTGCGAATAGAGGAAACTTGAATAAAAGTGACTTAATAAGTCACTATGAATCACTTTTAAGGTTTAAATTGAGAAAAGTTGTTATGTTCACTCTCCCATATAGCCACAGTTTGCCACAGGTAGAAAATGACATTAGGTATAAGCTGAATATGTGCCTTCACACCTTGACATCTAATACAAATCATTTCCATTTGATTGACTATAACAGTTATGTTATGGAACATTTACATTTGACTAAAGATACATTTGACAGATAGCTTTGTCGCTAGCATATTTTTTTGATACTTTAGCCAAGAATCTGGCTATTAAGCATATTGCTTCTTTTGAGCTATTATCTGACATTACAAAAATTGACATTTCAAATAATTTAAATTAGAATTTAAGACAACAGAGGCAACCTCTTGCTTAAAATTATCTTTAGACAAAAGTATGGAGACAAGTAATTTAATTGTGGAATCATGCCAATATGATATTAAGTGTAAAAGTTGTAATAATATCAACCTGGTTCATCAGAATATTCAAGGAATGAGTAATAAAGACCTAGAAATTGAGTTATTTATGAATTGTAATAAAATTGATGTTCTTTATATTACAGAACATTGGCTAAAAAGTGACCAGTTTATGTTTAATTTTAGCAATCACCAGGTTGATAGTTCGTTCAGCAGAGAAAATGCCATTCATGGTGGATCCTTAATCCTAGTGAGTAATCAACATAAATTTAAAGAACGTAAGGATATAGTGAGCCTCTCTGTGGAGCGAACAATTGAGATTGCCTGTGTGGAATTAGAGCGGTTGATTGTACTAAGTGTATACCGACCACCTTCAGGGTTGTATGACTGTTTTGAGAGGGTGATGGATGAAGTGCTTCATAAAGCCTATAGTAATACAAACAAATTTGTTATCACATGTGGTGACTCTAATGTGAATTTACTGGAAAATTCAAGTTCTAGTGTTAAAATCATAAATCTTTTCCGGTCATACAATCTAGTAAATATATTTCTGGAGCCGACCAGAATTACTGCTACCTCTGCTACATGTTTAGATAATATTTATACTGACATAATAACACAGCATAAAGAAATTATTAATGTACTGGACTCTGATCACAGCGGACAACTGATTACTATTCACAATCCGCATAGGCAAGTGGTTAAAAAGGATATCGTAGTTAACCCAAAAACTTTAGGTCGCTTGGAAATTTTTAAAAATAAACTTATTAATAAATTACCTTATATACAATATCATGATGATCCTAATAAGTTCTATGATGCCTTTTTTAATAATTACTGCACAGAATTTAATTCTACTTTTATACCTAAGACGATCTCAGTTAATGGCAATGTATCCTTCAGTGAATGGGCTACTGTTGGTATCCATAAAAGTAGGAAAAAACTTTATGACTTGTATAATGAGCGACTTCTTGTCAATACTCCCGAATTTAATTGCTATGTTAAAAATTATTCAAAATTATTCAAAAAGGTTTGCAGTACAGCCAAGTCTCGTTACTTAAGTTCAAAAATAAAAAATAGTAACAATGTTATAAAGATGACTTGGAACATTATTAACAGTGAAACAGGAAGGGCTAGTACACGAAATCGTGATTACAGTCTTATTATTGATAACAATATAGCCAAATCAGACTCAGAAGTTGCTACAGCATTTGAAAATTTCTTCTCAGACATTCCTGTTTCTACTACCAGATACTTAAACTCTTCACCCACTGTTGCGGAGTCTTTACTTCGAGAAAATGTTAAATTTGGTGATGTCGAATTTCATTTTAATCAAATCAACTATAGAGACATAATCAAAGCTTTCAATATGTTAAATGTTAAAAAAACTGCAGACCTGTGGGGTAATTCTGTAGACGTTGTCAAATCAATAATCGACATTGTAGCACCAACCTTAGCCCTTATTTTTAATGATTGTATAGACTGTGGAAAATTTCCTGATCTTATGAAAACCAGCAAAATAATACCTTTGTTTAAAGCGGGTAGCACATCTGACCCCACAAATTTTAGACCTATATCAGTGCTACCTACATTTAGTAAAATTTTCGAAAAAATAATACTAGATCAAATGCAAAGGTTCTTCTATGAAAACAAATTTATCAATCGTAAACAGTTTGGCTTTACCAGTGGTCGTTCGACAACCGACGCCGTGTTGAACTCTTAGGACACATTTTTGATGCATGGGAGAATTCACGCGATGCACTGGGTATTTTCTGTGATCTATCTAAGGCATTCGATTGTGTTCTTCATGAAACACTGATCAGGAAGTTACACCACTATGGTGTGAGAAACACTTCTCTGAATCTTCTTATTTCGTACCTGGGTAATAGGATTCAGAAAGTGGACGTCAACGGAAAGAGGTCTTCGGGGTCTGTAGTTTCAATGGGAGTTCCTCAAGGCTCAATTCTTGGCCCATTTCTATTCTTAATATATATTAATGATTTGCCCTATTTGATACGAGATAACCACGACATAGTGCTGTTTGCTGACGATACTTCACTTCTATTTAAATTAAAACGCCAGAACCCAGATATTGACGATGTCAACAGTGCTCTCTCAAAGGTGGTACACTGGTTCAATGCTAATAATTTGCTTTTAAATGAAAAGAAAACCAAATGCATTAAATTTACCACGCCTAATGTTAGACAGGTGGAGACCAGCGTACTCATAAACGGCAAAGAGTTGGATCTTGTAGAAACTACAGTATTCCTGGGTATTACCCTAGATGCTAAGCTTCAGTGGGGCCCACATGTAGAGAAGTTGTCCAAAAGGCTCAGTTCTGCAGCATACGCCGTTAAAAAAATACGTAGTTTAACAGATATAGATACAGCTCGCTTAGTGTACTTTAGTTATTTCCATAGTGTGATGTCGTATGGTATTCTACTGTGGGGGAATGCTGCTGATATCCAAACTATTTTCGTGCTGCAGAAGAGGGCTATTCGGTCAATTTACAATTTAAGTCCCAGACATTCACTGAGGGAAAAATTTAGGGAGATTAATATACTGACTGTTCCTTCACAATTTATTTATGAAAATTTATTATATGCACACAAGAATATTAATCTCTTTACAAAACGTTGTGATATCCATAATCTTAATACTAGGAACAAGAATAAATTTGTTGTTCCTACTACCAGGCTCCAGAAAATCAGTAAGTCATTCAAATGTCAATGTATACGCTTGTACAATAAAATCCCAACTAACATACAAAAATTAAGTCTTAATAAATTTAAGTCCATTGTTAAACGGAGACTGTGTCTCAAAGGATTCTATTCAGTAAGAGATTATTTAGATGATAAAAATGCCTGGGATTGAGCCGCTCTGATGAACGAGGCCATTACACATATTTTTACTGATAATAACTCTGACTGACCGACTGATATCTGACATTATTATTTTATTATTTCTGATCTGACATTCTCTGACATTTTGCAATTATAATACAAAATGATTCAAATTTTACACTTAAATTCAATAAATAATGCAATTAAATTAATGTTAAAAGGATTTTATGTAAATGTGAGTACGATGTAGGCTAGGTATACTACGTCTTTTAGCTTTTAACTGTCTGGTGGCTTCGAGATTTTTTTATGGGGCCTACGCAAATGTTCCGCCGATCTGGTATCGTCGTGTGACGGATTGTAGAGCTCCCTATAATATGGTCGAGCTACACAATGTCTGATGCATGCCTGCCGTCGGATGGGACTGGTCTACTCAAAGCCGCTATGGATCTTTCTTCAAAAGGCCATTTCAGACACTGCCCTGCATTGTATCACTCACATATTCTTACAGTATTATGTCTGGACTTCAAAAGAGACCATGATTCTCTGAGTTTGTTTCGGTGTTTCTTCTCAGAGGTCGTCAGCTAGGAAATGCCGACACCATCTAGTACTTAAAAAAAAAGACATGTAAAAGCATCCTTGAGAGATCTATTTACAGAAATATATATCATTTCATCATTTCATCATTTCATTTCATTTCATTTCATTGTGGGCCGTACATTTGATGACCACCTACGAAACCTGGAACGTGTGCTATCAAAAATCAGAGGAGCCAATCTAAAGTTGAGTCCGAAAAAGTGCTCATTATTCAAACGACAAGTGAGTTTTCTGGGACACGTAGTATCTGAAAAGGGTGTTGTAACGGATCCAGAGAAGATAGTTGCTGTCAAAGAGTGGCCAGTGCCGAAAGATAAGACGCAAGTCAGAGCATTTTTGGGCTTGTGCTCCTACTATCGACGGTTTGTGAAGAATTTTTCGGACATTGCGAAACCTTTACACAAATTGACCGAGGAAAATGGGAAAATGCTTTTCAAGAGTTAAAGGACCGTCTGTGCAATACACCTATATTGGGCTACCCGGACACTGAAAATGAATTCATCGTGGACACAGACGCAAGTAATACTGGAATTGGTGGAGTGTTGTCACAGAAAAAAGGAGATCAGGAGGTTGTGATAGCCTACTTCAGTAAATCATTGTCAAAACCAGAAACTACTGCGTCACGAGAAGAGAACTGCTCGCAATAGTCAAGACGTTGCAACATTTCAGCAAGTATTTATTGGGAAGGAAATTTTACCTGCGCACGGACCATGCTGCACTAAAGTGGCTATTGCAGTTTAAGAACCCGGAAGGACAAGTAGCCAGGTGGATTGAGCTACTACAAGAATTCGACTTCGTAATTGAACATCGTAGTGGCAGATCTCACGGTAACGCAGATGCGTTGTCACGAAGACCTTGTCCAGAGACGTGCAAACATTGTTCCAGACAAGAGGCTAAAGAAGCAGTGCCCGTGAGGATGCTGAAAACTGGCCTTAGCGACGAATGGAAAGAAAACTTACAGTAGGCTCAGGAAAAAGACTCTGATATCAAACCGATCCTCGACTGGATGAAAGCTGGTGCCTCTAAACTAACATGGAGTGATGTTGCGTCATTGAGCACAGTCACAAAAAGTTACTGGGCACAGTGGGACAGTCTGCTGATACAGAATGGTGTCTTATGCCGAAAATGGGAAAATGTTAAAGGGGACAAGTGTCATCTGCAGATGGTAGTCCCCAAAGCTAAGGTGCCAGATGTCCTGCGACTTTACCATGACGGATGTTCGGGAGGTCATCTAGGAGTAAAAAGGACTTTATTAAAGATTCGAGAGCGATTCTACTGGATCCACTGTCGGGACGATGTTGAAGACTGGTGTCGTAAATGCACTAGTTGTGCAGCTGTAAAAGGGCCTCACACGCGCAGCAGAGGAGCATTGAAAGTCTACAACGTTGGTGCGCCCTGGGAACGAATAGCTCTAGACGTTGCGGGACCATTTCCAGAAAGTGAAAGTGGAAACAAGTATTTTATGGTTGTGATGGATTACTTCACTAAGTGGCCGGAAGTGTTCGCCATTCCTAATCAAGAAGCGTCGACGATTGCAGATAAATTGGTCCATGAAGTCTTCTGTCGATTTGGAGTACCCTCGGAGATTCACAGCGACCAAGGAAGGAATTTTGAGTCTCAAATATTCCAGGAGACGTGTCGGGAAATGGGTACCAATAAAACCAGAACCACCTCTTACCACCCACAATCTGATGGAATGGTTGAACGATTCAATCAGACCTTAGAGAGATATCTGGCAAACGTAATGGGGAACGGGCAGAGGGATTGGGATAAGCACATACAGCCGTTCCTTTTGTCATACCGGAGTGCAGTTCACGAAAGTACGTCGGTAACACCAGCCTTCGCGAACTTCGGAAGAGAACTACGGTTGCCTGCAGATCTCATCACCGGTATTCCGCCTGACACCCCCCGATGTGTGACTGACTATGCAAACGATTTGCGTACCAGAATGAATGACATATGTCAGACAATCAGGCCAACAAACATCTGAGAGGATGAAGACCCGCTATGACCGCAAGATGAACAACAAAGGCTTCGACGAAGGCTCACTAGTGTGGCTACATAACCCGGTACGCAGCAAAGGAAAGTCACCGAAGTTACTGGCAAAATGGGACGGTCCCTACCGAGTCGTGACTAAGATCAACGATGTGACCTACCGGATACAGAAAGGACCAAGAGGTGCTCCGAAGATCGTTCATGTGGATCGTTTGGCACGATATCACGGATGTAATAATGCTCGGGACGAGCATGTCTTAGGAGGAGGCATTGTTACGCCGAGTAACTAGGACGACGGAGATGGGTCACGGAGATTCTGGATTAGTCGATGAAGCAGGTAGAAAACAAACAAGAGGAATATGCTAGAATGCGGCACCCGCAACAAAAAGAAAAACAAACAAAACACAATAGCGTGAGACCGGGCTCAAGGTCAACGATTAACAATGGCGATTGTAAACATCTATTGTTCGCAAGTTGAATAAAGGACGTAAACATCTATTGTCTCAAAAATGCGGGTCGCATTCTTGAGATTTATCGAGATTTTTCGAATCCAGAATCTTCGTGGCTCATATAAATAATGGTCGACAGCGTCGGCAAGAGCAGTTCAGTTTTGGACACATCGAAGTGAAGATCGAAGTGAAGTACCGAGTGATTATCAGTGCAGTGGAACAAGTGCTAGTATAGTGACTGTTCGTGTGATTTCTGTGTGTGTTTGTGTAGTGAATAAAGTGACTGTTTATTTCGGTGAAATAAGTGGCATTTAATTTATCCCGAACCCCAGCTCGTAACAATACTTATAATAAATCTGTAGAGAGGTCAATTCTGTACATGAAATATATTTCCAAAATAACTATCAGCGGGTGATTAGTGATCGATACTGACGCCAAAAATGCAATCAGTAAAATTTTTGTCTGTCTGTCTGTCTGTATGTTCGTTATAGAAACAAAAACCACTCGACGGATTTCAACGAAACTTGGTACAATTGTTCTTCATACTCCTGGGCAGGTTAAAGTATACTTTTCATCACGCTGCGATCAATAGGAGCAGAGCAGTGAAGGGAAATGTTGGGAAAATGAGTGATTCATGAGAAAGGTTTCAAGCTATAAAACATCACGCTACAACCCTTAGGAACGGGGCAACGCAGGTGAAACCGCGGGCGAAGAAGTAGGGAACAAAGTAACTATTCCACGCGGACGAAGTCGCTGGCAAAAGCTAGTATTGAATATGAGTAGTTATAGTTACTAAAACTTATTTGTGTTTGTCTTGTTTTTCAGGCTCGAAACTAACACCAGAATAATTAATATGGAATAATAATACACTTGCCTACAAGTATTACACATGAGTAGTCATTACACGACACTGGCAGAAATTGCTGAAAATATAGGTTGCCATAAAAAAAATAAAAAATATTCTCAATGTAAACAATAACAACGCGATGTTTAATAGATCGATTAAAATTGTTAAAATAGGGGATCTCTCTGTAAGATGTTTAGTTGATACGGGCAGTGACGTAAACTTTATTTCCCACGATTTGTTTTCAATGTTATCAGATGTGAATAATAGGCTATTTGACAACATTGAAAATATACTACAAATTGTGGTCATCCTATCAGATAATAGTCTAAAAAGAACATATTTCACTTTATTTACACTAAAATATCTATATTTTTTGCAAATTACATGAAATAAAATGTAATAATTTTTTAAATTTTATCTGGGACGGAAACGCCCTGTGATTGGTAGCAACTCTGGTGACGTCATGGCAAGTTAAGTTCTCTCTGTGAGCTGTTTCTGAAGCACTTTTCTGAATTTTTTTGATAAAACTCATAACTAGTGGCTTCAATAAATATTCGTTTCGAATCTTAAAATGGAATTAAATTTTATGCGAGCCGATAATAGCAACCTACCCAAGATAAAAGTCTCAATAAAAAATTTAAACATTGTAAACAAACCATCACATAAAAATCGTCGATTTCATACTTATTTCGTTTTCACTACATTAAATTCTGATGTCGAAAACTTCGAAAATACTGTCGCTGTTATAGTACACCCGTTTATAATGCAATTTCATTTAAAATAATATGTAAAAAAAATCGAATTTATAAAATTTGTATTAGTTTGAAGTTTTGTTTTTCTAAAGCTATGGTGATGTGCAAGTTCTGATCTGTACGATGTTTAATGAATGAAAAACAAATTACATAAAGGTAAAATAAATAAATAATCTACTGGTTTCTGACACTTACGCGAATATTATACATTGAAATAAAACTGCTTTTTACGGATTTTATCGCGTTGTATTGATATTATTTGATTCCCGACGTTTCGGATCCTTTACAGCATCCATGGTCACGGGTAGACTAAGTTGTTGGACGTCTTAATGTTACAATTACTAACAGCTACCTTACATTTTTGGTTTATAATAATGGTAATTATATTTCGTCGCTTCATTCTTCAGATACAAGTTTAACAGGTAGTCCTTTAAGCCTACAAGGCACCAATTCGCACGTTTAGAGAATCGATTTTTAATCGATACTTCTTTTTTTTGTACTTGCAATACCATTCCTTACTTTATGGTCGTTGCTCGGTTAACTTCATTCTTTTTGCGAGCGAGGCAACAACCGCACGTGCTTTTTATTAAATTCCGTTATTACAAGTGGAAGTCACGATGCCGAAAAGAAGAAATGAGGATAAGATTGAACGTTATCAACGCAAAATCAAAAAATTGGAACGCAAACAACGAAAATACAACAGGATTATATATTCAACGGATGACTCGGATAAATCAGGTTAGTACCTAAGTACTAGTTTAATAAGTGAGATAACAATAATCGTGTAGTGCTCCAATGTATTTTTTCTTTCGCCCGGAGGTTGACCGTGTGTCATCACGAAGGCAGCATTTATTCTTAGAGGGTAACCGTGTGTTAACACGTGAATAACTTGATATCGTCCAAAGGTCGATAATAAAACTACACGTTATGCTCAAACTAAATGTAATGCCTGGAGGAGAATCGTGTATTCTCACAACGGCGATTGTATTACATTGGTAGATCCATAAATGTTACTTTTTTCCTCATCTACCCTCAATAACATATGTTATTGTCTAATTATAGAAGACGAAAATCTCGACGTCGCCGAATCAGAGCCCTTAGATAGGATCGATCAGAACGACGGTTTAAATACAAATGACGACCCAGAACCAGTTCAAATACCAGACCTGGATCCTGACATCCTCTCCGCTTTAGGCGAAACCACGGAAGAGGTGCCAAAATTTGGGCCGAACATACACGAAAAATTGTCCCGCCTTTGGTTACCTATTCTTCGGAAAGGTTTGCATAAAGAAACAAAAGAACAAAAACTCATTAAGGAGTACCTAATACCGGAAAATTGTCCGTTACTACAAGCACCCAAACTAAACCCGGAGATTTCAGCCGCGGTAGCCGAGGGTACTCGGACTCGCGATAAAAGGGTTGATGCGGTGCAACAACAACTAGGACAAGGCATAGTTGCCCTCAATAAGGGTTTGGAACTGCTCCTAGACGAAGGCAAAGATAGGCTTCAGGCCATAAAATATTTGAGCGATAGCTGCCGCCTTTTGTGTGACCTACACTTTGTAGAATCAGAAGCACGAAAGAAGTTCGTTACTCCAGGCTTAGATAAATCTTTTCTTAATATTATGCAGGACGTAGACCGAGACGAAATGCTTTTCGGAAGTAAACTTTCTGAAAAAATTAAAGCCACGAAAGTGATTGAAAAACACGGATTACAGATTAAAAAACCTGCCCCAATCCCTAAGCCGTCGCCGTCTACAACCTATCAACCGCCGATAAATCGCCAACGCCACCAGGGAAACTGGGGGCCCCCTCCTCGCTTCTCGTCGAACAAAGGGGGGAGGGGAGGGCAGAAAAAGGGAGCCCCAACAGGTCGGAGAGCCCAATCAGGAAGCAGTACTCAACAGAAGCCATCGATCCAGAACAAACAACGTGCCACAACTCAACAACAATAGAGGTACATGCTGGAAAAATCCAACACTTTTATAATTGCTGGCTTCGCATTACAGACAATCCCGAAATACTTAGGTGGATCTCATATGGTTATTCTATACCATTCTTAAAAAAAGTCAGACAAGTCACAACTCCACGTAATTCACTTTCTAGTAGCGACCACTTAGACATGTTACAAGCTATCAACAGATTATTAGAGCTAGGCGCTATATCCTCATGTCAAAGATCTAGTACTGACTTTATCTCAAAAATTTTTTTGGCTCCAAAACCTAACGGGTCTAAAAGATTTATTTTAAACTTAAAAAATTTAAACAAATTTATAAACACCACCCATTTTAAAATGGAGGACCATAGAACTGCAGCTCGACTCGTGCCAAAATCGGGTTTCCTGGCAAATATCGACCTAAAAGAGGCCTACTTTTTAGTGCCTATCACAAAAAAGCATCGGAAATACTTACGTTTTGAATTTAATGATTTGTGTTACGAGTTCAACGCCATGCCGTACGGGTTATCTGTAGCACCTAGAGTTTTTACTAAGTTAATGAAGGAGGTTATTAACTATTTACGGTATAAAGGATATAAGTCCGTAATATATCTCGATGATATCTTGTGTATAGGTGACACCTTCGAGGAATGCCAAGAAAATATAAATGAAACGTTAGCTTTACTCAAATGCTTAGGATTTGTCATTAACTATGAAAAAAGTATTCTCGAACCTCGACAGACTTGTAGATTTTTAGGTTTCATTTATAACTCCGTCGATATGTCCCTTAGCTTACCAGAAGAGAAACGAAAAGGTATTATGCAGCTTGTCAGAAAGTTTAGTTCACTCCCAAAGTGTTCCATTAGAGAATTATCACAATTTATTGGAGTCCTTACCGCTGCATGCCCAGCAATACGATACGGCTGGTTGTACACAAAAACTCTTGAACGCCAAAAATATCTGGCCCTTCAAAAATATGGAAATTTTGAATCAAAAATCAAACTTTCGGATGTCATTTTAACCGACCTACAATGGTGGCAACAAAACATAATGTCAACATTTAATGTTTTAAGACCGGATAAAAATTACGACCTAGAAATATACACTGACGCATCTAATACTGGCTGGGGCGCCTTTTGTAATGGGCAACGGGCAAACGGATCATGGAAAGATGACGAGTTATCTTTTCATATTAATCACCTAGAGCTATTAGCTGTTTACTTAGGTTTAAAATGCTTTGCTAAGAATCATTCTAATTGCTCCATTTTACTTCGTGTAGATAACACAACAGCTTTATGTTATATTAATCGAATGGGGGGAATCCGATTTCCACATTTAAATGATTTGACAAAATTAATTTGGCAGTGGTGCGAAAAGCGAAATATTTCACTTTTCGCATCTTATATTAATACACACGAAAATATCGAAGCCGATGAAGAATCGCGCAAAAGAAACGTAGACACAGAGTGGGAACTATCAGACTGGGCATTCCAAGAGATAGTTCAAACTCTGGGTGAACCAAAAATTGATCTTTTCGCCTCTCGTACCAATACAAAATGTAGTCAGTACATTTCGTGGAAACCGGACCCTGAGGCAATTACTATTGATGCTTTCACAACAAGCTGGCACCCTACCTTTTTCTATGCATTCCCACCGTTTGCCCTTATCCTAAAATGTTTACGAAAAATCATTCATGATAAAGCAACCGGAATACTAGTATTTCCATACTGGCCCGGTCAAGCCTGGTTTCCATTACTTAAAAAAATGCTCATATCAGACGTAATTGTTTTTGAACCTAACAGGGACCTTTTACACTCACGTTACAGATTACATCACCGGCTCCACGGCAGCCTTTTCCTGGGGGCCGCGAAGCTCTCAGGACTGCATTTACCAGATTAGATCCGGATATAGCCCTAAATTTAATGCTAGCATCAATTTCAGAGAACACTATGAAACAATACTCGGTGACGTACAAATTATGGTGGCAGTTCTGCCTAGAAAATACCCTAAACACCTTTGAAGCACCTTTATCATCAGTAATTGCCTTTTTGGTAGATCTTTTTAATAAAGGTGCGTCATATGGTGCCATCAATAGTCACCGATCTGCCCTATCATTACTCCTGGGGAATAACGTAGGGTCAGATGAAAGGATAAAAAGGTTATTGAAAGGCATGTATAGACAAAAACCATCCCATCCTAAATATACCACCACTTGGAATCCAAAAATCGTGTTGGATCATATTTCTACCTGGTATCCAAACAATAACCTAAGTCTCGATAAACTGACAAAAAAGTTGACTATTTTATTAGCTCTATGTACCTCTCAAAGAGTTCAAACCTTGTCCCTTATAAAAATTTCAAATATCAATAAGACCCCCTCAGGTATAAAGATCATGATATCCGATATTATAAAAACTTCCACAGCTAACCGGGAACAGCCAGTTTTATTCTTGCCCTATTTTTTAGACGATCCAAGGATATGCCCAGCAAAGACTCTTGAAGACTATCTTTCTGTAACGTCCGATTTACGAACCGATGATACAGATAATCTTCTTTTATCTTATAGAAAACCATTTAAAAAGGTGTCTTCACAAACCCTAAGTAGGTGGATCAAACAGACCCTCGCGGAGAGCGGCGTCGACGTCACAGTTTTCAGTGCCCATAGCACACGCCACGCCTCCACTTCGGCGGCGGCCTCCGCGGGAGTCTGTATAGACACCATAAGAAAAATAGCTGGCTGGTCCAGTTCCTCTCTGACTTTTGCAAAATTTTACAACCGTCCACTAGTAGATGAAGGAATCTTTGCTCGTTCTGTGTTTACAATCGGTAATTAAAATATTTAAATATATATATTTATACGAGTATATATCGCATTTATAAGCATTTTATTTTTTCTTTCGATTTGTTTAAGATTAATCATAATTAACTTAAGTACATATCCGATTTGTTCATATCTCAATAAAGAATTATTGATTAATAAAACAAATTAAGTTTTCTACAATAAGGCACTTTCATCCTGAAATCTCTGAACATCTACCTGTTAAACTTGTATCTGAAGAATGAAGCGACGAAATATAATATAAGATCAAACGAACTTCTTAAAGTGAAGTTCGATCATTATTATATGAGTCGCTTCATTCGAAGATACAAAGTTCCCACCCGCTCCTACCCCACAGTAGAAAACTCAAGTAGGCAAGTACCTACATCTCTCAACAAGAATGAAGTTAACCGAGCAACGACCATAAAGTAAGGAATGGTATCGCAAGTACAAAAAAAAGAAGTATCGATTAAAAATCGATTCTCTAAACGTGCGAATTGGTGCCTTGTAGGCTTAAAGGACTACCTGTTAAACTTGTATCTTCGAATGAAGCGACTCATATAATAATGATCGAACTTCACTTTAAGAAGTTCGTTTGATCTTATATTATTGGCGATCCGATTCACGCAGAACGAGCTCACCGTATCCTTCGGTCTTGCAGTTTTGGACTTGGATTTTGATTTTATGGAATCTATAATGGGGTTCCAAGCAGGTGGTAAGACCCAGCCATCTTCTCTATTGAAATTTGGATGTTTTTTAATTTCATTAGCCTCACGGATCATCCTGGGAAGGAATCGGTTTTCTTTTGCGAGGACTTGTAGTTTATCAAATCTGATATAGTGCTGAGCCTTGTCTGTAGTATGTTCACAAACTGCTGACTTCTTGAAACGGCGGTGTTTGACATCAGCGATGTGTTCTTTTACGCGGGTCCCTATACTTCTTTTAGTTTGGCCTATGTAAGAGAGACCGCAATCACAATCTAGCTTGTATACACCTGCATCTTGCAGAGGTATGTGGCACTTGACAGGTGGTAGAAACTGACTAATCTTCTTCAGCGACTTGAAGTATGTTTTGATTGAAGCTCGCTTCAAGATATAGCCAATCTTGTCTGTGACTCCTCTAACATATGGTAATATAGCAGGTAGGCGTTCGACTGTGGCACGTTTCACGCGGTTTCTGTGACGAGGGCGCGGTATTCGGAGCTTGTTGTCATGTAGTACTTGCTTGACATGTTGAAGAACTTCAATGTATGTATCTAATAAAAAAGCACTCCGATCCATTGAAGTTAGACGTAAAATACCTAATTCCCAGTTGTGCAAAACCACCAAAATTGTATGGGCTGCCTAAGATACACAAACCCAATGCTCCGCTAAGACCCGTTGTTAGCCAAATCGACTCACCAACCTACAGATTGGCTCAACACCTAGCAAAAGTACTCTCACCACTAAGAGGAAACACGGCAGCATATGTTAAGGACTCATACCATTTTGTCAGTGAAATAAAACATCTACATCTCACCGACAATGAAACTATGGTCAGTTTTGATGTTCAGTCGTTATTTACATGCTTACCAGTTGAAGACTGCATCAGAATTGTATCTAAGAAACTGTTAGAGAATAACATGCCCATTGAATATGCTGAACTATTAAAACATTGCTTCACATCGGGCTATATGTTATGGAATAATAAATTCTACACGCAAGTGGATGGTGTAGCAATGGGCTCTCCAGTATCTCCCATTGTTGCTGATATCTTCATGGAGGATTTCGAGGAGACTGCCCTGCAATCTGCACCTGTAACACCAAAGTTCTACAAGCGGTACGTAGATGATACTTTTACCCTACTACCATCTCATAAAGTAACAGCATTTTTAGACCACCTTAACTCCTTAAACTCCAAAATTCAATTTACTATGGAGGCAGAGGCTCTCTCTCTCGAACTCTTTAGCTTTCTTAGATGTTTTAGTAATTCGTAATCCCAATAACACCTTGAGTCACACAGTGTATCGAAAGAAAACCCATACAGACAAATACTTAAATGGTGAATCACACCACCACCCAACACAGTTATCTACCATCGGTAAATCATTGTTTCAGAGAGCACGTGGGATCTGTGATGAGCAATATCTGGCAACATGTCAAGCAAGTACTACATGACAACAAGCTCCGAATACCGCGCCCTCGTCACAGAAACCGCGTGAAACGTGCCACAGTCGAACGCCTACCTGCTATATTACCATATGTTAGAGGAGTCACAGACAAGATTGGCTATATCTTGAAGCGAGCTTCAATCAAAACATACTTCAAGTCGCTGAAGAAGATTAGTCAGTTTCTACCACCTGTCAAGTGCCACATACCTCTGCAAGATGCAGGTGTATACAAGCTAGATTGTGATTGCGGTCTCTCTTACATAGGCCAAACTAAAAGAAGTATAGGGACCCGCGTAAAAGAACACATCGCTGATGTCAAACACCGCCGTTTCAAGAAGTCAGCAGTTTGTGAACATACTCTAGACAAGGCTCAGCACTATATCAGATTTGATAAACCACAAGTCCTCGCAAAAGAAAACCGATTCCTTCCCAGGATGATCCGTGAGACTATTGAAATTAAAAAACATCCAAATTTCAATAGAGAAGTTATTTAATAGTAAAGGAAAAAATTCAATCGCGGGCAGGATTCGAACCTGCGTCTTCTGGTTTGATATACCAGACGCTCTGACCTCTAAGCCACCGCGAACCCTACCCGCATGATTGAAATTTTGCCTTCACATTCTGAATTTACGTCATAAGGTGACGTTTGGTGACATCTATGAGAGGCAAGTTACCTTACCTCTCAACCGACACGACTTACTTTACAGTTAGTTCAGTGTCGTACGATGCCACCTTACCTTTTAACTATCTTTTTTTTGTGATTTTTTTGCATTTTCCATGCTAAGATTATTAAGTTATTTAATAGTAAAGGAAAAAATTCAATCGCGGGCAGGATTCGAACCTGCGTCTTCTGGTTTGATATACCAGACGCTCTGACCTCTAAGCCACCGCGAACCCTACCCGCATGATTGAAATTTTGCCTTCACATTCTGAATTTACGTCATAAGGTGACGTTTGGTGACATCTATGAGAGGCAAGTTACCTTACCTCTCAACCGACACGACTTACTTTACAGTTAGTTCAGTGTCGTACGATGCCACCTTACCTTTTAACTATCTTTTTTTTTGTGATTTTTTTGCATTTTCCATGCTAAGATTATTAAGTTATTTAATAGTAAAGGAAAAAATTCAATCGCGGGCAGGATTCGAACCTGCGTCTTCTGGTTTGATATACCAGACGCTCTGACCTCTAAGCCACCGCGAACCCTACCCGCATGATTGAAATTTTGCCTTCACATTCTGAATTTACGTCATAAGGTGACGTTTGGTGACATCTATGAGAGGCAAGTTACCTTACCTCTCAACCGACACGACTTACTTTACAGTTAGTTCAGTGTCGTACGATGCCACCTTACCTTTAGATAAGAAAGATAGTTAAAAGGGATTGTTATTGCCAATAAGCCTGATATAGTGGTGATAGATCGATCAGAGCGCCGTGCAATTATTGTTGATGTACGACACCTCCCACTTCGCCTGGCAGCGCGACAGTTATGTCCGAATATCACATTCGCCAATCGGAGGTTCGGAAAACGCTGCGCAGTCTTGACGTGAACAAAGCCAGTGGACCAGACGGTATACCAACCATACTTCTGACGACCTGTGCGCCTGAGTTAACTCCAGTGCTGACACGCCTCTTTCGTCTCTCTCTTGAGACTTGTCAAGTGCCAAAATCGTGGAAGGTTGCTAACGTGCAAACTGTGCCTAAAAAAGGTATCTGTGCCCTGTTAAACGCCCTTTCCTTCTGACTCACGTCCCTCGTCTTGCGGTGTCGAGCATCCACCCACGCCAGGTAAGCCTAATGCTTAAACGCTTCAGCGCTTGGCCAAACCAATGTCGAGCTTTGCCGGACAATGGCACGTCTGAATATGGAATGAAGTACTCCATAGCCGTACGTAGCACATCAGTCACGGCATCCGCGCAGGTGGAGGGGTTGTCAGAAGAAAAGCACAGGGACTACCAAAGATAAGAGGCGAAAAAAGCTCGACTTGTATCGCCATACTCGCCGACTGCCTCTTGGGCTGGGATCCGGCGGCGAGTAGATAGATACAGATTTCACCAGACAGTGGTCAGGTTTACCAAGCGGTGAGGAAATCGACACTGAGTGGCGGTCTGGATCGGTTGTCTGCAGAACGTCCAGTCAATAGGGGGTGTGCGACTCAACGTCAGGTACCCGCGTTGCATTTTAGACCAGCTGGGTATGATCTAGCGCTAAAGCGAGCTTTCGCGTCTCTAACCCAGCATGGTCAGTGTCCCGGTATTGGTACAGCCACTCCTTGTGGTGACCGTTAAAGTCCCCCAGTAACACCAATTGTGCTGAGGGGTATTTTAGTTGAGCCGCATCCGCCGCCTCACCTAAGTAATGTGTGAGCTTGGTTGTCCCCAAGTCTCCACTGGGCGAACGGTAGACACAGGCATAGAGAATTTTCTCTATTCCTGTGTCCACCAGTACCCATAGCACAGAGATTCCGGGGTCTTCAAGGTGACGTAGACGACGATAACAAATTTCGTCACGGGCGTACAGGAAAACTCCGGCACGGGGCTTAAATTTGTGCTCCAGGGTATGTCAGGTACGCAACGTCAGTCGGAGCTCCGATCTGAGTCTCCGTCACAAACAAGAGTGCGGGTGTTTCTGTCTCGTGTTTTTTGCAGTCGAATAGCGAAAGCCCCATCCAAATCGGACACCACATTTTTGGCAATATAAGGTTGTACTCTATACATCTGCTTAGCCCTTCAGAGCAGGTTTGATGCTATGTTATGGAATGGTGAAAACAATGCATAGATATTTATTTATTTATTTATTTATTATATGTATACTTTATTGTACACCAAATTAAACATAGGACAGGACATATTGACACAAAAAACATACAATGGGTGGCCTTATCGCTAATTGCAATTTCTTCCAGGCAACCTTAGGATGGACATATCTGAACTGAACTAACAAATGGGGTTAACCATGATGCACCTACCTACATAGCTACACAATATGTTATAATAAAACAGTAATTATAAACTATAGATAATAATACATAATATCTTCTTTTTTTTTTTTTAGAAAAACGTTGCCCCACACTAGGATTTTCCCTGTGTCGTGGGTGCGTTTACAAACACAAATTCTCACATACACAAACACCCAGACCCGGAACAACTACCTGTAGATCATACAAATATTTGCTCCGTGTGGGGATCGAACCCACAACACGTGGCGCAGAAGCCGATCGCTCAGCCGCTACGCCAAATTATATAATTGTTTAAAGTTTATTATATAAATATTATATACTAGCTTTTGCCAGCGACTTCGTCCGCGTGGAATAGTTACTTTGTTCCCTAGTTCTTCGCCCGCGGTTTCACCTGCGTTGCCCCGTTCCTAAGGGTTGTAGCGTGATGTTTTATAGCTTGAAACCTTTCTCATGAATCACTCATTTTCCCAACATTTCCCTTCACTGCTCTGCTCCTATTGATCGTAGCGTGATGAAAAGTATACTATAACCTGCCCAGGAGTATGAAGAACAATTGTACCAAGTTTCGTTGAAATCCGTCGAGTGGTTTTTGTTTCTATAACGAACATACAGACAGACAGACAGACAGACAGACAAAAATTTTACTGATTGCATTTTTGGCGTCCGTATCGATCACTAATCACCCGCTGATAGTTATTTTGGAAATATATTTCATGTACAGAATTGACCTCTCTACAGATTTATTATAAGTATATATATATTTATAAACCTATAGGTATATAATATAAAAATAATAATATATATCCAATAAGATAAATAATATATATATACAAGGTTAGTTTTAGTATAGGCGAAACCTGAATATAGTTTGTTCAGAATAAGTAACTGAATCGATTTCAATAATTTTTACACCATGTTATATTATGACCAAAAAATATTTTAAAAGGGCTACAAGTTGGACACCGAGCAACACTAAGTACCTATTAGCAATCATATGGGTAGAACACGGTCACGGCAGGTCATAGCGTCACTAGGCGCGAGCGCACAGTGGGGCGGGGGGGTAAAACAACCCCTTCAGTCTAGCGATGGGCGATTACTACTAAAAAAATTATCGAATGAATCGACAATTGTATTTGAATGTATTCGAATGTCGATTTATTCGTTAACACTATAAAACAATCGAATAACTATCAACCAAACGAATAACTATCGACCAAACGAATCACTATCGACCAAACGGATAACTATCGACCAAACGAATCACTATCGACCAAACGGATAACTATCGACCAAACGAATCAAACGAATCACTATCGATCAAACGAATCACTATCGACCAAACGGATAACTATCGACCAAACGAATGAATTTAGTAATTCCGTTAATAAGTATTTAGTAAGATGAATGATGCGTAATAGTAGAACTAGTCAATCGAATGACTATGGAACAATCGAGTGAATTTCGTAATTCCGTTAATAAGTATAATAATAAATAAATATTAGTACTTAATCGTCGTTTTTTTACTGTTTATAAATCCATATAGATTTACGCTACAAACAAAAACATACGTAATTGGGTAATACTTATTATGTTTCGAAGCCAAATAGGCAAGTAATAGTTAAATTACTTTAATTGAATAAAAATCCATGATGCCTTCGATTTATTCGGTCGATTTACTACACCGCGCGATTTGCTATCGAACTATCGAAACATACGTTATACTAAATTACTAATAGTTGCGTTTCATTTTCGACGTCGAATACTAGTTTATTAGTATTACTAGTTTTATCGAATAAAAATCGAGGACGCCTTCGATTCATTCGGTCCATTTAATACACGCGCGATATACTACTATTGGACTATCGATTCGTAGTATTCGTACGCAGCATGTTATCGCGCTTGACTACAATCGACGGACTATCGAATGAAATTAGTGGTTATTCGAATGCATTCGAATACATTGCCCTATCGAATAATTCGATAGTTTTTAGTAATAATCGCCCATCGCTACTTCAGTCGGTCATTTAGTCGCCCGGAAGCTACAGGTTGATGCGCGCGTGTCACGCTCCCGTTCAGCTCGCTGTACCTACGGTTAGGTACCTACTGCCAAATTATTATCAATGAGCGCAAGCCGACGCCGAGCGACCTGCGCGGGGGCGCCGCGTGGTGTGTATGTTTTTGTACGGATAACCAGGTAACGTAAAACGCCTGTGACTTTATGATTTTTCTTGATATATTTTTGAAATTTTGTACATAGATTCTTTACATAAAAATACTAGACACCTGTTTCGTCTTTCGCCTATACTAAAACTAACCTTGTATATATATATTTAATATGTGTATATCTAAATAATAAAATAGCAACAACTTCTGTATTTATGACAGTAAAGTATCGAAGATTCGAAGTTACAGTGCTAAATAATGTTCCTTCACAAGCTTTTTAAACACAGGGAGCGATTGAGCACGCCTGATGTGTACTGGCAGTGCATTCCACAAACGAGCAGCCTTAACTGTAAAGGATTTGTCAAAAAAAGTTGTGGAATGCATCGGCATCTTGAGTTTCAAGTTATCTGATGACCTCAGGAATAATGTGTGAGTATCGCCCAGGAACTCAAAACGTTTTTTAAGATAATGGGGGGTAGATGAAAGGAAAAAAATATTATATAGTAGTGAAAGAATATGAGCATTCCGGCGACGGCGGATAAGTAACCACTTGAGTTTAGCACGAAATTCAGAAACATGGTCATATTTGCGTAACCCAAATATGAACCTTAAACAAAAGTTTTGAAGGCGTTCAAGTTTATCAAGTTGGTCCTCTGTGAGGTCAAGATAGCTGAAATCAGCATAATCAAGGAAGGGAAGAAGAAGTGATCGAGCAAGCGCAACTTTGGTCGCAATTGGCAGGAAATTGCGTAGTCTTTTCAGGCTTGCGGCAGATGAAAACAATTTGCGGCTGACTTCCTGCAACTGAGTAGTCCAGGATAGATTCCGATCAATAATTATCCCCAAGTTCTTAACTTTATCACTGAAAGGTATCACAATGTTGTCAAAAGAAACTTGAGGAAGAGCCGACCAGTCAATTCTGGAGATAGTTCTTGAGCTACCAACCACGATAACCTGCGTTTTCGTGGGGTTGACCGTAAGTGGAGTCGCGCCCGCGCACCCCCCCTGTGCGGACGTGCTGCTTTTTTGACGGAACGACGCGCGTCGCGTACCGTAAATCGACATGACGAACGTAGTAAAGTGTGCATCTTGCAATATCGTGATTGATGAAATGTTAGCATACATACAGAACAAAGTGTCAGTGATAGATGAGGTCACGTTAGTTCAAATCTGTACTTCTTCCTTCTCCAAAGAAGAAATTGAAAAATCGAAATTACTTTTATTCGAGTCTATGCCCGGGATTAATATAAAACGTAAAAATAAGGCTGGTTTTAGAGTCACGCTGACCGTCGGGCGCTGACAGCCGAAATGTATGAACTTCTAGGAAGCGTTTGAGAATAACGCGTAGCTATCAGCGTGTGCGGTTCATACATTTCGGCTGTCAGCGCCGACGGTCAGCGTGACTCTAAAACCAGCCTTAGGGCAAGCAGGAACGGGACCTCGCTGATATAGTGCAGGTCTTCAAATCGAAGGAACCGGATCTGTTTCCGATCTATGTCGCGAGGGAATTAGAACGTCTCCCTCCAGTGCTGTTTGATCACCTGGACTGCACAAAGCTACTTAAGGATTTGCTCCTAGTTCAAGAAGAAGTGAAGAATATCAAGTCTACATGTGTTTCGCAAAGTCAGTTCGATCAATTAAAGTCTGAATTACTACAAATGAAATATGACTCTTTGCCGAATGAAGAAAACGTAAACAAACGACGAGGCGCCTGGATGCTAGATAGTGGCCCTATAGGGCTTTCACACATTGATCTTTTATCACTGGAGAAAAGTAATAGTATCGTGTGTAAACAACAGGAAATCGAAACTACTTCAATACAATTTAGAGGTATTGTGGGGGTAGATGAGAATAATCACCGCAACGTATCAGCTGTTTCTCAACGGTCGCCTATTATAAAACCGGTTGACGGTAGCGGTACTAATGTCACAAAGCCGTCCATGTCTGCATCGAGTGATAAGACAGTAACCATGACGTCACCGCCACACTGTGATGCGATCCAGAATGAAGCCGCGTCGAGTGCAACTGTACCTACCATTAACTCGAATTCGCAGCAAAATGACCACGATCATAATAATCATAACGCAGGTAGTGAATTATCATAAGAAACCTATGAGATATCGCTATACAGGCTCGGCGGGAGTATGTCGCGACAATGAGGGAAAATTTAAAGCGGCGGATAGAAAGATTCCGATTTTAATTACGAGAATACATAATGATACCACGGAAAAAGATATAACAGATTACGTATTCAACAAAACTAAGGAAATGATTATGTTAGAGAAAATATCTTTTAAGTATGAAAGGGAATACAAGGCCTATAAATTCTTTATATTAGAAAGCAAGTAGTCATTATTCCTCGATAGCGGTTTGTGGCCTCAAGGAATCATATTCAGACGATTTGTAAATTTCAAGCGCAAAATAACGAACGTCGAGGTGTTGCCGCGTCGTGTCCGGTCTGAGAATATAGTAAATGGATAAAGACAATCTATACACTTTGGTTAGCTTCAATTGTAAAAGTGTCAAGCGATCGGAAGACTATGTCAGGCAATTGTGTCATACCTCTGATATAATAGCTTTGCAAGAAACATGGCTCCTACCGAATGATATAGATTTTCTAAGCGACATTGATTCTGATTATGGCTACGTGGGGACGTCAGCTGTGGATACTACGGCGGGCATGCTCGTGGGCTGGCCGTATGGAGGAGTGGCGATACTGTGGAAGAAGAGTCTCCTACAGAATGTGTCCATAGTGCAGTGTGACAACACACGCGTCTGTGCCATTAAAGTGGAGTTAGGGCAAAGGTCGTTTTTAGTGTTCAGTATTTATATGCCTACCGATGGAGTCGTGAACTTACCGGAATTTACGGATTGTCTTAGCTTGGTGAGTGCTATTATTAATAATGAACATATTGAGACAGTCTATTTACTCGGGGACTTTAACGCTCATCCGGGCCAGTTATTTTTTAACGAGTTGAATGACTTTTGTACGGAGGCTGAGTGGATATGTGCCGATATAGAATTACTCGGGCTCTCATCTGATACGTATAGCTTTATTAGTGACGCGAACGGGTCTAGACGCTGGTTAGACCACTGTCTAGCTACGGAATCGGCTATGCAAACAGTTGTTAATGTAGAAATTAAGTATGATGTCATGTGGTCGGATCACTTTCCTTTGTTTATATGTTGTAATTTAAATAGCATTAAACCTAAAATAGCTTGTAATAATATCGAACCGTGTAATAAAATACGTTGGGGCGAGAGAACATTTGAACAAATTGCACTATATAATAAATTATGTAACGAACGATTAAAATTAATAGATTTTCCGAGTGATTTAAGTAACTGTTGTGATTTCTCTTGCGATTACGTGGAACATAAGTTTTTTATCGACAAAATGTATGACGAAATTGTAGACATCTTAGGCCGAGCGGCTAATGACAGTTATTCTGGTGATAATAGGATACATAAGAAGAAACCTGTAGTAAGATGGAACGGACATGTTGGTAGTGCTCACCGGGAGGCCAGGTCTAAGTTCCAGTTATGGATATTGTATGGCAGACCGAAGTCGGGTCGTGTTTGGAGTGAGATGCAAGAAAGCCGTAAAATCTTTAAAAGTCGGTTAAAGTGGTGTCAAAATAACCGTGACCAACTTAAAATGGACAGTCTGGCAACGCATCACGCCAAACATGATTTTCGTAGTTTTTGGAAGTCTACTAATAAGGTAAACAGAAGGCCGGGCTTGCCTGTGAGCGTTGCTGGCCTTACTGATCCGAAAAACATACCATTGGAATCATCACGGTCGGGACTTGAGGGTATGACTCGTGGGCAGGAGCTCAGTGTAAGCTTTACGGCCAAAGATGTTAGAAAGGTTATCACGACCATGACCCGAGGCAAGTCTCCTGGCCACGATGACTTGAGTATCGAGCATCTTAAATATGCTGGCGTCCATCTCCCAAGGGTTCTGGCTATGTTTTACTCCATATGTCTAGGGCATTCATACCTACCGCCAGCTATGATTCAGACCGTGGTGGTACCGATCGTGAAAAGTAAAACTGGGGATATAAGCGACGCCAACAACTATAGACCCATATCTCTGGCTACAATTCTGTCTAAGGTGCTTGACAGTCTTCTTAACACACTGATGAGTGATTGTCTCGAGTTACATGACAATCAATTCGGTTTCAAATCGGGACTCTCCACTGAAACAGCTATTCTGTGTTTGAAGCAGACTGTCAAGTACTATACTGATCGCAAAACACCAGTCTATGCTTGCTTCCTCGACCTTTCGAAAGCGTTTGACCTGGTGTCCTATGATATCCTCTGGGATAAACTGAATGACACATCCCTGCCAAGTGAATGCATTCGTATTTTTAAATATTGGTGCGGGACCAGGTCAACGTAGTTCGGTGGTCGGGGGCGCTGTCTGAACCATACAGGTTGGAGTGCGGGGTAAGGCAAGGGGGGTTGACCTCGCCAACGCTCTTCAACCTGTATGTAAACGCACTTATCAAGAGGCTGAATAGCACACATGTCGGATGTCATGTTGGTGGAGTTTGTGTAAACAACATTAGCTATGCGGACGACATGGTGCTGCTGAGCGCCTCGGTTTGTGGCCTGTCTAAGCTGCTAGGCATTTGTGAGGAATATGCTCTCAGCCATGGCCTGCTCTATAACAGCAAAAAAGTGAATATATGGTTTTTCGGGCCAGGGGTAAATGTCCAGATAGTATCCCTAAAATTATATGAAATAATGTACCGCTAAATAGGGTTGACACCTTCAAATACCTTGGGCATCTGGTGAACTCTGACCTGAAAGACGATTCAGACATAGAACGGGAACGTAGGGCGTTGTCTGTTCGAGCGAACATGATAGCTCGCAGGTTTGCTCGATGCTCGAAAGAAGTAAAAAACACTCTTCAGAGCGTATTGCACTTGTTTTTACTCGAGCGCCCTGTGGGCTTACTACACTTAAAAACAGTACAGCGCCCTACGAGTCCAATTCAACAATGCCTACAGAATGTTGTTGGGGCTGCCTCGGTACTGCAGTGCGTCGGGGATGTTCGCTGAGGCGCGCATTGACTGCTTTTATGCGACGATGCGAAAACGGTGCACATCTTTTGTGCGTAGGGTCCGCGCCAGCTCCAACACCATCCTGAGGATGATGGCTGAGAGGTTCGACTGTCACTACATTAACCATTGTTGCATGCTTAATGTAGTGACAATAACAAGGAAAATAAGTTAAGGACAACATATAATATATTGTATTGTAATTATTTTAATAGCTACTAACACTAGTAATAAGCTTTAATATTGTTTACTAACACTATGGATCATTGTTGTCCGAAAATAAATGCTATTATTATTAAGTCCATATCTCTTACTCCAATCGCAAATACAAGCCAGGTCTTGATTTACCGTGTGGACCGCATGCGATAAGTTCCCAAGAGGGGCTCGACAATAGATCTGCAGATCATCTGCATAAAGATGGTAGGAAGAAAGTAGTTCTGAAATAGAGTTTATAAAAACTGCGAAGAGTAGAGGGGATAAAACGCCACCCTGTGGTACTCCGGCAAAGTTACTGCTCCAAGAAGATGAAGCATCTTCAAGGCAGATACGTTGCCGACGACCAAACAGGTAACTATGAAACCAGTCAATCACCGATGGAGATATATTAATAGAGCGTAGTATGCCAAGCAAAATATCGAAATCAACAGTATTAAAAGCATTACTAAAGTCCAGTAATGCCAGTACTGTAAGATTTCCGATTTCCATGCCTGACCTGATATCATCCGTAATATTGACAAGAGCTGTGGCTGTGCTATGACCTGGACGAAATCCCGATTGGAAGGAATTAAGGAGGTTGTTTTTGGAGAGGAAAGAGCTCAATTGATTGTAAATCAACCGTTCGAGAACTTTGGACAGGAAGGGTAAAATGGATATGGGACGATATTCAGAAAAGGATGTAGGATTAGCTTTTTTCGGTAATGGGATTATTTTCGAGTCTTTACATGCACTTGGGAACACGCCACTGGATAAAGAGTAGTTAAGGATGGGAAGAATTATGTCAAGCACTGGGAGAATCATTTTACGGCTGATACAGTCACTGCCAACTGCGTTGGAAGTTATTGATACTATGCTCTTTTTAATATCACATGCGGAGAGAAGACTAAATGAAAACGGGGAATGACTGGAAGCCGGAAGTGTTGAAAGATACTTCAAGGTGTTACATTTAGTTGTCCTATCAAAATCAGACGAAGCAGATAAATGAAAATTAAGCAAGTCTATATCGAAATCTTTTGGCATAGTTTCTTGGCGGGATTTTCCGACTCCCATAGATCTTAGAAATTTCCAGACTTTTGCTGGATCTCCATTTTGAACGGAGCTGTGGATGTGCTGGCGTTGAGCATTCCTACATACTTTATTGCAGTGATTACGGACAGCCACGTATTTTTCCCTGTTGGAATCCGACGGTCGGCTCTTATATTTCGATTTTGCCGTCGCTTTTCGAAGCATTAGAGCTCTTATGTCATCTGTTAACCACGGCGATGGTAAATGTTTAACTTTGACCGCTCGAACAGGTGCATGACGGTCATACAGTTCCACAAGCAAAGTCGTGAAAAGCTCGACTTGTTCATTGACTGAAGCAGAGGTAAAGATTGGAGACCAGTCTTCATTGCTAGCATCCTCACAAAGATCGTTTGTGTTAATAGCGGCAAAGTTGCGCTGCATGAGGATTTTAGGTTTCGCCCTAGGGGGACGAATTTTGTAAGAGAGGTAGATCAGATCATGATATGAAAAGGCATCGGCTGAGTATTGACCATGCTTAGCAACGTGATCAGGAGAAGAGACGAAGATGAGGTCAAGAAGTGAGGAAGTGGAATTAGGAAAGTGGTGAGTAGCATTTAGCGGAAGAATGAAGAGATTATTAGAATCTAATAAAGAACATAAAGAGGAAGAACGGTAATCTTTTTTAAGAAGACAGGTGTTAAAATCACCCATGATTATGCTATGACTGTAAGTGGGGATTAGAGCTTCCAAAATGTTTTCAAAAGAAGAGAAGAAGTTGACACGTAAAGAACGACAATAGTATTCCCCAAGAAGAATTTTGTTATGGTTTAATTCAACTTCAACAAAGAGATGTTCACCAGCATTTGACGGTGGCGGCTGTGCTGACACATTGATAACAGAGAAAGGAATATGCGTGCGAAGATATATGGCAACACCACCATCACCGCCAATAGTTCGGTCATTTCTAATTAGTTGGAAACCGGGTAAAGAGTAGGAAGTTGAAGGAAGACACGGCTCGAAGCCACGATTCGGAAACAAGAATAGCATGAAGATTCTTACAGTCAAAGCTTGCCAGCATATCGGGGAAATGGGCCGGAATACTCTGAGCATTTATATGGATGACGTTAAAATTCCTAGAAACATCAGAAAACTGAGCTGTGAGAGTGTCGCCAAGTGAAGGAATACTGGAGTAACTACTCGTTTCGTCACTTGATAAAGAATAAAAACTTTCATTGTCGCTACTAAGATCGATAGACATAAATATATACGTTTATATTTAAATATATAATCTATAATTTAAAAATAAAAATAAGTATGTATTGTCCCAAATACAATAATATTCGGGAGTATAACTAAATTAGTCCACCTGCCGGTTGTGTTACATACTTTATCAATAAATCTACACTAAAAATATGATGTTAGAAGGCAGTCCGGGGAGAAAAAAATAGAAAATAAAAATAAAGTTACAGCAATAAAATGATGCAAAAAATCAGTACGACAATAGTCTGGAACGCATAGTTGCCATCTGACAATGTGACAGCAATATGTGACACTTGTCAATGTCAATATTCTTTAATTGTCACTGGTCACTGATATCAACGAACTGAACAAACTAAACAGAAGTGATGGTGGATACAGAAATAATTAATAAATTAAAGAAAGTGACGGTATACGGACAGTAACAATAACTTAGTTACCCGGACATTGCCTTTGTTACGAATCATACACTTCAGACTGAGTATTACAAGTATTTATTCATCCAACAGTATGTAATTATCAACAATCACTTATCACTTAATCGCTCAATATTTATTAACAATTATACAACAACAGCACTGGCTTATAAGATATTATGTCTACTGCTCAACGCCTCGGAATAGAATGTCTCAGTCCAGGTTGATCTGTTACCAGCCGAATGTTCCCCACTCTTAAACGTAGGCAAACACTCAGCTGGGTTAGACCAATCAGAGCGAAGTACACAGTACGCATGATCAACTGATTAATTTAAATACATTAGATTATCTTTAAATTTAGCAATAGTTATAAATTGATTACACAGACAAATTGATAATATAACACCTACTTATATTTGACTAATTTCTAATAAAAAGGGCGTTTAATAACGAATAGTTCAACTACAAGCGCCATCTGTCGCTCGTGATAAGGAAACCTATATAAATGTCTTGTCATTATTTTATAAAATCATTACATTCGGCCATCCGACAACGTGCGATCTCCTGACGCACGTTATCGTAATTCAATAACATAAGTCATACATACAGAAATATTACATGCTTAAACTGTTTGAACAAACACGAATCAAAATGCAAAATCATTACATTCGGCTATTCATTGATGTCCGACTCCTTTCTATGAAATAGTTTGTCGTTATCATTATTGCTTTCAGAAGATGGGCTACTATTACGATCTGATGAATCTTTATGGTCAGGCGAATTTATATTTATATTTACATTTTCATTATATTTATTTATATTTTATAAGGTCTAACACGATCAGCGGAAACGACGCTCTTAAATGAATCTCTACGTTTGCTAAAACCGGAATTTCAGTGATTTTATATCTGTCATTGCCCAAAACTTCTGTGATTTTATCAGATCTATGAATTTAAAAAGTTTTATTGCCTTTATTATTATAGTCAGTTCTGGTAACCTTAGTCAAATCACCTTGTTTATAGGTTCTAGGGGTGCTACCGGCATCATAATAGTGTTTTTCGCGACTTTAGTATTAGTACGACCTCATCTCTTACGCTTTGTAACATGTTTTGTATAATGTCAGCTCCAACATCGAACTTATTACTCTAACTATCTCTGAATGTCAAAGTCAAAGTTCTTTAATGCTTCATGTGTAATTTATATACATAGATCTCTAGTTTGGTAAGTATCAACATGAAACCCCGTTGGGGCACAGCATAGAATACATGGGTACTAACAAGTTAATTACATAATTATAATTTAACAAATTACAATATTAGAAAATAAAATTATAAACTTTTACTTAAAATTAAATAACCATTTAGGTAGTCAATTTACAGAAATTTAAGGTATTGTTATTATTTTGGTAAATTTTTTTTTTTTTGCACAAAGATTTTATTGTTATTAATTATAATTTAATTATCTTTTATTTTTATCTTCAAAGAATTCTTTTAGCGTGTACATGTAATAACATTATTGTAATAGGTGTTTATTTAGTCTGTTTTTTAAATACATCGTCATTTAGGATATCTTTTAGTTCTCGAGGTATTTTTATTGTGGTGCCAAATAAAGCCCCTATGGCAGTCTTTTTAGTAGAAGAATCAACTGAATTATTTACACCCCATTGGATTTTGCCAAGACATTTCCCAATTGCGTTCGTCATTTTCGTCATTATGTTTTGCTAATGCGTTTAAGATGGTTTGGTTATATCTTTCAGTTTGACTTTTTGCCCTGCGACAAACTACAGCGATAGGGACATGTTTAGTGCTATGACTGTCGCAAAAGCTCGTGATCAGGTATTATTGGAGATGGTAAGCCAAAGTCATTTTTTTTTGTTTTCGTGTCTTTTACCGCTTTCACATATATATATTTTGTAAAGCAATCAACTATTGTAATAATTTAGGCATTGCCGTTTTTACTCTTTACAAACGAACCAAGATGGTTTAGGTGAATTGTATGGAATGGGACGCTAACTTTTTCTATAGGATACAATTATTCAGTCTTTTGTCTGGATGCATCATCTTTATTATAAGCGTACCGAATGTACCGAATTTTATCGCCGCAGCCTTGGAAACCAAAAGACAGATTGAATTCTCTCAGTCGTTTTAGTAATGCCTAAATGTCCTATATCATCATGGTTATAACGGCATATTTTCCAGCGGGCACTACGAGGGACAACTAGGCGTATTTCATCGTCAATTCTTTATACTCTATGATTTTTAATAACATAATTTTTCCTAATATCTTTAGATTCTTCGTCAGATTCAGGCTTAAGAATTTTTAAGTATACGCGAAATGTCTGGATCTACATTTGTAGTGTTAATATCCAATTGTCAGTCTCGATACTTTAACAGAAGACTCGTCTTTAATGTCAGAAGGCAGAGAATGTTATTTCGGCTTAATGCATCGACATGTGTCATACGAATACCGGGTCTATACTCGTTTGGTTAATATGGTTCGGAGCGTATTATGGTCTATTACAATTTTAAATTCTAATCCCAACAGATAAACACAAAACTTCAAATTTCATAAGATTGTAAATGACGCCTTTCAGGTGTCGTCTGCCTACTAAAATAAGCAACCGGCTTAAGTACCCGAAGGCTAGACTGCCACTGTACTAATATTTCTCCCACACCTAAGGAACTAACATCTGTGTGCAACTCCGTATCAAGTTTAGGATTGTATAAGGCTAGTGTTGGTCTATTACTCAAACTTTTATTTTAATGGTTGAAATTGATCTTCTACCCAAAGATACTATAGGACTAGCACAATCGGAATCGGATTCTTGTATTATATCATTTCGCAACAAGTCATCAATAAATTCTCGTACCTGTCCTCTCTCGAAGTGCGATAAGCGATAGGGTCTATGTGTGACAGGTCTATCATTAAAGCAAGTCTATCTTCATTTTAATAGAGTTATTACAACCTATCTCGCTCAAGTTAAATGCAAAAAAATCACGATACGACTGCGATAATGCGTAGGTAAGGCTTATCCATTTGCCAACTTGAGGGACCGACTTTGATTTCAGACTTTATCAAAGGAGCCAAGTCAGTAATATCTCGTGATTTTGTTAGGGCATATAATTCTTTTTTTTTTACAAAAGGCATTGCTTTTGCAATTAGAGCATCGCAATGCAACGAATCTTGGGCAAAATTCTTTGGGAAAATTCAGGGTTTGATTAGCTAAATTTGATAATAAGGTGAAATTTACCCATGCTTAGACGATATGTGCCTTGAGGTAAGTTATATTCTTTGCCAAGTTTATTACTATTATAACCTTCTATATAAACATTCCCAGGATAAGAAGAACCTAAATCCGAAACTTCAACTAATTCCGATTTGTTTCTGGTTAATTGAATGAAATCTGATAAGGTAAGCTTTAAGGGGCCCAAATCATTGGTTTGCTGCGAAGCTCAGGACTTTAAAATTTTATCCAATGAGTAACGCAGTCTGCATAAACCCATAATTAACCATAAGTAGGTACTTCTACATTCGATTCGATTTCATCAATCCTAAGAACGTACTATATACGGGTGTCACTACCAAAACCCTTGACTATAGGTAATCTCGACACAGTTTTCACGGGGTCAAGGCTATTTGCATCAGATTCACGCATTACACAAGTCAAAAGTCAAATCATCCATTTCAAATAACCCAATAATACAGGTACTTTTGAATTGCCAAAACTAGGTGCACGGTTCCAAATAGTGGGTCCTACTATACCCAATCTTAATAATCTATCAATCCCAACGAAAACTCGATCATTTACCCGTTTGTAAAACTTGTTATTACTGTTACTGTGTGTAGAAGTTGTATGGACTTTACGTTCTATTTCATCGCTTGACTTTGGGTCTGTTCATGGAATTAACGGTGTCGGTTTGCAATTTTCGTTCTAGCGCCCTGTCACACTTTAGACGCTTGTCAAGGGACTTGGGACATCTGGTGTAAGAGTGTTCTTTACGACGACAATTAAAACAAATAATTGGAGGTATCATTTGAAGTCGAAGGCGAGGTATGATCATGAGTTCATGACGCTTTCTATTTGTAGAATTTTTTCATCCAACAGTATGTAATTATCAACAATCACTTATCACTTAATCGCTCAATAATTATTAACAATTATACAACAACAGCACTGGCTTATAAGATATTATGTCTACTGCTCAACGCCTCGGAATAGAATGTCTCAGTACAGATTGATCTATTACCAGCCGAATGTTCCCCACTCTTAGACGTAGGCAAACATTCAGCTGGGTTAGACCAATCAGAGCGAAGTACACAGTACGCATGATCAATTGATTAATTTAAATACATTAGATTAACTTTAAATTTAGCAATAGTTATAAATTGATTACACAGACAAATTGATAATATAACACCTACTTATATTTGACTAATTTCTAATAAAAAGGGCGTTTAATAACGAATAGTTCAACTACAAGCGCCATCTGTCGCTCGTGATAAGGAAACCTATATAAATGTCTTGTCATTATTTTATAAAATCATTACATTCGGCCATCCGACAACGTGCGATCTCCTGACGCACGTTATCGTAATTCAATAACATAAGTCATACATACAGAAATATTACATGCTTAAACTGTTTGAACAAACACGAATCAAAAATGCAAAATCATTACATTCGGCTATTCATTGATGTCCGACTCCTTTCTATGAAATAGTTTGTCGTTATCATTATTGCTTTCAGAAGATGGGCTACTATTACGATCTGATGAATCTTTATGGTCAGGCGAATTTATATTTATATTTACATTTTTATTATATTTATTTATATTTTATAAGGTCTAACACGATCAGCGGAAACGACACTCTTAAATGAATCTCTACGTTTGCTAAAACCGGAATTTCAGTGATTTTATATCTGTCATTGCCCAAAACTTCTGTGGTTTTATCAGATCTATGAATTTAAAAAGTTTTATTGCCTTTATTATTATAGTCAGTTCTGGTAACCTTAGTCAAATAACCTTGTTTATAGGTTCTAGGGGTGCTACCGGCATCATAATAGTGTTTTTCGCGACTTTAGTATTAGTACGACCTCATCTCTTACGCTTTGTAACATGTTTTGTATAATGTCAGCTCCAACATCGAACTTATTACTCTAACTATCTCTGAATGTCAAAGTCAAAGTTCTTTATTGCTTCATGTGTAAATATACATAGATCTCTAGTTTGGTAAGTATCAACATGAAACCCCGTTGGGGCACAGCATAGAATACATGGGTACTAACAAGTTAATTACATAATTATAATTTAACAAATTACAATATTAGAAAATAAAATTATAAACTTTTACTTAAAATTAAATAACCATTTAGGTAGTCAATTTACAGAAATTTAAGGTATTGTTATTATTTTGGTAATTGTTTTTATTGCACAAAGATTTTATTGTTATTAATTATAATTTAATTATCTTTTATTTTTATCTTCAAAGAATTCTTTTAGCGTTTACATGTAATAACATTATTGTAATAGGTGTTTATTTAGTCTGTTTTTAAATACATCGTCATTTAGGATATCTTTTAGTTCTCGAGGTATTTTTATTGTGGTGCCAAATAAAGCCCCTATGGCAGTCTTTTTGGTAGAAGAATTAACTGAATTATTTACACCCCATTGGATTTTGCCAAGACATTTCCCAATTGCGTTCGTCATTTCCGTCATTATGTTTTGCTAATGCGTTTAAGATGGTTTGGTTATATCTTTCAGTTTGACTTTTTGCCCTGCGACAAACTACAGCGATAGGGACATGTTTAGTGCTATGACTGTCGCAAAAGCTCGTGATCAGGTATTATTGGAGATGGTAAGCCAAAGTCATTTTTTTTTTTTGTTTTCGTGTCTTTTACCGCTTTCACATATATATATTTTGTAAAGCAATCAACTATTGTAATAATTTAGGCATTGCCGTTTTTACTCTTTACAAACGAACCAAGATGGTTTAGGTGAATTGTATGGAATGGGACGCTAACTTTTTCTATAGGATACAATTATTCAGTCTTTTGTCTGGATGCATCATCTTTATTATAAGCGTACCGAATGCACCGAATTTTATCGCCGCAGCCTTGGAAACCAAAAGACAGATTGAATTCTCTCAGTCGTTTTAGAAATGCCTAAATGTCCTATATCATCATGATTATAACGGCATATTTTCCAGCGAGCACTACGAGGGACAACTAGGCGTATTTCATCGTCAATTCTTTATACTCTATGATTTTTAATAACATAATTTTTCCTAATATCTTTAGATTCTTCGTCAGATTCAGGCTTAAGAATTTTTAAGTATACGCGAAATGTCTGGATCTACATTTGTAGTGTTAATATCCAATTGTCAGTCTCGATACTTTAACAGAAGACTCGTCTTTAATGTCAGAAGGCAGAGAATGTTATTTCGGCTTAATGCATCGACATGTGTCATACGAATACCGGGTCTATACTCGTTTGGTTAATATGGTTCGGAGCGTATTATGGTCTATTACAATTTTAAATTCTAATCCCAACAGATAAACACAAAACTTCAAATTTCATAAGATTGTAAATGACGCCTTTCAGGTGTCGTCTGCCTACTAAAATAAGCAACCGGCTTAAGTACCCGAAGGCTAGACTGCCACTGTACTAATATTTCTCCCACACCTAAGGAACTAACATCTGTGTGCAACTCCGTATCAAGTTTAGGATTGTATAAGGCTAGTGTTGGTCTATTACTCAAACTTTTATTTTAATGCTTGAAATTGATCTTCTACCCAAATGATACTATAGAACTAGCACAATCGGAATCGGATTCTTGTATTATATCATTTCGCAACAAGTCATCAATAAATTCTCGTACCTGTCCTCTCTCGAAGTGCGATAAGCGATAGGGTCTATGTGTGACAGGTCTATCATTAAGCAAGTCTATCTTAATTTTAATAGAGTTATTACAACCTATCTCGCTCAAGTTAAATGCAAAAAATTCACGATACGACTGCGATAATGCGTAGGTAAGGCTTATCCATTTGCCAACTTGAGGGACCGACTTTGATTTCAGACTTTATCAAAGGAGCCAAGTCAGTAATATCTCTCGTGATTTTGTTAGGGCATATAATTCTTTTTTTTTTACAAAAGGCATTGCTTTTGCAATTAGAGCATCGCAATGCAACGAATCTTGGGAAAAATTCTTTGGGAAAATTCAGGGTTTGATTAGCTAAATTTGATAATAAGGTGACATTTACCCATGCTTAGACGATATGTGCCTTGAGGTAAGTTATATTCTTTGCCAAGTTTATTACTATTATAACCTTCTATATAAACATTCCCAGGATAAGAAGAACCTAAATCCGAAACTTCAACTAATTCCGATTTGTTTCTGGCTAATTGAATGAAATCCGATAAGGTAAGCTTTAAGGGGCCCAAATCATTGGTTTGCTGCGAAGCTCAGGACTTTAAAATTTTATCCAATGAGTAACGCAGTCTGCATAAACCCATAATTAACCATAAGTAGGTACTTCTACATTCGATTCGATTTCATCAATTCTAAGAACGTACTATATACGGGTGTCACTACCAAAACCTTTGACTATAGGTAATCTCGACACAGTTTTCACGGGGTCAAGGCTGTTTGCATCATATTCACGCATTACATAAGTCAAAAGTCAAATCATCCATTTCAAATAAACCAATAATACAGGTACTTTTGAATTGCCAAAACTAGGCGCACGGTTCCAAATAGTGGGTCCTACTATACCCAATCTTAATAATCTATCAATCCCAACGAAAACTCGATTATTTACCCGTTTGTAAAACTTGTTATTACTGTTACTGTGTGTAGAAGTTGTAAGGACTTTACGTTCTATTTCATCGCTTGACTTTGGGTCTATTCATGGAATTAACGGTGTCGGTTTGCAATTTTCGTTCTAGCGCCCTGTCATACTTTAGACGCTTGTCAAGGGACTTGGGACATCTGGTGTAAGAGTGTTCTTTACGACGACAATTAAAACAAATAATTGGAGGTATCATTTGAAGTCGAAGGCGAGGTATGATCATGAGTTCATGACGCTTTCTATTTGTAGAAATAGGTTCTAACTAGGTATGCTGAGAACTGAGAATATGTAGCGAGTCTTTCCGGTTCATTACAATTTAAAGCTTGAGCTCCACTTCTAATGGATTTATCATAAATGCCGTGAGTTGCACAACCTACAGCCTTTTTATCACTAATATCATATCAGCTTGTATATCAGCATTAATTTATCATAAAAATATTAACGTAAACTTTCATTACTTCATGTTGTACCTTTTCATTTTGACACACATTATTGTAACTCGTAACATCCTAATTATATATGAAAACAATAAAGATTTGAATTTGAATTTGTACGTACCAATATTTCTTTACCTTTCCTTTTTTTTTTTTGCTAGCCCGACAAGTTTTTGTCGGGCAAAATGTATGGTCTGCTTCTCGTCCCATTCATATATTACACACTTACCTTTCATAAACAACCTTCAATACTCTGAGATTTACTGGAGGGATTGAACTTCGGTATAACATTTGGTAAATGGTTGTACGACTAAACTGGAGGCTCTTCGTCTGGAGTATGCATTCATTGGTTTCATCATCATTCATTGGTATCATCAGATTCCATGGCCTCAAAACATAAAAATGTATAAGTATTGTTTCAATTTGACACTAACAAGTTAAAAACTCCTTTTTTTTATTATTATTAAATTCATTTTATATTACTAAAATATCTACTCGAACTGGTTAAAATTAATAGCTCCATAAATTCGAAGTTATGCATGAAAAGATCAATCAAAAATATACGTCTTCCAATAAATGTTTCCCATTTCCAATTTATAAAATTAATAGAGGGTATATACACAACTATCTGCAACGCACTTAGTCGCATAATAATTCTTTTAATTGTTCTCTTAGTATAAATCATGCTTTACTTACGCGTCTGAGGATAGTTCCGTTCCTATTGGGCACACTTGGCCCAAAACTTTTGACTCACTTGGCCAAAATAACTTTAAGCACACTTGGCTTACTATCTTTAAGCACACTTGGCTTAATAGGCGTACATAGCCTCTAGTAGCTAGAGCACACTTGGCTTCCTATTGTAGGTACACATAACTCCTATTCCTACTGGTATACTAAAACTACTTTATACTTCTTTAGTGGAATCTATTTTGGATTATGCTCTTGATTGCTACGGCCTCACATTTAAAAACCTATATAGATAAACTGGAGAATATCCAAATAAGATTTATGAAACTGCGTGTAAATAAAAAAATAAAATAACTTATAGATACCCTACCATAAAACATTAATTGTGCACTCCATTACTAATTATGTACCTACCTACATGTTATTAAGACTAAAATTGATCCCACAGTCAAACTGTTTGTACAGTTTTGTGGGGCTTATATTACTTCGTAAGACCTAATATGTACCTCATAAAAATTAAATAAATAAAATAAAAATAATTAACCTCTAACAATCTAAGCACACGTGGCTCAATAGGCATACATAGCTTCTAACAATCTAAGCACACATGCCTCAATAGGCATGCATAGCCTCTAGTAACTCAAGCACGCTTGGCTTCCTATTGTAGTCACACATAACCTCTAACAATCTAAGAACACATGGCTCAATAGGCATACATAGCCTCTAGTAACTCAAGCACACTTGGCTTCCTATTGTAGTCACACATAACCTCTAACAATCTAAGAACACATGGCTCAATAGGCATACATAGCCTCTAGTAACTCAAGCACACTTGGCTTCCTATTGTAGTCACACATAACCTCTAACAATCTAAGAACACATGGCTCAATAGGCATACATAGCCTCTAGTAACTCAAGCACACTTGGCTTCCTATTGTAGGCACACATAACCTCTAACAATCTAAGCACACATGGCTCAATAGGCATACTTAGCCTCTAGTAACTCGAGCACACTTGGCTTCCTATTGTAGGCACACATAACCTCTAACAATCTAAGCACACATGGCTCAATAGGCATACATAGCCTCTAGTAACTCAAGCACACTTGGCTTTCTATTGTAGGCACACATAACCTCTAGACATACGTCACTCAACATTACTGTATCTGTGGATTTTCTTGTAGGCATATCCCACTTCTGAAATGTGACGAATCATACACTTCAGACTGAGTATTACAAGTATTTATTCATCCAACAGTATGTAATTATCAACAATCACTTATCACTTAATCGCTCAATAATTATTAACAATTATACAACAACAGCACTGGCTTATAAGATATTATGTCTACTGCTCAACGCCTCGGAATAGAATGTCTCAGTACAGATTGATCTATTACCAGCCGAATGTTCCCCACTCTTAGACGTAGGCAAACATTCAGCTGGGTTAGACCAATCAGAGCGAAGTACACAGTACGCATGATCAATTGATTAATTTAAATACATTAGATTAACTTTAAATTTAGCAATAGTTATAAATTGATTACACAGACAAATTGATAATATAACACCTACTTATATTTGACTAATTTCTAATAAAAAGGGCGTTTAATAACGAATAGTTCAACTACAAGCGCCATCTGTCGCTCGTGATAAGGAAACCTATATAAATGTCTTGTCATTATTTTATAAAATCATTACACTAGGTATGCTATGCTTAATTTAATTTATGAACTGAAATGTTGGTGGAATAAGAATCGTTTGCGACACTCACTGACATGTTGACAATTTAATAGTTGTCAAATTGACATTTACATTTGGTAAATGTCAATAGCGTTTTGTAATTGTGTTTGCATGACTTATTGTGCATACTTACAGTCTGTTGACCCAGAAGCTTTTTAATTACTTGGATTTACCATTGTAGCACTTTGTGTGCAACTATTTTAGCACGCGTCATGCGTGTGTTGCCCGGACGTTGCAATGTGTATTTTGCAGTGATTGTGGTTTTTGTAGTGGTGAATGTATTATTTTTCAATTAAATACTTAATGTAACACACAACTGGCAGGTGGACATAACTTTTTACTTAGTCTACATATATACCTATTTATATTAAAATTATATTATTTAAATTTAAATTTATAGCGAAATGGATGTCAGCGACTGTGAGTCATTGACCGACGGTGATAGTTTTTTCTCAGCGATTAGTAGCAATGACAGTTTCAGTAGCATTCCTTCTCTAGCCGATACACTTGAGTCTCATTTTTCCGATGTTCCCAAGAATCTGAATGTAGTCCATATTAATGCACAAAGCATTCCGGCTCATTTCCATGACATGCTGGCTACATTTGACTGTAAGAATATCCATGCAATCCTTATATCAGAATCTTGGTTGAAACCATGCCTTCCTTCTACTTCATACTCACTACCCGGATACCAACTAATAAGGAATGATCGCACGGCTGGGGGTGGTGGCGGTGTTGCCATATATCTTCGAGCTAATATACCTTTCTCAGTCATAGACATGTCATCACAGCCACCACCGCTGAATGCCGGCGAGCATCTCTTCTTAGAAGTTAGCCTTCGTCATATGAAGATACTGCTTGGTGTGTACTACTGTCCCTCTATGCGTATCGACTATTTCTCTTCTTTCGAGAATATCCTTGAAAAGTTAGCACCGTCTTACAGTCACACGATCATAATGGGGGACTTCAATACTTGTCTTCTGAAAAATGATTCCCGTTGTTCACTATTGCAATCTGTTTCACAGTCTTGTAATTTGAGCTTTCTTCCACTAGATGCTACTCATCATTTTCCTAACTCTACTCCTTCACTCTTAGATCTCATCCTTGTTTCTTCAACTCAACATGTTGCTAAGCACGGTCAATGCTCAGCTGACGCTTTCTCTTACCATGATCTTATTTACCTGTCATATAAAGTTCGTCCACCTAAGTCTAAACCAAAGATACTCATGCAGCGCAATTTTGGTGGAATGGACCTTGAGGGCCTGCGGAGGGCTGCCGGTAACATCGACTGGTCGTGTCTTATGTCTGCTGATTCGATTGATGTCAAAGTCGATCACCTCACAACTAATTTGATCCAGCTGTACGACATCTATGCTCCAGTACACCCTGTAAAGATGAAACACTTTCCGGCACCATGGCTAACGCATGACATTAGAGCTTTAATGCAGAAAAAAGCTGCCGCAAAGTGTCGATATAAATGTCGTACCAACTCGGTGAACTGGGAAAAGTATGTCGCTATCCGCAATCACTGTAATAAGGTGTGTAGGGATGCCCAACGCCACCACATTCATAATTCCGTTGAAAATGGGGATCCAACCAAGGTTTGGAAATTCCTCAAATCTATGGGAGTTGGGAAATCGCACCAAAACTCTGTTCCCAAGAATATTAACATTGATTTACTTAATCAACATTTCTCTTCTTCGTCCCAATGTAATGGGACAACAAAAGCTAATACAATTAATCACCTTTCATCTTTTCCAACTCCTGATTACTCACCATTTTTCTTTAGTCATTTCTCTGATTGTGATGTTAAGAGTAGCATATTATCTATAACATCCAACGCTGTAGGGAGTGATTCCCTCAGCCGTAAGATGGTACTCCCTATCCTCGACGAGATCCTCCCAGTGATTAGCCATATCCTCAATTACTCAATATCCTGTAGCGTCTTTCCAACTATGTGGAAAGATGCCCAAATCACTCCCCTGCCTAAAAAGTCAAATCCAAAGTCTTTCTCCGAATATCGCCCCATTTCCATTTTGCCTTTCCTGTCCAAAGTCCTAGAACGCCTGATTCATAATCAACTCAGCTCATTCCTTCGTAATAACAACCTCCTAAATCCTCTCCAATCCGGTTTTCGTCGTGGACATAGTACTGTAACTGCCCTCATCAACATTACGGATGACATTAGAATGGGTATGGAGAATGGGAATTTGACGGTGCTGTCCTTACTTGATTTTAGCAATGCATTTAACACCGTCGATTTCGATATCCTCATAGGTATACTAAGCTCTCTTAACATATCTCCAACAGCGAATGATTGGTTTCGTAGTTATCTGTGTGGCCGCCGCCAACGTATTTGTATCGAAGGGTCTTATTCCTCTTGGTGCAATACCACTGCCGGCGTACCACAGGGGGGCGTACTTTCTCCACTTCTTTTTGCAATTTTTATTAATTCTATTTCCTACCAACTTCTGTCATCCTACCACCTTTATGCAGATGATCTGCAAATATATTCTCAGGCACCTTTAGAAGAACTACCGGAAGCAGTTAAAATGGTGAATACTGACTTGGCACGAATATCCGAATGGAGTGCAGCTTACGGATTAAAAGTGAATCCCATAAAGACACAAGTTATTGTTATTGGTAGCCCTACGTGGACATCCAGGATAGACTTCTCTAGAGTTCCTCAGATTGTTTTTGATGGAACGACAATTCCATATAGTAATTCCGTCAAGAATTTGGGGATATTCATTGACAAAAATCTCTCATGGGGGCCACAACTGCAGGAATTAAGTCGCAAACTTTTTGCTGCGGGAGGGTCCTTGAGAAGACTACGCAATTTCCTGCCCACTGCCACCAAAATTGAGCTTGCCAGATCCCTTCTTCTTCCTATCCTTGACTATGCTGATGCCAGCTACCCTGATCTCACTGAAGCGCAATTAGATAAACTTGAGCGACTTCAAAATTTTTGTATCAGATTTATATTTGGTTTACGCAAATATGATCACATCTCCGACTATCGCACCAAGCTCAAGTGGCTTCCAATTCGCCTTCGTCGGAATGCTCATATTTTATCACTACTTTACAGTATTCTGTTTAATCCCGCTGCCCCCTCCTACCTCAAAGAACGTTTTAAGTTCCTTCATGACACACACACTAGGTACTTGAGATCATCGGAGGATCTGAGGCTTGAAATGCCAATGCATTCCACAAAATTTTATGATAAATCTTTCACAGTTCAAGCTGTCAGGTTGTGGAATGCATTGCCTGTATCCATACGACGTGCCCAGTCATTAGTGGGTTTTAAAAAACTGGTACATGACCATTTCTTATCACTTTAATTTACTACTCCTTCCTTTTATTATAATCTATCAAGCCATTCTCTGTACTTTCTTATCTGCTCTTCTCAGTAAATTCCTTTTTGATAATGCTGCTTATGCTGCATGTCCGCTGCTACTACTTTTCGCTACTTATTTATATAATTATATATATACCTATATATATATATATATTATATGATTAGATTGTATTTAAGTATGTATGTATGTATGTATTATTGTATTTATGTAGTTTATTTACTTTTAAATCGTTAGGATTTTTTCTGGTTGGTACACCATGGACTACCCTTAATCTCCCGTTTTTTCATATCATTCCTGTCCATCCAAAGGTTGTCTGGTAGATATCGCTATTAGCGATAAGACCGCCATTGTACCCTTAGTCTTTAAAAATATTTTATTTGTTTTCTCATATGGTGTGCAATAAAGATTATTCTATTCTATTCTATTCTATTCTATTCTATGCTGAGAACTGAGAATATGTAGCGAGTCTTTCCGGTTCATTACAATTTAAAGCTTGAGCTCCATTTCTAAAGGATTTATCATAAATGCCGTGAGTTGCACAACCTACAGCCTTTTTATCACTAGTTAATATCATATCAGCTTGTATATCAGCATCAATTTATCATAAAAATATTCACGTAAACTTTCATTACTTCATGTTGTACCTTTTCATTTTGACACACATTATTGTAACTCGTAACATCCTAATTATATATGAAAACAATAAAGATTTGAATTTGAATTTGTACGTACCAATATTTCTTTACCTTTCCTTTTTTTTTTTTCTAGCCCGACAAGTTTTTGTCGGGCAAAATGTATGGTCTGCTTCTCGTCCCATTCATATATTACACACTTACCTTTCATAAACAACCTTCAATACTCTGAGATTTACTGGAGGGATTGAACTTCGGTATAACATTTGGTAAATGGTTGTACGACTAAACTGGCGGCTCTTCGTCTGGAGTATGCATTCATTGGTTTCATCATCATTTATTGGTATCATCAGATTCCATGGCCTCAAAACATAAAAATGTATAAGTATTGTTTCAATTTAACACTAACAAGTTAAAAGCTCCTTTTTTTACTATTATTATTAAATTCATTTTATATTACTAAAATATCTACTCGAACTGGTTAAAATTAATAGCGTCATAAATTCGAAGTTATGCATGAAAAGATCAATCAAAAATATACGTCTTCCAATAAATGTCTCCCATTTCCAATTTATAAAATTAATAGAGGGTATATACACAACTATCTGCAACGCACTTAGTCGCATAATAATTCTTTTAATTGTTCTCTTAGTATAAATCATGCTTTACTTACGCGTCTGAGGATAGTTCCGTTCCTATTGGGCACACTTGGCCCAAAACTTTTGACTCACTTGGCCAAAATAACTTTAAGCACACTTGGCTTACTATCTTTAAGCACACTTGGCTTAATAGGCGTACATAGCCTCTAGTAGCTAGAGCACACTTGGCTTCCTATTGTAGGTACACAACTCCTATTCCTACTGGTATACTAAAACTACTTTATACTTCTTTAGTAGAATCTATTTTGGATTATGCTCTTGATTGCTACGGCCTCACATTTAAAAACCTATATAGATAAACTGGAGAATATCCAAATAAGATTTATAAAACTGCGTGTAGAAAAAAAAAAAATAACTTATAGATACCCTACCGTAAAACATCAATTGTGCACTCCATTACTAATTATGTACCTACCTACATGTTATTAAGACTAAAATTGATCCCACAGTCAAACTGTTTGTACAGTTTTGTGGGGCTTATATTACTTCGTAAGACCTAATATGTACCTCATAAAAAATAAATAAATAAAATAAAAATAATTAACCTCTAACAATCTAAGCACACGTGGCTCAATAGGCATACATAGCTTCTAACAATCTAAGCATACATGCCTCAATAGGCATGCAAAGCCTCTAGTAACTCAAGCACACTTGGCTTCCTATTGTAGTCACACATAACCTCTAACAATCTAAGCACACATGCCTCAATAGGCATGCATAGCCTCTAGTAACTCAAGCACACTTGGCTTCCTATTGTAGTCACACATAACCTCTAACAATCTAAGAACACATGGCTCAATAGGCATACATAGCCTCTAGTAACTCAAGCACACTTGGCTTCCTATTGTAGGCACACATAACCTCTAACAATCTAAGCACACATGGCTCAATAGGCATACATAGCCTCTAGTAACTCGAGCACACTTGGCTTCCTATTGTAGGCACACATAACCTCTAACAATCTAAGCACACATGGCTCAATAGGCATACATAGCCTCTAGTAACTCAAGCACACTTGGCTTTCTATTGTAGGCACACATAACCTCTAGACATACGTCACTCAACATTACTGTATCTGTGGATTTTCTTGTAGGCATATCCCACTTCTGAAATGTGACGAATCATACACTTCAGACTGAGTATTACAAGTATTTATTCATCCAACAGTATGTAATTATCAACAATCACTTATCACTTAATCGCTCAATATTTATTAACAATTATACAACAACAGCACTGGCTTATAAGATATTATGTCTACTGCTCAACGCCTCGGAATAGAATGTCTCAGTCCAGGTTGATCTATTACCAGCCGAATGTTCCCCACTCTTAAACGTAGGCAAACACTCAGCTGGGTTAGACCAATCAGAGCGAAGTACACAGTACGCATGATCAATTGATTAATTTAAATACATTAGATTAACTTTAAATTTAGCAATAGTTATAAATTGATTACACAGACAAATTGATAATATAACACCTACTTATATTTGACTAATTTGTAATAAGAAGGGCGTTTAATAACGAATAGTTCAACAACAAGCGCCATCTGTCGCTCGTGATAAGGAAACCTATATAAATGTCTTGTCATTATTTTATAAAATCATTACAGTAAGAAACTCCGACGCAGTGATGCCCGAACCCTTCAGTTTGGACTTCGAAAACCAAATGTTATCACGTACCGCAAGGCTTCGGAGTTTAAACAAAATTGGTCTGGATTTGTTTTGCACAGCACGACCCATCCGATGACAACGCCCAATGTCAGATTCCACGAAGTCACCCAGCTTTAGCTTATTCCGGACCACCTCTGTTAACACTTTAGCAGTGTCTTCCTGCTGCTCTTCCGTAACACCATGGAGAAAATGGATCTTTCGCCGACTTCGCATCTCCATGGTGTCTACACTGCGGGCAAGAATTTCAACTTGCTGTTGGATGTTGCTAACAGCTTGGGTGATGAACTTCCGGAATGAAGAAAACTCTGCTGCCAAGCTTGAAGTGGAGCTGGGTATAGCGGGAGCCTTTTGCAGTTCCTCTTCAAACTCCGACATTCGTACATGGAACATCTCCGTGATCTCTGTCAAAGTGTTCTTTAGCGAGTCCATTGTAATTTACTTGATGAGTAGAAAAAAAATATATTTAAAGATTTTCTGATAATAACACTCTGCCAGCAGGTGAATTATATTAGTTCATTAAAAATGACATTAAATGTAATAAATAATGTTTTAATTATTTTATATTAAATTTTATATAGGCAGTGACTTTTTCTTAGTGTTAAGCTTCCAACTACCCACAGAAGGAAAAAGGTATATGATTGCCGCAATCGTGGGTCATTTGCTATTAGTTCTGTCTGCAAAAGTAATTATCAGATCTTTATGAAATTAAATTAAATAGGATCATTTCAAAATTATCCTCTTTCGAACAAAAATGAATCATCCAAATCAGTTTAGACCTGACAGAGTTAAGCCCAAACATACATGAAATATATTGAAACATCCAAATTGAGAACCTTCTCCTTTTTTGAAGTCGGTTAATAAACTACAAGGTTTTAATTTAATAAAATTCAAACACGACTCCGCAGCTTTGTTGTGTTTAGCTAAATGTCAATCTACACGTCAAGCTAAACGTCCAGTATAAAGTCATTTCGCATTGTATAGGCTTTCCTTGTATTCAGAGGTCAGCTTATACTGGGCGTGGCAGCTCGTCTGACAGAAACCCGTCGCTGACAATGGTCCGTAGCGGACTGCGGGCAGAGAGGGGTGCCTGACTGCATACAAATTCTCGGATTTTGCGCTCGGAAATAAATTACGTAAGCGACAAATCACATTTTTGGTTATTTAAACAAAACTACGCTATGTATTAAAAAACTGTCTTACAGAAAACTAGATATGGTTATTTAGTACGTTTTAGAAATAATTGCGTAATCTAATTCGTAAAAATATCGCAGTGCCACTAAAAATAGTAAATATTTAGAGCCTACTCTACGATTTTTTTCTATCGAGAAAATTTCATGCTATCGTGTTTTCCTTTTATGCGATTCTAGATTAAATGCTCAAAAATCATTATATCTAAAAATTATGTTCATAGTGTGTAAACTGAAAGAAATACACTGAATTGAAAATCGAGTAAATTTTCGAATTTTCAATTTCTTAAGTAGTTTCTACCTTCCTATGAAATATTTGTTGAAATATTAAATATATTTTATTTGTTTATAGTTTTTATATCTTACATACTATGGATTTTGACAAACTATTAAGTATTTGGGGCAGACTGCATTTCCACACCCTCTCAACATATACATTATTACATGTTTATTGCAAAGGTTGGAAGATATGACAGATTACGTAAGTTTTTGGATCTTACATGATCTTAGGTGAAAATTCAACGGGATTACGCTATTATTCCAATTGCATTGTCGGTTAGAAAAATTAAAAACATTTATTAAATTTTTAGTTCTTACCGATTTCTTTCAAAAGTAAATAAAATTGTAGGAGCAACAACTTTGTCCTAGAAATACATTTTCTTATTGACGCGATACAAACAGATAAATTGGTGGAATTTTGATTGGTGGGTATTGGTTTCTTTACATTGATTTACAATCGAAACGCTTAAGTCCACTTTTATCATGCGTACTGCTGAAATGTGGAATGCGCTTCCTGAGTGGGTCTTCCCCGATAGATATAATCTGGGCGTCTTTAAATCATGTGTGAATCGTTGTCTTCTAGGCAAGCGCGCTCCATCGTAGATTGCAGTGTCGCATAACATCAGGGGAACTGGCGGTCCAGGGTAAGCCTATCACGAAAAAAAAACGTATAACTTAGTTTCAAAAAGTTTTAATAAAAAAACATAATTAATTGTTATCGAGGTCTTCATCATCTTAGTCGGTACCTTTTTTTTTTTCTCGGGTGGGGAAATGCTCCTTATGCACGCCGCCCCGCTTCGGGGATGCGGGATGGTTGTGTCGGGCTCTCCGGCCAGCATACCGACTAAAACCACCACCACTGCCACCTTCCTCTAGGGCGACTGACGACCCCGAGTCCGCCGCCCAAAACCCTTCCTGCAGCGGGACAGATATGTAGCCCCGCCGCCGTCCACACATCGGTCGCAGAGGGTAGGGAGAGCGGCGCATCGTAATACCAACACTCCTCCCCCCCCCTGCAGCCCCACCGTGTCCGCAGTCTTACGGCTGCGACCCCGCCGCGGCCTCTCAACCTTCTGCCGCAGTGTCGCCCACACAACACCGCGGCCCGCCTCAGTTGCGGTGCCTCCCATACGACACCGCAACCTACAGTGGCCGCTCCAATGCAGGCTTCCTGGGCAAAGCCCGCAGGAGCAGCCCCTCCCTGGGGTTCTACTTAGCTTCGCCGTGGGCCACCATTAATCCACGCCACGGTTAATCTTAGTCGGTACCTAGTTGAAGTGTCGCCAACGTCTTTAATATTTTTTTCAGGTAAGCCATCGGTTGCAGCATCTATTAATCATTCCAGGTCCATCATTTTCTTTTCTTCTTTTATAACATGGTTAACGCATCCTGTCCACAGCGCAGCAGCAATATTTGCCAAAACCTCCAGTAAAATCACTACTTCAGTCATTTTAAATGTATTATTATTTCAGGTCACGTATGATTTTACTTAGGCCCATATCATTTCAATAGGGTTCAGTTCGCAATGGTATAGAGTTATAGAGGAAGACGTAAAACTATGATACATCTTTTGTCCACCATACCTGCAGCGACATTTTGTTATATACTTCTTTATTATTTTTTGCTAGAAGTTGCGCTTTGATTTATGATGCCCTATTATGGTAGATGTATTAAAAGAGTAGAAGTAAGATGTATGAGGCGTGCCCAAACTATAAACATATAAATTTACATAATATATACACTACACAAATATTTATTATATATTATATTATTGACGGCCTCATTAGTCTAGTGATCCCAAGTAAAACTGCTACGCTAAAGAAACTAATAAGTACTTTCTAATTAATATTATTCCATCAAATGAAAAAAAAAACATTTACTCATTCGTTCATATTTGTTATATGAAATAGTCTATGAATCATATCCGTTATATGGATCACATCACTAAAACTATTAATGGTCATTCATTCATTGACTTTGTTTTGTTTACAAAGTTTTTATTTTTTATTGTAATACGCTTTGCATTAGAGGTTTGCACCGGAGCGAAATTCTGACCACTGCACTATGGGACCACCCGGTATATCGATAACTCTGTTGTTTCGTGATTTTTCTCCTTGAAATTTTTTTCACGTATTTGTGAATATCTAGGCAATACAAGAAATTAAACATCATCATTTTAAAAATTATATATTTTTCGTAAAAAAATGACAAAGATGAAGATATACGAAATTTCATACAAAAAATTATACAGTTATATTAAAATAGCAATAAAAGTTACACTTTTGCTACAAATAAGTTTAAAACTAAATTATTATTATTAAACAGACATTTACATGATAAAAATTAATTTTTTTTAGCGCTTATCCTATTCATCACTTTCTACTTCCAACAATTCTTTAGCTTCGTTAAACAATTCTTTGGATATTAGAAAACTTGATATACTAAGCTAAAGCTAGATATATAAGGATCAGATGTATATAACAAAATATGCAGAACGTCTTCGTTTGTTGCTGATCTGGAACACTTCCTAGCGTGATGTAACCTATATTTCTTGTAATTTTTATTTCGGGCTACCTTCTGGAGTTGTTGCAGACCACTTCTCAAAACCTAAATTGTAAGAAATATGGAGGATCATTTCCATATACACTACCGTCCAAAAGTTTGGAAGCACATATGATTTCACACAAAACAAAACATCGCCGACAATGTGAAGTAAAAATTAATAATAAAATTAAGTTTTACGACCTTTTACGATTGTTCACACAAAAATACAAGGATTATCATACGACATTCATCCAGTTTTAACAAATTCCTTGATTTTGACGAAACACGTGTTTTATAACTTAATCCGTCGGGTGCATTCTTTTATGTAATGGTGCGGTTTTATTGAACATTTTTACTAGTTTTAATGTTTTTGGACTTAATTTAGTCGCACTTGAGTATTGGCACGCGAAAGTTGTGATATTAAAATTATCTGTATTCGAAAGATTTCGATTACTGCTTTACCGTACTTTTTTTTTCTGAAAATTGCAAAACGCAAGCAAATCACACTTGAACAGCGAAGCGCTATTTGTACTCTACGTGAGGAAGGATACAGTGAACGTCAAATCGCAGAAAGACTCGGAATTTCTTGTAAAGGTGTTCACTACACGCTTGTTAGAAAACAAGAAACTGGGAAAAATTAAGACAGAAAAAGATCTGGTAGGCCCAAATCCACAACAAATCAAGAGGATAACTTCATTAGAGTCCTCTCTAAACGGAATCGACGCTTAACTGCACCACAAATAACCGCGGCTGTGAATGATACGCGAGCAACACCAATTTCAATAACCACGGTTAAAAGACGTCTACTGTCTGCGTGACTAAGAGGATGTGTTGCTGAAAAAAACCAAAGCTAACAGTTAGACATAAGAAAAATAGACTAGAATGGGCAAAGGCGTACAAAAACTGGACAATAGATCCATGGAAAAATGTCCTTTGGAGTGACGAATCTAACTTTAAAATTTTTGGGTCCAATAGGCGTGTGTTTGTACGTCGATCACAAGAAGAGAGGGCTTCAGAAGCATGCAAAGTGCCTACTATTAAATATGGTGGCGGTAACCCGGAAATCTTGTGAGAATAACCGGAAAACTAAACAAGGAAGGGTATCTAAAAATTCTTAAAGATTCTGCCATACCCAGTGGACTGAATCTCATTGGACCTGAATTTACTTTTCAGCATGATAATGATCCTAAGCATTCGTCGAAACTGTGTCAGAACTTTTTGCACAAGAAAAAAGATGAAAAGATTTTTAAAATCATGCAATGGCCATCTCAATCACCTGACCTTTCTCCCATTGAACTTAGTTGGGATGAACTTGACAGAAAGGTGAAAAATCGGTCTCCGACAAGCTCGGAACATTTGTGGCAACTATTGGAGAGCGAATGGAATAAGTTAGATAAAGCTTATTTTAAGAAATTAATTAATAGAATGCCTAGAATATGCCAGAAGATAATAAAAGAAAAAGAAGGACATTTCGATGAAGCTAAAATTTAAATTTATTCTCATATTGTATGTTGAATTCTTACTTTGTAATTAGTTATAGGTATCAATCATATTATTATTTAGTTATTTTTTTTATTTCAGATCAATATACATATTAAATAAAATACGGCTTTGTTGTCTTTTATTTGATTTTACCTGGCTGCTTCCAAACTTTTGGACGGTAGTGTATCTTACCCATGCGTGTAGTGTCGACAATCCGTATTGAAACGCATTTTCATTTTCAACTCTCGTTGTTACTTTTAAAAGATCATTCATTTGTCTGGGAGTTGCTCCACAAACAGTGCAGGTAGCACTGGATGATGTGTTCGTTAACACTTGAGCAATTGATTATGACAGTTCTCATAGAAATCGTGTAATCAGTACTGTTTGTAATTAATTACCACAACAGATAAATAGAACTTCCGCAGCAATATAGTTTATCATACATGTGGTTTAAAAACAAAAGTGCCATGGAAAGCCATGGCACTTCTTTCTTTCAAATATAATAGTAGTCTATTAATTGGAAGATAAACATCAAAATATAATAACTAAATATAATATTTTACAATAAAAAAGAAGATCCGTAATTATCGGGGATTTTGTTATTTTCCCCTGTTTTTTTTTTTTTATGGGATAGGAGGGCAAACGAGCAGACGAATCGCCTGATGGTAAGCGATTACCGCCGCCCATGGACACCCGCAACACCAGAGGAGTCACGAGTGCGTTGTCGACCTTTTAAAAGGGGATTGGGCCTTCGGTAACCTCACTCACTCGGCGAAACACAACGTAAGCGTTGTTTCACGCCGGTTTTCTGTGAGGCCATGGTATCACTCCGGTCGAGCCGGCCCATTCGTGCCGAAGCATGGCTCTCCCACGTTCCCATGATTATCATTATTGCTTCTAAATCACCACATTTTTTTTTAATCCTCATATTACTGAATAGATAAGGTCTCTAATAGAGTGATTAACTTGACACCGCCAGCTTTCGGCAACAAGGAAAACTCCAATTGAAATAAACAAAAACGAAATTTTCTTTACTTCACTAAGATTTTTTTTTTTTTTAATAAAACAAAAATATTTTTTTACAAAAACCGAACGTGGTTGCAAAGTGCACATTCTAAGCTATCTAATGATGTATAACACTAACATGCTTCCATGGAAAACTTCCGAATAATTTTGTGTTGAACTTCCTTAACGGTAATTTAATTGGCATGAAAATATTTATGTCCAATGTTTGAGGTTAATTTTATAAACGTAAAACTAAGTTACTTTTTTTTTTTGTAATTTATTCGTAAGTTCCTTTATTTGAGAGTATAAAACCATTCACCGGTGATTGGGCATTCTCCGGAGATTCACCGGTGATCACCGGAGAATAAAGCCATTACTAATTTCTTATAAATGAGTACTAATATTGCGTTATAACGCGTAATTCAAATTCGCTTAAATTTGTAAAAAATATGAATAATTGGACAATCATTGATATACTAAATTATGACGTCATGAAGTGTCTGATTTATGATCGTTTTTTTACATGAAAGAGAAAAGTAGCTCAATCAAATAACTTGACAACGCGATTCTTTAAGATAAAGGATGACTGCATCTTCAGATGAAGAACAAGAAGGTTCGAGTTTTACAAATATGTCAAAAAAGCAACATACATCACTTGTAACAAGAAATAAGAACTCAAACTGAAAATGAAAAAAAAATGCATGCTCAGGGCAACAAATTATTTGGAAAGCTAGTAGCAAGTGAAATGAATCACATAAATTAGGGTGAGGGGGGCCCGATCGAAGTAACCTTTGGAAGTGCGTTTCATAAACTGCTTGATGGTAGGCAGTTTCACATCTACGTGGAGTTCCCTGTTGTGTACAAACCACGGGGCACCCGTGGCTTTCCGCATAAATCGGCAGAACTCACGCCGAGTGTTATAAGTATTTATATGAATTCAGTTTTGTGTCCCAAAGACAGGGATATTATCGGACACTCACATCGCTCTTTTCTCGTTGGGGAACACGTGTATCGGTTTGTGCTGGATTGCCGCGTGAGCGAGTGGCCCGAGTAATCGCCTGTCGCACTCGACACTCGCTTATAGCACTTGTCCCACTGCCGACGATGAACGAGAAGCGAGTAGAGCTAGAAACTAGAAACGACTTGACGAGCAGCGGGAAGTGAGTGTGTAGATCCAATAGTTTTATCGCTGAGCTATAGGCAGTAAAAGCTCTAGTTTCTAGCTCTACTCGCTTCTCGTTCATCGTCAGCGGTGGGACAATACTAAATATTATTGATTAATAAATCTTCCTTTTATTTTTGTAGTATTGATTACAATAAAATATTCTATTCCGATGTAATACGATCACCGGAGGTTAACCGGTTAATAACCGATTGATTAAATCGAGTACTTTTACCGGTGATTCACCGGTGATTCTCCGGTCCTCACTGCTCCGGTGCAAACCTTTACTTTGCATTTATCTTTAAGAATTAACGCTAATTACTGTGCTGCGGAACTGAAAAATGTAAACACAGCAGTGTAAGTGCCACGTAGGAATTATTTATTTACAAACCTTTGTGTGGTCATTCATAAATTCTGTAAAATTTCATTTAAGGTTGTGTTGATAAATATTGAGAAATTTCATGTCAATTTTCTTTGTAATGGTCTTTCCTTTTGTTCCAAAGTGACCTTCACACATAATATTTTGATGCATGGGGCACGCAGTGCCCTTTGGGCCTCATCGACATCGAGCTAATATAATTGTAACAACATCTTTCGTCTTTTAGGATTCGTTGGAACAGAAACAAACAGTTTTTTTTGGACACTATAAAGACGTATTTGTACACTGTGACATTACACACAATTTATACATCATTCTATCCGATAAATAAAAAAAAAATGATGATATTTATTTCAGCTGCGCTGTTTTGTTGCATTAAGTGAACTTGATTAATTGCATGTGACGTCATACGTGTCACATGACCAGCGTCATCACAGAAACATCGTTTTTGGCGCGGTTTTGAAAATTTAAACTTATTCATTGATTTTCATTGATAATACAGAAGATCTCCCGGAAATATCAATGTAGTGTGCTTAATATGTAATATAGAATAATTTAAAACTATTTCAAAAATTAGTCAAATACCCTATTGCGTACCTGAGAAGTTAGAGTTAACTGGGTTAGGAACAAATCGAGTGTTTTCAATTGGTAAGTTTACTTATAAAATAATTATTGATGGGCACTGTTATAGTGTGTATTTCCATGTAGTTCCATAAGGTGTTATTCTTTATCCTATTATTTTAGTCAAACATTTTTGGTAAATAAAGTAATGTTGATTGATAGCCTTGAAGCAGTGATAGCCTAGTGGTATGACCGTTGGACTGCCAAGTCAAAGGTCTCGAGTTCGAACCCAAGGCACGCACCTCTGACTTTTCGAAGTCATGTACGTATTAATAGTTAATTATCACGCGCTTAAACGGTGAAGGAAAACATCGTGAGGAAACCTGCATGCCTGAGAGATTTTCTCGATGGCGTGTGAAGTCTGCCAACCCGCACTAGGCCAGCGTGGTGGACTATAGCCTAATCCCTCTCATTCTGAGAGGAGACCCGTGCCCAGCAGTGGGACAATATAATGGGTTGATTATGTTATGTTATGTATGTTATGATTGATAAGGGTGTTGTTCAAATAAAACCACATAGTTATGATAGTTCATTTCTACAATGTTTACTTGGAAGTGAGGAAGAAAGATGGAAGTATTCGTGTCTGTGTTGACTATAGGAAAATTAATCAGAAGATGGTAAAAGATCCTTTGCGTGATTGATGATCACATTGATAAATTATGTCAAGCTCGAGTGTTTAGCACATTGGATTTAAAAATTAGATTTTTCCATTTGCTTGTAGAAAAAATTCGATAAAATATACTGCGTTTGTGACTAGTAACCCAGAAGGTCAAAATGAGTTCCTGCGGGCACCTTTCGGACTTTCTATATGTCGTAAATATTTTACGAGGTTTATCAACACAATATTTGCCGACTTTATAAAAAGAGGTATTTTGTTGATGATTTGATTATCCTGGCTGAAGATGAATCCCAGGCAGTTCAACGGCTGGAGGAAGTACTAAAGGTGGCTTCAGAATATGGCCTTGAAATAAATTGGAAGAAGTCACAGCTACTTCAAAGATCACTGGCAACCCCAGCCAATGTGTCAACAATACTCCGCGGTGTTTTTATTAAAATTAAATTAGTTTACTACGTGTTTGTTGTGAAATAATACACTATATTCACTTGCCCGGTAACGCAAAGCGATGCTAATGTTATGACAGTGAATAAATAGAAGTCTTAAAATAAATAGAACAGTGTTTGTGTAATACAGTGAAACCCTGTGTATACTATGAACTAAGGACAAAAACGGGTAAATACGATTTAATTAATAGATATAGATAAAATAAATAGTATACGCAGTAACATTTAATAGTTGAAAGCTTTATAAAACTGAAAATAAATTATTCAAGTCAGTTAAAAAATCGAACAGTGCAAAATTTTCAATGTAAACATCAACCAGCTGATTCATCGATCAAATAATATCCAATCTAGGGATATTCCGATTCTAGTAAATATGAGTAGGTACTCGATACTTTTGATTCGATACCAAGTATTTATAGCATCGAATCAATCTTGCAATACATACTCGGTATCGAAACAAAAGTACTTGGTATCAAATCGAATCAGCATCACCATTACAAAAAAAAAAAAACCGAACGCATCAGACAGAACAGAGTGAGAGAGCAAAAGCCCTCTCGCTCGGGTGACGTGGTGACTCGTTGTCCTTGTCTCGCGCCAGGCAAGCCGAACTCGTCCGACTTCGCCCGAACCGAAAGCGAGAGAGACGCCCCGCCCGCCATACGCCATAACCGCCAGTTTTCATTGTCAACATACATAATTGTGAAAAATGCAAGTGATTGTTTACGAGTAATTTTATTTATTGTAATCATCGGCTTATTATTCCAATGTTATCATGGCACCACCAAAATCAATAATATGGACACATTATACCAAAGTAAACGAAACAATTGCGAAATGTAAACATTGTTTTAAGTCTGTGAAGTATTGTGGCAATACGTCCAATTTATTCAAGCATTCTAAAACTCATGGAATTACTGTGGAAGGCAAATTACAGAAAAAAACAAATAAAGGGACCAACGAAAGGTAGGATCTTAAATTTTTATTTTTTTGCGACTGCTTTTCTAAAATGTTAAGTAAAAAAGTAGATTAGATCCTTTTTGTACAAAAATTTAGTTTTTACCGTCTTTATACTGATAATATATGACACGATTTGATGACGGACTATGAGATAATTCGTTTGTATGCATACGATTTAAACAAAGGTTATGTGTTTGTTATTGTTAAGTGGCTGTAGTGTTGGAGTTGGGATTATCGATACTTTGCAGATTATCGATATATCGAGTGTTAATTTTTGTTCTTATGTTTCAGTTCAAAAAATACAATAACGTTGGCCAGCTCAAAGCATTTAATGGAAGATGATCAATCCCAACCATCAACAAAAATTTCAGAAGATCACGATGATGTAGAACCATCATCGTGTAACCACATTAACTAGTATGGACACTATGGACACGGAGACTGGAAATGAGCTTTTTCTGAGTAGTTCAATAAAGGATGCGTTTGATCGAATTTCATCTAATAAAGGTAAAAAATAGATATTTAATTAAATATTAACAAAATAATATTAATACAGATAGTATTAGTATTATTGACAAAAATATAAATATTTAATTTAATATTACATGTATTAAAATTAAGTTTTTTTTTTCAGCTGGTGGTACGAGGTATAATAGAATTATTCAAGCATTGATATTTTTTATCTGTCAAGATATGCGTCCATTTAACATATGTAGTTGAAGGTCAAGGCTTTTTACGACTTGTAAAAGAACTGGAACCTACTTTTAAAGTTCCTAGGGCAAAGTATTTAAAGAAAAGGACTACCGAAAAGTATGAAGCTTGTGTTACTATTTGTAAGATCAAATTATCCAAGATAAACAATTTCTGTTTAACGTTAGACATATGGACAGAGACAATGAATGAAGTAGGATTCATGGGCGTCACCATACATTTTGTAGAAAATGGTAATATGTGTATGTATTATCTTGCAACTCGTGCATTAAGTGAGCGACATACAGCTGATTACATATCGGAAAACCTGCTTGATATTTTGAAAAAATGGGATATTCCACTCACCAAAATTCGTGCAGCCGTAACAGATAATGTCAGTTCAATGTTGGCTGCCATACGAATGTCTTTAGGCGAAAAAAAACATTTACCGTGTTTTGCGCACACTATAAATCTTGTGGTTGAAGAGGCACTAAAGTTACCCAGTGTTAAATCAGCTGTTATAAAAGTACGAGAAATTGTTAATTGGATAAAAAATAGTGTTGTGCAGTCGGATAAGCTACTAAAAATCCAAATGCGTAATAATGTTTCGGAAGAATCAGTTTTAAAACTTATTGCAGATGTAAGAACTAGATGGAACTCAACTTTTTTTATTTTAGAGCGATTCCTAAAGTTAAGAATAGTAATATCAGAAATTGTAATTGAGAGTGTAGTGGCTCCAAATTTGCCAAGTGCTGTGGAAATGGAAACCTGAATGAGCTTACAGCTGTATTGAAGCCTTTTGAATACGTAACAAGAGAATCATCGGGCCAAAAGTATGTAACAATCTTTAAAATTACACCAATGCTTAATTGCTTAACTACAGAACTGAATAGTATCACTCCAAACTCTGCTATAGTTAAAGAATGTAAGGATATTTTATTGAGAGAGCTGAAAAGGAGGTATGGGATGATTGAATTAAACGATCATGCAGCCATTGCTACACTTTTAGACCCAAGGTTTAAAAACCTGCATTGCCAAGACCCCTCTGCATGCGGAAGGGCTATTCAAAAACTTAGAACTATGGTTGTCGGACAACTAAGTAGCCCAAGTGAGTCAGAAGATGATGTCACATCTACTGCACCACCTGAATACGATTTTTGGAAACATCATAAGGAGTTAGCACATGGACACAAGAAGAAAAAGAAATCTCATCAGGGAGATGAAGTTTCTCTTTATTTATCAAATCCAGTAGTTTCTCTTAAAAACAACCCATTTGCAGAATGGGATGACATGAAGTTTGTATTTCCTTGTCTGTACAAGTATGCACAGCAATATTTAATTGTTGTTGCAACATCAGTTCCTAGCGAGTGCCTTTTTTCCAAAGCCGGGGCAACAATGTCCCAAACAAGGAACAGATTGTCTCCAAAATACCTCGAACAGTTACTGTTTTTGGGTCTTGGATCTTGATGTTAAAGAGTTTTTTGTTTAAAGTAGGTATGTATTTAACGTGACGCAAAACGTTTGTAATAAAAGATTGTTTTTCCTTCTCAATTTTGTTTTATTTATCGTCCTTCAATGTCTATTGTTAGTTTCCTCAAAATAAAAATAAAATAATAAGACCTGAAAGTATCGATATGAGTAAGTATCGATACTTTAGGAGTATTTGTTTGAGTAGTATCGAAAAAAGATTTGAGTACTATCGAAATGAGTAGGTATCGATACTTTGATGGTATCGGAACATCCCTAATCCAATTACAAGTCGAGTCTGAAATTTTGACATCAAGACAATCGTTCAGAAACTGTCCGTATGGAATTATTTTCTTGTTTGGATACTGGTCTTTTGGAAATACGTTTCTTAACACTCAAAAAAATTACATTACATAATAATATAGAAATACTATCAACTCAAAATCAATATCCAGTTCAATTTATTACTGCACGATGCCAACAAAAAGCTGTGCCGGTTGCAGATCTAAAATTGAGAGCGAAGACTGTTTACGGTGTTCTCTTTGCAAAGAATGGTACGACATATTTTGCATCAACATAACAAAGGACAGATTTATTCTGATGAGCAGTGTTAGCATACGTTCTTGGAAATGCCCTATCTGTATGAACAAACGGCTTAAAATCGATAACACAAACACACCAGAGTAGTATATTATTGGGCATTCTGTCCCACCTACCGTTCCGGCGTTCGCCTCCACTACGGTGGGACAGAATGCCCAATAATATACAATCGAGTCTCGATCACTTCAACGTACCTGCTTGTTCTGTTCACTGTCCGTTCACGATCGAGACTCTACCGCTTCTACGTACTTGCTTGTTCTGTTCACTGTCCGTTCACGTTCAGGACTCGATCGCTTCATCGTACCTGCTTGTTCTGTTCACTGTCCGTTCATGTTCAGGACTCGATCGCTTCATCGTACCTGCTTTTTCTGATCACTGTCCGTTCACGATCAGGACTCGATCGCTTCAACGTACCTGCTTTTTCTGTTCACTGTTCGTTCACCATCGTTCCGTTGAGTTACATTGATAATTCATTACTTACTTGTTCAGATGGGGCAGAATGCCCAATAGAGTACGAGCGAATCGATTATTAGGCCAGCACTTACCATGTTGTAGTACTAAAACTCAATAAAAGTATCATCGATGAATCGATTAAACCGGTCGTTCATCGCACCGCGATACAGACTGTTAAAAACGTGTTACAGATTATAATGAATTAAAAAATTGTGATGCATTACGTTGTGATGTTAATTTAGGTACTGCTACTAACGTTGCGTTCAAAGCGAGCGAACACTCAGTACTATCACATTCGTGCCAGACCAGAGTTAACATTGAAAATATTTTTTCCAAACTTACTAACTCTGGCGGCGATCGAACCCGCAACCTTTGACTTGGCAATCTAATACACAAACCTCCACGTTAAAACTGGTCGTCGTACTAGCTACGAAATAAAACAACATATTTATAGAAATCCTTAAACATTAATTTATTATGTATTAAAAATAGGTTTTTCGTCAAACAATGTATCAGCTGACCGCACGAATTCCTGAATTTTGCGCCACTGTACAGAATCCCCATTTGTCTGGAACTTGACTCGTACGAGTGCTTTTTTCCATAATTCCAAGGACTCGGTATCTCGCGCATCACTCGTTTTGTAAACTTTAAAGTCGATGTAGTAGTCGCCCGATGTAGAGGCCGATCGTCGTTCGGTACCATTAGCCACTCGATTCACGAAGAACGAAGACAGGACTGGAGGGCCTGTTGTGGGTTCGCTGCGCTCATGGCTGAGACCAAAGATGTCGACCGACTTGGCTATTTTGCTGGAACAAAAAAAAAACTGAGATATTATAAAATTTACACGTATTAGCGTTACGCTACCTAGCCAACACTAATTCTTATAAAACATACTTCAACCGACATATTTTTCCTGTTTCTTATAAAGCTTGGATTCGATTTCCAGGTTGAGCAAAGTGTTATCGGGTTTTTATTCAAAATTCTCAGTAGCAGCTCGGAGTTTGGCTTTATGCCCAATTAATGACAATAAGCTCGTGAATACCAGTGAACTGTGGGTGCAGCAGTACCTACACCTCTACATAACCTTAGGGAATACAGGCGTGATGATATTTTCATATATAGTCAGTAAACAGCTGATCAGACCATTAAAACAATTCAATGTAGGAACCGAACCCACAACCTGTACCTACTTAACGTAATGTCAAGAACCTAACAATGTCGCTCTCTTTTATTTATGATATCTATGTTAATATGATAATCACTGCATAGTATAAAACAAAGTCGCTTCCCGCTGTCTGTCTGTCCCTATGTACGCTTAGATGTTTAAAACTACGCAACGGATTTTGATAGGTTTTTTTTTAATAGATATAATTATTCAAGAGGAAGATTTTAAGCTATTTAACATTATAAGTACCTTGTAATGCTAGATGTTTTTTTTGTAGATTTGCGCTTTCCAATGATCGTTTGTTTGCGGTTAGATTTATCTCCATGCACCTTAGACGAGTCCTGGTAAACATCACTTTCAGATTCGGACCTGAAATAAAAAATAATAATTAACAAATTAAAATTAAAAAGTTATGTTAAACTGATTGTATGGAGGATTCGAGCGTAACACAAGCGAATAATAAGTGATCATCTTGGTCACAGAAAATAAACAAATCTCATAATTTTAGAGTGAAGAGATAGGAAATCTAAAAATATAAGTTATTGGTCCAATAAAATTTCCAAGAATATTTTTTAAGTAAATAGTAAAAACACAATAATTCAGTGAAATGTACATGTAAAGACATACTTACATTGTATTACAGGTTCTCACTTGTCAGGGCTATGACGTTATGAAGACGACGTCGGGAAACATGTATCTTTTATACTAATTTACTAACTTAGAAATTTGTCATAAAAACATAGAAATATTATTGCACATAAGACCTCTTGATAAATGAAGTAAGTTTCCTGTCTAAAAATGAAGAGTTGCAGACTTTTTCTCATAACATCGTTTGTTGATGCAGCTAAATTACATACCTACCTAGGGTTGTTTAGTTTTACACTAAGTTGACTTACTAATAATGATCATTGAATAAGATAAATAAAAAATGGTAATTAATACAAAATATTGAAGTAAATAAATTCCTGTTCAGTTTTTACCTGAGAAATTGTTAGTAATTGCATTCGAGGAATTAAAAGTAAACATAAGAAGGTACTTTGTCCATATATGTAGGTATCATAATTATATTATCATAGATATTATACATATTATTAAAATAAATAAATCCTTAGAAAACATATTTAACTAAATAGAGACGAGTTGATAATTTACACAAAAAAGATTAATTAGGTACATTATAGATAAAATTGATTACTCTTCAACTATATATTCTTATGGTTAAGAAGTAGTTATCAGTTGTCATTTGTACTTAACTATCTATTCTAACGCACAAATTTAATATATTAATTGTGGGTCATCCCTAACTCTTTTTGCAATATAATTATTATAATTAAATTGCTGAATTGAATATGGAACGGAGGCGCGTGTAAGCGATGACGTTATTGAATGAAATATAATATTTCAATGGAAAAATAACACATTTACCTAAAGTACGTATTATTTGTTATACGATTAATTGGTTGAAATATAAAAATCAAAAGTGATTCGGTACATATCTATATCTCTTGTGTTAGGTTTTGTTAATTTTAATTATTCTGTTACGTTTAATGTCTCTTTGTTCCACATAAATAGCAATAAATTTCAATAAAGAATTGCTTTGTCAACGATATTGGAGATTGTCAACACCTCAAAGATTAACGCGATAAAACGGGACGAGGTTCTTGGCCAGGAACGGGTGCTCGGGGCATTCGCTCTGTGGTCGTCAATTGGGACGCTTGCTTAAGAATTTGTTAATTTGATTAGTCCTTGAACATTGTTCACTGTATTAAAACATCATAAAACGGAATTGAGTTTAACTTCAAATAGTTTTCCCGATCAAACAACGCACCTTCGAGACTGACAGCCGCACAAAGCTAACACATCAGAAGTGAAGTGCAACCAAAACGTAAGTACACGCCCAAATTACACACTTTGTTTGGTGTCAACATCATTAGGTACTGATGTTGATTAGAGTAAGTTCCTTAAAGACGGATCTTACATAGATCTTACGACACTTAGGTACCTAGTTGTTTTCGGATATTGCGTTGACTTTATTAATATACTTACCTCTTATAACGTTTTTAGTTTTGTCATCAGTAGTAATGTTGATCGTTATCCTCTTGAAATTTTAATATCACAATCACATTTTACTCGTCACTATTAAATAGACAAATTATTATTATAAAATAATATCTAGAGTAGATACTGGACAGTAATTTACCGTGTGGGTGTTATTCATTCTTAACCGGTTCACACTATCCTATGTTATTAATATAAACGACATGATGGCTGTGATAACTAATTGACCTGACATTTGTTACGGGTTCGAATCCCGGTCAGTTGCCCAAAGTTAAATATATATGATCGAACGGACAAGATGTCTGAACATTACCGTAGCATTGATAGGCATGCGTAATCAAAGTACCTACGAATAAACGAAGTAAATAATCATCAAGGAAATTGTGTTGTAATTTGCCGTTAAAGATCCCATACTATATGCATGTATTGTAGATTTCTTTATCGGATTTTGATGGCGCTTACCAAGCATTGCGTCATCCGGTACCCCAAGTGCAGCACTTGAAACCGCATTCTTCGCTTATGGGACTCAAACGTTTACACTTAGAACAAAGGTTTATTTTTAGAACAGGAAGAATTCGTCATTTGTTTGTATAATGTAACACACCAACCGTGAGTTCACTATAACAAAGGTTTAAAGATATCGATTAATATGAGATAGAAAAACTATCGAAGAATTTACCTAATACCATACGTGACTATTCAACCTTTATAAAGAGCGTTGTATAGATGCTTGGTATTTTTGTCTGTCTACAAATATGAACTTCCCTATATGTAACAACTGCAATATCTTGAATAGTTCTAAAGTTCTTTTGCCGCGAGATTTCAGACTGTCGAGATTGGCGGGTCGGTAACGGCTCGCAACTCCGAGCGATAGTCCGGTTGGGTGGAACCCGCCTCTTCTACGTGGAGCCGAAGTCGGCTGCAATGACGAAGCCCCGAAGAGGACATCGAGATGGGCCGCGGGCGGCTTCAGATGCGAGGCTATCTACGTGCTGAGCAACGTGTGGATACGGAGCTACGTGCTGAGCAACGAGTGGACACCGAGCTACGTGTAGAGCAACGTGTGGAGCGAGGACTACGGCACCACCACCGCGAAGCACGGAACAAAAAGGTCACGTAGCCCTTCCCTTTTTAAATTAAAATTTATTTGATATGCATAAGAATTTTAGGGATAGCATTTCCGCCTGTGAATCAAGGCACACCATAATCACTAAAGGAAGAAAATCATAAAAGTACTGTACCAAACTTTGATCCCTCGTCCACATACCAGCGAATGGACGTGTGGTTAAGAAAGGTGAATGAGATGCACTCCGGTATACAGTTGTGATGAGAGAACTTATACTAATTTTCCTAAGCTTTATAAGGTATGGCCGAGACGTGGTCCGAATGATTAAAAACTAGTAATAGTACCAGGTATTAGGAAATGAAAGAACAGGTATAACAACAAAAAAAAAGTATTAAAACGTTGATTTATAAAGGTGTCGTTATAAGGCCCATTTACAGAAATAAACACCTATCATATAAAGTGATATAGTATTCACTTAGGCACCCTAGCAACAAAATGCAATGCAATTAAAAACTATCAGATGCTTGACCATATATTGCACCCGATCAGATGTTACAGGAAATTAGATGACTAAACAAAAAAAAATGCGTAATCAAGAGGACCATTCGTTTTGGAAGCTGCGGTGTAACAGCCGGAAAATAAAAGAAGTTAACAATATAATTAATATTAAAAGAAGTTAACAATAATTATAATATTTAGAGTTTTAATGGGTAGGTATCGGTAGCGAGGTTACCTTGATTAGAAACTCCGCTTTCAGGGAACTGGCTTATCTCAGGATAACATCATAGATAAAAAAAAAAAAAATTACCATAGCCTAGTCCAATGACTGCACTGAAATTTGACTCTTAATATGAGTGGGAGTGGGAGTGTAGATGAAGTAGAGACTATACAGCCTTACAAGGCCATGGCCGACCAACTACTAGAGTCGCCGTGGGCGTTGATCGTTTACAGAGCAGTCCCAGATATTGGTATATGAAGATGCGAACAAATTACAATTTTATATCTTTGAGAATGAAATACTTTATTCCGAACTTGTCGATAAAAATCCTATTGAAACTTTCGCCTACCATATCAGTCCGCAGATAGTCGATATTCATGGTGCAACATTTCAATGGTCGGAACTTGAACGTGTTCGATGGTGAGATTATTGTTGAAAATAGCGTAGTGGAAAAACTTAATACATATATATAATATGTTATAGAAATACAATGCATTACGGAACTTGATGGTTAAACGTAATAGCCATAGTGTTTTCAGGTTTTTCCAAACTTCATCTAAGCAAATTTTTTTCGTACCGAGAGAGCCGAAATTATGAATTTAATGATTACCTAATCGTTAATTGAATTAAAAAATAGGCAGGGATTTCATGTAAGTCTGGTGGGCATGGCTGAAGGAATATCTGAAGACGTCAGGCAGTCTCTGATGAACACACTTGAGAAGTATCAGGACTGTCTTGTCTGCTCCTTGTAAGATTAGATAGAACATATTTCATTTCATTTCATCAATGAGATGAGCAGAGCACAGGTCGTAACGGTCAACGTCCAGTCATTAATCGTCCATGCATGTTATCGAACCACAAAAAGGGGTGTTTCTTCTTGTTGGAGATTGTGTTAGATGCAGGTGTGAAACATGTGTACGATATTATAAGCTGTAACTGAATACGGTTGCCAATCCAATAACTAACGTGTTTATATCCCAAAAGTCACAAATCTCTACGCAACGTTCACAATGATAGTCGCGAATCAAAGTTGGAGGTGATGGCATCTAAACGTGAAAGAGACGAAACGAATACTATCGCGCGAGCTGGTTGGCGTCACGCCACCTTTAACCGGGTAAACTAGAAGTAAGATAGACTTTGAATGTCTATAAAAAAAAATGTATGGATATGAGATGTGATTTAGATTGCCCAAATTTCTGTATGTACTACTTACACGGCGATTGAATGTATGTAGTCTGAGAATCCGTACGATGCTTCTAAAGCGATCAGACAGACTTCTCGCAAATATCTCTGAAGGAGAATAACTTCCACTCTAGGAGAATTTATTTACGAGATAAATAATTCAAAAATATCACCGAGTTCAGTGCATTTCGTTTTATGCTCTAAGAAGGGAAGGATCCAAATATAATGTGGGGGTAGCTAACAATGTAAGAATTCGATTGTATTGTCAAGTACTTACCTAGGTATGTGGCTAAAGCGATTGTCTAAATGGGTCAAGTTATCCCACTGTTCCAAAATTTTGTAGGATTTCTAGCAAATCGGATTTCAGTGATGATGAGTAGCGAATATTAGCTTCATACGCTTAAGATAGGTAGGTGCCACTGAACTGCGTAGACTTATAGACGTTAAAGTTTTTTTAGATAATTAAGAGGGAATGCCTAAAATACTTAAAACCGAACTATGGTCTTAAAAATAACAAGCTACTTAGACAAAATTACGTAGAGGGACATAGTTACCCCAGCACCAAAGGGAGGCAAGAATGATTAAAGATCACAGTGAAGTTGATCACTGGAATTGAAAGACTTTAGAAAGGCCTTGTAAAAAAAAGGTACCATGTAGGTAATTGCATTGAGAAAGCAATTCAAACGTTTGCAAAGGATTACTGCACACCATCGCAAAGTTAGAGATTTCATTCCACAATCTATGTGCCTTTGAACCACCTTGGACCTTCTGTGAACTTGCTTAGGAACTCCACTCACTGTTTGTAGTTGTGGACAGTTTTACAGAGTTTGATCAGTTTTGTCAAGACGTAGTCGGGGTTCTAGAAGACATCTTCTGTGGATTTAGAAACATTAACCGCCCATTAGCGATCGTATTAGGTGTTTTACCTCGCATAAATTCAAGCCATTTTGCTAAAATAGAGTACAAAACTAACTACTTAGACTTAGACAAAATGATCAAGTTAAGCAGTACAACTGAATGCCCCCCCTTCTTGAAGGAGCTGGGACAGTCATTCGAATGGAGGCATAACAACACCATTAATAAAATCATAGAAAGGACGCTGTCATTGTTAATGTTTGAGATCTAACTATAGGACCAATGACCCTCATCTTATGTTTAATGATTTCACAGTAGCCACTTACTATGACAACGATATACCTATCAGACATTCCGACGGAGCTAAGGTTAGAAAATGTACACAGAGTATGGATCAAACAAAATAATAAGTACGACAAATATAGTATAGTAATCCTACGTGCTGTCTACAGTATTATATAGGTGAGCTTGTAAGAATAAAAATACTTGTTTTAGTAAGAACGGACAAAGCAGGAAACGTGTGAGTTCTTTCGTAGGACCATATCGCGTCAGCAAGGTGCTGGGCATGGACCGTTATAGCACCGATACCGGGACTGATCAATACAGAAAGCAGACACGACCATAGCTGCAGATCGGATGACACCATGTGACCACTCTAGAAATTAATAGTGTAAAAAAAAAAAAATATATATATATTATACGCATGCAAAATGATAGTAGAAAAATATTAAATTTAAACTAAAATTTCAATTAACTTAAATAAAATTGAAAATTTATTTAATTATTGGAGAATTGTTAACGAAAAACAAGTTATACCAATTCATCTATACATTTTTATTATTCTTTATTGAATAATTAGAGATATTTATCTGATTTACATATGTTTTTGACGATGTATTATATTGTCTGCAGAACCTAGGCACAGGAACATGATGCCCAAGGTTCGTCTTTGAAAGCGGTATATTTAAGAGATTGTACAAATTATTTTTAGGGATACGAGACCTTTATCTCTATGGATTTTTTACAGTCGATGCTCCCATTTATTGTTTTATGTAGAAATATTGAGTCTACAAACGCTCTACGATTACCTAATGTCTTCATGTGGTATTAGTGTGGTACTTACAATAGTAATGACAATAATTCGAATTAAAATACCCTACGCTAATGGTTATGATATGACGAGTTTTAAAACTTTTACGTACAGAATATTTTTATGTTGTTACAGATCGAGTACGCGAGAATTGATTGGTTCGCGACTCGATGAAATCTACAGTATGGATCAAGTCCGCGAGAATTGATTGGTTCGCGGCTTGATGAAATCTACAGTATGGATCAAGTCCGCGAGAATTGATTGGTTCGCGGCTTGATGAGATGAGTGCCAAGTAAGCGAGAATTGATTGATTCGCTACTTGATGGTATGAGCCACCACCACGAGCTAAATGGGCACGTGCTGGTGTCATAAGTGACAAGTCCTACCGGCCACCACCACGAGCCAAACGGGCATGTGCTGGTGTCGCTAGGCATCCTGATTTTATTTGATTGTTCAGGATATTAGGGCACCCTGGCCAACCGCTAAGGGATATGGTTCGTTCACGACATTAATCGAGAGTCGTGAGCTTACTCGTAGATGTTTGATGACCCAATTAATTGATCGTTTGGGTGATGGATATTTTTATCTAAGTATTATATTTAAATATATTAAATGGAATCAAAATGTAAAATGTTTGCTGCATTGTTTGTTTTGAAGATTCAACAATTTTGTTTTTTTTTTACTATTCTGTTTGTTTGTCACTTTTTGTTAAAAGTAACCAATTATATTGTAATAAGCACAAGCAACTGGTCAAGAATCCGATTGTTAGGTTTCCACCTGGAGTCGTGTACGAGGACGCACACGATGTCAGGACGGACGATTGTTAGGTTTTGTTAATTTTAATTATTCTGTTACGTTTAATGTCTCTTTGTTCCACATAAATAGCAATAAATTTCAATAAAGAATTGCTTTGTCAACGATATTGGAGATTGTCAACACCTCAAAGATTAACGCGATAAAACGGGACGAGGTTCTTGGCCAGGAACGGGTGCTCGGGGCATTCGCTCTGTGGTCGTCAATTGGGACGCTTGCTTAAGAATTTGTTAATTTGATTAGTCCTTGAACATTGTTCACTGTATTAAAACATCATAAAACGGAATTGAGTTTAACTTCAAATAGTTTTCCCGATCAAACAACGCACCTTCGAGACTGACAGCCGCTCAAAGCTAACACTTGCATATTTCGTAGTTGTGAAATTACTATTTCTTTCAAAAGCGAAAACCTACCTGGTAAGCTGATTTTCTACAAGTCAGAGCGAATATTCATACAACATCTCAATATTTGTCTGCGGTGAAAAGGTAATTACGAGATATTATAGGTACTTATATTTTTTCCTCTTTGTACGCCTTATTACTACCCACAATGAAATCTCTTAAGGTGCTAAGCAGAGTATGTTCAAAGCCAAATAAGAGAAAATTAAACCAAGGCTACGTAAATTCTTCATCAGCCGTCAGGATAATTTTTGTTTTAGAAATTTAATTATTTTAATGTTTGTATTTACAGTTTCGTGAGGGCCAATAAAATACTGGGACAATTAAGATTATTGATTCAGTACTTCGAAGCACGAATATACTGAGCTGATTGTATGCACGAACAAAGAATTTGTGCTTGAAAATTTTATAATTACTGATCAATACATAACTTTCAAGGTACTTACATTATTAATATTTATACGTAAGTTGTAATATTTAACTTATATGTCATATTTAAGATTGACTTGATTTGTAATTTGTACTTATTATTTTCAGAACTAACTGATAAATACAACACTAAGATAATCTACAGATAGCTACAGAGAGCTTTTTTAATTCAACATATGTAGAAAAATAAGTACTAACTGAAAACTGTGCCTGAAAAAATCTTCTAGTTCACCTAGTATTTAAGGTATATTTTTATTCTTGTGTATAAACGTAAGCATAAGTATAGTTTCCCCCGTGTGGGGACGGGTTAGAATACTGTTCCTCACTGCCTTTCAGATAGGCATCCCGTAAGAGGCGTGAAAATATCTGACTTAGTCTGTAATAGTTTTTTTAGTTCCTATTAAAAATGCCTCATTGTTCGGTTTGCAATATACATATAGATAAACGATCCTGGACAGGTCATTTACGGACTAACAAACATAAAAATAATGATGCTGTAACTATTAATGGAAACGTTCAAATGCTTAAGTCTACGTTTAAAGGTCGTATTGTTAGTTACCGTATTATTGCGTCAAAAAATGAACTAGTTAATTTGCCAGAAATATTCTTTAATGATATTCGCGATCAAGTAAAATGTTTAATTGATGATTCACTCAAAAAACATATAGCGCTAAAAATTAATTTTGAACTTTTTTCTTTATTCCTAACTAGCTTTTGCCAGCGACTTCGTCCGCGTGGAATAGTTACTTTGTTCCCTAGTTCTTCGCCCGCGGTTTCACCTGCGTTGCCCCGTTCCTAAGGGTTGTAGCGTGATGTTTTATAGCTTGAAACCTTTCTCATGAATCACTCATTTTCCCAACATTTCCCTTCACTGCTCTGCTCCTATTGATCGTAGCGTGATGAAAAGTATACTATAACCTGCCCAGGAGTATGAAGAACAATTGTACCAAGTTTCGTTGAAATCCGTCGAGTGGTTTTTGTTTCTATAACGAACATACAGACAGACAGACAGACAGACAGACAGACAGACAGACAAAAATTTTACTGATTGCATTTTTGGCGTCAGTATCGATCACTAATCACCCGCTGATAGTTGTTGGTGCAGGGTTGTTCCAGTCGTAGAAAAATAATGTTACTCGACTTTGTAAATATAACAACTGTTTATTGCGTGTAAAGAATATAAATTTTACATTCACTCGTTTAGAGACGTCTACCTTGCAAATTTGCTAATAATGGAGATGGCGGAAACCGGAAGACTTCATAAAAAAAATCAATATTTAGTCAATAGACATACGAATAAGAATTGTATTGTATCCGGTATCCAGTAGCACAACAGATGGCGCTAGTCGTATATGTAATCTAGATATAACACGTATAGATGGCGCTGACAGTAGACAACCATATAGAGGGCGCTCTCCCGAACATACTCCCGGCCTTGGAAACCTTGCACTTCAAGGGTTCCAACACGAAGCTCGATTTCATGCAGGGTTGTCGTCCGCTGGCTGCAGGGGTAGCGGGCAGATCTTCGAAAATGCTCGTCGAATCGTCCCGGTACTCGTGCGGATGTCTGCAACTCGAGACACACCGTCTTTCCCTGGGAACACACGTATAATTCGGCCTAGCCGCCATTTCAGTGGTGGTAGGTTGTCCTCTTTGATAAGGACTAGACTGTCGAGTTTCAGGTCATCCTGCTTCAGCTTCCACTTGGTCCGCAGTTGGAGCTCGCCGACGTACTCCCTGGACCACCGCTGCCAGAAGTCTTGACGGAGTCGTTCAATCCTCTCGTAGCGAGTCAGCCTCATCGTTGGTCTCCCAGTCAGGTCATCAGATGCTGGAGCTGTCAGTGGTCGGCCAATGAGGAAGTGGGAAGGGGTGAGAGGAGTGAAATCTGTAGGATCTGTGGACAGAGGTGACATAGGCCGGGAATTCAGGACAGCCTCGATTTGAGTTAAAGCCGTGCTGAACTCCTCGTAAGTTAATCTCGCGTTCCCTAATATACGTTTAAGATGATACTTGCACGAGCGCACCCCACTCTCCCACAGACCTCCAAAATGCGCAGAATAAGGCGGGATAAAACTAAATTGAATGCCGTCCTCAGCGGCGTAATCTTTTATTAAAGATGAATTTTTGTTTAAAAATAAAGGAAACTCTTTTTCTGCCCCTACGAAATTTTTTCCGTTATCAGAAAATATTATTTTTGGTTTACCTCGTCTACTGATAAACCGCTTTAATGATAAAATGTAATCATTTGTGGAGAGACTGGTGACAAGTTCCAAATGTATGGCTCGCGTTGTGAAGCATACAAACAAACACACATATGCCTTTGTGAGACATGCACCTCTCCCCTTTCGATTTAATACGTACACTGGGCCCGCGTAGTCTACGCCTGTATATATAAACGTAAAACCAGGTTCTAGGCGCTCTGACGGTAAGTTACCCATGATTGGTGTTAAAGTTTTACCTTTATTCCGTGTACACGTTACACATTCACGTACTGTTTTTCTAGATAGATTTCTAGCACCTAATGGCCACCAAACTTCTCGCACAGTAGCTATAAGAAGTTGTGGACTCGCATGCAATAATCGTTTATGCTCCTGTCTGAATAAAAGAACAGTAAAGTTATGTTTACAACACAATAAAATAGGATGTTTTTTATCGTAACAAAAATTTGCAGAATTACCCAGTCTTCCACCTACTCTTATTATTTTAAAGTCGTCTAAAAACACATTAAGTCCTAAAATACGATTAAACTGTTTATTGTTTTTCAAAGGAATGTTATGAACTAAGTGGTGGTAAACATCAGGAAAAGATTGCATCTGCACTAAGCGCACTAACATACGAAGCGATTCGTTCAATTCGTCCACAGATAAGGAACCGGTTTTTTTACTAGAATCGTGCGACGCTCGTGTATTGTATATGAACCTAAGTATGTACGTAACTACACGTTTTAACTTACTTAGTGAAGAATATCGTTTAAAATCAATAAAATCATAACAAACTGTGGTATGTAAATTTAACGCTTTAGGTTTTAAATCTGGCAAATTATTATTCTCTAAACTATGAACTACATTCTGAGAAACGTAACTTAAATTTTGTAAATATGACGGGCCATGCCACCATAACTCACAATCTCGTAACAAGTCTAGACTAAGACCCCTAGATAGCAAGTCAGCTGGGTTGTCCTTACTATTAACGTGTAACCATATTGAATTACCTGTGAGCTCGTTTATCTCAGTCACCCGATTTTGGACAAATGTCTTAAGCAGATGTGGAGACATTTTAACCCAACCCATTACAATTGTAGAATCTGTCCAAAAATATACCTTACTAAATTGTAACCTAAGTGATTCAATTATCTTTTTATATAGTCTTGCCCCAACTAGAGCCCCACAAAGTTCTAACCTCGGGATGCTTATAGCCTTTAAGGGTGCGACCTTACTCTTAGCACATAATAAATTTACTGTTACCTCCGAGTTATCACTATAGGTACTCACATAGGCGCAAGCGCCGTATGCCTTTTGAGATGCGTCAGTAAATATGTGGAGTTCCGTATATTGTGTATGCTCACTTCTTACTTGACGTTGTATACGTAAATCCTTTAAAAACCTCAACGTATAAATAAAATGTTTCCAAACATTTACTATATCCTGGGGAACAGGAGTATCCCAATCTATTTTATTTAACCACAATGTCTGTAATAATATTTTTGAAGTTATGACTACTGGAGATAGAAGTCCCAGTGGGTCATATATTTGTGAAATTAGTGACAATATCATACGCTTAGTTAAGTTACCCTCGTTAAAATTATAATCGATTCTAGTGGTGAAATATAACGTATCATTAACGTTGTGCCAACCTATTCCAAGTGTTTTGTTTTGCGTATGTTCGCCTACGAATTGTTCACTCGACTTATTTTGTGAAATATCTGAATTAAAGGTCCACTTACGCAAAACAAAACATCCTGACTGTAGCACCTTAGAAGTGTCATCACAAATTTCTATTAAATTGTTTAAATCATCATCACCTGTAATTAGGTCGTCTACGAATATATCCTGCATAATGACGCGTTTGATGACGTCATCATTACATTCTAATGCTAACTGTCGAATACATCTCATACTCAAGTATGGCGCCGACGCGGTCCCATACGTCACCGTATTCAATTGGTACGTGTCTAACGGATCTGTAGGGGTTTCACGCCATAATATCAACTGCAAGGACCTTTGATCGGGTTGTATAAGAACCTGCCTAAACATTTTCTCAACGTCCGCACAAACTACGAATCGGTACTGCCTAAATCGTAACAAGATTGAAAATATATCGTTTTGCAGTGCGGGTCCTGACAATTGAATATCGTTTAACGATTTATTAGAACTCGTCACGGCACTAGCGTCAAACACTACACGTAATTTAGTGGTTGTGCTAGTATCCTTAACAACACCGTGATGAGGAAGATAAAAGTTAGGCTGTCCACACGAAATTATTTTAGACATATGACCTAACTCGTAATACTCTCGCATAAAATTGCAATACATACGTTTAAGTTCGGGTAAACGTTCGAGTTTACGCTCGAGTGATAAAAACCGCCGTTTGGCTAACGTATACGAATCACCGAGTGAATCAGCTGATTTTTTAAGAGGTATACGCACCGAAAATCTACCGCTAGGTTCACGCATAGTCGTTTTAATAAATAACTCTTCACACTTACGCTCATCATCCGTGAGGGCGTAAGTAGAAGTAGGTAACTCTTCGAGTTCCCAGAATTGCCTGAGCTGCGTATCAATGCTCAGAGTGAAGTTACACTGGACTTGATTAATGCGCAAGTTCCTAGTGTAAATGGGACCAGACAGTAACCATCCTACCTTAGAGTTTTGTAGGTATGGCCCACTGGATAAACGTATTTTATCTTCGTCTAAAAGTTCCCAAAACTTGTCGGCACCTATCAAAATATCGATGTCGGAAGGTACATTAAAGTTAGGGTCCGCCAATCGTATATTATTGGGAATACGTATAAGCTGAGAGTCTATGTTCATCGAGGGTAAACTGGCTGTTATACCTGGCAAGACGAAACATCGAAACTTAGCACAATAATCGTTTATTTTCGAACGCATAGATATGTCGCATGAATAGTTCGACTGCATGACTGACTGTCCTACACCCGAAATATGAAGAGTGGACTGTATATAAGGTAAGTTTAATTGTTTACTTAACTTCTCTGAAATAAAGCTGTTTTGGCTTCCACTATCTAGGAGTGCTCGAGCTGTATGAAATACGTTATCCCTATCGGCGATCTCAACTAAGGCTGTAGAAAGTAAAACAGTGTCTATTAAATTATACCAATCGTTGTCATTATCATTGCATTCAAGACTAGCATTCATAACTGACAAAGTATGCATGCCCGTAGACGTCTTTGTGTGTGTTACGCTCGGCCCACTCGACGGCTCGTCGTTACGCACACACATATTCTCGGCACTACTACTCGTATTTTTACCTAAATGCAACAAACTATTATGTTTACGCTGACACTGTTTACAGGGACCAAATAAACAATCATCTACTGAATGTCCTGCTCGTAAACAATTGGGACATAGTTTTTTATTATCTACGAAATTTATTCTATCTTTTATTGACATATTTAGGAAATTAATACACGTGTAAAGGGCGTGATTGTTGTTACATAGTGCGCAATTACGTTTCTTAAAATGAATAGATCGGTTCTTAGTTGTATTTTCATTAGAACTAGATATGTAAGTATGGGCATGACTTGCACTTTTGCTCGTGTTGTGATATTTTTTATTGTCACTAGGCAGAGATGTTTCCTTCACCTTGTTATGATTAGAATTTACCATTTCTAACATGTCAGCCCTATTTCTAAGAAAACACAACAGATCCTCCAACTTGACCTTTGCGCTAGAATGACCCTGGAATCCCGAAGTCATGGAACCTTTGTGGTCTTCCCACTCTCGTTCGGTGGTACTATCAAGTTTAGTAACGATGAGGTAAATAATTAAAGTATCCCACGACTCCGTAGGTTCCTCTAAGGTTTTAAGAGCGCGTAAATTTCTTAAAACCGTATCTATTAATTTCCTAATCTGTGACGGCGATTCCTGTTTTATATTGGTAATGTTAAATAACGATTTTAAATGATTGTTGGTCAAAAGCCTAGGATTATGATACCTATTTTCTAGAAGCTCCCATGCATGAATATAATTATCGGGCGTGAACTCTAAGGCGCCGATAACTTGTTGTGCACTACCACTAAGCGACGACCGTAAATAGTGGAACTTCTGTATTTCGTCTAAGTCTGCACGTTTATGAATCATGGTAACATATGAGTTTTTAAATTCGAGCCAGTGATCGTATGACCCATCGAAAACGGGTAATTTAATATCTGGTAATTTAACGTGTAAGGGTTTGCGCGTGTTTGATATTTCGTGAATACTATGAGACCTGTCACCAATCTCTGCACTATCAACTAAACAATTCGCAATTGCCATGGTGCTAAAATATAAGGATTCTACTGATTCTAAATAGTCGGAATTACTAACCATTTCCTCATCAGCTAATCGTAACTCTATTTCACTTTGAACAACATTAAATCTTTGGAATATATCAGTGGCCGATTGAATACGCAATTTCATTTCGGCAGACTGCATTTTTGTTAAACAAGCGCCTTCAAAGGAATCTACGAACTTCTTAAATTGCGTCAATCTGCCCTTGAGATGTCCCCGTTGTTTTTTGAGATCATTTAGATCTTGGCTAGATAGTTTTTCAATCGAATCTGGCATTTTGGCAGTCTACGAGTAAAGTGAAAAGGTACTCACGTGCAGGTATCACCAACGCCCTGCGCCCGAAGATTCAATATAACCGGCGCGGCGGCAGCGGCGCCCCGGTCACGCGCGAATGTAGGTAGGTGCGGCGGCGGCGGCGCCCCACGCGCGATGTAATTAGGTAGGTAGGAATCAACGATCGCTGAAACACGATTAGTACACAGCTATAAACTCAAATCGACTTAGGAAGAGGGATAGACGGGAACAAAGACCTGACCGTTGCGTTTCAGCGTACTCCACACCAAGTTCTTCGAGAAGACTGGCCTCTAGCTGGCGTCTCACTCGACGGCACGCCAGGCAGGCACGCCACACGTTTTCGTGAAGTCTTCAAGATCACAAGATGGCTGGTCTCTCGCCGGCGTCCCACTCGACGGCACGCCAGGCACGTGTTTGAGAAGTCCACAATCCGGTGCCGAAGGACCAAAATATGTTGGTGCAGGGTTGTTCCAGTCGTAGAAAAATAATGTTACTCGACTTTGTAAATATAACAACTGTTTATTGCGTGTAAAGAATATAAATTTTACATTCACTCGTTTAGAGACGTCTACCTTGCAAATTTGCTAATAATGGAGATGGCGGAAACCGGAAGACTTCATAAAAAAAATCAATATTTAGTCAATAGACATACGAATAAGAATTGTATTGTATCCGGTATCCAGTAGCACAACAGATGGCGCTAGTCGTATATGTAATCTAGATATAACACGTATAGATGGCGCTGACAGTAGACAACCATATAGAGGGCGCTCTCCCGAACATAGTTATTTTGGAAATATATTTCATGTACAGAATTGACCTCTCTACAGATTTATTATAAGTATAGATGTACAAAAATGATTTACAAGAATTAAAATCTTTCGCGACAAAAAACTTTACAATACATTTCAATTATGAGTTTGAGACTATTTATATAACAATGATTACTACGTTATTGAAAAAAATTGAAGAATTTCAGGAGAGAGATAGTGGATGGACGTTTTTGAGTAATTCCCATTTAGAGATCAATATTAATAAATATCAACCTCTCAGTGGTTCATTTTTTATAGATTTACCAAAGTTTATAAAAAACAAAAAATCTTGTTTGAATATACAAAACAACGATAGCTATTGTTTTTTGTGGTGCATTGTCGCTGCTTTGTACCCTACAACCCGTCACCCTGAACGAATAACATCTTATCCTCATTTTCGAGACGTTTTAAATGTTAAAGACATTTCATTTCCAATTTCGTTTTCGGATATAGCTATTTTAGAAAAAAACAACCCATCTTTAAATATACGGTTACTTTAAATGTACGGTTTAAAAAATAATAGGATAATAATTGGTCCCCTATATAAACCTGAATTAGTTAAGAGCGATACAACATTAAAAAACATCAACTTACTGTTCCTAGAAAATAATAAATCATCTCATTATTGTCTTATAAAAAATATGCCACGTCTCGTTAAAAATCAAATAACAAAACATCATAGCAAATTATATTTCTGCGAAAGTTGTTTATTGTTCTTCCCTAGTCCTGAACAAATTGATAAACATTTGTGTGGGGGGATCGTTACTATTTTGCCAGAAAAAGGTAGCGTGATAAAATTTAAGAATTACGACAGAAAAGAAAATATTCCATTTGCTATCTATGCTGATTTCGAAACATTGTTGCAACCGGTTTGCGTTCATGAATCTGAAACCGCTAATACGTCATATTTACAACGACATGTGCCTGCAGCATTTGCCTATAACATTGTTTCTTCGTTAAATTATACTTTTGATGGTGAATGTTTTAAAAGTTATCGCGGTGCGGACTGTGTTTCAAAATTTATCGATTTTCTGACCTCAGACGCAAAAAAAAATTATAGAATATTAAATCAAAATCATGTTATGATATTTACAGAAAAAAATGAGATCGATTTTAAACAGGCTTCCATATGCCATATATGTGAAAATATGCTATGGACAAATAAAGTTAGAGATCACTGTCATATAACAGGTCAATACCGTGGTGCTGCTCATAGACATTGCAACCTACAATATAAAGTACCTAAATTCATACCTATATTTTTTCACAATTTATCAGGGTATGATTGTCATTTATTTATTAAGAAATTAGGTGAAATGCCAGGAAAGTTAAGAATAATACCCAAAACCAAAGAGAAATATATTTCATTTTCAAAATTTATACAGGTGGGCGATGATGATTACGTTCAATTACGGTTCTTAGATTCATTTCATTTTCTAGGAGCTAGTCTAGATAAACTAGCTAAAACTATGCAAATTGATGATTTTATAAGTCTACGTTCTCACTTCCCTAACAATAATAAATTTAAATTGCTTGCACGGAAAGGTGTATACCCATATGATTATATGACTGGTTGGGAATGTTACGAAGAAACAATGTTACCGGCTAAACAATATTTTTTTAGTTGTTTATCGAATGAGGAGATTTCAGATAAAGATTATAAACATGCTAAATTAGTGTGGGATGAGTTTAATATACAAAATTTAGGTGAATATACTGATTTATATTTAAAAACTGACGTACTTTTATTAACTGATATATTCCAAAATTTTCGTAAAACCTGTAAACAGCATTACAAACTTGACCCAGCGTCTTACATAACCGCACCTAGTTTATCTTTTGACGCAATGCTATTGAAAACAGGTGTTCAGCTAGAATTAGTTTCTGACTTGGCTATCATACGAATGATCCAAAATGGTATTAGAGGTGGATTATGTATGTGCTCCCATCGTTATGCAAAGGCTAACAATAAATATATGACAAATTGCGATACATCAAAACCACAATGTTTTATAGTTTATTTAGATTGTAATAATCTTTATGGTTACAGCATGTGCCAATATTTACCCTATTCCGATTTCAGATTTTTAAATCAAACTGAAGTAGATCAATTAAGTGTGGAAAGTATTAAAGATAACTCAGAGTGGGGTTTCATATTAGAAGTTGACTTGTTGTACCCAGAAAATTTACACCACGAGCATAACGACTTACCTTTTTGTCCTGAAAAATGCATACCACCAGGGGGAAAGACGAAAAAACTTATTTCAAATTTGTACAATAAATATAATTACGTAATTCATTATATTCAGTTAAAGAAATGTATGGAACATGGACTCATCTTACGTAAAATTCATAGGGTTATTACCTTTAGGCAAAGTGCATACTTGAAACAATATATTGAATTAAATACTCAATTGCGACAAAAAGCAAAAAGTGCCTTTGAACAAGACTTTTTCAAGTTGTTAAACAATAGTGTTTTCGGGAAAACGTTAGAAAACACTGAAAATAGGGTAACTGTTCATTTAGTTAATCAATGGAATGACTGCAATAATGTAACAAAAAAGTCAACCTACGCAGAAAGGCTCGTGGCAAACCCTTATTTTCATAGTGCATCAATTTTATCCGAAAGTTTAGTAGCAATCCAGATGAAACCAGATCGATTAATTTTAGACAAACCGATATACATTGGCTTCACTGTTTTAGAACTATCTAAATCACACATGTATAACTTCCATTATAATATAATCAAACCTTTTTATAACGAGAGGGTGAAATTATGTTATACCGACACGGATTCTTTTGTTTATGAAATATACACCAATGATTTCTATTGCGATTTAAAATATAAGTTTTTACAATACCTTGATACCAGTAATTATAGCATTCAAAATGAGTTCATGATACCACAAATAAACAAAAAAATTCCAGGTCTCTTCAAAGATGAAATGGGTGGTAAAATTATAACCGATTTCGTTGGTTTGAGATCGAAGCTTTATTCAATAAAAACGGTAGACACAATGATTAAAAAAGCTAAAGGGGTTAAAACTTGCGTTGTTCGAGATCTTGACATCACAGATTATGAGAATGTTTTATTTAATAGTGAAATTATTCGTAGAAAAAACATTTTCTTTAAATCAATAAGGCACGAAATATTTACGCAAAGTATAAACAAAGTCGCACTCTCTAATGATGATGACAAACGATTAATATCTCAATGTAATATTGTAACCCGAGCATGGGGTAATTCAAGTATTTTAAAAGGAAATTTAAATTGTTAATTATTGTATATAGAAATAGATATTGTTAGTCTAATTTACTACATATTAAAAAGTATTGTTTTATTTATTTTTAAGATTAGATATAATGATTATAATTATTTAATAAACATTTTTTTTATGAAACTATCAAACTTGTTTTATTTTTTATTAACATCTTGCACAAGGATTTCGTCCTATACAAAATCCTAAACCTATGTGTATTCAATTTCTGTAATCCATCAAATATTTTTTTCTAGCGGGAATCGAACCCGCAACTAATAGTTCAGAAACTGATCGCTCAGCTAATACTCTATTCGAACCTTCGAACAGTTTCAATTACACCTTATAAAACTCTTGATTCTTTCTAAATAGTGTTCTAACGTAAAGCAATAAGATTTATTTCACATAAACAGAAATTATCACCATCATTTATTACAATAATGTAATATGAACTCGGTCAGGTGTTGCAATACATTTAACAAACATGTGTCATTGCACCATGAGTATGTAGGTAAAGCGAGCTTGCAGTTTTACATCACAGAACGCGAGCAAAATTAAATTGTGACTTAAGTGTTTGTTTTAAGGTTTAAATGAAAATGAATAATGAAATCAACAAGTTGCTATGCTCTAAAGGTAAACGAAACTTAGTTTTTCATTCATAAAATAATATTCAACGTGAAGACATCTAAACGTTAGTATACATAACTTGTACGATTTCACTGTCTATAAAAATATTAAATAACTTAAAACATCCTCACCATGTCATCGGTAAGTGTCCCTATTTTATTTATTTTTTTAACAAAAAGTCAACAACTTTATAAATAGAATTTTTATTAATAGTACGTATTTGTTTGTTTTAGATTTCGGATTCGGAAATTGTGTTCAGTCAGTATGGACAAGGTCACTGTGGTCAGTTTTCTGAGATGTTTACTGAATTATTTAATAGTAAAGGAAAAAATTCAATCGCGGGCAGGATTCGAACCTGCGTCTTCTGGTTTGATATACCAGACGCTCTGACCTCTAAGCCACCGCGAACATGCTAAGATTATTAAATAACTTAATAATCTTAGCATGGAAAATGCAAAAAAATCACAAAAAGATGTTTACTGAAGTTCCGGAGCCGAACACTCGTGTCTCAAAAGAGAAAAAATCAAGGCATCGACGAGATAAACAACCACGTAATGTTGTGAAACCGACGAAATCATTTGTTATGAACAGAATTCAGAAGAGAGGACTTAAACTTATTAAGATTTCGGTTATCGATCTGTGTAACAGTAACCCTCAAACGAGTGACAGTGATAGTGACAGCGAAAATGTTATATTAAATGCGCAATACGTAGTGCAAGATGTTGTTGATGATGTTATGAACGAAACAGAGGCATTAGTTAAAAAAATTTCGAAGTCTTTAATAGGTTATGATTTTTGTTAAATTAATCTGATTTTAGTTATGAATTTTTGGTTAAAGTTCAGTAATTGTTTATTTTTACGAATTGTATTTTATTTTAATAATGGTGCTACTTTTAGAATAACTTGTTTACTATATAAACTTTTAAGATTTCAGTTATCGATCTGTGCAATGACCCTCAAACGTGTGACAGTGTTAGTGACAGCGAAAATGTTATATTAAATGCGCAATACTTAATGCAAGAATGTTGTTGATTATGTTATGAATGAAACCGAGGCATTTGTTAAAAAAAAGTCTTTATTAGGAAGATTTATGTTAATTATTTCTAATTTTAGTTAAGAATTTTTGATTTAGGTAGGTAAAGTAATTGTTTATTCTTACGAATATGGGTATTGAACGTATAAATTGGTGGTTCTTTTAAAATAACTTGTGTATTATATTCATATATTAAATAAATACTGCTTAATTATCATTCTATAAAATGTGTTTTTATTTATTTACGTTTTTATTTTTCCTAATCTGCCAATTTGAAAACATTAACTATAGGTAATGTTAATGTTACACTTAATACATATATCAAGTGTAGTTGGGTTTAAAATTCAAATAAAATGCATTTTTTTGAATAAAATAAATTTATTGATTTACACATTACATTAGTTAATTAATATTTTTAAAGTAAACAGTAAAATATTTAGGTAAAAATTAAGTATATTTTATGATAACTTGTCAATTTTTAAATCTTTGCACATGAAAGATAATTTGCATTAGAATTCATAATTAAGATATTTTTCTTACAATATTACTCAATGGTTTATATTCAATTATACAGTCGTTCAATATAAGACAGTTGGCAGAAGTATGGTCAGGTATTTCAACATTACTTTCCAACTCTACTCGCACATCGACTACGGGACCTGATATGAGGTTGTCAATTTGTCTAGAACAATCAATGACAAACAGAGGAGCGATCTCTTTAAAGTCCCTAGTGTTCAACAATGGCTCAGGTCGTCGACCGTAATATGATTGTTGAAAACGAGCATATTGCTCGTATAATAATGCAAATTTATCATCAGTGAAATCTACATTTAAATTTTCATATGGATAATAAGTTGAATTGAGATATACTTTGACATCACGCAAAGTGCAGTGATCAAATCTGGACATATCAGCAGCAGAATTGTGTTTTCTATTTGTTTGTAGACCTATAATTACATATCATGGTTTTTCAATGAAGATTTGATAGACCAAGTATGCTTCGTAGTTTTAGGCAACAGTGGATATTCGTATAAATCCCAATTCCTAAAAACGAATTGCAGTGTTCTATCTTTTTCCAAAATCTTCAATAAGTTTATTTTTTCTTTATCAGACACCTTAACATGCGGTACACGCCATATGATTTTGTTAATTTCAATATCGTTCATGACTTCTCCAGCATCAAGTTTGACAGCGTTTAAGTTGGTATTCGTTCTCAACAATATCAATTCATGTTTGCAGTTAATAATAACTTTTTTATAATCTTCGCCGAATCCTAGAATGTTGCTTAGCGGTATAGATGCAGAAAAAGATCCATTAGAACTTTTGAAACCATGTATATCCCAACCCCAAGCACGACATGATTTTGACTCACTTTCATTCATAGATAGCAACGATTTCATAGTAGTTGTAACGCCTGCATTTTTTATTTTATCAATCTCGACACCGTTCAATTCATAACGTATATCTTGAAAAAGGTACATTAATGGATTGTTCGTAAATTTAACACTTGTCTTTTCTTTGGTATCTGTTTTAGTAACATTCACTATGCCTTCCAAATACAATGTACTGGCTGATGGTAGAACATACAGATCTTTCTGATTAATCGGTATGCGAATCTCATCGTTTCTGTTGAAACTTGTTATGTATGGTTTGTATGAATGATATTCAATACCAACACTGCTATTGTCACTTACAGGAGAAGATAACACGTCTAAAAAACTCATTTTAGCAGACCTACTGATTTGAGAAATTCACGATTTTCTTTAGTAAGTTTCAGTTTATTTTTGGAGTTGGATGTTGTCTTGCGAATAGCCCCCGAAGTACTGTTCAGTTTAGTTGAGGTACTCGGGTATTTATTTGTTTTATTGTAGTCAATCATTTTCTTCTAATGTGTAAATATAGTTGCACTTCCTCCCCGCGTAAGTTAAGTATATTATTATTTATATCTAACAGTCTAATGTTCACACTGTTAATGATATTTTGGTTTATTGGAAAGTAAATTACGTTTTTAGGCACTTCGATAATTCTGTAACCGGGAGGCACATTTGGAGCAAACTCATAAATTATATGACTTGGTTGACCATTAATATAAGATCCACTCACTATGTCACATTCAAGCCTCACCACAGTCGTAGATAGAATTTTCACAGGAAACTGTGATATGTGTAATTTATTTGCTTCAAGTACTTTCTTATCAAAACCCAACAATCTACCAATAGAATCTTCTCTAGTAAAATCAATATTTTTTGTGCAAAATATGTTTGTTTTTAGCGTATTATTATTGCACTCTAATTTGAAATCTGTGCTTTTTATTTTTGATTTTAAATAATCGTTAATATCTTGCAGTTCATATGCTCCTTCAGGAATTTCGATAACGTTATGATCGTAATAAAATTTGTTGTTTCTATTATCAATATTCGGTATAGAATTAAACGTAGATAAATATAACAAAGCGCATTCATACTCTCCCTCAAGTTGCAGGTTAGGAGAATAATAAGTAGATAGCACTGATGAGTTACCAGTTATAGACAGTGAGAGTGACATTATGCAAATGAAACATAAATAATAAGTTCCTCAATTTATATATTTATCCCAGAAGTTGTACAAAAACAAATGTCCACAATTTACTGAGTTAAAATTTTGATACCTCGTATAATTGTAAAAAACATTATAATTTTTTAAGTAATTTAATAGCTCTAATGGGGGGTTTCAGGTTGCCAAAACTATCAAAATATTCACAATATTGATAAATTTTTACATAGGCTACCCAATGTGTTCCTTCGTTGTTAGAATTATCCAAATTAACAACACCGCACTCAATAGGTTTCGGTTTGTTTGGTAATTCATCTTTCATGAATACACCTCTGAAATAAGGTATATTAAACGCGTGATTCTGGATATCTATATTAGTAAGAACACGATTAGGTAACCTTTTAATTAGTTTTTTGAACATTTTACAAACAAACCATTTCCTTTCTTGTACGGTTTGACAAACAAGCCTCTACCTAACGCAATCGATTCCATCATTTTATTATGACGTTGTGATTCTTGTAAATTCTTTTGAGCGCTTTTGTAATCATTTACTGTTTTTGCAATACCAGCTGCACCACCAGCTAAGGTACCTAATGCAGACAGCCCAGCGAAAATTGGAATCAATGGTAACACACCTCCTGTTTTCGGTAACGGTATGATTCTAGGTATAGGAATCCGACAATTCTTTGAAAACAACTTTTTTGCTGCTAAATAAGCATATTTTATAACGTCTTCTTTGTTTTTTGGTTTTAACTTATTGATCTGTGATCGAATTTTAGTTACTAAAGATCCAAACGTTTTTAAACCAGATCCAGTTTTAAGTTTTGCTTTCATTGCTTTGCTTACTAACCAAGAAGCAATTTTTTCCCTTTTTCCTGCATCGGCTGCTTTTAATCGTTGATTTGCCATATCCAATAACTGTAAATCGGCTTGATGTCTGTTGTGCAAGTCTGAATAATTTGTATAGGCTATATCATGCAATTTGCAAGCTTCGTCTAATTGATTTATGCCTTTGCCTCCTCGTGATAAACGTTTTTGTAATTTAGTGCCCGGTCCACAGTAATTATAGCCTGGCAAGTGTAGCTCGAACGGTAAATTATTTATTAAATTATTAAGAAGTCCACCTCCTTGCATGGCTTGAATGGTAATGTGAGAAAAAAAAAATAAGTCTTTAATAAATACCATTTTATTAATTTACTACAGTATTTTTATCAATCCAACTATTTTCATTATCACTCAGACCTAACCATTTAACAAACAGCTTACTACCTTTTTTCTTTAAAACTTTTTCAATAAGGTAAACATTAGGATGATGCGTTTTTTGAATTTCTTGCTCATAAAACGTACCTAATATCGGTTGATTTCGAAGATCTTGAATATTATACGTCACTGGCATTGTTTCATTTATTTTAGTGACTTTAAAGATTTCTGTTGACCAGTTAGGAGTATAGCCTTTTTGAAAACAATTTTTATATTTACTTATGTGGACATGGTCCCCGACTTTAAATTTGTTTTTCTTAGGTTGTGTTCTTTTGTGTGATTTTAAAATATTTTTCCTTACAAGATTTTCATTTTCAGTATTAACATTAACCGGTTTACAATTAATAGTACGGTGTTTAGTATTGTTGTAATTGGAGACTATAGTTTCGATTGGTTTTCCTATCCACTTATAGCTTCCATTTAAATTAAATGTTTTGTAAAGTCCGGTTTTTAAGGTTTTAATTAGTCTTTCTGCAATTGAAGCTTTCTTAATCGAATATGATGAATAATGATTGATATTCGATCGATATTATTCATTAAACTTGAAAATGCATCGTTATAAAATTCGGTTCCTAAGTCTGTTTGTAAATGATTAGGTGAACGATTACATGTATTTAATACTTTTTCAAACGCGTTAGTTACTTCTAACTTTGATTTGGACTTCAGAGATACAACCCAAGCATATTTAGAAAAACAGTCAATGATTACTAAGATGTAACTAAAACCTTTATTGTAATTTTGAATTTTTCTCAAATCAATAAGATCAGCCTGCCACAAGTCATCGATTCCTTTTAAAACAACACAACGACGAATAAAATTTCTTCTGGCTGATTTGTGTAATTCATTCACGACTTGTTGCTTTATCATTTTGAGATGATCTGTTCGTCTTACTCGTACCACTGTTCGTTATTTTATGATCAATATAAGATATCATACTTGTTTTTAAGTGATCTAATAAGACTTGAATATCTTTTATAATCTCTTTTTTTGATTTGTCTAATAATATTTGAACATCACTTTTAGCACACAAGTCATTAACTTTTTCATCTTCATAATCTTTATTTGCAACATCGTCTGCTTCAACAGGATTAATAACACCTCGTAGTCGACTCATTTGCAAATTAAAGTCACCATTTACAGTTTTTAATATGGTTTTGTCTGCGATGTCAAAAATATCTGACAGTCGCATTCTTTTATGAATATGATGACCAAATTTATCAATATTCATTATGTCTGCACAGAAAGGAAGCTTAAAAGAAAATGAAAAGAATTATTGTTTATTAAGATATTTATTATTTTATAAATTGACCTTCACGTAATTCCTCTATGATAGAAATTATTTCATTATCTACCCCTGTATTACCAGCTTCTCGGGAAGCCATTAGTAGTTTTAATCTTTCTACTAATTCATTGGGATCATCCCAATATATGTAATCAACATCTTTGTTCACTTTTTTCAACATTAGCAGTCCTTTCCCTTTCGGCAAATTTACTTTGTCGGTAAAATCGTTTCGTAATTTAAATAAAGGTTTTATAACATCCAAATACTTTTTTCCCTTGTTGCTTTTTATAGGCTTATTTGGATCATAGTCACGTCTATGAGCGTTTGTATGTAACAACATCAATTTATAATTTTGCTTATCACCTTCGGTAATTAAACTTAGATCTGGATCTTTTTTTAATAAAAGTTCCTTAAGCCCTGGAGTGGTTAAATATGTTTGTCTGCCTATTGTAATAGTTTTATTATCAATATTTATTTTAGTTGATCCAAGCATTAACTTTCCTTTTTCATTTCTTACTCCGAAAGGAACGTCATCAATCATCTCAGAAGATAAAGACTATGATGAAACATTTTCTCTTAAACCATCATTGACGCCAACAGACTTGAACGAGTCGATACTATTTTGTGAATTATCGTCAGAATCCCCTGAATTTTTAACGTAACCATGATCGTGATCATCATTACCAGCTTCAGGTATAATATTATTTTCCAAATCACTTTCAAACTTAATATATTCATCATTAGAAATATTGCTATCATGGTAGTTAGTGTAATCACTTTTTTTTTAATTTATGTTATTTAAATCTTCTTTAGATGTTTTTTTGTTGCTTTGTGCTATTTGATTAAGTGGATTAATCAAAGGTTGAAATACCGTTTGCAAAGCTTTTTCATTATCATCTTCAATATTTCGCATTTTTCGAACCTTTTTCTTTACTGCTTCAGCAGCAGTAACAATTTGTCTTTTTAAAGACATTTCCATTATTTATTATAACAAAGAATATTCTTACTGTCTTCTTCTACTGTTAAGTTAAGAATAAAGATTTTTTACAGAGTTTTATTTTTATATAATCGTACGATCAATCAAAAACTACAAAATTATCAAACTTTTTGCGATAACCACCTTCATTCTTACGACAATCCTTATTTATAACTAGGTAATTATAGGGTTCAGTCCATATTTTACTGCATAATAGTAGGATATTATTGGGCATCCTACTCCACCTGCCGTTCCTACGTCTCACTTCGTTCGCCTCCGTCACTTTCGGTGTTGTAGAAAGCCCAATAATATCCTACGGAGTAGGAGCCGTTCAACATTCCGTTTTAAAACTTGATTTACTTACCGTTCTTACTTCTCACTTGTTTGCCTCGAGACTGTATTATACACTATAATGGTACGTTTTCGAGTTCTCTTAAGAGACGTGAATTGCCGGTTCTGAAAAGAACCTTTTGTGAACACGGTAGGTTGTTTCACTACACTAATTTACTGTCATTTTTTCATAGTTTCACTACACATTTCAGCATTTTATAGACCCGAAATTATTACTTCTAGGTTTTAGCTGAAAACCAAATTGGGCAGTGGTTCTGAACCACTATTATATCAGCACTAGAGAGTAATAACAACGCCTCCGTTACTTTTGGTATGGTAGAAAGCCCTATAATATCCTAATGAGTAGGAGCTATTTTATAGACCCGAAATTATTACTTCTAGGTTTTAGCTGAAAACCAAATTGGGCAGTGGTTCTGAACCACTATTATATCAGCACTAGAGAGTAATAACTGCGCCTCCGTTACTTTTTGTGTGGTAGAAAGCCCTATAATATCCTACGGACTAGGAGCCATTTTATTCACCGGAAATTATTACTTCTAGGTTTTAGCTGAAAACCAAATTGGGCAGTGGTTCTGAACCACTATTATATCAGCACTAGAGAGTAATAACTGTGTAAATCTGAACGTTTAATAATGTGAACTAATTGTTTGTAGTGATTAATGAATATATAAGTTCAAGGGCTGAGCATATTATTATTACCGATGGCTTACCACGATCAAGTACCGCAGATCCTCGAATTGAACACTATAACTTTAGTTGACAAGTTTTATAACAACAAGTTTCACACATATTTCGTTCACTAATGGAACTATACGAGCATAATAAACTAAAATTCAGGACAGATTGTCTCATGTCTCTTCACAGAGCAAGAAATAGCATACACCTACAGGCACACGCACATTCTATTTCTATGACGCCAGATTGCGCACCAAGGACATCTGAACTTTAGAATACCGTAAACATTAAACTAAAATTTGGGACAGATTGTCTCATGTCTCTTCACAGAGCAAGAAATAGCATGCACCTACAGGCACACGCACATTCTATTTCTATGGTCCCAGTTTGGACACCAAGGACATCCAAATATTAATTTAATTAATTCATACAGCTAACACTACCTTAGACGTTAACAAACAACTACTGGTTGCTCTGCTGTTACTTGTTGCGTTATTTCGCACTCATACAATCGCATTCGAAACGGTTCGTGTTAAGCTTACACAGTATAACAGACACACACACACACAGTGTAAATAATTCTTTAGAATCTCAAAGATTGCAAAATTGCATTATGTAAATTTGCAGTATCCGAGCTTTGTTACACGAACACGTGTATGTATGAGTAATTTCCATGTATTTAACAATTACACTGCATGTAAGATGATCATCGTGCATGTTGCAGTCTCTGATTAAAATTGGTTTTTTAGAAGATCTCCTAACCAATGCAATTATTTAATTTAAATAGAAGATGTTCCTATACCAGTTTTGATAACTTTGCTTATTATTTTATAATGTTTCATAATAAATTGTTGGTGCTATCAATCTAGGAATTGTTTGAAAGATGAATCTTAATATCAGTACCTATTGAATCTTTACATGAAATGATTATGAAAGTTCAATACTCAATAATCAATACTCAATAACTTTATTGCATCCCATAAGTTCGTTTTAGTCGTTAGATGATATTACTTATACTAATGTCAAGTTTTACTGCAACATATTAGTGAACTAACTTATTGACGCGAGTTCGTTTACATGGATTAGTCTGCACAAAAAAAAAATGTTTCCAGGATATTTTTCTTTCAGCTCGTTTTTATTTGCGTCTTTGAAAAAATGTTTTTTAATTTTTTTATTTCACATGTGTGATGTCATGTGGAGTTTTACATCAAGGTTTATTAAACAAACATACATACTTTATTACAATATCATAATGTATTAATCATGAGTGTCATGTATCGTCTTCAGCTTCGTCGGCGAGGGTAAAAGCTGGTTTTATATGTCATTTCTCACGATAAAATTGCAATTTGACGGAAGCGATTTTCAATCACTACGATTTAATTAGATGTAAGTAACGTAAATTAGCCATACAACTGTGAGACCATGTAATTAAGATTTAATTTTATAATGGAATAAATATTGCTGAAATGGTATTTTTTATGAATAAAATCAATCAATTTTGATCACAATATTACATTCGCTCCAGTATCTTCCAGTGATCAACACCAGTTACTTTCGTTATAATAATTAATTCATTACATTATAAAACCTTCAACTTATAACATGTAAGTAAGTACTACTAAGTTTACTGAATTTGCTAATGCATTTAATCGCTACCCAGCTACGGACCTGGTTTCTGCCTGCCGGCTGGTGTATCGGTAGTCTTTATTAAGTCACAGTTATTAGTTCTAAAATTAATCTTTATGTGTTCCATTTCAGGTCTGACTCCGATTCAGAATTTTCGACACGACCCGCAGCTGTAGCCGAGGTTGCGAAGGTGCGACCTAAAAAGAAGGTGACGAAGCGCAAAGCTTCCGAGAGGACCACGCCATCAGAATCGAAATCAAGGTAATTTTGTGTTACTGCTTATACCTTTAGGTGCTTGTTGTGTATGTTATGTCAATTAAAATGTTATACACAGTTATACGTTGGTTAGTGGATTTAGAACTGTAACGCAGAGAGCGCTGAAATCAGATTCCATTTATATTCCTTGCAGGAATGTTTACAGTTAGTTCATGAGGTATTGTTATTGAAATATTATAACATAACATCATGCCTTCTATCCTCGTAGGGTTCGACAGAGGAGTATAATAATACACACTCAATTCGTCAATTAACTAAAACTAATGCAATGTAATGTGTTGTGTAAATTATTATAAAGAATATGTTAAATTGTTTACAGTAAAAGACGCAGTTCGGGCTCGGACCTCTTTGGTTTGGAGGACTACATTCCGTCGTCGACCTCAATAATTGGAGACTTCGGTTCGACCCTCACCAGCCGTGTCGCCAACGGTAAAGTGCGGCGAAAGGCGGACTTAACCGGGTACTTCTATGTGGAGGTAAAAGTCTATAACAAGGCCGAAGTTGCCTCCACCCCTAAAGAGGATCGGTGGAAAAAAGCCTCGGTGGCCCTAAAAGTCCAGCTGAACCGTAACACGCCGCAGTGGGACGGTCTACAAGTTTTTATGAGACGGAGTCATGAATTATTCGATAATTCTGAGCCCGTCTTTTATAGCGACAATATAAATATAAAATAAATAATTAAGTTGTTGGGGCACCAGACATTATATTGTATTCTATTATTGTATCTTTGCGATCGTACATCATAATCGTAATAATAATATATTGCAACATCTAATACTAAGTTTAAAACTATTTTAATCTAAAATGCCTTTCTGTACTGTTTGTAACACATCTGTTGAGCGCAGTCACTGGACAGGTCACCTACGTAGTACTAATCATAAAAACAAAACTATTTCGCATTTTTGCGAAGGTGTTGAAATAATACATTCTGCATTTCGTAATCGTATAGCTTCTTATAGAATTGTCGACCGTCTGAGAATTGTTCTCTAGAACCATTTCTTAATGATAATTGGGACAAAATTAAAAAGTTAATTGACATATCTCTTAAACAATATGCTTGCCTAAAAGTTAATTTCGAATATTTTGCTTTGTTTTTAATGTTTAAAAATGATTCTCAGGAGATGAAATCATTTGCCACAAAAAACGTTACTCTGCATCAGAATTATGAATTTGATTCATTAATGTCTTAGGTAAAAAATACTTTAACAAAAAAGATAGAAGAATTTCAGGACCGAGACAGTGGATGGACGTTCTTGAGCAGTTCTCATTTGGAAGTCAATGTTAACAAATATCAACCGTTGCGCGGTTCAGGCTTTATCGAATTACCTTCTGCAATAAAATCGAGAAAAGCATGTGTTAATATCCGCAATAATGACTAGTATTGTTTTTTATGGTCTGTTGTTGCTGCTTTATATCCAGCTAAGAATCACCCTGAACGAGTATCTTCTTACCCTGATTTTCGTAACGTTTTAAAGGTAAAGGACATGTCATTTCTAGTGAATTTCTTAGATATTGCGCGGTTCGAAGTGAATAACCCTGAAATTTGTATTTACATTTATGGTTTAAAAAATAATACCGTCATAGGACCGCTTTACAAACCAAAAGCCTTGAACGGAAAGGTGATTCATTTACTTTATTTAGAAAGAGATGATTTGTCACATTACTGTCTCATTAAAGACTTGCCGCGACTTGTTAAAAATCAAATAACAAAACACCACAGTAAACTGTACTTTTGTGACGTTTGTTTAATGTTTTTTAATTCATGCGATGATCTTAGTTCGCATAGTTGTGGAGGTGTCGCCACTGAACTACCTCCAAGAGGTTCTTTCATTCAGTTTAAAAATTATAATAGAAAGCAAATTGTACCATTTGTTATATACGCAGATTTTGAAACAATGCTAGAACGGTATGAATCTTGTGACCCTGACCCCACTAAGGCGAGTACTGTAACGCGACAGCGACATGTGCCTGTAGCTTTCGCTTATCATATTACGTGTACGCTAGACGAAAGCCACAATCGTTACGTTTCTTATCGCGGTGCGGATTGTGTGTCAAATTTTGTGAAGTCTATCTATAAAGTTGCACAAAACATTTACGATATTTAAAAAAATAATGCTCCTATGATTTACTCAAATGATAATGCTCGCGACTTTGAAAACGCGATGACATGTCATATTTGTGAGCACTTCTTGTTGGGCGATAGGGTTCGCGATCATTGTCACTTGACTGGTAAATATCGTGGTGCAGCTCATAGTTACTGTAACATACAATACAAACTACCAACATTTTTGCCAGTATTTTTTCATAATTCATCCGGATACGATTGCCACCTTTTCATAAAAGAATTAGGTGAAGCTCCTGGATCTATTAAAGTGATACCTAAAACAAAAGAAAACTATATTTCATTCACTAAGTTTATTCCGATTTCTACCGGGGAAAGCATCCAGGTTCGGTTTGTAGATTCTTTCAAGTTTTTAGGAACTAGCTTAGAAAAGTTAGTTAGTACAATGAAAAAACAAGACTTTAAACAATTAAAATCTTATTTTCCTAATAAAAAACAATTTAACTTACTCACCCGTAAAGGAGTGTATCCATATGACTATATGTCTCAATGGAAATAATATGAAGATACGTGTTTACCCTCTAAAAAATATTTTTTTAACTCTTTAACTAATGAGGCAATTACCGATGAAGACTATGAACACGCTCGGTCTGTTTGGTCCGTATTTAATATTCAAAACATGGGTATGTACACAGATTTATATCTCAAAACAGATGTTCTTTTGCTAACAGATGTATTTGAAAATTTTCGAAAAACTTGTAAACTACATTACAAGCTCGATCCCGCGTTCTATCTTACAGCACCAAGTCTATCTTTTGATGCAATGCTTTTAAAAACAGGGGTTCAATTAGAATTGATTAGTGATGTTGAAATTTTTAGAATGATACAAAAAGGTATTCGAGGAGGTGTTTGTATGTGTTCCAAAAGACATGCCAAAGCCAATAATAAATATTTAGATACATACGATCCAACCCGTCCAAATTCATTTATCATTTATTTAGATTGTAATAATTTATACGGTTACAGCATGTGTCAATCCCTACCCTATTCCGGTTTTAGATTTATGAATAGACAAGAAATTGATTTTTTACAATTGAACTTAGCAGGCATCAGTGATACTGCGGAAAACGGTTACATTCTTGAAGTTGATTTAATATATCCGGAGAATTTGCACATGGAACACAATGACTTTCCTTTTTGTCCAGAAAAATGCTTGCCACTTGGTGGTAAGAATAAAAAGCTAATACCAAATTTGTACGATAAATATCACTATGTTATTCATTACGTACATTTAAAAAAGTGTTTACAGCACGGTTTAGTATTGAGAAGGGTCCATCGCGCTATTACATTTAAGCAAAGTTGTTTTTTAAAGCAATATATTGATATTAACACCCAGTTACGTCAAAAAGCAGAGTCAACGTTTGAACAAGACTTTTTCAAATTATTGAACAATAGTATTTTTGGAAAGACCCTGGAAAATACTGAACATCGAATAGACGTTAAGTTAGTAAACAAGTGGTGTGACTCGAACAATAAAACAAAAAAGACTACTTGTGCTGAAAAATTGATAGCCAGCCCATATTTTCATAGCGCCTCTGTATTTTCTGATGATCTAGTGGCAATCCAAATGAAACCTGTGCGTATTTTTCTTAATAAACCAATATACATAGGGTTTGCAGTATTAGAATTATCTAAGACTCACATGTACGACTTTCACTACTCTATCATAAAACCTTTTTATGGTAACCGAATTGAATTGTGCTATACTGATACAGATAGCCTAGTATATGATGTACAGAGTAATGACGTTTATAAAGACTTCAAGCTCCATTTTCTAAAATATTTTGATACCAGCAATTATGACTGTAACAACGACTATAACTTACCAATTATGAATAAGAAGGTTCCAGGACTGTTTAAGGATGAAATGGGTGGCAACATTATCAAAGAATTCGTAGGATTGCGCTCAAAGCTTTATTGTATTAAAACTTTAAACAAAACAATTAAAAAGGCAAAAGGTACAAAAAAATGTATTACCAAAAATTTAAATATGTTAGATTATAAAAATGTTTTATACAATTGCAATGTTATTCACAAAAAAAATGTATTGTTTAGGTCAATAAAACATGAAATATTCACTCAGGACGTAAATAAAATAGCACTTTCAAGCAATGATGATAAACGATTGCTATCGATTGATAAAGTTTCTACTTTAGCTTGGGGTAACGCAACTATATTTATGTAATGTATTACCACAATTTAAACGTAATTACAGAAGTCACATTTTTAACATGTATTTTATTTATTGTAAATGGTAAAACGTCCTAAGTGGAAAGTTAGATAATCCTTCAACCTACCTACTGTCTTACTTACTACTCGTATTATAAAAAGTTTGTGAGGTTGGATGAATGGATCTTTGTTACTCTTTTAATAATGTGAAATGTACTATTGTCGCGTAATGTGGCGTGTTGACGGTTGGCGTAGTGGTTAAGCGATTGACTGCTGCGCTGCGTGTTCGATTCCCGCATGGAACAAATATTTGTATGACCTACAGGTAGTTGTTCCGGGTCTGGCTGTTTGTGTATGTGAGTTTAAATATTTGTATGTTTGGAAGTTACTTTTGAACCTAGCTTTATTATGTAAACAATTCTAAAATGTGTGTATTCTTGGTGTTCCTTGTACTAGTTAGAGCTAAACAGAGATGTAACTATACGACCTCTGATAATTACTTAGTGTTAGCTTTCAGCGGCTGTCAGTCTCGGAGGTGCGTTGTTTGATCGGGAAAAATATTTGAAGTTAAACTCAATTCCGTCTTATGATGTTTTAATACAGTGAACAATGTTCAAGGACTAATCAAATTGACAAATGCTTAAGCAAGCGTCCCAATTGACGACCACAGAGCGAATGCCCCGAGCACCCGTTCCTGGCCAAGAACCTCGTCCCGTTTTATCGCGTTAATCTTTGAGGTGTTGACAATCTCCAATATCGTTGACAAAGCAATTCTTTATTGAAATTTATTGCTATTTATGTGGAACAAAGAGACATTAAACGTAACAGAATAATTAAAATTAACAAAACCTAACAATCGTCCGTCCTGACATCGTGTGCGTCCTCGTACACGACTCCAGGTGGAAACCTAACAATCGGATTCTTGACCAGTTGCTTGTGCTTATTACAATATAATTGGTTACTTTTAACAAAAAGTGACAAACAAACAGGATAGTAAAGACAAAAAAAAATTGTTGAATCTTCAAAACAAACAATGCAGCAAACATTTTACATTTTGATTCCATTTAATATATTTAAATATGATACTTAGATAAAGATATCCATCACCCAAACGATCAATTAATTGGGTCATCAAACATCTACGAGTAAGCTCACGACTCTCGATTAATGTCGTGAACGAACCATATCCCTTAGCGGTTGGCCAGGGTGCCCTAATATCCTGAACAATCAAATAAAATCAGGATGCCTAGCGACACCAGCACATGCCCGTTTGGCTCGTGGTGGTGGCCGGTAGGACTTGTCACTTATGACACCAGCACGTGCCCATTTAGCTCGTGGTGGTGGCTCATACCATCAAGTAGCGAACCAATCAATTCTCGCTTACTTGGCACTCATCTCATCAAGCCGCGAACCAATCAATTCTCGCGGACTTGATCCATACCGTAGATTTCATCAAGCCGCGAACCAATCAATTCTCGCGGACTTGATCCATACTGTAGATTTCATCGAGTCGCGAACCAATCAATTCTCGCGTACTCGATCTGTAACAACATAAAAATATTCTGTACATAAAAGTTTTAAAACTCGTCATATCATAACCATTAGCGTAGGGTATTTTAATTCGAATTATTGTCATTACTATCGTAAATACCACACTAATACCACATGAAAACATTAGGTAATCGTAGAGCGTTTGTAGACTCAATATTTCTACATAAAACAATAAATGGGAGCATCGACTGTAAAAATTCCATAGAGATAAAGGTCTCGTATCCCTAAAAATAATTTGTACAATCTCTTAAATATACCGCTTTCAAAGACGAACCTTGGGCATCATGTTCCTGTGCCTAGGTTCTGCAGACAATATAATACATTGTCAAAAACATATGTAAATCAGATAAATATCTTTAATTAATCAATAAAGAATAATAAAAATGTATAGATGAATTGGTATAACCTGTTTTTCGTTAACAATTCTCCAATAATTAAATAAATTTTCAATTTTATTTAAGTTAATTGAAATTTTAGTTTAAATTTAATATTTTTCTACTATCATTTTGCATGCGTATAATATTTTTTTTTTACACTCTCAATGATTTTCTGCATGATGTGACCTCCTATAACTGAGAAGCACACATACTAAATAATTATGTATCCTATTTAAAAGATTCTGCTGCATATATTCTTTACAGGAGGTCCTAAAATGATAAATACATTTCCATTAATTTCTAGAGTGGTCACATGGTGTCATCCGATCTGCAGCGTGTCTGCTTTCTGTATTGATCAGTCCCGGTATCGGTGCTATAACGGTCCATGCCCAGCACCTTGCTGACGCGATATGGTCCTACGAAAGAACTCACACGTTTCCTGCTTTGTCCGTTCTTACTAAAACAAGTATTTTTATTCTTACAAGCTCACCTATATAATACTGTAGACAGCACGTAGGATTACTATACTATATTTGTCGTACTTATTATTTTGTTTGATCCATACTCTGTGTACATTTTCTAACCTTAGCTCCGTCGGAATGTCCGATAGGTATAACGTTGTCATAGTAAGTGGTTACTGTGAAATCATTAAACATAAGATGAGGGTCATTGGTCCTATAGTTAGATCTCAAACATTAACAATGACAGCGTCCTTTCTATGATTTTATTAATGGTGTTGTTATGCCTCCATTCGAATGACTGTCCCAGCTCCTTCAAGGAGGGGGGCATTCAGTTGTACCGCTTAACTTGATCATTTTGTCTAAGTCTAAGTAGTTTTTTTTGTACTCTATTTTAGCAAAATGGCTTGAATTTATGCGAGGTAAAACATCTAATACGATCGCTAATGGGCGGTTAATGTTTCTAAATCCACAGAAGATGTTCTAGAACCCCGACTACGTCTTGACAAAACTGACCAAATTCTGTAAAACTGTCCACAACTACAAACAGTGAGTGGAGTGACTGAGTTCCTAAGCAAGTTCACAGAAGGTCCAAGGTGGTTCAAAGGCACATAGATTGTGGAATGAAATCTCTAACTTTGCGATGGTGTGCAGTAATCCTTTGCAAACGTTTGAATTGCTTCCTCAATGCAATTACCTACATGGTACCTTTTTTTTTTACAAGGCCTTTCTAAAGTCTTTCAATTCCAGTGATCAACTTCACTGTGATCTTTAATCATTCTTGCCTACCTTTGGTGCTGGGGTAATTATGTCCCTCTACGTAATTTTGTTTAAGTAGCTTGTTATTTTTAAGACCATAGTTCGGCTTTAAGTATTTTAGGCATCCCCTCTTAATTATCTAAAAAACTTTAACGTCTATGAGCCTACGCAGTTCAGTGGTACCTACCTATCTTAAGCATATGAAAGAAAGAAAAGAAAGAAAGAAAATATATTTATTTGCATGGACAAGACGCACACAGCAGTATCATCGTCATATACAAACAAACAAAAAGCAAACTAAATGTGTAGGTGGGTGAGTATGCGTCACATCCACGCAAAACGGCCATCGCTCAGCTTATTGCTATGACTCGTGCGCGGGGCAGAGTCACAACGCTGGTTTTCAGCGACAGCCGGTGTCGACATATTGACGTCGGACGGTGCATCCTCAAACAGGAATACTTACAAGTTTTGAGTTAAATAAATAGATAAATAAAATAAAAAAATATATAATAAGTAATAGTAATTTATGCTACTAAATATGAAATAGAAGAATAGAGTACATAAATGATGTGTGCTGTTTATAACATTAAATATTTGTCTATGGCAACAAATTAATTACGTGACCGCGGCGCTCGTATAGTCTGTGTATCTTTTGTTCGACACAGAGTACTTTGTCTCTGGCGTGCACTTAACTGACAGCGATACGCTATCGAGTACAGATGTTTGTGTTTACATGATTAAATTAAATTGATTACATATCTATCTTGCATAATTGGTATTTATATTGTACATATATAAGTTCCTTTTTCTATAATTAGGTATAAATAGTTGATTTGTAAAGTAGTGTTGTAAATTGTTATGTATTGTGGTCAGTGTGTGAAATTGTGCTATGGTGTTATGCTGCTGAAATTGTTGATGACAGACTTGGAGGGTTCCAGGGTGACCGGGACGCCTAACATTATGATTATTATGGTAATCTATATTTTAACTAGTATACATTTAAAATTAAAAAAAATAAATATTATAAATTACCTACTAAATTGGAATTGAATTTCATCAGATTATAATAATAAAAATAATACCTAGGTATGTATTTAAGTAACACTACCACCTTACAGAAACAAGATGGCGTGCGCAAGCATAGGAAGAAGGGTTAAAAATAACCGGAACATCTAAAGCGAAACAACCCCAATTGACATGAGACCCAGAAGCCGGCAGCCCACGCCGTTGGCAAACCCAAGCCAAAGCCTGAAGGCCATGACCCATGAGGTACATTGAGTCAATCACTAAAATTGTGTCTACTGTAAGGTTAGAGTTGAAATGACAACTGGTCAAGCATTAATAGATTTTTGTGCTGAGTTTTAAAACTCTGTAATGTTTTCAGGCAACGCATTGGTGGAGGGAGATTGTTCCAACAGCGTGTGGCTGCATACCTGAAACACCCCCTAAAAGCTGCAGTTCTGTGCTTTGGTACCAACAACGGGCTCACAATGGAACGAGGACAAAATTTTGATTGTTGATGCTTCCAAGTTAGCTTTGAGTAGAAGTAGTGTGGTTTTTGGGATGTGATTACACCAAACAGTAGGTTGGCTAAATGAAGTTTCCGCCTGGCAGCCATCTTTAAAAGCTTTATTTGGTTCAAGTATGGAGTTACATGACTTCTTCGTGGGACATCAATACAAAAGCGTACACAAGCGTTCTGAATGCGCTGGATCACCCGCTCTGTTCTGGCCAGCAAGCATGGTCCATAGACTGTGTCACAGTAGTTAAGCTTTGACAGAACTAGAGTGTCAACAAGTTGTTTCCGTACTGGTAGGCTTAAGTATTTACGTATCCCATATAGAACCTTTAACCTATAGAAGCAGTTTCTTAGGATATTGGTTATGTGTGCTTCAAAGCGCAGCTCTGGGTCTATAATAAGGCCCAAGTTACATGCCTGCTCAACTCTCTCAATTCTCTTTCCCATGATGACTATCTCGGGTTTGGCTGATAGTATCGCATATACTTGCTTTTTAGTACCAAGTACCATGAATTTTGACTTGAGAGGGTTCAAAACCAACGAGTTCTCCTCAGACCATACAACAACCCTGTGCAGGTCTTCATTTATCCTTTGCACTGCCAAAGATGTATCATTGCTTTTGAAGGATGTGTATAACTGAATATCATCAGCGTACATGTGGTATTTGCAGTGAGTGAAGGATTTTATTACATCTGCACTGTACAAAATGTACAGTAAAGGTCCCAAAACGTGACGAGGGGCTGACGACACTGTAGACCCGTCCTCTCTGTGAATTTCTACATATTGAGACCTGTCTGTTAGATAGCTATTAAACCACTCCACCGCTTTGTTGTCGAAACCGTAGTAAGGCAACTTGGACAGCAGTAGGGTGGTGTTAATTGCATCAAACGCCCGGGAAAAATCGAGTAGAACGAGAATCGCTCCCTCCCCCTGATCACGTGCTTCAAGGATATTTCCCACAACATCACCCAGGGCCGTTGCAGTACTTCTGCCCTTTCTGAAACCAGATTGGAGGTCAGGAAGGATATTATTTGTTTCCAAATATTCGGTAACCTGTAGATACACCACACGTTCCAGGATCTTTGATAAGAGTGGCAGTATACTTATAGGTCGGAGATCTTTTACGTCAGCCGGATTACTATTTTTAGGAATGGGACGTATAATTGCACAGCGCCAGTCAACAGGGAATGTGCATGTGACAATGGACCGGTTTATGATATCTGTAATGGCTTGCAAAGTAGTAGGCAATGTGAGTGTTAGCATGTCTAAACTTATACCATCCACACCCTGGGCATTTGACCCCAAACTCTTAATTATCTTAAAGACAGACTCTGGATTGGTTGTTGAGAGTGAGAACCTAGCTGAGGAGTACTTTTGTGAATTAAAGAAGGATAGTTGCGAAGTATTGTGTGAACAGTTACCTGGGACGTCCAAGAATGCTGCATTGACAGCATCTGGATTGTCAAAGTGATTAGGTAGTAATCTCTGCTTATGGTCGGGAAGCACATCCAATTTTAGATTTCGCCACAGTAGTTTCGGGTCCTTAATGTGGTCGTTTATACTTTTAGTAAAATATGCTCTTTTCTCATTCCCTAGTGCTGTAGCGGCTTGATGCTTTAAGTCCCGATAATAATCTTTTTGGCGTCGGTACCTGGCCTCATCTCTCAATCTAAACATCAGTCGTACATTTTCAGTAATCCAAGGAGTAGGGCGTTGTTTAAAAGTCTTCCTCCTGATAGGAGCGTGAAGATTGAATAGCTGAGTGATGAGAGAGTTAAAAGTTTGCACCATTGAGTTAACGTCATCCATATCTCCAAAAGTAGACCATGGTATCATATTTAAATCGGAATTAAAGTAGGTTTCTAATATGTCTGTAAGCGGGCGAAAAACAACCATCCTTGGATTAGTCTTAGGCTTCTTGAAGATTGCTTCACATGTAATGAAGCAGTGGTGACTGAGTTCACTAATGTGAGTCACCTCAACATTACGAACTGAAGCATCGGAGCCGATTATATCAATTAGCGTTCTGCTGTCACCCACAAAGTGCGTAGGTGTGTGGACTAACTGACTTAAGTTAAAGTGACTGAGAAAATCCAGGAGTTGTTTTGATTTCGAACCGCTTATATCTAGCAAATTAACATTGAAGTCGCCTAATATTATCAGATTATCGTAGGGGGCCAAACCGACAATGCTCTCAGTTAAACCCTCGAGAAAAATGTCCAAATTCAGCCATGGTGGGCGGTATGCAGTGCCAATCAGAAACTTTTTCTTTTTTACATTTAGGCCTAACCAGAGCTGTTCAACATCTGGGTGATCAGGGTGAGGTCTTACGCGCGCACCCACACCATTTTTAATGTAAAATGCCACCCCGCCGCCACGCCCACCTCGTATTGATGTGGGGCGCGGGATATGTTTAAGTTTATACCCAGGTGCGCAAGGGGCTCGGTCATCCTCTCCTTCACGTAACCACGTAACCTATGAAGCTAATCTTCGCTACTCATCATCACTGAAATCCGATTTGCTAGAAATCCTACAAAATTTGGGAACAGTGGGATAACTTGACCCATTTAGACAATCGCTTTAGCCACATACCTAGGTAAGTACTTGACAATACAATCGAATTCTTACATTGTTAGCTACCCCCACATTATATTTGGATCCTTCCCTTCTTAGAGCATAGAACGAAATACACTGAACTCGGTGATATTTTTGAATTATTTATCTAGTAAATAATTTCTCCAAGAGTGGAAGTTATTCTCCTTCGGAGATATTTGCTGGAGAAGTCTGTCTGCTCACTTTAGAAGCATCGTACGGATTCTTAGACTACATACATTCAATCGCCGTGTAAGTACATACAGAAATTTTGGCAATCTAAATCACGTCTCATAGCCATACATTTTTTTTTTATAGACATTCAAAGTCTATTTTACATCTAGTTTACGCGGTTAAAGGTGGCGTGACGTCAACAAGCCCGCGCGATAGTATTCGTTTCGTCTCTTTCACGTTTAGATGCCATCACCTCCAACTTTGATTCGCGACTATCATTATGAACATTGCGTAGAGATTTGTGACTTTTGGGATATAAACACGTTAGTTATTGGATTGGCAACCGTATTCAGTTACAGCTTATAATATCGTACACATGTTTCACACCTGCATCCAACATAATCTCCAACAATAAGAAACACCCCCTTTTTTGTGGTTCGATAACATGCATGGACGATAAATGACTGGACGCTGACCGTTAAGACCTGTGCTCTGCTCATCTCATTGATGAAATGAAATGAAATATGTTCTAATCTTACAAAGAGACAAGACAGTCCTGATACTTCTCAAGTGTGTTCATCAGAGACTGCCTGACGTCTTCAGATATTCCTTCAGCCATGCCCACCAGACTTACATGAAATCCCTGCCTAACTTTTAATTCAATTAACGATTCGGTAGTCATTAAATTCATAACTTCGGCTCTCTCGGTGCGAAAAAAAATTTGCTTAGATGAAGTTTGGAAAAACCTGACAACACTATGGCTATTACGTTAAGCCATCAAGTTCCGTAATGCATTGTATTTCTATAACATATTATATATATATATATGTATTAAGTTTTCCCACTACGCTATTTTCAACAATAATCTCACCATCGAACACGTTCAAGTTCCGACCATTGAAATGTTGCACCATGAATATCGACCATCTGCGGACTGATATAGTAGGCGAAAGTCTCAATAGGATTTTTATCGATAAGTTCGGAATAAAGTATTTCATTCTCAAAGATATAAAATTGTAATTTGTTCGCATCTTATGTAAGTATGCAAGAATCGTAGCAAGTGGCAGTCTATAGTTTCTGCCTACCCCTGTGGGAGAAAGGCGTAAGTGTATGTATGTATGTATGTATGTATGTTTTCGCATCTTCATATACCAATATCTGGTACTGCTCTGTAAACGATCAACGACCACGGCGACTCTAGTAGTTGGTCAGCCATGGCCTTGTAAGGCTGTATAGTCTCTACTTCATCTACACTCCCACTCCCACTCATATTAAGAGTCAAATTTTAGTGCAATTGCACTAGGCTATTGTAATTTTTTTTATAAATGATGTTATCCTGAGATAAGCCAGTTCCCTGAAAGCGGAGTTTCTAATCAAGGTAACCTCGCTACCGATACCTACCCATTAAAACTCTAAATATTATAATTATTGTTAACTTCTTTTAATATTAATTATATTGTTAACTTCTTTTATTTTTCGGCTGTTACACCGAAGCTTCCAAACGAATGGTCCTTTTGATTACGCATTTTTTTTTGTTAAGTCATCTAATTTCCTATAACATCTGATCGGGTGCGATATACCATATGTTGCACCCGATTACCCGATTACCCAAGCATCTGATTAAAGTTTTTAATTGCATTGCATTTTGTTGCTAGGGTGCCTAAGTGAATACTATATCACTTGAAATGATAGGTGTTTATTTCTGTAAATGGGCCTTATAACGACTCCTTTATAAATCAACGCCTTAATACTTTTTTTTTTGTTGTTATACCTGTTCTTTCATTTCCTAATACCTAGTACTATTACTAGTTTATAATCATTCGGACCGCGTCTCGGCCATACCTTATAAAGCTTAGGAAAATTAGTATAAGTTCTCTCATCACAACTGTATACCGAAGTGCATCTCATTCACCTTTCTTAACCACACGTCCATTCGCTGGTATGTGGACGAGGGATCAAAGTTTGGTACAGTACTTTTGTGATTTTTTTCCTTTAGTGATTATGGTGTGCCTTCATTCGCAGGCGGAAATGCTATCCCTAAAATTCTTATGCATATCAAATAAATTTTAATTTAAAAAGGGAAGGGCTACGTGACCTTTTTGTTCCGTGCTTCGCGGTGGTGGTGCCGTAGTCCTCGCTCCACACGTTGCTCTACACGCAGATCGGTGTCCACTCGTTGCTCAAGCACGTAGCTCGGTGTCCCAGGGTCGCCGTCGCGCTGATGTGGAAGTGCTGCGACGACTGCCCACCCCTGGGAGCTTATTGCTGCGATACGACGCATGGTGCAGGTCCTCAGCAGCGCGTAGATAGTCTCGCATCTGAAGCCGCCCGCGGCCCATCTCGATGTCCTCTTCGGGGCTTCGTCATTGCAACCGACTTCGGCTCCATGTAGAAGAGGCGGGTTCCACCCAACCGGACTATCGCTCGGAGTTGCGAGCCGTTACCGACCCGCCAATCTCGACAGTCTGAAATCTCGCGGCAAAAGAACTTTAGAACTATTCAGGATATTGCAGTTGTTACATATAGGGAAGTTCATATTTGTAGACAGACAAAAATACCAAGCATCTATACAACACTCTTTATAAAGGTTGAATAGTCACGTATGGTATTAGGTAAATTCTTCGATAGTTTTTCTATCTCATATTAATCGATATCTTTAAACCTTTGTTATAGTGAACTCACGGTTGGTGTGTTACATTATACAAACAAATGGGGAATTCTTCCTGTTCTAAAAATAAACCTTTGTTCTAAGTGTAAACGTTTGAGTCCCATAAGCGAAGAATGCGGTTTCAAGTGCTGTACTTGGGGTACCGGATGACGCAATGCTTGGTAAGCGCCATCAAAATCCGATAAAGAAATCTACAATACATACATATATGGGATCTTTAACGGCAAATTACAACACAATTTCCTTGATGATTATTTACTTCGTTTATTCGTAGGTACTCTGATTACGCATGCCTATCAATGCTACGGTAATGTTCAGACATCTTGTCCGTTCGATCATATATATTTAACTTTGGGCAACTGACCGGGATTCGAACCCGTAACAAATGTCAGGTCAATTAGTTATCACAGCCATTATGTCGTTTATATTAATAACATAGGATAGTGTGAACCGGTTAAGAATGAATAATACCCACACGGTAAATTACTGTCCAGTATCTACTCTAGATATTATTTTATAATAATAATTTGTCTATTTAATAGTGACGAGTAAAATGTGATTGTGATATTAAATTTTCAAGAAGATAACGATCAACATTATTACTGATGACAAAACTAAAAACGTTATAAGAAGTAAGTATACTAATAAAGTCAACGCAATATCCGAGAACTACTAGGTACCTAAGTGTCGTAAGATCTATGTAAGATCGGTCTTTAAGGAACTTACTCTAATCAACATCCGTACCTAATGATGATGACATCAAACAAAGTAACAAGTGTGTAATTTGGGCGTGTACTTACGTTTTGGTTGCACTTCACTTCTGATGTGTTAGCTTTCAGCGGCTGTCAGTCTCGGAGGTGCGTTGTTTGATCGGGAAAACTATTTGAAGTTAAACTCAATTCCGTCTTATGATGTTTTAATACAGTGAACAATGTTCAAGGACTAATCAAATTAACAAATGCTTAAGCAAGCGTCCCAATTGACGACCACAGAGCGAATGCCCCGAGCACCCGTTCCTGGCCAAGAACCTCGTCCCGTTTTATCGCGTTAATCTTTGAGGTGTTGACAATCTCCAATATCGTTGACAAAGCAATTCTTCATTGAAATTTATTGCTATTTATGTGGAACAAAGAGACATTAAACGTAACAGAATAATTAAAATTAACAAAACCTAACATTAGGTACCTATATAGGCCTTTTATAAGTTTGCTTTTATCTGTACTTTGTACCTACTAAATATATACTTAAATAAATAATATTTTATGTTCATAAATCTGTTTCATTTCCGTTCCTGATGACAAAGCGCACCGCATTCCGTAACATATTGCTTACATAGAATCACTTCAAACTTGTACGAACATGAAGATTTGCAAATGATTCCTGAAATTTCCGTAGCCTTGTGTGAAACATAACACCGACCAGGTGCTTGCAAGTGACGAACTGCGTCGACCGTGCGCACATCGGAAACAAGTTCGAACTTGTAATAAAACATGTGCACAATGCTTTCCGGAGTACTGTTACACAATCATAACAATATTAGTCTCTCCATTACATTTGGCTGATAGTGGCCGGACTGGTTGGACTTCTCAGTTCACATCATCGAATTGAAAACCTATTGTAAGTAAGTAGTTCGTTATTTATACTATAATTACTTAGATTTATATTCATTAGCATTATATTGATTCTTATTTTGTTTGTTTCAGATCATCAAAAATGTGTGATTCCCCTGACCTCGTCTTTTCGCAATACGCCCAAGGTTTCCCGACTCCAAGTTTGAGTTGGCATGTACCCGAGCAACGACAATTATCTGAACAACAAAGGTTATCCAATAAGAAACCAAGAGCGAAAAGGGATTATCAAAAGCGGAAGCTGCCTCCTTGCCAGTCATACGTCATAAATAATGAGAAGAGAAAAGGTCTGCGACTGATCCAAATACAAGTTTTGGATATAAGTGAGCAACAAGAAACTGCAAGTGATAATGAGGACGCGGTAATTATGAGTGCGCAATACATAGTGAGTGAACCAGTGGACTATGTTATGGAAGAGACACAATCATTAATAAATAAAATTTCCAAAAAACTTTGTGGGGACAATTGTTATTAGTAAGTAATGTAGTTTATAATTTTTTGTTAGTAAAAATATTAAATTAAATTTCATCACAATATTAAATATAAAAATATGTAATTAATAGATATTAGGCAAGTATTGCCTTTTTATTCTTTTTTGTGGGTATAAATAAAATAAAATAAATATTAGTAATGTATAATATGTGAAAGACACAAATATAGTATAGCGATATGAAATATAGTGTATGTAGGTAAGTGGTATAAAATAATCGAAATTTTTTACTGTAAATATGTGAGGCAATAAATACTGTATTTTATTTTGTTTGAAGTATGTATACAAATAATTTAGTACTTTCATATTCTTTTTTGTGTATATTAAATAAAATGAAATATAAAAATAAATAATGTGTATCTATGTAGTTCATAAGTTCCATTTTAATTAAAATAATCATAATGTTTTGTAAGTTGAGATGATAAAATAAATAAAATATTATTACGATGTAGCTAGGTATAATTAGTTTATAACTGTAAATACTTTTATATGAGGTAATAAAGACTATATTTTAATTTTAAATTTTATGTTTTATTCTATATGACTTACCAAATTCAAATATTAAATTAGCTGTAAAATAAGATTAGATTTGCAGGTCATCCTTTTTTCAGTATTAATTTACATTTATTGTAGGTATACCTCAAATTTAACATAACTACAGCTAATTTAATTTTTTTAAGGTTCTAATAAAAAACCAAGAGTAGTTACATAAATATTTTTATTAAATGTAGCTTAACCACAACAAAATAATTTGAATACAGACATATTATTATCAAAATACCATTTTCTTATACACACAGCATTATTTAGTGCACAATTAAATTTATGATTCACACAATTAAATTCAGTTTTATTTTTACTATATTTATTTTTTAAGTCTGAAAGGTTAGGACATCCCTTCTCACCTATATCGATCACTTCACAGTTTCCACATAAGTCTTTAATCCACTTTATCTTTTCCAAACCCTTTGTAATAATCTTTTTATTTTCGAAATATGGCACTATGACACGTTTAAACTCGTTGTAGTCTATGTAGCCCTCACTCCAGTAAATTCCACTGTTTTTTTCGATCCATCTCACTTGCTTCTTTTCTTCTTTCGTTAAATAATGGAACGAAAATGGTGGTTTTACCACGAATGTTTGTGTGTGTTCTTGACATACAATAGCCACTTCCTTCACAATAAAATTGTTATTAAAATTTTTAAATCCTTGGAGATCAACTATAATGGTATCCGGTTTCATGATAACTTCTTTACGATGTTACTTAAGGGTTTGTATTCAATTATACAATCGTTGAGAATCAGACAGTAGGCTGAAGTTTGCTCTGGTATTTCGGAATTACTCTCAATTTCTACTCGCACATCCACTACTGGACCTGTCTTTAAGTTATCCGCTTGTCTAGAGCAATCAATGACAAACAGCGGTGCTAAGTCTTTAAATTGTTTCTCGCTTAATATGGGCTCTGGGCGACGTCCGTAATACGACTGTTGAAATCTGGTGTACTGCTCGTATAATAAAGCAATTCTGTTGTCAGCAAAATTTACATTTAGGTTCTCATACGGGAAATACGTGGAATTGAGATAAACTCTAACGTCTCGAACATGACAGTGATCGAATTGAGACATGTCAGAACTTGCATTGTTTTTTCTATTTGTTTGTAGACCAAGAATTATGTATCGTGGTTTTTCTATTTGAGTTTAAGTTTTGATAGACCAAGTATGTTTTGTAGTTTTAGGTAAAGTGGGATATTCGTACAGATCCCAATTTCTGTATATTATTTGAAGTGGTCGATCTTTTTCTAGGAGTCTTAACAAAGAAAAAATTAGTTTTTTTCTTTATCTGATACTTTAACATGTGGTACGCGCCATATAATTTTGTTAATCTGAACATCATCCACCGTTTCACCTGTGCTCAGTTTTACAGCGTTCAAATTGGTGTTACTTCGTAACAATATCAGTTCATGTCTACTGTTTATCACGACTTTTTTTAAATGTTCAGCAAATCCGAGGATATGACACAGTGGTATAGAAGCTGAAAATCTTCCTCCATTGATATTTTTTATACCATCAATATTCCAGCCCCAAGCATTAGATATTTTTGATTCACTTTCATTCATGGATATTAATGATTTTATGGTTGTAGTTATACCTGCATTTTTTATTTTATCAATCTCCACTCCATTAAGCTCATACCTAATATCTTGGAATAAGTACATTAGCGCATCGTTCGTGAAATTGACACTAGAAGCTTTGTCTTTCGTGTCTTTTTTACTAACGATAACAGTTCCTTCCAAATACAGAGTGCTAGCTGATGGTAGTATGTATAAGTCTTGTTGGTTAATAGGTATACGGATTTCATCGTTTCTGTTGAAACTCGTCACATAAGGCTTGTAGGAATGAAATTCGATTCCTTCTATGGTGTTATCGTAAGTTGGAGCAGATAAAACATCTAAGATATTCATTTTAGCAATTTGATCGCTCTGAGGAATGCTTTATTGTCTTTAGTTAATTTTATTTTCTTTTTAGAGCAAGGTCTTCTTTGGTATGAAGCTCGAGTAGAACTGATATTCTTAAGTTCTTGACGTACATTTTTATTGTAGTCAATCATGGTTTTCTTTTGAGATGTAAATACAGCTGCACTTCTTCACCACGCAAATTAATTAAGTTATTGTTTATATCTAATAGCTTGATATTTATGCAGTTTATATTGTTTTGATTGATTGGAAAGTATATTGCGTTCTTTGGGATTTCTATGATCCTGTATCCAGGTGGTACGTTAAATGCAAATTCGTGAATAATATGACTTGGTTTTCCGTTTATGTACGAACCGCTTACAATATCACATTCGATCCTGATCACGGTCGTTGGTAAAATGTTGACCGGAGACTGAGACACATGCCATTTATTTGCTTTCAAGATTTGTTTATTAAATCCTAACATTCTTCTAAAAGAATTCTCTTTGGTAAAATTAACATCTTTTGTACAGAAAATAGTTGTTTTTAAAGTGTTATTATTGCATTGCAGTTTGATAGATGCATCTTTAATTTCTGATTTTAAATAATCATTGATATCTTGCAATTCATATGTGCCTTCCGGTATTTCTATAACTTCGTTAAGTCCATAATAGAACTTATTATTACTGTTATCAATGTTTGGAATAGAATTAAATGTTGAAAAGTGTAATAAAGCACATTCATACTCTCCATCAAGCTGTAAACTATTAGGGTAGTATGTAGATAAAACTGACGAGTTTCCAGTTATCGACAAGGTGAGCGACATCTTGCAAATGATTGAAATGGAACATAAGCATTATATTTTATAATACATTTTTATTCCAAAAACTCCACAAATATTCTAAACATAAATGACCGCAGTTTACAGAATTGAATTTTTGATATCGTGTTATAAAAGACATTACAATTTTTTAAATATCGAATTAATTCTTTCGGTGGTTTCAGATTTCCATAGCTATCAAAATATTCGCAATAATCAATTACCTTAACATATGCTACCCAATGCGTCCCTTCGTTCATAGAATCATCTAAGTTTACAATACCACACTCGATCCGTTTAGGGTTTCTAGGTAATCGATCCTTCATGTAGACTCCACGAAAATGAGGAATAACTTTTGAATATTTTAGGATGTCTACATTAGTTAGAGGTCGATTAGGTAGCATCTTCTTCAGTTTTTTGAAGAATGAACATACAATCCATTACCATTTTTATACGGTTTAATGTATAAACCCTTGCCCAACACTAACGCCTCCATAGCCCTATTGTGACGTTCTGACTCTCGCAAATTTTGCTGACCTGCTTTGTAGTCATTAACGGTTTTTGCAATGCCAGCTACACCGCCAGCTAAAGTTCCCTAAGCCGATAAACCAGCGAAAATTGGAATCAAAGGCAGAACTCCTCCAGTCTTTGGTATGGGTATTACTCGTGGCACCCGAATTCGAAGATGGTTGTTTGGAAATAACTTTTTTGCGACTAAGTAAGCTGCTTTTATTAAAGACTTATTGTCGCTGTGTTTGAGTTTCTTAATTTTTGATTTTATTTTAGAGACTAAACTTTTAAATGTTATAATCCCGGAACCAGACTTCAATTTAGCTTTCATGACTTTGCTCACTAACCATGAGCTTAGTTTTTCTCCTTTCCCTGCATCTTTTGATTTCAATCTTTGTTTAGCCATATTAAGTAGTTGTAAATCAGCTTTGTGACGATTTGTTAAGTCTGTATGGTTTGCATATGCAATGTCGTGATGCATACAAGCTTCGTCTAGCTTATTTACACCTCGATCACCTCGCGCCAACCGTTTGGAAAGTTTGGTTCCTGGTCCGCAATAATTATATCCTGGTAAATGAGCTTCGAATGGCAGATTATTAATTATGCTATTAACTAGTCCACCACCTTGCATTACTAAAAGTACAATGAGTGGATTCTTTTTTAAAAAGGTTATATAACATCTTAGCCCATTATGGCAGCTTTTTCAATTCAACTGTTTTCACCATTATTAAGACCTAGCCATTTGACATATAATTTATTTCCTTTCTTTTTTAAATTTTTTTCTACCAAATAAATATCAGGATAGCTAGATTTTTGAAGTTCTTGCTCATAAAACGCTCCTAATATGTTTTGTTTTCGTTGATCTTCTAGTAGATAAGTCATTGGTGAGGTACTATTAATCTTTTTTATGTTAAATAATTCAGTTGACCAATTAGGAGTATAACCTTTCTCAAAATTATGTTTAAATTTGCTGATACGAACATAATCACCTACTTTGAATTTAGGCTTCCCCTTAGCAAAATCATTATTGTATATATTTTTTTTAATTTTCTTTTATCGCTGGTTCATTTGATTTATTCACATCGATCGGTTTAAATTGGATAGAACGATGTTTCGTATTGTTGTATCTTATAAATATATCTTTCAACGGTGGACCTATCCACTTATAATTTCCATTGAGACTGAAATGTTTATATAATTTATTCTTTATAGTTCTAATCAGTCGCTCTACTATTGATGCTTTTTTAGTAGAGAATGATGAGTAATGGTTAATATTGTACTTTTTCATAAGAGATTGAAAAGTGTTGTTATAAAACTCTGTTCCTTTATCAGTTTGTAAGTTAACGGGATTTTCAAGACTGCTACACAGTATTTGTTCGAATGCACGAGTAACATCAAATTTATTTTTCGATTTTAACGGTTCAGCCCAGTCGTACTTTGAGAAGCAGTCAATCACTACTAAAATAAAATTGTAGCCTTTGTTATACTTTCTCAGGTGTTGCATATCCATTAAATCTGCTTGCCACAAGTCGCGGACTCCTTTCAAAATAACATGACGTCGGAGAAAATTTCGTCGTGCTGCTTTATGTATTTCATTTACGATTTGCTGTTTTGCCATTATGGAGTTTTAGTTTTTAGAAATAACTTATCTACTTCTGCTTTGATGTAAAACTGTTCTTGCAAATGAGTTAAAACTTCAGGTGTATTTGCTTTTAAAGAAGTTTGAACTGCGCTTCGAGCATCCTTTATGATTTGAGAACGCAATAAACCAATCATTTTATTAAATTCTTTTATCGTATTAGCATTCAAATGATCTACATAATCTTTGTTCACAGCATCATCTGCTTCTATAGGAGATCTAATTCCTCTCAATCTCAAGGTTTTAACGTCAAAATCTCCATTTTCTGATTTTAACAATGCCTTTTCATTAAAATCAAATAATTCTGATAGTCACATTCTTTTATGAACATGATGACCAAATTTATCTATATTCATGATGTGTAGACAGAAAGAAAGCTATAAGTAAAATGAAAAGAATAATTGTTTATCAAGATATTTATTAACTTATAAATTGACCTTCACGTAGTTCCTCTATGATAGATATTATTTCGTTATCTACTCCTGTATTTCCAGCTTCCCGAGATGCCATAAGAAGTTTTAATCTTTCAACTAACTCGTTAGGATCATCCCAATATATGTAATCAACATCTTTGTTTAATTTTTTCAGCATTAGCAACCCTTTTCCTTTAGGTAAATTTTTCTTTCCCCCAAAATCGTTTGGCAATTTAAATAAAGGTTTAATAACATCCATATACTTTTTTCCCTTGTTGCTTTTTATAGCTTTTTTCGGATCATAGTCACGTCTATGAGCATTTGTATGTAGCATCATCAATTTATAATTTTTCTTATCGTCTTCGGTAACCAAACTTAAATCAGGATCTTTTTTGAGCAGCAGTTGTTTTAATCCAACCGTGTTTTTATATTTTTGACCAGCCACGATTATAAATTGATCGCTAATTGTTATGGGAGCAGAACCTAGCATCAATTTATCACGTTCTACTCTGACCCCAAATGGAATATCTGCCAACGCTTCTGAAGATACTGACCAGGATGATGTGTCACATTCTTGATTTTGATCAACTATTGATTCATATGAAGAGTCACTGTTAATTTCTGATTCATCTTCATCCCCATCGGGTCCTTCTTTCTGCAATGTTTCGTCTATAAACGGAACTTCAGACTCCTCTTCTTCAATAGTATGTAGGCGAGGAGTTGGTTTGCTGCTATTAGCAATTAAGCTAAGAGATTCTGTTACAGGCTTAAAAACTGCATCCAGTGCTTGTTTACGATCAATCTCAAAATTTCGCATTTTTCGTACTTTCTTCTTTACAGCTTCTGCAGCATTTACAATTTGTCTTTTCAATGATTTATCCATATTGGTAAAAATTGATCGTAATCGGTGTAGCGCCGTGTGAAGAATGATGAAGTCATGTTGGTGCAGTCTTTTATATTTGTATATCCTTAATCAAAGACTACAAAAGTATCAAATTTATTTCTGTAACAACCTTTATTTTTGAAGCAATCTTTATTAATTACAACATAATTGAATGGTTCACTCCATATTTTTGAACACATTTCACGAAATTCACTCCAGGTCATGTCAGTATTGACGTGTTCTTCATGCACATGTCTCATATTAATTTCATCTTGTTTAAAAAGTACGATTAGGTTTGCGTTGTCTCTGACCAACTGCTTAGGAATTTTACTATATGTCTGATTTAGATAAAAGCAATCGATAAACTTATGTCTGCCCATTGCAAAATAATCACGCATGTTGCTTTGATTTTCACAAGCCACATCATCGAATACAATGACAGAATTGGATTTTGCGTCGTGAACATTAAGTACTTGCTCATTTTCATGATATTTCTGAAATGTGATACCTGGTGCACGTTGCAAAACTTTTTCTAAAAAATTGTACTTGGGTTACTTGGGTACAAATTTCAAAATGTTTATGTATATTCGAAAACCGTGCAACACACCGTTTTCGAATATACATAAACATTTTGAAATTTTAAACCATTTTCATGTATAAGAAGACCAATTAATAAATTAGTTTTTCCACAATTTGAGGGCCCGCAAATGATGCATCGTATCGTGTTAGGTAATAATTCTCCATGGCGAAAACTAGTGTTTCGTGGCTCAACGCAGAGTTCGTTTAAATGTAACGATTGTGGTTGTTTTACAAATTTCATGACGACTGTTTAAACGGTTTATTGAATAATGAGAAAATTTACCAACCACGTTAATATTTATAAAGTGAAACAATGAACTGATACAATATATCTCGGTATTGAAATTTGGTGAAGACAACATCTGTCTAGTCAAAAAAAAAAATATCAAAAAGACGATTATGGCCCATGAGGGGATCGAACCCAAGACCTTCGCGTTATTAGCACGATGCTCTAACCAACTGAGCTAATGGGCCGATGAGAGCTTTCTACTAAAACAAGATCCTCATGGCTCTCATGTCAATTGAGTTTTACGGAAACGAAAATAGTGGAACAGCGCCCATTCCGTAGGATATTATTGGGCTTCCTACAACACCGAAAGTGACGGAGGCGAACGAAGTGAGACGTTGGAACGGCAGGTGGAGTAGGATGCCCAATAATATCCTACTATCCTTATTTGTCCTTATTTGTCTTATGAATAAAATATATTCTGTAGCTTTATCTCAATGCGTAGTGCATTGAGATAAAGCTTGTAATAAAAAAAAAGAGAAAAAAGGGGTATATAGATATGTTGAGTGTTTAACAAGACATAGGATTAAGAATACTATGAGTGGGCTCCAAAATTAAATAATAATACAATACAAAAAGAAACTCGGGCGCCAGGAGCTCACCACTACAAAATATGCTACCGGAAAAGCTAACCATCGGTTGATCCTGAACTTTTAATCTGCCGGTGGGAGGATTTCAATAAAAGACACTACACTCTTTTGCCTGTCTTTTATTTCCCGTAGCTTCTATTGAGCAACTTTCAGGTATTGACATTTCACATAATTTAAATTAAATAATAAGACAATAGAGGAAATCTCTTGCAAAAATTTACACACAAATAAAAATAATTTACATTCTTTTAGCGAAACCCCAGTTTTATATGCTCATAATTGTAAAAAACCAGTCCTTAACTTAGTTCATCAAAATATTCAGGGAATGTTAAATAAAGAACTAGAGATTGAATTGTTCATGAACTGTAATAATATTGACATTTTATGTATCACAGAACATTGGCTTAAAAGCCACCAGTTCATGTTCAATTTCAATAATCATCAAATTTGCAGTTCATTTAGCAGACAAAATGCTATACATGGTGGCTCTTTGATATTATTAAATAACCAGCTTAAATATAAAGAACGTAAGGACATAGTGAGCCTGTCTGTTGAACGGACTGTTGAACTAGCCTGTGTGGAATTAGAGCGGCTTGTTGTATTAAGCGTGTACAGGCCTCCGTCATCATTATATGAATGCTTTGAAAGTATCATGGATGATGTGCTGACAAAAGTTTGCAAATTAAATAAAAACATTGCCATCTGTGGTGACTTCAATATAAACTTATTGGAAGATACTCCAATGAGCTCAAAAATTAAAAACTTGTTTAAATCTTACAATCTTGAAAATATTTTTTTGGAACCTACTAGAATAACTGCAACCACATCTACATGCTTAGACAATATTTTTACTGACATTGTACCAATTAACAAACAGATTATAAACCAGCTAGATTCGGATCATTGTGGACAGTTAATTACATTTGTCAAGCAAGGGAATATTGTGGGAAAAAAAGATATTATTGTAGTACCTAAGACAATGGGTCGTTTGGAGGGGTTTAAAAATAAATTAATTAATAAATTACCTTATTTCTATCATAGTGAGAATCCAAATGAAATGTACAATGCCTTTTTTTCTATGTATTGTACAGCATTTAATTCAACATTTGTCCCCAAGAAGATCTCGGTCAAGGGTACTGCAACCTTCAGTGAATGGGCTACTATTGGAATTCACAAAAGTAGACAAGAGGCTTTATGAGTTATATGAAGAAAGAAATATTAATAGGAGTAAAGAATTTTATGAATATGTTAAAAAATATGCTAAATTATTTAAAAGAATCTGTAGTGCAGCTAAGACTAGATATTTAAGTTCTAAGATAAAAGCTAGTTCTAATAAAACAAAAATGACCTGGAACATTATAAACAATGAGACTGGAAAAGTGAAGAACCAGAACACTGACTATAGCCTTTTTGTTAACAACAAGACAGTCGCAGATAATTCGGAAGTGGCCACCATATTTGAAAATTTCTTTACTGACATTCCAGTTGAAACCACAAAATCTTTAAATTCATCACCAATAGTAGCTGAGTCTTTATTGATAGGAAATGTTAATATGTGCAATCTTCAATTTAATTTCGCTTATGTCAGTGTTAGAGATATTATTAAAACTTTTAACACACTTAATGTAAAAAAGACTGCTGACCTGTGGGGACACTCTGTACAAGTCACGAAAACAATTATTAACATAGTTGCACCTGAGCTAGTGAACATATTTAATAAGAGTATAGAATGTGGTGTATTTCCGGACCTGATGAAAAGTAGTAAAATAATACCTTTGTTTAAATCGGGTAGCACGTCTGACCCCACAAATTTCCGACCTATTTCTGTGCTACCTACCTTTAGTAAAATATTTGAAAAGTTATTGCTTGATCAGCTCCTTAGCCATTTCAATAAAAATCAATTATTACACAAAAAACAGTTTGGGTTCACTAGGGGTCGCTCGACAACCGATGCCGGTGTCGAGCTTCTGGAACATATCTTTGATGCCTGGGAGGAGTCGCATGATGCTTTAGGTATTTTTTGCGACTTGTCTAAGGCTTTCGATTGCGTTTTTCATGAAACACTAGTCAGGAAATTACATCACTATGGAATAAGGAACATTGCTTTGGATCTTCTTACTTCTTATTTGAGTAACAGGATTCAAAGAGTGGATGTTAACGGAGAAAGGTCCCCTGGGTCTATAGTTACCATGGGAGTTCCGCAGGGCTCAATTCTTGGCCCGTTTTTATTTCTTGTATATATTAATGACTTACCTAGCCTAATAAAAGACAGTCACGAAGTAGTGTTATTTGCAGATGACACATCACTTTTATTTAAATTGAAACGACAAAAGCCCATAACTGACGATGTAAATAACGCTCTTTCTAAGATAGTACATTGGTTTAATGTTAATAATTTACTTTTAAATAAAAAAAAGACTAAGTGTATTCGATTTATAACCCCTAATGTTAAGCAAGTGAAAACCAATGTATTAGTAGATGGGGAAGAGTTGGACCTTGTGGATACCACTACGTTTTTAGGTATCACTTTAGACTCAAAACTACAGTGGGGCCCACATATAAATAAGTTGGCGAAAAGGCTCAGTTCTGCAGCGTACGCGGTCTTTAAAATTCGCCAGTTGACTGATGTAGATACGGCAAGACTAGTATATTTTAGTTATTTTCATAGTGTAATGTCGTACGGCATTTTATTGTGGGGAAATGCTGCCGACATTCAAACTATATTTGTATTGCAGAAAAGAGCGATTCGCGCAATTTATAACCTTAATTCTAGACATTCACTGAGGGATAAATTTAAAGAAATTGACATTATGACTGTCGCATCGCAATATATCTATGAAAACCTGATTCATGTCAAAAAGAATATTACACAATACTCTAGGAATTGCGATATTCATGATGTCAATACTAGAAATAAAAATAAGCTAATATTACCAATGACCAGACTCCAAAAAATCAGTAATTCATTTAAGTGTCAAAGTATTCGTTTCTACAACAAAATCCCAAGCCACATTCAAAATCTAACTATCAACAAATTTAAATTGCATATTAAAAATGTACTATGCAAAAAAGGTTTTTATAGAGTCATTGATTATTTGAACGATAAAAATGCTTGGGATTGAGCTGCTCTGATGAACCGGGCTATTACCATGCTAGTTAGTTGACATTGTTTATCCAAAATTTAATGTGACAATTTTATTTTAAGTGTTGACATTTTAATTGTTATGACATTTTAATTGTTGACATTTTAATTGTTGACATTTTAATTGTTGACATTTTAATTACTCTCATATTATTGAATTTTGACATCTATGAATTTGTTAGTATTTTGCCGCGACATTATTGAACCGTGACATTTATATTGCAGTCATAAAAAAAAATATATATAATTTGTAAATGTGAGTACCATGTAGGCTTTTGATACATGATAATTAAACAAACTTATTATAGTCTGGAGGCTTTGGGAACTTCATTAGACCTACACGAATGTCCTGCTGATCTGGTATGGTCGTGCGACAGGTCGTTGAGCTCCCTAAATTATGGTTGAGCTACACGATGACTGATGCATGCGTGCCGTCAGTTGGGACTGGTCTACTCAAAGCTGCTATGGTTCTTTCCTCAAAAGGCCATTTCAGACATTACCCTACATCGTACCACTCACTTATAAGTGTTCTTCCATGTCTGGACTTTAAAAGAGACCATGATTCTCTGAGTTTGTTTCGGTGTTTCTTCTCAGAGGTCGTCAGTTAGGAAATGCCGAAGCCATCTAGCTAAAAAAAAAAACCCAAACCATGACATGTAAAAGTATCTCTAAAGATCTACTTGCAGAATAAATAATTTCATTTCATTTCATTTCATTTCACTTTTATGCACTAAGACAATGAAAAGATATAACAAAAGAGAAAAACAAATATTCTCAAAAAAATAATGAAACATACATTTCAAAATAATATAATAGTACCGAAATACTACTAACCATCACCAACTAACCAAAAATATTGGAATAAGACTGCAATGAAAAAATCCGCCAAGTCCAAAAATATTCCAAAAAGAAGGAAATAAATTTCAGAAATTGAAATATAAAAGCAAAACTCCCAAAAATCTAACACCTTACAGATCAGTTAGGCACTGTCGCCACTGACTAAACAACATTTACAACTAAATTCAGTAAAGCACTATCACCGGCTAAAACAACTTTGAGTTCAGTTAGGCACCATCGCCACTGACTAACATTATCTTCACCTGTGAGTTCAGTTAGGCACCATCGCCACTGACTAACATTACCTACCTCTGTGAGTTCAGTTAGGCACCATCGCCACTGACTAACATTACCTACACCTGTGAGTTCAGTTAGGCACCATCGCCACTGACTAACAACTTCCTATAATACAAAACCGATACACATCTTATATACTTTACACAAGACATGATACATTCACATCAACAACACCTGTGACGTGAACTCTCCACCAGAAAAGAAAAAAAATGAATGAATGTATGTTGTGATTGGCTCAATCCCACCAAACTTCCAAGCACAAGCATTTTCAAAATAGGCAGCCACAGCGAAGTAACTGTAAAAATATTCATATTGTGATCGGCACAACACCACCGAACTTCCGAACACAATAGAAAAAGGAAAACCAACAAATACTTGCATATTGTGATCGGCACAACATCACCGAACTCCCGAGCACAATAGCAAAAAATAAGGAATCAAGGAGAAATAAAATCCAAGACCCGTAAAAAATACCAGGAATTCTACAACAAAGGCGGTAGAATATCCCTAAGCAAAACAAAGTCATATGAAAATATGATAATATGAGGACGTCTCCTCAGAGGTTAAGTCCGAGTTGAAATTGCAATTCAAAAGTCATATCCGAGAAACTTATGAATATATTTAACTAATCTACAATGTAGAATTAAAATAAAATATGTTAATTAAAAATCGATACTTATTTAATTAAGTAAAATAGTAAGATTTTATTTTAACTTAAAAAATAGAAAGATTATTAAATCTTAATTACAAAATACCTATTAAGATTTTAATCTGAAAAAGACTACAATAATATAATCTCCAGTAAGAGAAATAAAAATATAAGAAGATAATATGTATAAGACAATATCATCTATCTTATTAAACAAACAAAAAACAATATAAGATCTTTTGATGTAGAAAATATAAATATTGCGTGGGTGGAAGAAGCTAATTGAAATATTAACCAAAATGACCTAAGTTAAACTTTAGAAAGTTCAGACTTGAAATCAATAAATTGATATGAAGTTATCTCGCATTCTATCATCACACAAAGAGCTATAACCATTCATTCATCATTCTTATAAAAGCTCGCTTCTACAATGTCATCGAAGTCAAGACTAAAGCTAAAAACCGAAAAATAATTAAAATTTAATTATATCTTTAACATGATAACGACCTACTGAACCTTTATTCAAATCTTTCAATACATAAACATTATTGGAAACTTTTTCTATAATTTCACATTTAACAAACTTAGGAGCAAGTTTTGCCGAAAAATAAGCAGGAGCATGAGATTGAACGAAACTTCTCCTCCACACTACATCACCCACATCAAAAGAAATGACCCTACGACCCTTGTTATAATAAGTGGCATTACGCTTATAAGCTTTTAATAAATAAGCCTGAACTTTCACGTAAATATCACTAAGTGAATTAAGAGAAGTAGCAAAATTATTCCTATCGCCAACTTCAAGTTCATTTAAGTTGTTAATAGAATCACTAAAATGATGTAAAGAAGCATCAAAAATAAGTTCTCTACCAAACATAAGAAAATTAGGTGTAAAATCTGTAGCAAGATTTACACTATTATTTAAAGCTAATTGAACATGAGGTAAAAATTTAGACCAAGTTCTATGATCATCTTTTACAAAACAAGAAATGCAAGTTTCGACCGTTTTATTATAACGTTCTACAGGATTATTTTGAGGCGTGTATAAAGTATTATAAAATAGTTTAGTAATATTAAAACTTTTCAAAAAGTCTACAAAATGTTTTGAGGTAAATTGAGTTCCATTATCACAAACTATTATTTTAGGACAACCAAACTTAAGAAATATTTCCTTTTCAAAAAGTTTACAAATTATTTTAGTAGTAGCATTAATCATGGGAAATAACCAGCAATATTTTGTAAAAACATCAACTACTGAGAGTATATATTTATGACCAGAATAAGTTTTAGGTAAAATTCCTATAATATCTACTGAAAGCATAAGCATAGGGCGATCAACTTTTTTAGGATTTATCATTATACCAAAAGGAGGGGAATTAGTATGTTTATAAGCTTTACAAATATCACAAGATAGAATATGCCTTTGAACATCATTAAACATTCCTTTCCAAAAATAATGTTGTTTTAATTTCTTCAAAGTTTTATGAATACCTAAGTGACCAGAATTAATATTATCATGATTTGACTTTATAGTGTCTAAAATATGTTCTTTAGGAATAACAATTTTCCAGTTAAGACGACTATTAGGATCAAATTTATTTTTACAAAATTTATATAAAGTGTTATTTTCAACTCTAAAATTTTTAAATTTACAAGGAGATTTCTGACAACTAACAAATATTTTTCTATACCAAGGATCATGAATATCATCATCAGGTAAAACTAAATTATTCTGTGATACAATTTCGGAAACTTCAATTCGAGATAATGCATCAGGAACCAAATGTAAAGAACCTTTTTTATGAACAATATCAAAAGTAAACTGAGAAATTCTAGCGGCCCAACGTGCTAAGCGTCCACTAGGATTACTAAGACTCAAAAGCCATTTTTAGCTAGCGTGATCAGTGATAACAGTAAACTTCATTCCTTCAATATAAGGTCTAAAATGTTCTATAGAATCTAAAATTGCTAATAATTCACGTTCTGTGGTACTATAATTACGCTTACATTTATTAAGAGATCTAGAATAAAATGCAATAGGATGTTGTTCATTATTTTCATCCTCTTGACTTAACACACTACCAATGCCGACAGAATTGGCATCACAATGTAAAAAGAAAGGTTTTTCAAAATTAGGGCATTGCAAAACAGGAGCAGTTACTAAAGTTTCTTTTAAATTTTGAAACGCATTTTCAGCTTCATCATTCCAAACAAGAGATTTCTTTGAATTTTTACTTCCAGCTGTTAATTTAGTTAACGGGGAAGCAATATCAGCAAACTTACAAATGAATCTACGATAATAAGAGCATAAACCAAGAAAACTTCTAAGATTTTTAACAGTTTCTGGGCGAGGAAATTTTTTAATAGTTTCTAATTTAGAAGGATCAGTATGCAAACCATCACTGTCTACAATATAACCAAGATATCTAAGTCTGCCTTTACAAAAATTACACTTGTTTAAATTTACAGTTAATCCAGCTTCTTTTAAGATATTATAAATTTTATGTAAATATTCAATATGCAAATTAAAGTCTGAATTTACACAAATAAGGTCATCCAAATAACAAAACACTGCATTATCAAATTCAGGGTCAAACAGTTTATCAACAAGTCTCTGCAACTCATCTGGTGCATTTGTGAGACCAAATGGCATACGAACAAATTCGTAAAGTCCTTTACCAGGTACAACAAAAGCAGTTTTCTCTCTAGAAGATTTTTCCAGAGGAATTTGCAAAAATGCTTTAGAAAGATCAATTGAACTAATATAGCTCCTCTAAGATTATCTAAAATTCTAGAAGTATAAGGAAGAGGATAATAATCTTTAATAGTTACTGAATTTAATCGTCTCGAATCTAAACAAAGTCTAGTGCTGCCATCCTTCTTTTCAACAGCTAAAACAGGTGAACACCAAGGAGATTTAGAGGGTTGTATAATGCCTTCCTTCAATAAAACTTCTACTTCATCAAAAAGTTCTTTTTGTTTAGCAGGACTCAAAGGCCAATATCTTTGTTTAAATGGTTCACTAGTAACATTAATTTTATGTTCAACAAGATGAGTAAGACCTAAGCCTTTCCTTTCATAAGAAATATTTTCAAAAAGAGCAATAGTTTCTTTTAATTTACAATTCTCAGAAGGAGAAAGTTCGCTCGCAGAAGTAACGGTACAAACTTGTATCATTACATCGAACAAAGGTAATATTTTTCCATAAGTCTTTAGCTAAATCAAACTTTAACCAAAAATCAAATCCTAAAATTATTTGTGACTGAAAGTTAGGTATAATTAAGAATGTAATATTTTTCGTTAATTTATCACAAGTAATTGGTAATTCCATTGTTCCAATAACTCGTTGTAAAGAATCATCAGCTGTAAAAGCAGAACCAGAATCAGGTTTAATTTTATAACCTAAAAGTAAAAATTGTTTATGAATATTTGAACCCAGAATACTACTATTAGAACCACTATCTAATAATCCTGAAAATTTATTGTTATTAACTGAAAATTCTAAATAAGGTCTAGTATCATTATGTTTAACAAACAAGATAGGTGCTGACCTATACATATTAAAAAATGTTTTTAAATAATCTAACCAATCTTTAAATTCTTTATTACGAGAAACATCATCAGGTTTGTGACTACAAGTAAATTTTTTCGACATCGAGACACTTGAAATTTTATCAAAAACTGGTGCTCGATGTGGCCTAATCAGTTTTTTGACTCATTAGAGTTTACATTAACCATATTACAAACGTCACAATTCTTGGAAGTAACTCCAACCTTTTGACATTTAAAACAAACTACACCCGGTATAGCAGGGCAATTTTTAAAATGATGTCCAGATTTTTTACACTTTAAACAAATAAAACTACTTGAAACTGCATTGGATTTCACAAATGGTCTATCAGATTTAATGGAATCTTTAAGAGGTTTTCTATTAACAACAACTTCAAGTTCTTTGGAAAGATCAAGAAATTGTTCAACTGAATCAATATTTCTATGAAAAATAAAAGGTGTATATAAAGGTAACATGTTATGTTTAATAATATTAACTAAAACTGCATCAAATAATGGAGAAGAAAGACGACTAGCCATGTCCATAATCTCAGTAATAAAATCTGGAAGAGATTCAGAAAGTTTTTGTTTCCTAGTGCGAAGGTCATATTCCAAAAAGTAATCAAAATGAGGTTTATCAAAACGCTTTAATAATGCAAGCTTTAACTCACGCCAAGAAGCAATACGAATTCGAACTGTGCGAAACCATTTGAGAGCAATACCACTAAGCAAGTCAGAAAAAGAACCCACTAACAAAATTTCATTAAAATTCTTATACAAAAAATATTCCTCAACTTGAGTTATAAATTCTCTAACACACGACTTTCCATCAAAACTAATTTTACTCTTTTTTAAATCTGGTAATTTAGTAAAAGAAGGTAAATTTTTCTTAATATGTTCATTAACAAAAGCATTCATTGAATTAAAAGAAGGTAAAGCATTTGTAGCAAAAGCAGAAGAAGAATGTGCAACTTGAACATTAAGATCAAAAGGATCACACACCTCGGTCAAATTAATCATATCTTGAACCATACCAGCAGCATTAGCATTAGCAACCATGCTAGTATCAACTGAAATTTGTTTATCCTCAGACAAAGAAAGTGGAGGAAACTGAACTTCTTTATCCATGATGAATAGCAAGTAAGGATATCAAAAAGTAAAGCAAAACTAAAAAGTTTCAAAACAAGTTACAAAAACTAAAATAATTTCAAAAAAATGCTTATGTGCTATTTAAGTTTTAACTAAAGTTATTCAAAAGAATAATTAATTGTTTTTTTTTTTAAATTGAAAAGATGCAATAATAACTTACAAGTTCCAACCTTAAATATTTTGAAAACAATGTTTACTTAATGTAATTAAATTATGTTATTAAAAGTTACACCTCAATAATTATGTTTATAAGATTTGTAAAATAACAAACACGGTCTACACCATACATTATGTTGGTTTTGCTAAAGAGAAAAACAAAAACATATGCTATAATAGCAAATAGTTACAAACAAAATACAATAAAGTTCAATAGCTATATTGTTTACAAGATTATATCAAAGTTGTAAATTAAAGTTATTTACTATAAAAGTTAAAGCAACAAACAAAATGGTTTGTAAACAATATAATAACAAAATATTAGATGCAATAATGTACCAAAACAAGTAACAATACAAGGCAAACCTACTTCATGTCCCTGAACGCAAGCGCCAAATTGTAATAAAAAAAATAAAAAAAAGGGGTATATAGATATGTTGAGTGTTTAACAAGACATAGGATTAAGAATACTATGAGTGGGCTCCAAAATTAAATAATAATACAATACAAAAAGAAACTCGGGCGCCAGGAGCTCACCACTACAAAATATGCTACCGGAAAAGCTAACCATCGGTTGATCCTGAACTTTTAATCTGCCGGTGGGAGGATTTCAATAAAAGACACTACACTCTTTTGCCTGTCTTTTATTTCCCGTAGGTTGCAAAATAATTTAGAATTAAAGTTATCTAGTAGGTACTAAACTACATGCATCACATGGTATAAATATTTTTTGTGTCTGGTCATTATTGCATCAGTATGAATTAATAATTTAAAACTAAAATTAATAAAATTTAAATACTAATTGGAGCTGCTGTCATCTCGGCAAGGCGTGAAGCGGCACGTTCCCGTTATAAAGTTATCGGTTATATGAAAAACCGGTTGGAAATAATGAATTTAAATCCCATATAAAATTGTATAAAAATAAGGGAAAAATAAAGTATAAAAAAAAAACGCCGAGGCTGTAACAAAATAAGCCTGGATTAGAACTTTGGAAACAACGAGCATATTATGTCGAAAACGTGGTCACGTCCAACACAAAAACATACCGTTTTTCCAACAATCAAGACCGGGGATTCATCACCACAAGGCGAGAATTTGGTTAAAATAAGCCTGGAACAATAGCGAAAGCTGATTGTAGCCAAATCAAACAAAATTTAAATATGAGCAAGTACAATGAACGAATGCTAATAAAAACTTCGACTTACCGATAAAATATGGGTCCAAAACAAAGGAATTATGCCATAAGGCTTTAACAAACAAAATACTGTTACATTATAATGAAGCCTGCACCAAATGAGGCCGGATTAAAAATATTTAATTTTAAGTTTAAAAAAACGTTCAGGCCATGGCTGGAGAAGGTCGTAAAGTGAATCTGTCAAATCGTGACGGATGACAGATGACTTTTTTTAACTTAATAAATCATGCCAACCTGGGTAACTGCGAAATAATCTACCACAGACTAAAACAATTCAATTAATTACGAAGGTTTTTATTAAAAAAAACTACTACCATGTAACGAACTAAAAAGACACGTTATAAGCTACAGAATATATTTTAACCGCTATAACCTAACGAAGAAGATCGGGAAAAGCAGTTCAATTGACCCCATGCCAGGGACAGTTGAAACAGTACGCAGTATTGATTGAAACACTTTAGATGTTTCTCAAATTATTAAACTTTTTAATAGATTTACAGTTTTCTATAACAACATAAGAATACAATGAGATCATGAAAAGTTGAAAATGTTACGATACATATTTATAAAATTATTATTGAAACAAAGTCTTGGTATTATAAGTTGGCCTATTTTTATTTTCATGGTGAGCAAAGTGTTATTGGGTTTTTCTATGAAATTCTCAGTAGCAGTTCGGAGTCGGGGTTTGTGCCCGGTTAATGGCTATAGGCTCGCCCCCTATAACATGGGACCTAAACATACCGGCGAACTGTGGGTGTACATTAAGTACGCCTCTGCCTAAACCTTCGGGGAATACAGGCATGATGGTATGTTATGTTATGAAAAGGGTAAATTTTAGACAAAACTAGAAATATCCAAAAATATAATTTTAATACAATTCTAATATGCAAACATTTGAAACTTAACACTTACACTTGAAATAAATAAAAATATATTATACATTGACCGTCCAGATCTCCTTAGCAAAACTGGCATTAATGTTCCTACTAAAATTCCACGCTATCCTCGTCCACTATTTAGGGTTCCACGTTGTCGGACTAATTTAGGTGCGCATGCACCCATTGCCAGAATGACACACGAATATAACACCATTTCTAGATCCTCGGAGGACATAGACATTTTTCCCAATAGTCAAAATGGCGATTGTAAACATCTATTGTTCGCAAGGTGAATAAAGAGTGTAAACATCTATTGTCATCTCGATAAATCTCAAGAATGCGACCCGCCCGCATTCTTGAGATTTATCGAGATTTTTCGAATCCAGAATCTTCGTGGCTCATATAAATAATGGTCGACTGCGTCGGGAAGGGCAGTTCAATTTTGGACACATCGGAGTGAAGTACCAGTGATTATCAGTGCGACGTTAAGTGTAACAAGTGCTAGTTTAGTGACTGTTCGTGTGATTTCTGTTTGTGTAGTGAATAAAGTGAGTATTTATTTCGGTGAAATTAGTAATTTTAATTTATCCCGAACCCCAGCTCGTAACATTTGATGTCAGAAGTTGTGGGATAAATTATGCCGGTTTTACCGAAGGAAAATACGGAGGGTATTCATACAAGAAGCCAGCGGCAGCAGGAGATGGACCAAAGACAATTTGCAGAATCTCCGTCACTACCTTCGGGTCATGAACGACCATCTAATGACCCAATCGCTGGTCCATCAGGAAGATCTCCAGCACCGGCAGTTGACCTGGCGGCCTTGATGGCAATGATGCAGGAGCAAATACGCCTGCTGCGCGAGCAGATGCAGCAGGATAAAGAAGAACAAGCCCGTCGCCAGGAAGAGCAGGCTCACCGGCAGGAAGAGCAGGCGCGCCTACTGTGGGCGCAGATGCAGCAGGACAAGGAGGAGCAGGCACGTCGGGAGGAGGAGCAGGCACACCGGGAAGAGGAACAGGCCCGCCGCCAAGAGGAGCTCCTCGAGGAGCTCAAGAGGAGCTCCTGATAAAAGACCTTCACAGAACTCTTGGCAAACAGCTAAGTGCAATGAAGGAGCAGATGGAACAGCATGAGCGTTGGATTTACGAAAGCAAAGTTGAGATGACTGATATAAAGAAGGCCCTTAGTGATCTGAAGGCAGGAAAAGGATTTGTGGCTCCTGTGGTTGATACTCCCGCGACCCCCTCAGTACGTGGATTTAAAATGCCACCGTTTGATGGAACCTCTTCATGGTCAGCTTACAAACTCCAGTTTGAAGCTTATTTGGAGTCAAATGGATGGGACAAAGCTCGAGCCAAGATGGCACTCACCATATGCCTCCGCGACCAGGCTTTAACTGTACTGGAAGCGCTCGGCAAGGACATGACCTACGACCAATTACTGGAAGCATTGGACCAAGATAAGGCGACGCTTATCCTATACATCTAGAATACGTGATTCGTGCCCAGCTGAAGGACCGAGTACAGCGTGGTGCAGAGACCCTACAGCAGTGGGCTCTAGAAGTTGAGAAGTTGGTCCGGAAAGTCTACCAGTCCACACCTGCGCTTATCGACGGAAATCTTGTTCAGGCGTTTGTCGATGGAATACGTGACCTAGAAGTCAGAGCTGCTGTGAGACTTGGGCACCACAAGACTTTAAGAGACGCCTTAGCCCATGCTTTGGAAGGGGAAGTAGTCAGACAGGACTATCGGGCTCACCGTATCCGGGAAGTTGAGTTACCGACGTGCCACCTATGCGGGGAAAAGGGCCATTCCCAGGAGGGTTGCCCGAAGCGCAGCGAAGTACGAAGGGAAGGTGTAATATCGCCTAGATGCTACATCTGTGGAAGACGGTGACACTATCAAGCTAGTTGCTGGAGAAAGGAAGATAGAGAAAGGAAGATTATGGCTGCCCCAAAATGTCACATCTGTGGAGAAAGAGGCCACCTCCGGATGAATTACCCGAAGCAAAACAGGTCCCGTGGAAGTTTTCCAAGTAGACCGTGCTCTGAAAACTGGAGTAAGAAAAGAGACGACGCATATTCTGTAGTCAGGCAAGAGACTAAGGAAGCAGTACCCGTGCGGATGTTAAGAACAGGGCTGAGTGATATACAAAAAGGAAGCAAGGAGCATGTCAGACAACCAGGCCAACAAACATCTGAGAAGATGAAGACCCGTTATGACTCACTAGTGTGGCTACATAACCCGGTACGCAGCAAAGGAAAGTCACCGAAGTTAAAGGCAAAATGGGACGGTCTACCGAGTCGTTACTAAGATCAACGATATTACCTACCGGATACAAAAAGGACCAAGAGGTGCTCCGAAGATCGTTCATGTGGATCGTTTGGCACGTTATCACGGATCTAATAATGCTCGGGACGACCATGTCTTAGGAGGGGGCAGTGTTACGCCGAGTAACTAAGATGACGGAGATGGGTCGGGAAGATTCTGGATTAGTCGATGAAGCAGGTAGAAAACAAACAAGAGGAATACGCTAGAATGCGGCACCCACAATAAAAATAAAGAAAACAAAACACAATAGTTTGAGACCGGGCTCAAGGTCAACATTAACAATGGCGATTGTAAACATCTATTGTTCGCAAGGTGAATAAAGAATGTAAACATCTATTGTTCGCAAGGTGAATAAAGAATGTAAACATCTATTGTCATCTCGATAAATCTCAACAATGCGACCCGCCAGCATTCTTGAGATTTATCGAATCCAGAATCTTCGTGGCTCATATAAATAATGGTCGACTGCGTCGGGAAGGGCAGTTCAGTTTTGGACACATCGAAGTGAAGATCGGAGTGAAGTACAAGTGATTATCAGTGCGACGTTAAGTGTAACAAGTGCTAGTATAGTGACTGTTCGTGTGATTTCTGTTTTGTGTTTGTGTAATGAATAAAGTGAGTATTTATTTCGGTGAAATTAGTAATTTTAATTTATCCCAAATCCCAGCTCGTAACAATATAAAATAAATATTTAAGTTGTTGGGGCACCAGGTACCTATGTATATTCTATTATTGTATTTTTGCGATCGTACATCATAATCGTAATAATAATATATTGCAACATCTAATAGTAGTAGGGGAGCCCACGAGGCTAAATGGGGATTTACTCGAGCGTCGTAGAGACCTATTGGGATGCAAAGCTTAGATGATAAGAAGAAAAAAATGTTATATGATATATACCTTTACATTGGTGGGGGAAGCGGCTATAGATTTTTAAATATGTAAAAAAAAACTGTTGCATGGACATCCTCGAGCGCGTCAGATATTGATAGCATCAATGCCCTACGTATTTTTAATAATGTACGTATGTTAATCTGATCGTTTGCATGATGCGGGTGGTTGTATTTAAGGGTTGAAAATGAAAAAAAAAAAAATTAATTGAGCGCGTCAGATTTTCTAAGGGAGTGTTAAGTGCACCAAAAAAAAGCTCTCATTCACTAATCTGACGATTTCGATGGGACGCAAACTCGCGGCCATTTTCATAATGTGCAAAAAAAATTCGACATTTTAAAATACTCAAGCGCGTCAGATTAAGATATATATGGTTCATCTTTATGTTCTAAACGTACTGTCTCATAATCTGACGATTATCTAGAGGGATTCGCCTGATCTGACAAAAAAAAATTAGAAAAGCGGTTCACCTTAAAGGCCATCCCTGCAACTTCCCGCTAATTCCATTCCTGGGCGCTTAAAATTGTACTTATGACATTTTTGAGCTCAAAATATAATTTATGTGATATTTTGAAAATACAAAGAAATAATATTTCTATGCATTTGAGCTCTCCCAGCTCGAAAGTCTGATAGAAGTTTCATAGAACACTATTTTTGGAATTTTCAAACCGCAATAACTTTTGAATGGATCAACCAATATTCACGCGGTTGGCGCAATTCGACGCAGTTTTATCATCCTCATAAGTAATTTTGCAATTTTAATTGATCGAACCACAAATTTCGGAGTAATTCCGAAAAAACACTTTTTCGGGTTTCTTTCGTTCACGATATCTCTCGAACGAATCAACCGCTTTTGACCAGCTTGGTGGCGATCGACGTGGTTTTTCAAGCTCAAAGGCGGATTAGTTTTTGAAGTTGATCGATAAAGCCGGTTAAAAGTTATTCCAAAACAACCACTTTAAAAAAAAAATATATCTTATTTTTTTTGAGACTTCAAAATTTCTCAAAATCTATCGATCCGAATCGGTTCAAATTCACAGGAAATCTAATTTTGAGGGAAATATTTAGAACGCCGTTTAGTAGATTCCGATCGGTTTAGTCGTTCAAAAGTTATAAGCGAGTCACACACACACACACACACACATACATACAGACATAGTGACAACATCACGGAGGTAGTCAGGGAAGCTTCCTATGACCTTAAAACGTCAAGATCTGATGAAAACTCGATTTTCGCAAAACGGGGTAAAACCAATAACTTCCCGAATTGTTTAAAATTTTTAATTTTTCTTAGCGGGAAGTCAAAAAATTTTATTTTTTATTTTTTTAAATCATCGAACTTAATTAATTGAAAAGTTCAATTTTTTTTCCATCGACAGTTCGAGGTTATCATATGTTCCTCGAGACTTTCGGATAACCGGCTTGCTCCGACGATATTCCAAAATATTTACACATTTTTTTAATGTTTCTACCGTAAATTTGATTGTTTTTTGTAAGGTACTTTCACCACAAAATACACATTTCAAATTGATATCACTCATATTAAATATTTATAAACTTTAATTCACACAAATAATATTAAAATAGCAAAAAAAGCCAAAACGTTGGAAACACGTTGTAAACAGTATGCCACGAACGAGTCTTTATGATCAGCTGTGATGGCGTCATGGCAACAGAAACCAGAGTGGGGACGGAGTGAGAGAGTAATAGATAGAGAAAGAGTGAGAGAGGAATAGAAACGCGGAGAAGGAAATGTAGGCATCACGCAGCTGCACGCATTTAACTTTATCGACGAATTTTTGTTATTTCGGCTTGCGGAAATCGTCAGATTATATATTTTTCATTATTCCTGAATTATTTCCTTCAAAATAAAAAAAAATTTAGCTACGCTCGAGAATGTCGAGATGACGTTTTTTTTTACAACTTTGTTGCCCTCCCCTTTTTTTACGTCACTCTCAAATTGTCAGATAAGTGGAATATACACTTTTTAGGATGTAATTAACTACCCTACCTTAATCTGACGCGCTCGAGAATTTCTGATGGTCAATTTTTTTTTACTAATCTGATCCTGTATCCTTCACGGGCGGCCTTATATATGGGCCTCATGTTTTGTGGAGGTACTTAACCGGGTACAAGGTATCCCCCTGTATATTAATCTGCCGCGCTTTAGTAAATCCCGAAATCCCCGCTTGGGCTCCCCTACTATAGTAAGTTTAAACCTATTTTAATCTAAAATGCCTTTCTGTACTGTTTGTAACACATCTGTTGAGCGCAGTCACTGGACAGGTCACCTACGTAGTACTAATCATAAAAACAAAACTATTTCGCATTTTTGCGAAGGTGTTGAAATAATACATTCTGCATTTCGTAATCGTATAGCTTCTTATAGAATTGTCGATCCGTCTGAGAATTGTTCTCTAGAACCATTTCTTAATAATAATTGGGACAAAATTAAAACGTTAATTGACATATCTCTTAAAGAACATTTTTTTTTCCTTTACTAAAAAAATAACTTAATAATCTTAGCATGGAAAATGCAAAAAAAAATCACAAAAAGATTCTTAAAGAACATGCTTAAAAGTCAATTTCGGATATTTTGCTTTGTTTTTAATATTTAAAAATGTTTCTCAGGAGATGAAATCATTTGCCACAAAAAACGTTACTCTGCATCAGAATTATGAATTTGATTCATTAATGTCTTAGGTAAAAAATACTTTAACAAAAAAGATAGAAGAATTTCAGGACCGAGACAGTGGATGGACGTTCTTGAGCAGTTCTCATTTGGAAGTCAATGTTAACAAATATCAACCGTTGCGCGGTTCAGGCTTTATCGAATTACCTCCTGCAATAAAACCGAGAAAAGCATGTGTTAATCCGCAATAATGACGAGTATTGTTTTTTATGGTCTGTTGTTGCTGCTTTATATCCAGCTAAGAGTAACCCTGAAAGAGTATCTTCTTACCCTGATTTTCGTACATGTCATTTCCAGTGAATTTCTCAGATATTGCGCGGTTCAAAGTGAATAACCCTGAAATTTGTATTTACATTTATGGTTTAAAAAATAATACCGTCATAGGACCGCTTTACAAACCAAAAGCCTTGAACGGAAAGGTGATTCATTTACTTTATTTAGAAAGAGATGATTTGTCACATTACTGTCTCATTAAAGACTTGCCACGACTTGTTTAAAATCAATTAACAAAACACCACAGTAAACTGTACTTTTGTGACGTTTGTTTAATGTTTTTTAATTCATGCGATGACCTTAGTTCGCATAGTTGTGGACGTGTGTGTCGCCACTGAACTACCTCCAAGAGGTTCTTTCATTCAGTTTAAAAATTATAATAGAGAGCAAATTTTACCATTTGTTATATACGCAGATTTTGAAACAATGCTAGAACGGTATGAATCTTGTGACCCTGACCCCACTAAGGCCAGTACTGTAACGCGACAGCGACAATTGCCTGTAGCTTTCGCTTATCATATATAGGTATATATGTATGTGTATGTGTACGCTAGATGAAAGCCACAATCGTTACGTTTCTTATCGCGGTGCGGATTGTGTGTCATGCGGATTGTGTTTTGCTCCTATGATTTACTCAAATGATAATGCTCGCGACTTTGAAAACGCGATGACATGTCATATTTGTGAGCACTTCTTGTTGGGCGATAGGGTTCGCGATCATTGTCACTTGACTGGTAAATATCGTGGTGCAGCTCATAGTTACTGTAACATACAATACAAACTACCAACATTTTTGCCAGTATTTTTTCATAATTTATCCGGATACGATTGCCACCTTTTCATAAAAGAATTAGGTGAAGCTCCTGGATCTATTAAAGTGATACCTAAAACAAAAGAAAACTATATTTCATTCACTAAGTTTATTCCGATTTCTACCGGGGAAAGCATCCAGGTTCGGTTTCTAGATTCATTCAAGTTTTTAGGAACTAGCTTAGAAAAGTTAGTTAGTACAATGAGAAAACAAGACTTTAAACAATTAAATCTTATTTTCCTAATAAAAAACAATTTAACTTACTCACCCGTAAAGGAGTGTATCCATATGACTATATGTCTCAATGGAAATAATATGAAGATACGTGTTTACCCTCTAAAAAATTTTTTTTTAACTCTAACTAATGAGGCAATTACCGATGAAGACTATGAACACAAACGGTCTGTTTGGTCAGCATTTAATATTCAAAACATGGGTATGTACACAGATTTATATCTCAAAACAGATGTTCTTTTGCTAACAGATGTATTTGAAAATTTTCGAAGAACTTGTAAACTACATTACAAACTCGATCCCGCGTTCTATCTTACAGCACCGAGTCTATCTTTTGATGCAATGCTTTTAAAAACAGGGGTTCAATTAGAATTGATTAGTGATGTTGAAATTTTTAGAATGATACAAAAAGGTATTCGAGGAGGTGTTTGTATGTGTTCCAAAAGACATGCCAAAGCCAATAATAAATATTTAGATACATACGATCCAACCTGTCCAAATTCATTTATCATTTATTTAGATTGTAATAATTTATACGGTTACAGCATGTGTCAATCCCTACCCTATTCCGGTTTTAGATTTATGAATAGACAAGAAATTGATTTTTTACAATTGATCTTAGCAGGCATCAGTGATACTGCGGAAAACGGTTACATTCTTGAAGTTGATTTAATATATCCGGAGAATTTGCACATGGAACACAATGACTTTCCTTTTCGTCCAGAAAAATGCTTGCCACTTGGTGGTAAGAATAAAAAGCTAATACCAAATTTGTACGATAAATATCACTATGTTATTCATTATGTACTATCAGCCAACTCCATATCTAACCAATTTGAAAACAAAATCCCGTGCACACAGTGATGTTGGCTTTTAGGAATTAGATAATATAAATATAACCGGATAAAATCCATAAAAAGTAGTTTAATTTCAATATTTTTCTTTTTTTTATACGATTTGATACGATTTCGACTTCATAAAAAGGACGATGCTATTGGTAAATATGCGTAGGTAAGGACTGGTATAGTAGCCGAGGCTGCAATATAGCCCTTACGGTGGCTAGATATGACGTTGGCCGATAGTACATTTAAAAAAGTGTTTACAGCACGGTTTAGTATTGAGAAGGGTCCATCGCGCTATTACATTTAAGCAAAGTTGTTTTTTAAAGAAATATATTGATATTAACACCCAATTACGCCAAAAAGCAGAATCAACGTTTGAACAAGACTTTTTCAAATTATTGAACAATAGTATTTTTGGAAAGACCCTGGAAAATAATGAACATCGAATAGACGTTAAGTTAGTAAACAAGTGGAGTGCTGAAAAATTTATAGCCAGCCCATATTTTCATAGCACCTCTGTATTTTCTGATGATCTAGTGGCAATCCAAATGAAAACTGCGTATTATTCTTAATAAACCAATATACATAGGGTTTGCAGTATTAGAATTATCTAAGACTCACATGTACGACTTTCACTACTCTATCATAAAACCTTTTTATGGTAACCGAATTGAATTGTGCTATACTGACACAGATAGCCTAGTATATGATGTACAGAGTAATGACGTTTATAAAGACTTCAAGCTCCATTTTGATACCAGCAAGGTATCAAAATATTTTAGAACTTTTTTTATGACTTTAACAACGACTATAACTTACCAATTATGAATAAGAAGGTTCCAGGACTATTTAAGGATGAAATGGGTGGCAACATTATCAAAGAATTCGTAGGACTGCGCTCAAAGCTTTATTGTATTAAAACTTTAAACAAAACAATTAAAAAGGCAAAAGGTACAAAAAAATGTATTACCAAAAATTTAAATATGTTAGATTATAAAAATGTTTTATACAATTGCAATGTTATTCACAAAAAAAATGTATTGTTTAGGTCAATAAAACATGAAATATTCACTCAGGACGTAAATAAAATAGCACTTTCAAGCAATGATTGTAGGAGACGCAACCTAAGCGGTATCGACAGCTGTATGCTAAATTAAACTTCAATATCTTTTAAAGATTTATTGCTGAACTGAAAACTATGCTATGCTATGCTAAGTGATTATGGTTGAGCTGTCGGTAAGAACGAATGCAACCGGTTTGCTGTCCGAATATGCACTGGCGTCCTGAGGCACACAGTGCGGCGGTATTGGATCGCTAAATCAGCAAAATGTGTTCGATCGTAATTATTGCATCGAACATGCTCCCGAGGGGAAGAAATCCAAAAGCTTATATAACAATAAAAGCGTTACGTGAGTATGGGCTTACATGCTAAAGAGGATTAGGACAATGTTTAATGATGGATGAATTATAAGGTGATTAAACAATAAAACTTAGAGCTAATATGATTACACAGTTGAGTCCTTAATCGAAAATACGGATTGTCTTTTGGCAATAGGAGACGTTGACATGTCTCGCCTTTTTAAACTTAAACTAGACCATTGTTTTGAAGACCTAGATATAGCCGCACTACCACTTCTCTCGACTCTCGACCCCTTCACGGATCGGGGTGGGTTTCGCGTACTGACACTAGAGCTCTGTTCTTGCTCAGTTTGGTTTATACACACACTCACACTGGTTGGGATGCTCTCAGAGCGGCCCTGAACGGCAGGACCGCCGACTTGCTGACACCTTCGCCGCAGGATCCACAGGAACACAGCGATAGCTGCTGCTAATAATCCATATGATAAAGCATATTGATGTACATCATGCTTTGTAAGAATCTCGGTTTGCTGTCCGGATTTCTTAATTGATTTAATTTGTTCACCGAGATGCTTTAAGGAATCGTTTATCTGTGTATTATCATAGTCTAATTCATAGTTTTTAAGATTTTGGATAGGTAGAGTGAGGTTACTAACTAAATGATTTATCGGAATGATATTTGTCTCGAATATATTCGGTTTAAGATTGATCGTATCTGTAATTGCTGATAAGCGTATAGTGTTACGTCGTGACCCTTTGTAATGCATTGCTTAGTCAGTTGAATAAGTCCGGCCTTGCTTACTTGGCGTTCTTGTAAATCATCGTCACATATGACTCTCAGAGTATCGGTCACATCAGAAGTACAAATAGGTAGATAAGTTGTGCAACAGTTTGATTTTATCATTCTGCAAGTAGCTGGCTTCTCCTTTTCACAGAATTTGTCATCAGAACTTAAACTCCTGACCGCTCCAGGTAGACTACAAAGGTAAGTTTCTGCTTGATATTCACAATGCTGAAGGTCATTGCGATTAGCTAATATGTATGCATCCCGTTTTAGATTGATCGCGACATACTCTGATGCTGGATTAATGTTAAACATGCTTTTATCAACTTGAACCGGCACAGCTATTAAACGATATAGCTGGAACGTATCTCTGCTGATTAAGGGTAATGTAATTTCAAAAAATATTCCTCCGTCATTCTTGCCTTGACTTTTAACAATTTGTAGATCTTGTACAGATTGAACTGGATGTCATCTACGGGTAACGCTAATTCCTTAGATATTTGACTAGATACAATTTGTAACTCTCCACGAAGCTGTTATGGTGTTAAGAGGTGCAGATTGATCTGTCCATGATAGATTTCAGTCATAGTGTTAAGAAAAGTATCTTGAATTCGCTTTAAATTTTGTATCATATTAGTGGTTGCTAATGCTGCTAATGTGAAATCTTGTTGAATAGACATTATATCGATTTCTTTCTGCAAGGAGTTAATGACTCGTGCCAGATAATTTAAATGTTTATTAATTATTTTATGCTGTTTTGTAATTGTCTCCTCTGTTCGCTTTAATATATTATATTCCGCTTCTATGACCGATGTCTGGTTTCTGTACAGCTGACTTAGGTGGTTTATATTACTACGTACGAGGTCAATGTCATTCCTGTATTTTTCCGCGAATTCCTGATCGAGTACACCGAACAATGAATTTGCAATGGAACCGACACCGTTGATAAGCCCGCGTCGGGTTCGCTAAGGCGCTACAAAATGCTGATTTAGTAGCAGCTGGTTGTAATATTGTAGTTCGTTGTACTCATGCTGTATGTGTAGGATGATAATTCGACAATTACTCTGTTCTTGAATTTTGCTGCAGGTTTGCTCAAGATAGTTTGAAAATTGTGTTATCGCTTTATCTCCTTGCCAGTAAGAAGACATATTATAATACGTTACGATTTTCCACTCATCACGTATCAGATGCATTTGCCCCAGAGGATCAAAATACAATGTTTGATTATTGTCGAATTTTGTGATCTTATAAGATGCTTCAGTGGATAGGATAAGGTTGATAAAAAATAATAATGATAATGCTATATTAAAGATTTTAGGACAACTGGTAACCCGTTTTCTCGATTCCGCTTTTGCTTTATTGCTTTGGGGCCTTACTGCTTCGATATTCTCTTGCTTGCTTTCCTTTTCTGCTTGCTTTTCTGCTATAGGTAAAATAGATAGTTTTATTATTGGCCGCTTTATGTAACCATTTTTTGTTTTCAAAGTCACCACTCTGACAACGCCATCTTTTCCTGGATGGAACCTTCCTTGACCTCTACTACGCGACCAACAGGCCATTTTCCTGCGGGAAGTTGTCATCATGGATATTTACCATATCTCCGATTTCTATATTCTTTTGTCCTTTTAACCACTGGCTGCGCACTGATAGTAGACTAAGATATTCCACTTTCCACCGCTTCCATGTTCTCGCACCTTGTTCTCGCATCTTGAGCCGTTTCTATGATAGTCAGACCGGCACGGCTGGTTAGAAAATGTGCTGGTGTAAGAAAATCAATATCGTCGATATCCTCTGTCATCGGACACAGTGGTCTTGTGTTTAGGCTCCCTTCGATTTGAGATAAAATAGTGCTGTATTCTTCGAATATCAATGCTTGGTCTCCTATTACCCTTTTCAGATGTTGCTTTAAACTCCTAATAGATCGCTCCCAGAGTCCTCCAGCACTCGGCCAAGACGGACAATTCCAATGCCATTCTAGGCTTAATTCTGCTATCTCTTTGTAAAAGGTATCGTTAAAGATGCGCTCATACTGTTGCTGCTCTTCTTGAAGAATTTTGTTGGCACCTACAAAGTTAGTACCATTGTCAGAATATATGTGTTTCGGAGCTCCACGTCGTGCCGCCATGCGGCGTAATGCAGCTATGAACGTTATACTGCTAAGATCGGATACTAATTCTATATGGATAGCTTTCGTAACCATGCAAATAAACAAGGCGATACATCCTTTAGACGTTTGAATACCTCTGCCCTTGTTTGATTTCACTCTGATAAACCCTGTCTGGTCTATGCCAGTATGATAGAATGGAGGGGCTGGATTAGTTCGAAAATCAGGCAGGTTCCCCATTATTTGATGCAGTCTTGCGGGTTCTTGTTTTTTGCAAGTCACGCAATTGCGAAGTTGTTTCTTGGTAGCTCTATTTCCTTTAATTATCCAGTATTGTTGTCGCAAAAGTGACAAGGTGAGTCGAGCTCCTCCATAAAAAGTATGTTCATGTGCTTGCTGGATGAGAAGCTCTGTCAATCGCCCGCTATAAGGAATAATTATCGGGTATTTCATGTCATCACTAATGTAAGCATTTTTAAGTCGTCCCCCAACTCTCAATATGCCGTTTTGATCTAAAAATGGGTTAAGGTTTAATAGCTTACTGTTTGAGGTTAATTTGTTATGCAATAACCCATCTATATCCAATGCAAATTCATTGTGCTGTATGTATTTAATTATAACTAATTTTGCTTTCCTTAACTCTTGTAAGATGAGATAAGACGGCTTTTGTTTACGTGTTGGTGCAAGTGCACGTAATAACCATGCTACTATACGATTTATTTTTGTAAAGGAACTGTGGCGATTTATTAAAACTTCGATAATGCTCTTTCCAGGATTACGAGTATTATGTTGGACGGTAATGACTTGCTTACGGATCTCTTCTTCAGTGGAATATTCTGTTTGCTCCTGCTTGATCTTAAATGTGGGTGTCCATAGCCAGGCTGGGGCTCGCCACCAAAATGTATGGTTTCTTAATTGTCTAGCCGATAGTCCTCTGCTCGCTGAATCGGCATGATTTTCCTTACTTGCTACATAATACCAACTACGGGGTGGTATTATACTAGTGATTTTCTTCACTCTATTTGATACGAAAGGCTTCCATCGGTCTGCATTGCCTTTTATCCAGCTAAGGGTTACTTTTGAATCACTCCAAGCATATATTTCGTGATTCATCCTAACTATGCTAGTAACTGTTTTTGCTAGTAATCTGGATAGTAGCTCCGCTGCACAGACTTCCAATCTAGGCAAAGATACTTCTTGCTGTTTGGGACTAATCTTGTTTTTGCTGCAACCAGTACTACTGAGGCTTTATTTCCTGTTACGATTCTGGCATATATTGTTGATTTATTTAAATAAGATTGCAAAAATTAATTGTTGTATTGACTATTTTCTGTTATTTGAATAAGCGATCGAGCCGCCATCTTGTTGTTTACTTCAACCTGCCTCTGACGGTTATTATTCATTCCTTTTTGTATTGTGGTAGGAGCCGGACATATCACTTCCAAGTAATACAGAAAGAATATATTTTTCATTACTGATTCTCTGCGTGTTTAATTAACGTGCCCTACCTAGTAATTTAATAGGTTATGGGCCCAGGGTGCGCAAAAATAACACTTTAAAATCTATTTTTGAAATTACATAATAACTGTTACTGCGGCGTAATTAAAAATGGATTTAAAATTAAAACGAAATATAAAACCGTTCGACGGCGAAAAGTATAGCACTAGGAAATTTAGAATACGAGCGTTGTTCAGCGAAATGAACGTGTTAAAAGTGATTGAGAGTGATCCAATTATCCGAGATAGTTCGTGGGAAAAAAGTAACCGAATAGTAAAAAGTATAATCGTTGAATATTTATCCGATTCATACCTTGGTTTCGCAAAAGAAGACAGGACGGCGAAAGATATTTTACACAGTTTGGATGCCTTATATGAACGTAAAAGTATTGCTACCCAGTTGGCGTTAAGGAAAAAGTTGTTGGGCCTCAAATTACAAGGTGATGTTACTTTGATTAAACATTTTGCTGTTTTTGATGATTTAATCACAGAATTGCTCGCGGCTGGCGCTAAACTTGAAGAAACCGACAAAGTCGCCCACTTATTTTTAACACTACCCGCAACTTATGATGGTGTTATCACTGCGATCGAAACTTTGTCGGAAGATAATTTAACTTTAGCTTTTGTAAAAACAAGACTTCTGGACCATGAGGTCAAATTGAAGAATGAATGTAACGATACGAGTGTTAAAGTGCTGCAAACAACTGCTGAAAATAAGGGACAGTTTAGAAAAAGAAAATTTGAAAATCATACACCCAATTACTATAATCAAGGAAATCAAAAGGCAAAGAAGAAGTCATATTTTGTGAAGTGTCATCATTGTGGCCGGAAAGGACATGTGAAAAATGACTGTTATTATTTCAAGCGAATGAATCAGCAAAAAGGTGTGGATAGGCCGAGAACAGTACAGGCTGTCGATATTAATCAGCCATCCACATCATCAGCTGCCGCGTCTGGTTTTGCTTTTATGACCGGTGAATACAGCTTGGATGCAACCGAAAGCAAGATAACATTTTTGTTGGACTCTGGAGCATCCGACCACATTATAAACAGGGAAGATTTATTTAGTAATTTTATTGATTTACCTATTCCAGTTAAAATATCAGTTGCTAAACACGGCGAATTTATTTCAGCTACCAAAAAAGGAACACTAAATGTAATCAGCAATATGGGTGTTCGAGGGACACTAGAGGACGTTCTTTTCTGCTCCGAGGCGCCCTACAATTTGCTTTCTGTTTGGAAGTTGCAACGGGCTGGAGCAACTGTCATATTTGATCACCGAGGTACCCAAATATGTATGCACGGCAAAACAATAATGAGGGGTAAGTCAGTTAATAATTTAATTGCTTTAGATTTTGAAGTATCTGTGAATGTGAGCTGCTCTGTTGCCCAAATATATAATGTTACAACTAATAATTACGAATTATGGCATCAGCGCCTAGGGCTCATGAGTAAAAATAAATTTTTGGAATTAAAAAACAATAAAATTATTTCTGACATTAATTTAATTGACAAAGTGGTACCAAATGATAATTTATGCGAATCTTGTATTTATGGGAAACAGAGTAGGCTACCATTCAATCAAAGCAAAGATAAAAGTTATATTGAACGACCATTATTTGTTGTACATACCGATGTATGCGGACCTATCACTCCTTCAACAATTAATAACAAAAATTATTTTGTTTTATTTGTTGACCAATATACTCACTACTGTGTTGTGTATCTATTAACACATAAATCAGACGTGTTCTCTGCTTTTAAAGATTTTGTATCAAAAAGCGAGACGAGGTTTAATTTAAAATTAGTTTATTTATATTGTGATAACGGTGGAGAATATTTATCTACCGACATGAAAAAATATTGTGTTTGAAAGGGAATTACTTATCATTTAACTGTTCCAAGAACACCACAGTTAAATGGTGTTTCGGAGCGAATGGTAAGAAGCACCACTGAGAAAGATCGTTCTATGATAAATGGTGCAAACCTTTCGAAATTATTTTGGCGTGAAGCTGTTTTAACCGCTGTGTACTTGATTAATTTAACTCCGACAAATGCTTTAAAATCATCCAAAACACCATTTGAAATGTGGCATAATAGAAAACCACAAATAAAATATTTAAAAGTTTTTGGTTCAACAGTTTATGTACATGATAAAACTTTTAAGACAAAATTCGATGCTAAGTCATGGAAAGGTATTCTTGTGGGATACGAACCAAACGGATATAAAGTTTGGAACCCTGAATGCGAAAAATTTACTAGTGTCAGAGACGTCATTGTAGATGAGACAAATTTTCTTCAATCCAGGCCTGTGTTTCGACCTGAAGAGAATATCGGAAATTCTCGTGATAATGTTAACATTGACAATAATTCTAAAATAAAGTCAATGAAGTCTCAAAACACTGACAGATGTAAATCAGATACCTGTAAATCTGATGATTATGAGGGTCTTCATAAAATTCGCTAAACTAACCATGACATAATCGAATTTGAACAACCAAATACATGTTCTGGTGATCCTTCAGTCGTCGTAAATACTGAAGATACAAACAGTAGTGTTGAACCTCGTAGGAGTGATAGGCTTAAAGGTCGTCCCCCTATTTCTTATAAAGAAATCGATGATTACCTTATGTGTGCTCAATCAATTTTGTGTAAAGTACCAAATTCATTTCAAGAAATAAAAACACGAGACGATAGAGCTCAGTGGGAATTTGCAATTAATGACGAATTAAATTCTCTATTTTTAAATAAAACATGGACTTTAGTACCACGGCCAGATAACAAAAATATTGTAGATTGCAAATGGATTTTTAGTATAAAAAATGATGAATTCGGAAAACCTTTACGATACAAAGCTAGAATTGTTGCTGGGGTTTTAGCCAGCAATATCTTATAGATTACAATGAGACCTTTGCACCTGTTGCAAGAATAGCTATTTTAGATTTGTTATTGCCTTTGCTAATCAATATAATTTACAAGTACATCACATGGACGTAAAAACTACATTTCTTAACGGGGAACTAAAAGAAGAAATATATATGAAAGTTCCAGAAGGCGTAATTTGCAAAAATGGTTATGTGTGTAAATTAAATAAAGCATTATATCGGCTAAAGCAAGCCGCTAGATGCTGGTTTGAAATTTTTGAGCAGTCACTTAAAGAGAGAGGTTTTCAGAATTCATCAGTAGATAGGTGTATTTATGTACTAAATAAAGGAAATATACAGAAAAATATATATGTGGTACTTTATGTTGATGATTTGGTAATAATAAGTGCTAATGAAGTTACTATAAATAATTTTAAGATATATTTAATGAGTAAATTTAAGATGACAGATTTACATGAAATCAAATTGTTTCTTGGAATTAAAATAACTCTTTGCAATGATATGATGATGCTAGATCAAAGTGCTTATATTAAAACGGTTTTAAATAAATTTTGCATGCAGAATTGCAAACCTGTAAGTACTCCTTTAGACAGTAAGCTTAATTTTGAAGCACTAAACTCAGACGAAAATTACACTGCTCCATGTCGTAATGTAATAGGTTGTCTGATGTATATAATGTTATGTACTCGACCTGACTTGAGCACTAGTGTTAATATACTGAGTCGGTATACTAATAAGAATAATAAAGAATTGTGGCAATGCCTTAAAAGAGTCCTTAGATATTTAAAAGGCACAACTGATTTAAAATTATGTTATAAAAGGTGTGAATATAATAACATCTTAACTGGATATGTAGACTCCGATTGGGGAGGTAATGACGTAAATGACAGAAAGAGTACAACCGGGTATATATTTAAATTGTTTGAGCATTATTCAATAACCTGGAGTACAAAGAAACAACTGTCAGTTGCAGCCTCTTCCACTGAGGCTGAGTATATGGCCTTATATGAAGCCGTTAGAGAAGCTTTGTGGCTTAAATCCTTAGCGAAGAGTATTCATATTGATATTTCTACTCCTATAGTTATATATAAAGACAATAACGGCTGTATAAGCATAGCAAATAATCCGACTAATCATAAACGGACAAAACATATTATAGATATTAAATATCATTTTTCTAGGGAACAGATAGAGAAAAATGTAATAAAGCTAAATTACATTCCCACAGGTCAACAACTTGCAGATGCGTTGACAAAGCCATTGCCTGTGGTTCCATGAAATGAGGCGAAATATGGGTTTACAATAATCTTCATATTTAATGTATTATTATTATGCTATAGTGATTTGATATTAATTTAATTATGCTGTTATACAAATATGTATCAAATTTATTATGATGAAATGATCTGATAAGGTTTTTCTGGGTTTTGTGATGTATGCATTGACACATTGTAAGTGTACCTAGGAGGAGTAATAAATGATACTTCAAACAGATCAGACGTCTTATTTTCTATTGACGAATTCCCATCCTTACATGGCGACCCTGCCGGCCATATACGGCGGTCTGCCTGGGTGCGGTCGCGTTACGCGGGATTTCAATAAGTTACATTAATTGGAAATTTATTCCACTGCCGAATAATAGTTAATAATTACGTTATAATGTGTCGCGCTAACGTGGAAAAAGAGGACATTTTCATTAACCAGAATGCCCTGGGTTCAAACTCGGCTACTGTGGAGGTACTGAAGAATCAGGTCTCAAATATAAGTATTCTACTTATAATTATTTGCACTCTGCTGGGTGTTGCTGTGTTGTACGCGGTGTACAAATTGTATAGAGGATGCCACGGACAATGGATGCGAGCGGAGATGGAACGAGCTGCTGTGCCCAGGAGATCATGGACGTACCGTCGCAGGGAACCAGAGGCCAGCGTGCGGTTTGAGGCTCCAAAACCAGCCACGAGAGATTGAGTCTAGAGCCACGACGGAAAATTCTTCGCTACAAGTGAAAACGTGTGTAAAGTGTAGAGCTTAAGTGATGTGAAGTGCGCGATAGGTATATCATGAGTAAATAAAAGTAAGTGTTTAAATAGACCAAATGTGTTTAGGTTTAACAATTATAGATATTACATTGTATTATTAATGGCAGAAGTCGAAATTATTAAATTGCATAACGAAATTGAAAATATAAGAAATTATTTGGTTAAATTAGGGAAAAAGCGATCAGAAAAAGTTATCATAGAAAAGTATAACAAATCTTATGAAATTTATAATAATTATTTAGATTGTAAACGGCAATTCGATATTTCGATTAAAAATAAAAGTATTGAGGAAGAAAATATATCTATTATACGTAAATATTGTGATAATATTGACATTTATTTTACATATATAAAAGAGATATTTTTAGAAACTCAGAAATATAAGGAAAACACCAATATGGAGACATTCAATTTAAAAACAGCCGTATCTCTTCTACCCGTTATGACAGGTGAGGAGGAGATAACAAGAAAGTTGATTGATTCGATAGAGTTTTATAGTTCAATGTTAAATGGTGATGGTCAAAGGTTATTAATTAATTTTGTTTTGAAGACTCGCTTGACTGAGAGCGCTAAAATGCGCCTGTCTTCTAGTTACGTGTCAATAACTGAGCTTGTTACAGATATAAAGAAACATTTACTGACGAAACAGTCGTGTACGGCGTTGCATGCAGAACTAATGAAGGTTAAGCAAAATTCGGGTACGATTGACGAGTATGGTAAAAAGTTAGAAGAGTTATTTGTTAAGCTGACAATTTCCCAAGCCGACGGAAATGATGCAAAATACGAAGTATTAAAACCAATTAACGAAAAATTAGCTATACAGCGTTTTACGAACGGCTTGCGAAATCGGCAGCTTAGCATCATTTTAGCGGCCCGGAACTACGATGCGTTGAAAGATGCAATTCGAGCCGCCAAGGATGAGGATGAAATGTGTGCGGGCGCAGATGCAACCCCGTCAGTGTTTGTAAGCCAACGAGGAAGGGGTAAGCATTTCCAATATGTATGTTCAAGAAACCAACGCTATAACTACAGGCCGAAGTACGGTGGCAGAGGCCAACAGAACGGCGCATCGCGAGGAGGTTTCAGACAATGGGGTCCAGTTTCATATAGGGGTGGACCACCCACTCGAGGTCGACTTCCTAGTCCCAGAGGTAGGTACAATACGTACTATAGGAGGAACTCAAACTTTAACAGGGTTCACATGTTGAGTTCGAATGACGACGCCTTTGATGATCATGGAGAAAAGCCAGAGACCCAGAAAGAGCCCGAAAAATTTTTTCGAGCCTAATTATATATTGACGTGTAATTATAGCAACTCAGTAATAATTGCAGTTGACGACACCAAATATAGATGGTTAGTAGACACGGGAGCGTCACTCTCGGTTGTGAAATATGAGGCGGTTTGTAGATGGAACATTCCAATCCAATTGCATCGGATAAATATAAATGGTATTGGAGGACAGTTATACACAGAGGGATATGTTTACATTACACTAGACATAAATGGTCAGAAATTCGTACACAAGTTTTATGTTTTGAAGCACTTGCCCTTTTCTAATGTCGGTATAATTGGTCAAGATTTCTTATCTAAATATAAATGTATTATAAACTTTGAACATAATAATTTATCTTTATCAACTAATAACAAAAACTTTACATTACCCTTAGAAGCAGGTTCATTAGGTCATAATAATTATTTTAAGGTGCCACCTAGATGTGAGAAAATATTCAAAATAACTACGTGTATGACAGAGCCGTGTGTAGTAATTCCGAAAGAGTTGTGTGAAGGTATTTTTATAGCCGGAAGTATTTGTCGACCGAAGAATGGTGTCATATTTATTCAAATTTTAAATACTCGTGAAAATGAAGTTAGTCTTAGCTACTTCAACCCGGAGGTAGAACCATTGTCTCAATACTTAATTTGCAATTTCGATAAAGGTGATAATAATGGTGAAAGAATTCGATGTTTACTATCCGAATTAAATTTAGAACATTTAAATACCGAAGAGAAAACGTCTATACAAAATATATGCGCAAAATTTGCCGATGTTTTTTATCTACCCGGAGACAAACTGAGTACCACGAATCTATATGAACAAACTATTCAGCTAAAACCTAATTCCGATCCAGTCTATTTAAAACAGTACAGGCTACCATTTTCACAACGAGAAGAAATTGAAAACCAGGTACAAAAATTATTGTCTGAAGATATTATAGAGCCAACACGCAGCGCATGGTCCAGTCCAATTTTATTAGTACCTAAAAAGTCTGAAGGAAACAGTAAAAAATGGAGATTAGTAATAGATTTTAGAAAATTAAATGAAAGAATTTTAGACGACAAATTTCCTTTACCTAATATTTGTGACATCCTCGACTCTTTATCCGGATCTATTTACTTTACCCAACTTGATTTATCCCAAGCCTACTACCAAGTAAAGCTGAACCCGGCCAGTAGAACTTGTACAGCCTTCACAACACCCTCAGGACAATACCAAATGAAACGTTTGCCCATGGGCCTGAAAATAAGTCCCAGCGCGTTCTCACGAGTCATGACAGTAGCGATGTCTGGCCTTAACTATGAAAAGACCTTTGTGTATTTAGATAATTTAATCTGTTTCGGTAGGAATTTAGATTCTCATAATAAAAATCTTATTGACATAATGATTAGACTACGTAAAGTCAATTTAAAGCTAAACCCAAATAAATGCTACTTTTTGCGTAAAGAAATTCTATATCTCGGACATGTAGTTTCTGTCGATGGAATAAAACCAGACCCGGAAAAAATTAAAGTTTTAGAAAATTATCCTGTTCCCAAAAATGCTGACGAGGTCAAAAGATTTGTTGCTTTTTCAAATTATTATCGAAAATTTATTCCCAATTTTGCCAATATTTGTTTCCCATTAAATAATTTAACCCGTAAGAATGTCGAATTCGATTGGTCTCAAGATTGTAACGATGCATTTTTAACACTCAAAAAATCGTTAACTAGCCCACCCGTTTTACAATACCCGGATTTCGATATAAAGAATACCTTTATATTAAAAACTGACGCATCAGGTTATGCTATTGGCTCGGTGTTATGTAACAAAGATCACAGACCCGTAGCGTACACAAGTCGTAGCCTGAACAAGAGTGAAAAGCGATATCCAACGATTGAAAAGGAATTGTTAGCTATAGTGTGGTCTATAAAATATTTTAGGCCTTATCTCTACGGTAGAAAATTTAAGATTGAGACTGACCATAGGCCACTTGTTTATCTGTTTAGTATGGCAAATCCATCTAGCCGATTAATGAAGTTTAGACTTTTGTTAGAGGAGTATGATTTTGAGATATGCTATGTGAAAGGTCAAAATAATGCGGCTGCAGACGCATTATCGCGAATTAGTTTAAATGAGTTGAAGTCGTTGAATGAACACGTAATATCTGTGTTGACGAGAGGGCAAAAGAGGCGATTGAATTGTAAGAGTATGAATGATAATTCCACGGTACTTAATATCCCTAACAACGATTGGACTGATCACCCGAGAGTTGTAGAGATGCTCAAGTTACCGAGGGAATATTACGAGTTGGTATTTTTGAATGATTCATTATGGAAACAATTAGATAAAACCGGATTGCTGCAATCGAACGTTATTGCATATTATCCCACTGGAAAGACTTTATTTGTAAAACCGTTAGCTCAATCGCGATGTACACGAGATGTCTTTGTGAGAGAAATGGTTTTTATTTGTAATAAAGAGAAAATAGACACTCTTTATATAATTAAAAATGAAATAAATACACTAGTGTTAAAAGAGTTGTCAGAATATATAAATAATAAAGATAATTGGTCCGGACCACGACTATGTATTATTAAAGGAGTAAAAAGGATTACTGACGACGACACAAAACGAGTAATCCTAAACGATTATCATATCTTGCCGACTAGCGGTCATGCTGGTATTCGGCGCATGCTGAATAATAGAATAGAATAGAATAGAATAATCTTTATTGCACACCATATGAGAAAATAAATTAAAGAATTTTTAAAAACTAAGGGTACAATGGCGGTCTTATCGCTAATAGCGATATCTACCAGACAACCTTTGGATGGACAGGAATGATATGAAAAAACGGGAGATTTAGGGTAGTCCATGGTGTACCAACCAGAAAAAATCATAACGATTAAAAATAAATAAACTACATAAATACGATTAGATATGCTTACATAATTAGACTTACATGCAATAATATATACAAACTAATCATATAATATATATGTATATATATAGGTATATATATAGGTACATATATAATTATATAAATAAGTAGCGAATAATGTACGTAGGAAATATTTTTGGAGTGGACTTGAACGTGATATCACTGACTTTGTTAAGCGTTGCGACAAATGTCAACGCTAAAAACACTATAAGCCAATAAAAGAACCTATGGTTATCACGGACTGTGGTAACTCAGCATTCGATAGAGTATACTTAGATTTAGTGGGCCCATTAGTTAAGGATAATTTTAATTATAGCTATATTTTAACGCTGCAATGCGATCTTTCCAAGTATGTAGAAGCGTATCCCCTTTCATCGAAGGATGCGAGGTCAGTAGCGGAGGCTTTTGTTACAAACTTCATTCTCAGGTATGGTATCCCGAGACAAATAATAACAGATAAAGGTACGGAGTTCATCAATTCTACAATGAAAGAGGTATGTAGCATTTTAAATATAACTCAACTAAATTCTACGGCGTATCATCATCAAACTTTAGGTTCCATAGAAAACACACATAAACATTTAGGCGCGTATTTACGCATTCAAACAGAAAATCAAACACAACAATGGAGTTCTTGGGTACCGTATTGGTGTTTCGCCTTCAATACTACTGTCCATACAGAGACCGGCTATGCTCCATACGAGCTAGTCATTGGAAAGAATTGTAATATACCTAGTAATTTGGTTAATAATATAGATCCATTATATAATCACTTAAGCTATCCATTAGAACTTAAGTTTCGTATTCAAAAATCGCAATTCGAAGCTAAGAGCAATTTACAACAAAGCAAATTACAGAGAAAATTGTTATATGATTCTACAGTTAATAATATCAATTATAAGTTAGGAGATTTAATTTTAGTGAAAAATGAAAATTGTACTAAACTAGATCCTGTATATCTAGGACCCTACGCGGTAGTTAAAGATTTAGGACCAAATGTATCTCTATCTATAAATGGTAAAGAATCGATAGTACATAAAAATAGAACTAAGTTGTATAATGTTTAACTTTTATTAATAAAAAATAAAAAATAAAAAAATGTAATCTTAGCTTGTAATTTTTTTTTTTCTTTTACGGAGGGCGTGTGATGTATGCATTGACACATTGTAAGTGTACCTAGGAGGAGTAATAAATGATACTTCAAACAGATCAGACGTCTTATTTTCTATTGACGAATTCCCATCCTTACAGTTTTCCCTTATCCGAGCAACAAATGTTGGATCATTATTTTGTATTTTCCCAGACCTACTTGGAAGTTATATAGTTCTGGTTAGGCAGTTTACTTTTTATTTGTTTAAGAATTAATTTTTGAGGGGGCGTGTTGATTTATTTAAATAAGATTGCAAAAATTAATTGTTGTATTGACTATTTTCTGTTATTTGAATAAGCGATCGAGCCGCCATCTTGTTGTTTACTTCAACCTGCCTCTGACGGTTATTATTCATTCCTTTTTGTATTGTGGTAGGAGCCGGACATATCACTTCCAAGTAATACAGAAAGAATATATTTTTCATTACTGATTCTCTGCGTGTTTAATTAACGTGCCCTACCTAGTAATTTAATATATATGACACATGCATATGCCTTAATTGATGCATCACAAAACCCGTGTAGTTGGATAACGTCGTTGCTCGTACTTTGCAGCCATCGAGGAATTTTAATCTGGTTAATACACTCCATATCTTCAGTTAGTTTTACCCACTCGTTCTTTATTTCTGCTGGAACTTCCTCGCCCCATTGAATTTCATCCAGCCAAACTTTATGGAATAGTAATTTGAATTTTATTGTCAGCGGTGCTAGCCAACCAAGGGGAACAAATAACCTTGATATTTCAGACAAAAGCAACCTATTTGTTAATTTTGTGGTATCTGCTGAGTTATATTCGAATGTAAATTCATCTGTGTTTGGGTCCCACCTCAAACCTAATGTTTTTGCTGTATTCTCAGTATTGAAAATAAACGATGACGCTTGAATATTTTGATGAGATGAATTTATATTTTCCAGTAGCGTACCACTTTCTCAACAAAAATCCTCCGCTGCTAAGACACGAATTAATTTCTACTATGCTTCTTTTTCCTTCGGCAATAGTATGAGCCCCCGATACCAGATCATCCATGTAGAAGTCTTCTTGTAACATTTTTGCTGCGATGGGGTAGTTTTTTTTTTAAATCTTTATTGAAGTTAAATGGGTTTTTATCCACATGGATACGTCAACCCCATTGTACCTTATACCAAATAACTAACACAAGGATCACAATTTATAAGAATATGTGAATACTACGGAAAAGTAATTACTGATTACACACTCGAACCAAACTACATATTCTTTTAGCAATATCTGAAGTAGGTTTTGTCAAAATATTTAGAATAAGACCAACATCCAAAATGTTTAATTTGAATTCCTTAATCAGTGATTCCCTTTCCCTTTTATTCTTTACACAATCCATCAGCAAATGCTGCACGTCCTCAACTTTATCACATACTTCGCAGTTGGGTGATGCTGTCTTTTTCATGAGAAATGCAAACTTTGCTGATGGATAGTGCCCAGAACGAAGTCTTAGCGCTAACTTAATGTAACTTCTACTTAAACTACTATTATCAAACCATGGCACGAGAGAAGGCTCGTTTTGGATGATTTTATACCATATTCCTTTCTCCTTAGATATCTCATCAAAGTGATTTTTCCATTTTTCATAACATGTTACTTTAAGTATAGAGAGATATTCCCAATAATCAGGGTGGTACATAATTTCGTCACCTGTCTCTGTCGCAAGTTTTGACAACTGATCAGCCTCCTCGTTGCCTTGTAAACCTATGTGTGCTGGAACCCATTGCAAAATAATCCTAATGTCATCTTAAACATGTTGACAATTTTAAGAATATCATAGGCTATCGATGTACCTCTGCCGCCAGAGGGGCATCGAGCCAAATGTTGCAAGGCACTCTTACTATCAGTGAAAATAACCACGTTATTAAAATTTTGATTATATGCGTAAGATATCGCGTGAAAAATTGCAATGAGTTCCAGCGACATAATAGATATACGTTCATTATTTATTTTAAAACTAATTTTATAACCCGTATTTTGGACAAAAAATGCAGCCCCGCCCCCATGATGGGGGTAGTTATGCTGCTCATCTGCCGCTAATTGCCGAAGGGTCATCATCGCCAAAAAGGGTGCTGACTTCGTGCCATATGTAACCGTTGTTAACTGGTATGCTTTGATTAGTTGTCCTGTGTTCTCTCGCCAAAAAATTTGTTGTAATTTTTGATCCGCTTCGTTAACTAAAATCTGTCGATACATTTTTTCGATGTCGGCTGTGAACACATACCTATATTGTCTCCACTTCAGTAACAATGCCTGTAGGTCTCTTTGCAAATTGGGTCCTCTATGCATGACGTCATTAAGACTCAGTCCGGTAGACGTCTTTGCGGATGCGTTAAATACGACACGTAACTTCGTAGTGGATGACTCTGCTCGCTGGACACCGTGATGGGGTAAGTAACATTCTAGTTGTTTACTGCTGAAAGTTGCTAATTTCATATGTCCCAACTCCTTATACTCCCTTAAAAACAGCTTATATTGTTGTGCTAAATATTCTTGTTTGCTTAATTTTTTCTCTAAGTTTTTAAATTGTGCTAAGGCTATTTCCTTTGACGATCCTAAGACATCACTCGCTTGCTGTTGCATCGGTAGCTGAACTTCATACCGACCGTTTTCTAGACGTTTTGCCGTGGATAGGTAATACTCAACACATTGTTTATCCTCTGTTGATATTTCGGTTTGTTCGGGGATATCCTCGATTTGCCAAAATTTCTGAATATCTGCGGTATTATTTAAGATGACGTTACATTGGAATTGTGGTTTTACGCTACCACATAGTAACCATCCTAGCTGGCTTTGTTGAGCCAGCTAGGATTTGTCTTATCAAACCGTCTAACATAATGAGGGCAATAAGTCAACTGGGCGACTTGTGTAGAATTCCGGATCGGCTAAGTTTATATTTTCCAGATAGGACCATGAGGGCCTTTCAAAGGATCGATTAGGGAGGTTTTTGATAAGATTTTTCATAATCAGAACATCAGTATGAAATTTAAAACTGGTGTACATGGATTGACAGGTAATGCTTAGCTTGCCCTTACAGTTAGCATCCTTCTCTCCGATTCCATAAATAACTCCATCAAACTGTTGTCGTTTCAAACCTAACTGTTGGGCTGCTTTTTCGCTAATCAATGATATTTGAGAGCCCTGATCAATAAGAGCTCTCAATACTAGCTGCGTGGTGTCGGCGGATGTCACCCTGACTAATGCTGTAGCTAGGAGAATCTCCGTGAAATCTTGCTGAGATGCGTGAACCCCGTTGTTATTCCCTAAATTCATATTATTGTCCTCTTGTTTATTATTATTTGATTTTTGTTTAGTCGGACCGGACGTGGAATGAGGTTTTTGTTGCGTATAGCATTCATGTAATATGGTGTGATGATTTGCGGCACACTTGCGACATCGTTTTGTCGAACGGCACTTATTTCCATTATGATTAAAAATGCAATTAATACAATAATTATGTTGTTTGATAGTTTTAAGTTTCATTTCATTATACAAATCGTGAAACCTTTCGCAATTGTATAAAGTATGTTCAGCAAAACAAAGAGGGCATTTAACTTCGATACGTGCATGGATTTCGTCATAGGCTTCGTTTGCTTGAAATAACTATCGTTAACTCGATAATTATTATATTTTCTATTACTTGAAAATGATGTAGATGCTTGCTGATTAGATGTCTGCGATTTTATCATGCTATCTTGTCGTCGACGAGAAGTTTCTAGGCTAGTAAATTTATTTTCTAAAAAGTCTAAAAAGTCTTGAAGTACTGGTAGCTCCCTAGCGTTCTTCAACGACTCTATGTACTCGGCATACGACTCACTATCCAACTTTTGTGACAAAAGGTGCACGAGTAAAGGATCCCACCCAGTCGTGTTGGTTGAGAAGTAAGGTAACTTGCATCTCATAGATGTCACCAAACGTCACCTTATGACGTAAATTCAGAATGTGAAGGCAAAATTTCAATCATGCGGGTAGGGTTTCAACTTTTCGTAAGAATTTTTTCCGTCTAGCCCCCTTTCACAACGCGCGATAAGGAACTTCGTTCCAATAATATTTTATGTTCATAAATCTGTTTCATTACCGGTCCTGATGACAAAGCACATTGCGCTGACTGGTTTGTGTAATATAACACCGATGAGGTGCTCGCAAGTGACGAACTGCGCCGACCGTGCGCACATAGGAAACAAGTTCGAACTTGTAATAAAAAATGTGCACAATGCTTTCTGGAGGACTGTTACACAAACATAATTAATGATTAAACGAACTTACCTTAAGTGAAGTTCTATCATAATTATACGAAGTGTCTCGTCCGAAGAGATTAGGATACCTAAGAAAGAGTATATACAACATGTAGTATCGCTTCCGGTGGTACTACTCATCCACTAGGTTGAGATCTTTTATTTTTGTTTTTTAATCTGTTCCCGCGCCGAGCTGTCATTTAGTTCAGAGTAAAGTTATATTACCAGAACTCTTTTGGGCTTTGGTCATTAGGGTTGGGAGGGTGTTCCTAATCTCTTCGGACGAGACACTTCGTATAATTATGATAGAACTTCATGGTTTTCTATAATTGTGAAAAAAGATTTTCATGGCTTAGAAATCACAGATTTATTATTTTTGAAATTGATCTGTTATAGTATACTGTATATCCATAGTTTCCCTGAAATTCCTTGTCTCAACAGATACAAATAAGCACCTAGTAAACTCTTGTTATTTAGTCTAAGTATTTATGACTAATGTGCTTAATAAATTTTAAAGCTAAAGCGTTTGCACTGAATAATGAAGGATTTGAATTCTGCGAATTCTTTCTCGGAAAATTGTTATAAGACTCTTCTTTCCATAAGACATTATTAAGTACACAACTTTGTAAACCGGCGGAGCTCGAGAATTACCTCGGTTAGCGATACCTATGAAATCATAGGTATAGAGGTTAAAACATTAGTAATGGTTTCTACGACATCAGAGTAAGGCAATTAATTTCTATCACATTGCTATACGCATAGTGGGAGAATATATTGTGAATATATTTTATAATATACTTCATATAGGTATAACCGGTTCGGATATCTTGAAATTTAAAGCCAAAAGGATTGAAGAAAGAACATTTTTCAGACGAAATTGACAATATTTGTCTCGGATTTGTGCAAGTACCTATTTATTACATAAAAGTTATGGATATGATATGCTATATATATATTTCCAGTCTTAAGCCATAAGCAATTTAGATGTCACAATATTTTGTTGTAATCATTTAGATTTATAAACGATGTAAAGAAGCGTTTGTTAACGCATGCAACATAACATAGTACTCTGTGTTTTTTTTGGGGCAAATATTTAGGTGTAGATAAATAGGTGCTTTTGCCTACACAAAAGGCATCGTTTAACTTGTAGGGTCTTAGTTCATAAGTTCTGAAAATAAGATTTAGGACCCATACCCTTGTATGGGTGAATATAAAAACGTACATAAAGTACTAAATATAGAAACAGGCTGTAAGAGTCTGTATTAGTCATTTATACATATTTTATAGGAGTAAAATTAATTATGAACGTTTGTCTTTATGAAATATCTCGAAAACTGCTAGTTTTTGCTTGTACAAATTGTTCGTTATTTGTTAAATTAAATATTGGTTGATTACATAAATAATCATCAGACTGTTGAAGTTAGGTACCACTCCACTCAGTAACCAGATAACATGGAATACTGGTGTTTTCAACATATTGTTTACATTCCTTGAGACAATGTTGAATGCCTGGGCATTCAACATAATGGAACAAGTTGTAATTTTAATTATATTTTTAATTTCCTACAAATGAACTTGTATGGGAATAGTGGGACTCTGCTATGCTGTAGTCCATTACCTTTTATGCATACCAATGGGTATGCATAATTCATGAAAATAGTGATACATTGTTAATTTTGTTGACAGTCAATCACAGTTCTAGGATTTAATAGATACCTACAGAGTTACTTAACATATACCCAAAGTGACATTAAACTTCATATTCATATTCATATTCATTTATTTGCATACCATAATGTGAGTAGTAGGTGTTATAAAAGGCTTAAAGCTAAATAACAATTATGGACCCTGCTAGGGCACAGCAACAAAATTAAAATTACATTAATCTCAAAGTATTAATATCACAACATAACAATAAACATAATAATATCACAATAACTCAAAGATAATTTTTGTTATACCTATTTAAACATTCATATTTAAAAAAAAAAAATTATTAAAACAATTAGAAATAATAATGTTATATGATTTACTATTGCGATTAATGTTGAATGTTGAATAATAAAAAATAATAAATATAGTAAAATTAAAATAGTAATATAGAATAGTAAAATTTTCAGTAAAATTTTTGTCTGTCTGTCTGTCTGTCTGTATGTTCGTTATAGAAACAAAAACCACTCGACGGATTTCAACGAAAATTGGTACAATTGTTCTTCATACTCCTGGGCAGGTTATAGTATACTTTTCATCACGCTACGATTAATAGGAGCAGAGCAGTGAAGGGAAATGTTGGGAATATGAGTGATTCATGAGAAAGGTTTCAAGCTATAAAACATCACGCTACAACCCTTAGGAACGGGGCAACGCAGATGAAACCGCGGGCGAAGAACTGGGGAACAAAGTAACTATTTCACGCGGACGAAGTCGCTGGCAAAAGCTAGTATTTAATAATTATATAAGTTGTTGTTTGTTTGTGTGTATAGTTTAGTTGTCAGTTTAATGCATATGTGTGAATATCTTGTTTAGATTTAATAGACAATTTATTATTTAATTATTTAATTATATTGTGATCACGTTTTGTCGTTCAAGTATTCATTTATGTCGTAGTAGCTTTTGTTTATTAAAAATAGTTTTAATTTATTAATAAAAATGTTATGTTTATTTATATTCCTTATTTGTTCCGGTAGTTTATTATACAATTTTATTGACATGACGTAAGTACCTGAAGAATGCATTTTTAATCGTGATGTTGGAATGTTTAGTCTGTTTTTGTGTCTTAGTGTCATTGTAGTTTGTATGTCTTCTCTTTTTGTGTAAAATTCTGGGTATGTGCGTACAAATTTACAAATTTCGAAAATATAAAGGCAGGGTAATGTTAATATTTTGAGTTCTTTGAAGTGGGGCTTGCAACTATCAATTTCCTCTATATTCACTAAAATTCTCATGAGTTTTTTCTGAAGGGTAAATAATGAGGGCGCGTCTGTACTATTTCCCCATAAAATAACACCATACTTGAGCCATGCATAGGCATAAGCGTAATAGGTTACTAGCGCTGTTTTAAAGTCTGTGGTTTTTTTGATTTCGCGAAGAGCATAAGAAAATCTAGATAATTTCGTTCTTAATTTCTGGATGTGGGATTTCCAATTAATTTGCGAATCTATGTCTACGCCTAATAGAGTAAAATTACTAACTACTTCTAGTTTGGCTTCTTTATAGCTAAAATTAATTTCTATCGGGTTTTTTTGGCGGGGATGAAAAGTCATTATTTTGGTTTTGTTAAAATTAATTTCAAGGTTATGTTCTGTCATCCAATTTATTGTATTATTTAATATATTAGTCAATTTACTATTTAGGTTGGTGTTGGATTCACATGAGGCAATTATAGATACGTCATCCGCAAACAATACACAAGGTTCATTTATATAATTAGGTAGGTCGTTGATATACACTAGGAATAAAAAACAGCCTATTACGCTTCCTTGTGGAATTGACGCCGTAATTGGTATGTTGTCAGACCTGAATAATTCTATTTCATTTTTTATGTAATTATAAAATTCTATTTCTACTAATTGTTCTCTATTTTGTAGGTAAGATGTGAACCATTCATGGCATTTACCACGGATTCCTATACTAAATAATTTATTCAATAATATTTTGAATTGTACTTTATCGTAAGCTTTTGTCATATCTAATAGTAACCCTATGGCGTATTTTTTTGTATTAATAATGTCGAGTGCTTTTTGTATGTATTTATAGACTGCCAAGGTGGTGGATCGGTTTTTCCGGAAACCGTTTTGACAATCGTTAAATATATGATACTTTTCACAAAATGCGTTAACTCTATTGCACATAGCTTTTTCAAATATTTTTGAGGCTGTTGGTAAGAGAGCAATGGGACGGTAGTTATTTGGGTCAGTTTTTGTATTTTTCTTGTGTACCGGTTTTACAAGTGCCTTTTTTAGGAGATTTGGGAAAACGCCTTCTTCAAACGATTGGTTTAATAATTTGTAGAACGGTAGGGTCAGTTCATCTGCACATTGTCTGAATAAGGTAGGTGGAAGCTCGTCAACACCGTAGCTCGCTTTATTTTTTAAGTTTTTTTTTAAGGCGTTCACCTCGTAGGGATCTACTGGGCTTAGGAAGATAGTATTTTCTGTGGAGGAGATTGCGGCGTGGGTTCCGTTTGATTTGCAGTCGACTGACCTTGTACCCACCTCACCAATAGATGCGAAGAAATTATTAAAGGTGTTTGCAATGTCCTTGGGCTCTGAAATTATGCCATTACTAGTTTGTAGGGTTATATTAAATTTTTCACGTCTTGATTTCTTGTTTGTTTTTTCATTAATAATTCCCCACATTGTTTTATAATAATAATAATAATAAATCATTTATTTCAGAATTAATATTCCATATACAATTTGTTAGTAACAATATAACTTATAAAACTATGTTAGTACTTATTAATAGGCACATGCAGCAGACACAAGTTATATATAATTGGACAATCCAGTTTACTTGCAATGACATTCAGGAGACTGTTGGTGCCGCCACAGATTCTGTGTAGCAAGGACGCTGCACGCTTGCGTCTGATTGCTGTGAAGCCGTCAGTATGTGCGTCCGCGAACATCCCTGACGCGCTACAAAAGCGTGGCAGCCCCAAAAGCATCCTGAATGCATTATTGTATTGAACTCGAAGAGCGTTGACGGCTCTTAACGTACAGCTTGTCGAAAGGCTGCACGAGTAAAATATTTGGCAGTATGCCTTAAAAAGTGTTATTTTAACTGCACCCGTGCAGCGTGAGAACCTTCGAATCAGCATGTTACTTCTCACCGCCAACGCTCTTCGTTCCCTTTCAATATCTAGATTGTCCTTTAAATCCTCGGTCACAATATGTCCTAGATATTTGAACTGCTGAACACGGTCTAAGACACCACCCATTAGAGTGACAGGAGGATAGTTCTTCATGATTTTATCAGCCGTCCCAAAAATAAGTACTTCACTCTTCTTCGTGTTATATCTCAAACCGTGTCCCTCAGCATAACCTTCACAAACATCTATCAATTTTCTGAGACCAGCCATTGATTGTTTTAACTTTATTATTTGATTTTATCATTTTATTCTTATAATGTTGTTTTTTTGCTGTCACTACAGCTTTCTTTAATATTTTTTCGTATTTTTTGTAATAATTTGTTAAAATTTGATTTTTTGTTTTAGTCACTAATATTTTTAATAGTCTTTTATTTTTGCAAGAGTTTTTTATTCCTTTGGAAAGCCAGTATTTTTTGGATTTCGATTGTAGTTTAATTTTTAGTAGCGGTATGCATTTGTTTAGGATATTAATTAGTGTATCATTTCATTATCATTAATAAAAATTATGAAGCAGTTAATGAACTGCTTCATAATTTTTATTAATGTCATTATCGGTCGTTATAATTTCGTTCCAATTTATTGCCTGTAATTTAGATTTGAATTTTAATATGTTTTTTTCATTGAAGCGCCTTTTTTTTGAGTACCAGATGGTCTGTGCAGTTTGTTCTGGTAAATTTAAATGTAAAATTGTACTATTATGGTCTGAGAAACCTAGTTCTTCAACGGTTGTGTACATATCTTTAAATGCGAAGTTTGTAAATATCAGATCTAAACATGTTGTTGTTGTTGGTGTGATGCGTGTTGGAGTTTTTATGTACTGAGTTAATTTATATTCTTGCATTAAATTTAAAAATTGTTTTGTTTTTAAGTTATCAGATAGTATATTGATATTAAAATCACCTCCTATAATAATATTTAGTTTCGAGTACTTATTGTTTATATATTTTAGAATTAGTTTTAATTGTTGATAAAATATTTCTTCCTCTCTTCTGTTCCAGTACATGGTTATTATTAGTAAGTTTTCTTTTGGCAATTCAGTAGCGCATACTTCTATAACATATTCTACAGACATGCCTGTGATGTCTTTTCTGTGTATGCAGTCTATATGTTCATTAAGTAGGATGCAGACTCCTCCGCCGGGTCGACTGCTGTGACAGTAAGATGCCGCGAGTTTGTATCCATTAAATTGAATTATATCCAGCTTTTCTTGAGAAAGCCAGGTTTCCGAAATACCTACTACCTTATATATAAGATTTTGGGTAAAGAAAGCATCAAGTGTGTCCTGTTTGTTGTTAAGACTTTGGATATTCTGAAATAATATTTTAAATGGTAGGTCGTTGTTTGCGAAATGAATTAATTGTGGTTTCAGTGTTATTTGTCAGTATGGTCTCCTTTTCCTGAAATGTTGAATTTAATTGTTGCTGTTTACTGTAGTTGTCTTTCATGTTAATCAGTTTTCCTTCTATGTATAATCTATTATTCTTTATTATTGCATACAGGCCGATTCTCCTGGCTTTCATCAGTTCTTCTCGCATTTTTACTCTCTCTTTTTGTGTGTTTTTATCTATGAATTCAGATACGAATAGCCCAGTTCCCTGAAAATACTGGTTGTTGTTTATTATATATCTAGTCATTCTTTTGCTGAGCAACTCTACAACGAGCGGCCGGTTCTTTGTGCCTTTTCTTCCCACTCTATATATATCTTCGATATAGCCTGATAGGTCTATGTTCATAATATCGCGAAATAATTCTATAAGTCTGATGTGAAGCTCATTTTCAGGTTCTTTATAATAATCTTCACACCCGTAAATAACAATTTTTTTGCGATTAATTTCGGCTATGCTTGGTGTAGTTACTGGTAGTTCTTTTATACCTTTCTTTAAGTACTCATTTTCAATCCGTAGTTTTTCTAATTCAGTATTTATACTCTCAATTTCCTGTTTTCTTAGATTAATTTGTATTGTTAAGTCACTTGTTTTGGCATTAAAATCTTCTCTTAGTTCCATAATGGTTTTCTTTATTTCACTTTGTATTGTAGGTATGCTGTAGTTCTTCTATGATAGTTTTATTGTTTTCTTTTAGATGTAATATTATTAATTCACTCAAACGTTGAATAGTTAATTGGGCTTTACAATCGTCCAATATTTCTGGATTATCTGAGGCATGAATGGTGTCTCCTAGTAAGCTTAAATCTTCAGAGCAAACCGTGTCATAACTTTGTGGTGGGTAGTAGAATGCACCCTTGAATAATCATAAATATAATCATCCGGAACGAATTCGAATTCTTCGAATTCCTCAATATTCTGTGTCAGTGTAAAGAATCTGAGTATTAATTTATTTGTACATATCACAATGTTAAATTTGTTGCATTATAACAATGTCTCAAACCGCTAAGAAAGGTGTAGATCCAGTTAAAGATTCAATAAAAAAGAGGAGTTACATAAAGGGTAGATTAACAATTTTTAAAAGTTATTTAGAGGATATTAAAGCTTTAGAAAAATTAACGGATCAGCAAATTTCGGAGTTAAGGTTAAGGTTATCTAAATTAGAAACATGCTTTTCCACGTTCGATGACTTACAATCAGAAATTGAAATCGAATCGGAAGATCCGGACGAACAAATGAAGATCCGTTCCGAGATCGAAAGTCAATTTTACTCTTTAATCTCTCAAGGTCAGTGTATTTTAGAAAAAAATGAAGAAAATAGCAGTAGAAGAAAGTTTCTAGCCAATCAAACGTTGAAGCAATCGGATAGTTTTGAAAGTGCAAATGCATTTACAAGCTCAATTAAATTACCTACCATTAAATTACCTACATTCGATGGGAATTATAGTCAGTGGTTAGAGTACAGGGATACATATAAGGCATTAATCCATAAAAATGATTCTATTGAGACAATAAATAAATTTCACTACCTGCGATCGTTATTAGAGGGTAGTTCCGCATTGATTATTTAGTCATTATCATTTTGTTCAGATAACTATAGTTTGGCGTGGGATTTATTATGTCAAAGATACAACAATAAACGTCTTTTGATTAGCAATCATATGAAATCTTTGTTTAGTATTGAGTGTATAACCAGAGAATCTGACAAGTCCTTGCAATTTTTAATTGACAGTATAACTAAGAATTTAAGAGGCTTAAAGGCTTTAGAACAACCAGTAGAACACTGGGATACCATGATTATACACTTAGCCGTTATTAAATTGGATAATGTAACGAGTAGAAAGTGGGAGGAACATAAAAGTTCATTAGGAGAAGTTCCTACCCTCGAAGATTTTTTTAAGTTTTTACGCGATCGAGCGGACGTATTAGAAACAGCAAGATCTAATAAATCAAATTTAAATAATAATTCAAGAAGTGATAAGACAGCTAGTTTTGTTGCGTCCGTTCAGCCTAATAATAATAATCGTAACTTTACTTATTGTGTCGTTTGCAAACAGGATCACCGTCTGTTTGAATGTACGAGGTTTAATTCAATGAGTTTAGAAGAAAGAAATGAAGTAGTTTCCAAAAATAGGTTATGCATTAACTGCTTAAAACCAGGTCATCGAGCATATAATTGCAAATCATATGGCTGTAAAACTTGTAAATATAAACATAATGTCTTGCTTCATAGAAATAGACCTCAAACTACGGATAATAGTGCGGGTGTTAACAATGAGGACTCGGCTGTTACGTCACGCCCGACTTTGATCGGAGTTGTGCGTCAGGACGGTTGCGACTCGGCTACCTCAGATTGCTCGACCGCCATCGCCGCCACTGCGCCTACGCGGCCCGCGCCAGCTGCGGAACCGGTTTCCTTGTCGACGATCACAACTCAATACGTACTTTTGTCAACGGCGCTCATTAACGTAGTTAGCGAAATAGATAATAAGCATTATGTAGCACGCGCATTATTAGATTCCGGCAGTCAAATTTCAATAGTAACAGAAAGTTTTTGTAAACGATTAGGATTATCTTGCAAAAGATCTAACCAAGTATTTAACGTAATAAAACATTGTAGCTGTTGCGACAAGAACACTTTATTATCTTAATTTATATAACTGGTCATAGTGAACCATAGAGAATACCAAAGATTAAAAACACAGACCTAGACATTCAAATATATGTTGCCATATACATAATTATACAGGTTGAAGATATTAGTAACTTAACATTTATTTTGATAATATTCTAATACCTCCACTTATAAAAATAATGTAAGTGTAGTAAGAACAAAAGAAAACAAAGATATCTTCATAATAACATTCAACATAACAGGCAAACAACTTTAACCAAGTTTCATATAAGTATTAAAAATATTAACACAATGCTTTAATACCCAATTGCTTAATAAATTGGTTGTGCTTGTTACTACTTAATCCCTTTGTTAAAAGGTCTGCTGGCATTTCAGAAGTTGACAGATATACAATTTTCACAATATTGTTAGCAACAGCCTCTCTAACAAAATGATGACGAATATCAATATGTTTTGTTCTCCTATGGAACAAAGGATTCTCTGTCAGTTTCTGAGCACCCTGATTATCATTGTACAGAGTAATTGTATAATTACAGTCAACAATTTCTGACAATAAGTTCTTCAAATAGATGGCTTCCTTACAGGCCTCTGATATTGCCATGTACTCACTTTCTGTGCTTGATAATGCAACTGTTTGCTGTTTTTTACATTCATATGATATTACAGCACCTGACAATTTGAAACAGAAACCTGTATAGGATTTTCTATCAATATTAATAGAGCCCCAGTCAGCATCTACAAAACCTTCCAAGTGATTATTATCATTGCTATACATTAGTCCATACGACTTAGTTTTCTTTAAGTATTTTAATATTCTTTTTGCATGTTTCCAATGGACTTCTGTAAAACAATTATTGAATTGGCTCAAATAATTGACACTAAAACTGATATCTGGTCGTGTTAAGATAGACAGATACATTAGGCTTCCGATCAACTGTTGATTAGGGTACTTTTTATTAACTTCTTTAGACTTTTCTAATTTTAAATTATTATCAATTGGAGTATCCACTCCATTACAATCCAGCATGTTAAATTTCATTAAAATCTTATTAACAAATTGCTCCTGATCTAATGATATACTGCCATCTTTATACATCCTAATCCTCATACCCAAACAATTCTTCACCTCCCCCAAAACTTTAATCTTGAAATTTGACATTAAATCTTTCTTTAATTATCTGTCATAGTGCTACTATTGGAAAAAATGAAAAAATCATCAACAAACACAGTTATAAAAATCTGCTCCTTATTTTTCTTTTTACTATACAAGCATGGTTCTAGTTTTGACTTTATATAATTGTTACGTATGGGGGGGGGGGGGGGGGGTGTTAGTCACAATAACACAACCGGTACGTACAAGCTTATATATTGGACTGTCGCAGCAGTCAAGAATTGCTTAAACTAAGATCTTTAATTATCCACGTAGGGTATGCGCGGTTCGTTATTTTAACGGGTTACGAATACCCACATAACATTCCTCCACCTTTAATCAGAAGAACTTCTTATAGTCCACGACATTCCTTTTCCGTTTCGACCGAAGGTCACGCTCAGGTTCAATTAAGGGAGATGACGAAGGTTCTTCCTTGTCGCCTTCCACCACCGACGAGGACAACTCAATATCACCTCCTGATTCCTCACCAGAGACGACAGGTGTCGGTTGTTCACAGCCAGACTGATTCGCGGGCAAAATAAATGCGGGAACAACCTGTTCATGCTGCTCATCTTCCCTCCCTCTCTCTATATTTAAGCAACTGATTAGCGTGTCTTTTAAAAGTCTGATCGTCGTGTTGCACTAAATATATCTATTTAAGTATCCCATCCTCGTCGCCAACTGTTACGTATGGGGGGGGGGGGGGGAGTGTTAGTCACAATAACACAACCGGTACGTACAAGCTTATATATTGGACTGTCGCAGCAGTCAAGAATTGCTTAAGGCGCTGTGCATAGTCAACTTTTAGGTATTTGAGGGGGTGAAGCAGATGAAGTGGGGCACGCGTAGTCCCGCCTACTGCGGGGCGCACCGGGCGAATGTCAATCATGCACGACGTTCTTTAAATACAGAAACATAATTTCGCGACATTGATTAAGTGCACGTTTGGCTTAGCGCGCCGCTGTCCGGCTTGAAATCGCGCTTCCACGAGTTCGAACCTCAATAGATACTATGAGTCTTTTTTTATTTTAAAAAATGTACACACTTGTTTTCTTATTTTTTAAATAATTAATTAATAATTGTTATTTAAAAAAAAGAATATCGAGAAACTTAACAGATTCATCAGACGAATAATAAATAATTAATAAATAAAATGGCTTGGGCGTAGAATGGTCAATTCTAGAAATGGCCTATTCTCAAAACGGCAATTGTCAAAATTGCGAAAAATTAATATAAACAGACATTTTTATTCCCGTATATATTTTTCTTCAGAGTAGTATAAAAAACATTCTGAAGAAAAATAATACAGATACAGGATGTTACAAAAGAGTGTAGTTATACCAAAGGAGGTCATTGTACTCACCACTATGAACATCTTTACTATGGCACCTGCCCTAAACTCGCTAAAAAATATTTTTTCTCGTCTAACCTACGTCTAACCTTTTCGCAAAACCATACATGCCAAAAAATAACTATGCCTTTTTGAGAATTTTGCATTCTGCGTCTAAACCATACGATGAACTAGTAACTAGTAAAGAAACGAGATCATTGCGAGTTGAATGAGGAATTACTCAAAATTACTGTATAGTAATTTGTATTTTTTGAATTGACCATTTTGAGATTCGAATGCAAATTTCAATTTATTCAATTTATATTGTGATCATTTTGAGAATTCGTCATTTTGTACCTAAGCACAGTGGTATGTTATACATACATACCTACTAAAGTTTATAATTTACAAATTAATATAAAATAAAATAGGTATGTGCAAAGACAACAATTATGACGATAATATTTATTGTGACAAGCGAAGATTTAGCAAGTACACACAATGACGACGCTAACGTGGCCGCCGTTACAGGAATCACTTCTGCCGGTATTGGTTATTCGCAATTTTAAGAAATTACAGCATGTATCGACATACCCATATTTACGAAAACCACATATGCTCAAGATCCCAGATAAACGATTTGATTTGATCAAGACATCATTTATGAAAAATGGGAATCAACATCTGACGAATCCTGTGGCAGCAGTAGCAGGTTTTAAGAACGCATAGCTGCTGTTGTCATGGATTTTTTGCTGATGATGAATTTGGGTACGTCCATACATGCTGTAATTTCTTCGAATTGCGAATAACCAATACCAGCAGAAGTAATTCCTGTAACAGCAGCCACGTTAGCGTTAACATTGTGTGTACTTGCTAAATCTTTGCTTGTCACAATAAAATCGTCTTTGCACATATTGCATCTAAAATTGAATCCGGAGATCAAGCGAATCCTTTATTCTGCTATGAGTGACAGCTGTGAGAAGTTACAATCGAATAAAGAACTATGGCTACATATAGTTTGCAACTGCTGATAAAATGCATTATGTCAACGACTCCTCGACTATGAACTGGTGAGTATTCAATTCAATTCAATTCAATTCTTTATTGCATTCCATAATGTATACAGGTGTTGGTAAGTAACAGTAAGTGTCAATTATGGACCCTGTCGGGCACAGCAAAGTATTAGTAAAGTAGAAGAGAGGAGGAGCGTTTCTTTTTAGGAAATTAATTAAAATTAGATGGATGATGGATGGATGGTGTGATATATTTATACATTTACTTTTATAATTTACTCAATTATTATTATTTATTATATTTTGTAGTGTATTTATTATTATTATTGATAGTATACATAGTCACAAGTATGTATTATTGTCTTGAAATTCTGTCGACGGTTCAACGAATAGCAGTCATTGATTTCTCTGAAATAAAAATTTCTTCATTTTTTGTTTTGTTATAAACAAAAAACAACAAAGTAATTCTAAATCACAGTAATTACGCGATGTGTACAAATACAATGGATATATGACTGGGTGGACAGACAGATAGGTGGTTGTCACTGTGATTGTGATCTCTTTGGAGGATAACTCTTCGGAATCGTCAGCTCCCATGATTGACTGACGACCTTCGCCCATCTGTCGATACTTGCTACATTAACCCTATTTACCGCAAATAAAGTATTTGTATTTGTATTTTGTACACATAATTTGATTTTGGTTTGGCTCCTGGAGTTACAAAGGTTGAAAGTGATTTTCCCAGGGTTTTCGTGTTCAGAATGTACAATTGAAGCAAATAAGTTTTTAAATTTTGACATACTTACATGATTGTTTATATAAAAAAAAAGTTAAAAGCAAATAGCTCTATAGGTCCAGACTACATCCCCCCTGGTCTCCTCAAAATGTCAAAAGAGTATATTTCGGAACCTCTCTGTCATATTCTTAATCTAGCCATAAGCACTGGCAATTACCCCTCACAATGGAAACTTTCAAGAGTCACGCCTATACCTAAATCCTCGAAAAAAACTGATATCGAAGAATACCGACCCATCGCGATTCTCTCATCTCCTGCGAAGGTCTTCGAGAGCATTTTGCATAAGCATATCAACGATCAAATTAGCGCCTACTTATGTAACGAGCAGCACGGCTTTAGGTCCAAGAGATCTGTGAACACTAACCTCATAACTCTTGTTGACTTCATTTCCACCCAGCTAGATCACAGGCTCCAAGTTGACGTCCTCTACTTCGATTTCCGAAAGGCGTTTGATAGGGTCAATAATGACATTTTGCTGACGAAACTCTGTGCTATAGGTTTTGCCCCTGGACTTCTCAATCTGATCGCGGACTATCTACGAGACCGTCAGCAATTTGTCAAATTGGGTATCTTTAAATCTAGACCCTATCACACGCGTTCCGGAGTAAGTCTGGGTTCCATTCTTGGGCCTCTACTATTCATTATTATGATCAATGACATTCCTACAGTAGTCAGCCACGCACGATGCTTACTATATGCAGATGACCTAAAGCTATACGCAGCAATTAAAAACGAGAAGGACTGCTTGGCACTCCAGCGCGACTCGAGCAAAGTGTTATTGAGTTTTTCTATAAAATACTCAGTAGCAGCTAGGAGTCTGGATTTGTGCCCGGTGAATGGCTATAGGCTCGCCCCCTATAACATGGGACCTAAACATACCGGCGAACCGTGGGTGTACATTAAGTACGCCTCTGCCTAACCCTTCGGGGAATACAGGCGTGATGGTATGTTATGTTATACCTAAATCGTCGACCATGAAGGACTTGGGTGTTACATTCGACCGGGGGTTAACATTCCATGATCACATGGTCGCGGTTGCCAAGGAGTCCTATATTAGACTAGGTTTTGTCCTCAGAAACGCACGTGACTTCCAAAATACCAGTGTCATTCGAATCATTTATAATGCGCTGGTACGTAGTAAGTTGGAAACCAGTGGGTCTATCTGGAGTCCCCATGAGAAAAAATATATTTTAATACTCGAAAAAATACAGAAGGCATACCTTAGATATCTTTACAAGAGGGTCTATGGATACTACCCATATCTTTACCCCACCAAGTTTCTCCTGGGTTGTCTCGATTATAATTCCCTAGAAACCAGAAGGAACCGTGACCAAATTGTCACGGTGTGCAAAATCCTACGTGGAAAAATTGATTCACCTGATTTGTTTAATGAACTGTGTCAACTCTTTACCCCTAATAACTCTCTAAGAGGCAGGGAACCTAAACTGCTTGCAGTGCCAACTTGCCGTACTCTAACCCGAGCAAAGTCCCCAATACCGCGCACACTCTCTGCACTCAACGATCTCCTGAACTCGTGCCCAGATATTGATTTGTTTGAGGATGGATGGGTGAGGCTATTGACGGTATCCTTGAAGTTGTGCGAGAGGGATCTATGATCGATTTCAATTTGGTGCGAATCTGTGATATGTTTTAGATTATTGGAATTATTTAGTATATTACACCCATCGTTCTATGAATGAAAAGCCAAATGAAGCTGATAATGTTGTAGTTCTGAAATTTGTTTAGTTAATCAAGTAATTACAATTCTATTTAATTAGTGTAATTGGTCTATGACCGTTCTAGTTAAATAAATAAATAATAAATAAAAATTAATCATGTGATTTTTTGAGAAAATGATGAATATCCACAATGCATTTAGAAAATTTGCCACTTTATCGATTTAAATTGTGGCCACTTTACAAATTCGTCATTGTGCTATAGTCTAAACTATGGTCATTTCGTCGTCGAAGTTGTTCATAATAATGTCATTATGAACAACTTTCACTATAACTCCAACCCTAAAACCGCGAAAAATAATCTGCCGAAAAAGCTCATTCACCCGCGACTAAATGACCTCTTTTTTTTAAAGAAAAAAAGACTAAATGAAACCATAGTTTGTTGATTGGCACCACAGTAAAAGTTGTTCATAATGATGAGTGATGACTGTAATGACCCCTTTTCGTATTTCTACACTCTTTTGTAAGACTGCAAATAATTTGAATATTATAAACTTTAGTAGGTATGTATGTATCACTTAGCACTGGGTTTCGGTGCAATATGACGAGTTCTCAAAATGGCCGTAATATAAATTTAATTAATTTAATTGGCATACGAGTATCAAAATGGTAAATTGTAAAAAGGTTAAATTTTCTAATATAAATATGACAGTGACAAATTTTCATTTGTCATAATTGCCATTTAGAAATTGAGTAATATCAACAATGTACATTCTGATGCACATTGTTGATATTCCTCATTCAACTCACAATGATCTCCTTTCGCATTACTGGTTACTACCTACAATATTTTGTAACACCATAGATAAGCATACTCGTGAAAAGTTTTCTCCGATGGTTCATCTACTGACGGATAGATCGCCAGACGATTCTTTTTACTACATAATGCAGAAAAAACGATTCAGGAAAATTTAAAAAAACTTAGTAAAAGCTTATAAAAAAGAGAATTAATAGAAAGTTAAATAATAATTATTGAAAATTTATTTCAAACAAGAAGATAACAAAAGTCTGGAAATTTCTTAGATCGATGGGAGTCGGGAAAGCACGTCAAGAATCTGTCCCTAAAGATTTAGATATCAATTCCCTTAATAACCACTTTACTGCTTCGCCTGTTTTTGATAGGACAACTAAACATAATACTTTGAATTATCTTTCCTCTCTTCCGGCTCCCAATAACTCCACGTTTTCTTTTAGTCCATTCACCGCATGTGATGTTAAGAAAAGTGTAGTTTCAATAACTTCCAACGCTGTTGGTAGTGACTGTGTCAGCCGTAATATGATCCTCCCTGTGCTTGATGTTATCCTTCCCGTTCTTTGTCACATCCTGAACTATTCCATCTATAGTGGTGTCTTTCCAAGTGCTTGGAAAGACGCCAAAGTAATACCTTTACCTAAGAAATGTCACCCTTCATCCTTTTCCGAATATCGCCCTATATCAATTTTACCATTCCTCTCCAAATTCCTTGAACGGTTAATTTATAATCAACTGAGCTTTTTCCTTTCTAAATATAACCTCCTGAACTCCTTCCAATCTGGTTTTCGTCCAGGTCATAGCACAACAACAGCTCTTGTCAATATTACGGAGGATATCAGGTCTGGCATGGAAATCGGTAATCTGACGGTTATGGCATTACTGGATTTTAGTAATGCTTTTAATACCGTCGATTTCGATGTTTTGCTTGGCATATTACGCTCTCTTAGCATATCTCCATCGGCGATTGACTGGTTTCATAGTTACCTGTTCGGTCGTCGGCAATGCATTTGCATTGAAGATACTTCATCTTCATGGAGTAATACTTCTGCCGGCGTACCACAGGGTGGCGTTTTATCTCCTCTACTTTTCTCAATTTTTATAAATTCTATCTCTGAACGTCTACTTTCTTCCTATCACCTTTACGCAGATGATCTGCAAGTTTACTGTAAAGCTCCACTTGGAAATTTGTCACAAGCGGTCCACACACTAAACCGAGACCTTTCTAGTATTAGCAACTGGAGCAAAAATTTTGGACTTAAGGTAAACCCTACTAAGACGCAGCTGATTGTGGTTGGCAGTTCCAGAACCACCTCAAGAATTGATTGGAAAACCCTGCCCCAAATTTATTTCGACAACGTTCTTATTCCTTTCAGTGAAAAAGTTAAAAACTTGGGGATTTATATAGACCAAAATTTTACCTGGACTGCTCAACTACAGGAAGTTAGTCGCAAGCTGTTCGCGTCTGCTGCAAGTCTGAAAAGACTTCGCAACTTCCTGCCGATTGCGACCAAAGTTGCGCTAGCCCAATCACTTCTTCTTCCAATCCTTGATTATGCGGATGTCAGCTATCTTGATCTTACAGAGGACCAACTTGACAAGCTGGAGCGCCTTCAAAATTTTTGTATAAGGTTCATATTTGGCTTACGCAAATATGACCATGTTTCAGAATTTCGTGCAAAGCTCAAGTGGTTACCAATTCGCCTTCGCCGGAATGCTCATATTCTTTCGTTACTTTACAATGTTTTGTTTCTCCCGTCTACCCCCCCGTATCTTAAAAACCGCTTTGATTTTCTTGGAGACACCCATACGCGATTTCTGAGGTCATCGGATAACTTAAGACTTAAGATGCCAATGCACTCCACCACTTTTCTAGACAAATCTTTTTCGGTTCAGGCTGCTCGCCTTTGGAATGCATTACCGGTACAAATCAGACGTGCCCAATCACTGCCAGTTTTTAAAAAACTTGTGAAGGATCACTATCTGTCACAGTAATTCTATGTACTCGTCGTTGATTTCTGTAAGTATTTATGCATTTATTTTATTGCTATGTCTGTTATATATATATATATATATATATATATATATATATTTATTTAATTATTTATATTTATAATAAGTAGGTATTAAATATTTCTTGTATGTGTGTTTATTTTATTTTATGCTATTTATATTAATACTTCGTAAATGCACCGTAAACCCCATTTTTATTCAATTTCTGTTGTGTCCATCCTAAGGTTGCCTGGAAGAGATCGCTGGTTGCGATAAGGCCGCCCATTGTATATTTAAAAATCGATTTATGTCCTCTCTGTAACTTTTTCTTTTTTGGTGTACAATAAAGAGTATATAAATAAATAAATAAATAATAATAAAAAAAAGCAATTATATGCTAAAAATAAGAAAATCAACAAAAAGTGAAAAACTATTGCGGGGTTTGAACCCAAGACCAGTGCATATCTTTTCCATACACGATACCGCTAGACCAATCGAGTTATAGATTCACACATCGAATTTACGAATCTATAGATAATCTATTTGTATGTACTTACTTTACAATTTCTATCATGAGTTTTTGTTTCATCGAATAAAAATGAATATTATTATTATTATTGTAATAAAATAAATAGCTTTCAAAACGACCAGATATAAAATTATTTTTGAGCGGCGGGCGGAACAAAGTGACATAGGTCCATCAGGCAGCGCGCCTCAGCGCTCACTGTCGCTTACCGTAGAAATGAAAGAGAAGAAAAAAGACGCCACGGTGCCGCGATGTTTTGTTCGACTCGTGCGAGTTATTTATCATGATATTTATTAATTATTAAAAATATAGTATTTCAAACAAAAAATAAAAACAACAGTTCCCTTTATTTTTATATATTACGTCACTGTTATAAATTTGATCAAGATATGTTAATCTATACTTATAATAAATCTGTAGAGAGGTCAATTCTGTACATGAAATATATTTCCAAAATAACTATCAGCGGGTGATTAGTGATCGATACTGACGCCAAAAATGCAATCAGTAAAATTTTTGTCTGTCTGTCTGTCTGTCTGTCTGTCTGTATGTTCGTTATAGAAACAAAAACCACTCGACGGATTTCAACGAAACTTGGTACAATTGTTCTTCATACTCCTGGGCAGGTTATAGTATACTTTTCATCACGCTACGATCAATAGGAGCAGAGCAGTGAAGGGAAATGTTGGGAAAACCGGAGAACTTACTCCATTTTTTAAGCTTCCGTCGCGTGTGCAGCCTTAATGGTTAAAGCTACACAGAAATCATGTATGACGGAAATGTTCTCCTTAAAATTATATAAAAAATATTCCACGTGTAACTCCCGATAGCTTAGCAGTTCGGAGCTTTCTGATTATATTTGTCTACTCTTACGTTAGGTGACTGACTGACTGACATAGTGATCTATCAACGCACAGCCCAAACCACAGGTTATAGTATACTTTTCATCACGCTACGATCAATAGGAGCAGAGCAGTGAAGGGAAATGTTGGGAAAATGAGTGATTCATGGGAAAGGTTTCAAGCTATCAATGTATATATCATCACGCTACAACCCTTAGGAACGGGGCAACGCAAGTGAAACCACGGGCGAAGAACTAGGGAACAAAGTAACTATTCCACGCGGACGAAGTCGCTGGCAAAAGCTAGTAAATAATACAGTTACAACTGCTAGAAATTTAATTTTAATGGTTATTTTATGATTTTTTTTATCGAGAAAATTTAACCAAAACGTGTTTTGAAAACAAAGGTTCCCTCGTAAATATGTTCAAGATTAACATATATTTTTATTGCTGTGTTAAAATGTATACTTTTTGCTAAAAAACTGTTTTAAGATGCCTATTTTGACTAGTCACAGCGCCTTAAACTAAGATCTTTAATTATCCACGTAGGGTATGCGCGGTTCGTTATTTTAACGGTAATGATATTAAGCAATCATTTACTCGTTGATTCCAAGCTCTCGCAGACTGTTTTAATCCATATATAGCACGTTTCAATTTAAGAACAGTGTTACTTTTTGTTGGCAACCCCATGACCGGTAGCAGCCACCCCAGCGCCTCCTACCGGACGACCGTGATCACTTACCTAGCTACTGTCAGTACGAGAAGATAAAAAGACTGGACACCAACGGCTCGCTCTCGTTTTACTTCGGATTTCGTGTGAAATAGTTGCTCTGTTAGATTGTATTGAAATTAGATTAAATTATTAAAGTATTTGTAAGTTATTTATAGGTTATCAGTTTATCAATTAATAAGGTATTTTAGCTATTTGTTTCTACCCAACTCTGTGTTGCCTTCAGCCTAGTTAGTTTATATTTTACATTCTAAGTTGGGTGGAACTTGCATATATACATCTTCATTGAGTATGCTATTAAAGAATGCAGTAGTTACATCGAGATGGGTAACTTTAAAATTCAATTTTACACTTAAAGCGAATAACAATCTTAAAGTTGAGTATCTAAGAACAGGTGACCATGTATCTCTATAGTCTACGCCTTCTTTCTGGGTGAAGCCCTTTGCAACTAAACGAACTCTAAATCTCACTTTGTTATCACTTTCAAATTTCCTTTTAAACACCCACTTGCACCGGACCACTCTGTCCGCTTTTTCATTGTCCACCAATTCTCAAGCCTGGTTTTCTTCAAAAGCTTTGAGCTCCTGTTCCATTGCCTGTTTCCACATTTCTTTATATGGCCCCTTCATTGCCTCTTCGTAGGTTATTTCATCATTCCAAGACTCCTACTTGTCAGCAGTACAGAGGTTTGAAATTCCATATCTCTCTACTATTTTTCTTGTGCGTTTGCTTGGTAGATTAGGGACTTCTTCTGCCCTTAAATCACAATCTTCCCCACATAAGGTATGGTATGAGTCGTCTGACGTTGTGCTTGAACTAGAGATCTCATGGACATAGGTAGGGTCATTTAAATCCAAAATGGTCCTTTCCTCTTCTGTTTCTTCCTCCACTGATTGTGAATCGTGTTCATCAGTAATTTCCTGCACTACTATCTGAGTATTATCTGGGATGTTTTCCTTTTCCATAATAGTCACATCCCTGCTCGTAGTGACTTGCCTTGTTTCCAAGTGGTATAATCTGTACCCTTTTATGTTATCTGGGTAACCAACTAAAATGTACTTGACAGCTTTCTTGTCCCATTTTAGTCTTTTACTTTTAGGCACATGCACCATCACAGGACTACCAAAAACTCTGATATGACTCAGGTCAGGTTTTCTTCCAGTACATTTCTCAAATGGTGTAATATCACCTAGGCCTGAGGCCAGCGACCTATTCTTTAGGTAAACTGCTGTGTTTACTGCCTCTGCCCAAAAATGTTTTTCTAATTTAGCCTCAAAAAGTAAGCATTTAGCACGTTCAACTATTGTTCTGTTGAAACGTTCACAGAGGCCATTCTGCTCCGGCGGCGTGTATGGGTTGGTTTTCTGGTGAACAATACCTTCTGTTTTCAAATAATTTTCCATCCCCTGGGAGCAAAATTCTCCTCCATTATCTGTTCGCAGTACTTTGATTTTATTTCCAGTTTGGTTCTCTACCAACATTTTATAATCCTTGAAGTACGCTTGATTCTTTTCTTTTAAAAAATATACAAATGACATACGACTGGCATCATCAACAAAAAGAAGAAAATATTTTGCCTGGCCAATAGATTTAGTCTCCATAGGCCCACATAGATCTGAGTGAACCACCTCTAACAGGGTTTCACTTCTATGACTGGCTGATGTAAAAGGTAAACGAGATTGCTTGCCTTCACAACACACTTCACAGTTTGATTTCTGGATGTTGGCCTTATCTTTGTAGTTTACACCCTCCACTGCACCATTCTTCATTTTCTCTAAGTCACTACTGTTGATGTGCCCGGGTCTCCTATGCCATAGTTTTGCTTCTGTGTGGACTACCGAAGCTGCTAACACCTTTGATTTCATTGTGATTAATTTGTACACTCCATTTTGTAATCTTGCTACCCCGATTAGTTTATTCTGATTATTACGGATATTGCAACAGTTCCTCTCAAATGAAACTCTATTTCCATTTGCTATTAACTGGCTAACAGATAGGAGGTTAGTTGTAAGATTTGGAATATACAACACATTTTTACACAAATGTTAAACTGGTCGCTATTTACACATGTAGTTATTAGTGTATCACCGGCACACATAACTGGCATAGACGCTTTGTTTGCCACAACTATTTCGTTTATCTTTCGTGTTTTCGTATATGCAATAAACTATCCCGATTCGCTGTCATATGGACACTTGCGCCAGAATCGACGTACCAATCTTCTGTATTGAATTCTCCGTTATGAAAAGCTACACTAAATGCACCTCCTTAACCTTTGTATCGGGACATTGGTTTTTAAAGTGTCCAATTTTTTTACATTTATAGCATTTTATTTGTTTACTTCCGGATGACATTTGATTTGACTTTGACGTTTGCTTCAGCTTGGCAGTGCTGCCACCTTTCATTCGACGATTCGTCCAAAACGCTTTATCTGCTCCACCCTTGCCGAAATCATCAGTCATATCGAGAAGCTTCGTTTTTATGACGTCAGCACTAACCGCCAAACCAGAGTGTTCAATCGCCATGATCATTGGCTCGAACCTTTCTGGAAGTCCAGCTAAAAGCAATGATGCAATCCATTCTTCATTGATTTCAAAGCCCATTCCCTTCAATCGTTGCGCTGTTTCGACCACTTGAGACTCGTAGTTTGTCATGAATTCACAATTTTCTAGGCGGATTGATATTAATGTTCGAAGTAAACTGATTTTTCTAGTGAATTCAGTGTCATCAAACAACTGTCTTAACTTTTTCCATAACGCGTTAACAGTATTTTCATTCTTGATGTGGACGTATAACGAAGGGTCGATGGTCATAACCAGCTTGGCTTTGCCCTTTACTTGCTCACTGTCACCTAAATCCGGTGATATGTTGTCCAGATCAATGCCTTCTAACACCATAAAGTTTTTTACCGCAAACGCCCAGTCATCATAGTTCTCACGTCCTTTCAATTTGGGAATGTTGACTATATAATTTGATGAAAGAAAAGAAAGAAAGAAAACATATTTATTCCCTCAACCAATGACACACAGAGACAGATATAAAGTATCACACAATAAGATTAATAAAATAAAACTTTGCATAAATATCAATTTTTTTTTGGCAGCACTGTTCCAATGTCACACAACATTAGGGATGGCGATTCTTTACGAAAAAGATCGATTTTTAAATCGATTCGAAAAGTAACCTAATAAATCGATTCACAAAAAAATCGAGGTCCAAAAGATCGATTCCTTAAAAATCGATTTTTTTATGTTTGCATTTACAATGTAAATATAAATCCATTTTATGAAAAACAAGAAAAATACCATAATAAATGATCTCTTATCAGTAAAATCACGGATTTTTTTAGTTCAGGGAATTCGATATGACAATTAAACGACGACACGATTGGCGTAGCGGTTGAGCGATCGGCTTCTGCGCCACGTGTTGTGGATTCGATATACAAATATTTGCTCCGTGTGGGGACACGGAGCAAATATTTGTATGATCTACAAGTAGTTGTTCCGGGTCTGGGCGTTTGTGTATGTGAGAATTTGTGTTTGTAAACGCACCCACGATACAGGAGAAAATCCTAGTGTGGGGCAACGTTTTTTTAACAAAAAAAAAATTATAGAAAATTATTTTTTAATAAATTATTTTATAATTATTGATAATAGATAATAGATGACGACATTATGCACGAAAACACATAAAAATAACTTGAAATAATATGTAATTTAAACTTAGAAATATGGGACTGGGCCCATAACCTAATAAAACATAGTAGCTGTTGCGACAAGAACACTTTATTATCTTAATTTATATAACTGGTCATAGTGAACCATAGAGAATACCAAAGATTAAAAACACAGACCTAGACATTCAAATATATGTTGCCGTATACATAATTATACAGGTTGAAGATATTAGTAACTGAACATTTATTTTGATAATATTCTAATATAACGTTTATGGGATAGGAAATACTAAGTTACAATTAGCCGATAGTTGTAAGTTTGAAATTCATTCAGTACGTAATGATTTTTCCGTTGAAGTTAATTGTATGATTTTACCCCAAATCACGAACATGTTGCCAAATATAAAGGTCAATATAAATGAATTGAATATTCCCCGTGACGTATTCGTAGATTTAGCAGATTGTAGATTTTATGAACCCTCCGACGTAGATATATTGATAGGAGCGGATTTGTTTTGGGAACTTGTAACCGGCCAACAGGTTAAATTAGGTAAAGGTCTGTCAGTCCGCAAGGCGCCAGGTGTACTGGTGGACTGCCGAGATCGCGCAATTTCGCGTAGCGTGCGTTGCGGCTCGTCGCCAGTACACCCGATACCGGAGACGGCGTCGACGGGATTCCGCCGAGGAGGACGCGCTGTATGAGGTGTACCGCGCGTCTAAGGAGACTCTGTGGCTGGCCATCGGCGACTCAAAGTCGCGTGCCGGGGAGGAGCTGCTGGGGTCCCTAGATCGGGATCCGTGGGGGCGCCCCTACCGTTGGGTACGGGGCAAGTTGCGTCCCTGGGCGCCTCCACTAGCGCTGAGTATGGAACCCCAGTTGCTAGAGGCGGTGGTGTCGGCCCTCTTCCCGGAGCGAGCGGAACACGTTCCCCCGACGATGGCTTCGCCCTCAGCCACAGACTCTCCAGAAGAGGAGAGCACCGATGTCCCCGAGGTGACGCAAGCAGAGACGAGAGCGGCCGTGTCGCGACTCCGGGCTAAGAACACAGCGCCCGGACCCGACGGAGTTTCTGGTCGAGCTCTCGTCCTGGCTCTGAAGGAGCTAGAGCCCCAGCTGAGGGGGCTCTTCACGGCATGTCTCGAGCGGGGTCAGTTTCCCAGTGTGTGGAAGGAGGGGAGGCTGGTCCTGCTCAGGAAGGAGGGGCGCCCCGCGGACTCGCCGTCCGCGTATCGGCCCATAGTGCTGCTCGACGAGGCGGGCAAACTTTTTGAGCGAATTATCGCAGATCGCCTCGTCGGCCACTTGTGCAGGGAGGGGCCGAACCTGGACGACAACCAATTTGGTTTTCGTCGGGGGCGCTCCACCATAGACGCCATCATGCGCGTGAGGGCCCTGGCGGAGGAGACGGTGTCCCGGGGTGGGGTGGTGCTGGCGGTGTCTTTAGACATCTCCAACGCATTCAACACCCTACCCTGGAGTTGTATTCGGGAGGCGCTGAAATACCATCGCGTGCCTCCCTACCTCCGCCGTACAGTAGGGGCTTACCTGGAGGGTAGATGCGTCACCTATCGGGGACGTGACGGTGCCGGTCGGCACCTCATGTCGTGCGGTGTTCCGCAGGGATCGGTCTTGGGACCGCTCCTGTGGAACATCGGCTACGACTGGGTGCTGAGAGGCGAGCTCCCGTCGGGCGCCGACTTGACGTGTTATGCGGACGACACGCTCGTAATTGCCCGGGGGAGCTCGCACAGGGAAGCGACGTTGATAGCCACGGCTGCGGTGTCACAGGTGGTGAACCGCATCCGGCGCCTGGGCCTGGAGGTGGCCCTAAACAAGTCGGAGGCCATGGTGTTTCATGGCCCCCGACGTGCGCCGGCGCCGGGATCACACATCGTGGTCAGCGGGGCCCGGATAGCTGTCGAGTCCACCATGAAGTATCTGGGATTGGTGCTCGACAACCGATGGGATTTCGGGCCCCACTTTTGGCGGCTGGCGCCCAAGCTGATGGGCGCGGCGGGCGCGTTTTCAACGTTGCTTCCCAACTTGGGGGGCCCGAGCGCCGAGCTGTAGGCGGTTGTACGTGGGAATCGTGCGGTCCATGGCCCTATATGGGGCCCCTGTGTGGGCGATGGACATGACGACCAGCACTCTCGCCATTCTGCGAAAACCGCAGAGGGCGATGGCCGTCAGAGTCGTCCGCGGGTATCGCACGATTTCCTACGAGGCGGCTTGCGTCCTGGCCGGATCCCCGCCCTGGGACCTAGAGGCGAAAGTACTCGCGTCATTATATAGATGGCGCGAGGAAGAGCGGGCACGGGGCTCGATACCGGTGCAGCGGCAGATCGCGCTGCGCCGAGAGGAGCTCCGTCAGGTCTTGGTGGCGGAATGGCGGCAAAGGCTTCTGCGCCCTACCGCCGGCCTCGCTACCGTCGAGGCGATCCGGCCAGTACTCGACGTCTGGCTCGGGAGAAGGCACGGCTCCCTGTCGTTTAGGGTGACGCAGGTGCTGTCGGGGCACGGCTGCTTCGGCAAGTACCTGTGCCGCATAGACAGGGAGCCGGACGCTCGGTGCCACCACTGCGTCCATTGCGGGGAGGACACGGCGCAACACACGCTCGCCGAGTGTGTAGCTTGGGAGAAGCAGCGCCGTGTCCTCACAAATGAAGTAGGAGGCGATCTGTCGCTGCCGGCCGTAGTGCGGAGGATGGTCGGTAGCGCAGAGTCGTGGGACGCGGTGCGAGGACGTGATGTCGCAGAAGGAAACTGCGGAACGGGAGAGGGAGATCTCGACTCCCTTCCCCGGCCCCTATTCGACGGACCCGAGTCGCAGGCGCGCGCGGGTGTCGGCGCGCGCCTCCGAGGCGATGCACGGGGTAGTTCAACACCTCACTACCCCGTGCAGGAGACGAGGCCGGGACAGACCCGGCCAACACTAGTGTGGGGCTGCGGAAGAATTTGGATTCCCGCGGCCCCGCGCGCACGTGCGAGGAGACACCGTGTGGTTTTTAGTCGGTAGGTCACCCACTCTGGGTGGAGTCCGACACGCCCCGTCGCCTCCCCGGGCGGCGGATGTCCATGAGGATTTTCCACACGAAACCAAAAAAAAAAAAAAGGTAAAGGTCTTCCAACATTGCAGTATTCTAAGTTAGGTTGGCTTGTTACAGGTCCAATAGATATTTATGCACCAAACTATGAAGTAAATTGTAATTTAACTAGAAGTATTCGTGAACAATTAGAGAAATTTTGGAAGGTTGAGGAAATGTTAAGTATAGATCAGTTGTCGTACAATAATGAAGAGGATTTTTGTGAAACATTTTGTAAATAATACGTATAGAACTAAAAATGGTAGGTTTTGTGTAAAGATGCCTTTTCACACTTCCCCTGCGGTATTAGGAGATTCTTTGTTCAAGGCAAAGTCGCGTTTGATAAACCTTGAAAAGATTTAAAAAGCAACCTAGTGTAAAGAAGTCTTGTCGAATTTATTAATGAATATGAGCACTTGAATCACTTGTCAATGACGAATAAGCCGGATTTTGCATATTATTTACCTCATCACCCGGTTATTCGAGAAAAAAGTGAGACAACGAAACTTAGGGTAGTCTTTAACGCTTCCGAAAAAACAAGTAGTGGGTATTCGCTTAATGATATCCAGATGATTGGACCTGTGATTCAAGATGATATAGTTAGTATTTTGCTTAGATTCAGACAACACAACTATGTCATGACCGCCGACATTGAAAAAATGTATAGACAAATATTAATATCGGAGAGTCAAAGACATTTGCAAATGATCGTGTGGAGGGAGAACGAGTGCGAACCAATAAACTATTTAAAATTGAACACGCATACTTACGGAACCGCTTCTGCTCCCTATTTGAGTACTCGTTGTCTCTTTCAATTGGCTGATGACTGTGATGATTCTGAAGTCCGAGAGATTAAACACGATTTCTTTATGGATGATTTATTAACAGGCTATCAGACTGAGGAAGGGTTAAATCGTATATGTAGGTTGATTACTCAAATTTTAGATTCAGGTGCTTTAGTTTAAGAAAATTTAGATCGAATGCCACTCAGTCGTTTGTTGAAAATAAATTACATGAAGTACAATCAATTAGAGAATTCAAAACAACCACCAGTACCCTAGGTTTAACCTGGTCGCCTCAGTCTGATAAATTTAAATTTTCTGTACAAATAGACGAGCGCAAAAGGATCACAAAGCGAAATATATTATCGTCCATTGCTAAGATTTTCGATCCATTAGGAATTTTAAGTATATTTGTTGTAAAGGCTATATTAATCTTGCAGAGACTATGGTTAAGTCAATTAGGATGGAACGACCCAGTAGTAAATGAGATACAAATTATGTGGTATAATTTTATAAAAAACATGAACGTTCTAACTTGTATTGAAGTTCCGAGGCATGTCATGTGTAAAAATGCAGTTCATATTGAAATTCATATTTTTTCCGATGCGTCCATGTGTGTTTATGGAACCGGCGCATATGTGCGTTCTGTAGATCAATTTGGAGAAGTTCATGTACAGTTACTTTGTGCTAAGTCAAGGGTTGCGCCATTAAAACGTCTAACAATACCGAAACTCGAGCTTTATGGCGCTCTGCTGTCCGCCGAGTTGAGGCGAAAGGTGACTCATTCCCTGCGGTGTACGGTGGCTCGATGTGTGTATTGGACAGACTCCATGGTGGTGCTCGGTTGGTTACGTAACACCACTCCAACCCAATTAAAGGTATTTGTTGGTAATCGGGTAAATAAAATTAATAATTTAACCAAGGGCAGTGAGTGGCGTTACGTACCTACAAACCAAAACCCTGCGGATCTCATTTCCAGAGGAGTCGATCACATGAATGATAATGTGCATAGATTGTGGTGGAATGGGCCACAGTTTTTAATCTTAGCCGAGTCTCAGTGGCCGACAGTAGTAAACAACATATTAAATAGTGTTTCATTGCCAGATGTTAAACTTGTAGGTACATGTGTAGCAAATGTACATAACAAGAATACGTTAATTGATTTTGAACGTTATTCTAGGCTACATAGGGTTCAACGTGCAATGGCTTACATTCTAAGATTCATTAAGAATTGTCGGACAAAAAATAAAGAGGATAGACTTACCTGTAATTATTTAGATGTTAAGGAGTTAAATGATAGCATGACTCATTTAGTAAAATTATCTCGACAAGATTCATTTGCCCAAGAATATCATAGATTGTTAAATAATAAGTCATTAAGTAAAAAGTATAGGATTTTATCTCTGAGTCCTTTCCTAGACGTTCAATTTAAGGTAATGCGAGTCGGAGGTCGACTTCAAAATGCGTCACTTTCGTATGATAGGAAACACCCGTTACTTTTAGATTCAACCCACCGATTAACAAGGCTTATCTTTGAAAATGAACATAGCCGGTTGTTGCATGCTGGGCCTCAGCTGTTGTTATCCGCTGTTAGAGAGAGGTATTAGGTGCTTAATGCTAGGAAGGTGGCTAGAAGCGTATCGAATAGTTGTGTAGTATGTAAGCGATTTAGAAGTAAGTCTATAGCTCCTATTATGGGCAATCTACCGGTGAATCCAGGGTCGCCCTTTGAAACTTCAGGAGTTGACCTAGCTGGGCCGTATTTAATAACTGATAGGAAAGGCCGCGGTTGTAAAATAAGTAAATGTTACATGTGTTTATTTGTATGTTTTGCAACCAAAGCTATTCATTTAGAAGTTGTAAGTGATCTAAGTACCGAGTCATTTATATTGTCACTCAGAAGATTTATTTCCCGGCGTTCAAAACCTAGCATGATATATTGTGATAATGCGACAAATTTTATAGGAGCTAATAATGAACTTAATAAATTTTTTGTAGCTAATAAAGATGAAGTAATGACGTTTTGTTCTACAGAAGGCATGAAGTTTTCTTTCATTCCTCCTTACGACCCAAATTTCGGGGGATTATGGGAAGCGGGAGTAAAGTCAGCAAAGTTTAATATCAAGAGAATTTAAGAGATAGACATTTAACTTACGAACTGTCCACGTTATTTGTCCAAGTAGTAGCCATCTTGAATTCTCGGCCTTTGTTTCCTATGTCATCCGATCCCAATGACTTCCATCCCCTGACTCCCGGGCATTTTCTCGTCGGTAAACCTCTTATAGCGCTTCCCTCTCCAGTATTGACAAATATTAACTACCACAGACTCCACAGATATGAACAATTGGAACAGATGCGACAGCATTTTTGGACGAGATGGCAACATGAGTACATAACGGAACTACAGCATCGTACCAAATGGCGAAGCCCTGATACTGCCATACGTATTGGAGACATAGTGATTATTAAGGAAAGTAACCTGCCTCCCTTAAAATGGAAGATTGGACGTATACAATTAGTTTGACTTTTCAAAAGTACCTTTTTAATGGTCTAATTGAAATAAATAATTTTGACTTTGACTTTGACAAGCCTTGCACACGGGCAATGATGGTGTCTCCCGAGTAGCTGATGTGAGGATATCTAATGGCAGAATTCGTCGAGCTGTAAATCGCCTGTACCCTCTGTTCGAGCCTAAGGAAGGATAGTTGAAGGGCCATCCTTCAACGGGGGGAGTATGTTAACGCCTAACCCCACACGGTGCGGGGGGGCTCCCTCCCTCCTCCGAAACGAGTATATAAAAGGCGCTTGCGTCGCTCATTAGCAATAACGACACATTAGTTTGTAATTTTGTATATGGAAGGGTATAAATTGTAAAAAAGGCAGAATAAATTCATAGTCGTCAATCGAGTTTGATATTTCAGCTCCTCACACTTACCTGACACACCACAAATAAGTCTGTAGACCAGACAGTCACTATGCTTCAGCATGCCCAGAGCGTCGTGAACAGGACGGTGGCACCTGCGAAGCACCCCGGCTCGCTGCGGAGAAGCGAGTGGACTTTTGCACTCATTAAAGAGTCCACTGCATGCATGTTCAATGGTAAAAAGATTGATAATATTGTAACAATGACAGGTATTGGACAAACCTCTTACGAGTTTTAACTGTTGTTCATATTGATGATATTACTTTAGAAATATTATTCCATGTTCTACCTGATTGCAAAATTGGCGTAGTGGCTGAGCAATCGGCTTTTGTGCTGCGTGTTGTGGGTTCGATCCCCGCGTGGAAGATTATTTGTATGACCTAAGTATACTTAGGTAGTTGTTCCAGGTCTGGGTGTATTTGTGTGTGATGATTTGTGTTTGTGGACACACCCATGATACAGGAGAAAATACTAGGGCGGGGCAAAGCTTTCTTTAAAAAAAAAAAAAAGATACCCGGCCGCTATCTTGTTATTATAGTGATACAATGCTGATACAATGCCTTAACTGTCGAGCAAAATACAAAGCAGAAGATTACAAATAAGAACTTTTGGTTGTTTTGTTTTCTTACAAAGCTCTTGTGTGTCATCACCAGATGGAGGTGGTTTGATACGGGTTTCACTACTGGATGGAAGTAGTTGATGATTGTTTTACCTACCGGCCGGATGCAGGCTATGGGGGTGGTGATTATTTGGTTAACCTACCAGCCGGATGGAGGCTATGGGGGTTGAGCTTTGTCAGAAATAATTATGGCAAATGGCATTGGGTTTTGTGATAGATAACAAATTGATAATTTCGATTTAGAGTCACTTCCACTGATAATAACTATAATTAATTCAGTCCTATTTTCCTACTTACTACCCACTATTTTTTTTATTTTTATCTCACTTTGTCTTTTCTTATTTCTTGCTATTCAGCTGTCTATTTTCACTTTCCAGGGGACTGGAACATATTGTGGAAAATGATGACCCGCAGTGCAATTGCAAGGGATATGGAGGTCAAATTAAGAGTAACCCTTAAGGAACTGGAGGCATGGAAACGCCTGTGCGAACAACTTCTTCAGGAAAGGCAGGACAGTGAAGTGGAGGTCAAGAACATCGTTGACAGAAACACCATGCTCAAAAATGACCTGGCTGAGCTGCACATTCAGTACATGGATTTGCTCGACCAACATAACCAATTACAACAACAAATATCAAACCTTCAGGTTTGTTCTGACACACACGAGTTGGCTTTGAAACGAATTTCACAACTGGAGCAAGAATTATCTGATGCCCATAAGTCTATAGTTGTCATAGAATCATTCAAGGCTGGCTTAGAGACTGCTCACACCCACAGTCTGTTTGATGAGTTGGTTGGTCAGAGCGGGTTCACTGCTGACTGTGAGCAAGCCGTGACTATTGATCTGACTGGTGATGATACTACATCCACATGCCCACATATTATAAATAGTCACAAGAAATTAAAAAAATATATTAAAATTAAGAAATTAATTAAAAGATGCCGTAAAAGTATTAATAAACAAAGCCGCTGGAAATCTAATTTAGGTTTAAGAAAGGACCGTATTCATTTACTGAATGAATTAGACACATGCACCTCTGAATTAGAACACAGTAGGGCCATGTATGACCGTGATACCAAGGGTTTGCAGGAGGAATTATTTGTCAGGGAGAACTTATTAGCTGATATTTTTAGTAAATATGAGGTAGCTCAACAAGAACTGAGCAAGCGCATGTTGGAGGCAGGGGAGCTGGTGGATTTGGTTAGGTACAACGCTGAGAGATATGAGTCATTGACTAACAATCTTTTGTGCAGTTGCGCCTGCGCCCCTCCCTCTCCTAAACCCCAACCTGCTGCACCAACACCTAAAATAGTTCAGCCAGTTCGGGTGTTAAAAAAAAGGACATTGTGGATGGTATAGACACCTTATTAAAATTACACGTAGGAAAAATAATGTTATGTGCATTTCCTTACTCAAGTACTTTGACAGAAAATGAGAATAAATGTTTATATAATTTGAATAACACCATGCACTTATTGACATGTTATCATAGTGACAAATTAGTGTATTTTGACACAAACAAGTTTGTTAGTGGATTCCAATTGACAAAGGAAGCTATGTTTCTTCCTAAAAAATATAAGTGTTTAATTGCTACATTGATAGCTCACAATATTAACTTATATGACAAGCCAGTGGTATCTAGTTATACAGATAACACTGGCGGTAAAACGAAGGAGTGTCCGATTCTGGACTCCATGACGCCTAATGCCCTCACCAGTAAAGAGGATTTTTGTTCACAAATGGGGAGACGTACGCGAAGTACGGCCTTGCCAACTAGTTTTGACACAGGCGTTGTGGATCTTACTCCGGATCATAGTTTAAACTAGTTAATAAGACAACAGAAGACAATAATATAATATCTTCTGGCTCACAATCACACTCAATTGCAAAGGGAAATAGTTTAAATACTTTTAAAATATGTCATCAGAATATTCAAGGGTTCTCTTCCAAAATGTTAGAAGTTGAACTTTTCTTAGAAAGATATAAGTATGACATTGTTTGTTTAACAGAACATTGGTTAAAAGAACACCAGATGTCAATAAGTTATGAAAACTATTATGTGGTTAGTTGTTTCAACCGAAAGTCTATGATACACGGTGGTTCGCTTATATTAATTAAAAACTCATTAAAAGCAAAAGAACGTAAGTATATAGTGTCGAGGCAGGTTGAACATTGTATTGAAATCTCCTGTGTAGAGCTGGATAAGCATATTGTATTATGTGTTTATAGACTTCCTAACAGCCAACATTTTACAAAATTTGAATCCATAATGGAGGATGTTCTTAAAATACTTTTAGACTCAAAAAAATATACATATAGTTGTGTGTGGCGACTTTAACGTTAATATTTTAGTTGATAATTTGGTTAGCTGCAAGTTACTTTGTCTATTTAAGTCATTTAATTTAGTACATGTATTTTTGGAACCTACTAGAATTACGTCTACATCTGCAACTTGCATTGATAATGTTTTCTGCAACTGTGATTACCTAGAGGCAGCCATCATAAATTATTTATCATCTGATCACAGTGGACAAACCGTCACATTTAATACTTATAAACCTCCAAGTAAAATACAAATTAAATCGAGGCACATCACATTACATAAATTAGAAAAATATAGTAATTCTTTAATTAGTAAATTGGCTGTTCAAGAAAACCATTTTAGTAACTGTGAAGAACATTATTCGCATTTCTTTTCTATTGTGAAAAGCGAATTTGATTCCTTTTTTAAAATAAAATCAAAGAGGATTAACTGTCAATTTAAGTTCAGTGACTGGGCGATTACAGGTATTCGTAAAAGTAGGGAACATTTATTCGAACTGTATGGGTTAAAGCGTTACAACAAAAGTGAGAAATTCATTCAATATGTAAACACTTTTTCAAAAACTTTTAAAAAGGTATGTCAGGTAGCTAAGGCTCATTATCTATACTTATAATAAATCTGTAGAGAGGTCAATTCTGTACATGAAATATATTTCCAAAATAACTATCAGCGGGTGATTAGTGATCGATACTGACGCCAAAAATGCACTCAGTAAAATTTTTGTCTGTCTGTATGTTCCTTATAGAAACAAAAACCCCTCAATAGAAGCAGAGCAGTGAAGGGAAATGTTGGGAAAATGAGTGATTCATGAGAAAGGTTTCAAGCTATACAACATCAAGCTACAACCCTTAGGAACGGGGCAACGCAGGTGAAACCGCGGGCGAAGAACTAGGGAACAAAGTAACTATTCCACGCGGACGAAGTCGCTGGCAAAAGCTAGTATTAGTAATAAAATTAGGTGCGCCGATAATAGGATCAAAACCACTTGGAAGATAATTAATACTGAAAGTGGTAAATCGAAATTGCAGGGCAATAACAATTTCACTCTACAGACGGCACGTGGTCTTATAAGCACAGACGCCGAAGTAGCCCAAGAATTTGAGACATTCTTTACCAATGTACCCTTAAAAATTACAGATTCGTTAAATTCATCACCCGCACTTTCTGCAGCTTTACTGAAACGGAATGTAGCTGCCTGTCCTGTGACGTTTAGATTTAAGCACGTTAACCCCGTGTGTATTTTAAAAGCTTTTAAAGAAATTAAAGTTAAGTTAACTGAAGACTTATGGGGTTTATCGGTGAATGTTTGTAAGAGTATAATTAACACTGTAGCACCACACCTATATTATTTAGCGATAATATTTAACAAGTGTGTCGACCAAGGAACCTTCCCAGATTTAATGAAGTACAGCAAAGTTATACCTTTGTTTAAATCTGGAGATTGTGAAGATCCTGGCAATTTTAGGCCGGTGTCTGTTCTGCCTGTGCTTAGCAAGGTATTTGAAAGGATCATGCTCAATCAAATGCTAGCGCATTTTAATATAAATAGACTTTTTCATGACCAGCAATACGGCTTCACAAAAGGACGTAATACTACTGACGCTAGTATCAGACTTATTAAACACATTTTTGATGCCTGGGAAGAGTCTCAGGACGCGATCGGTGTATTCTGTGACCTCTCGAAAGCCTTTGACTGCGTAAGTCATGAAACCCTGCTACTTAAGTTAGACCATTATGGTTTGAAGCACAAGTCTTTGAAACTTGTCAAATCATACTTGTGTTATAGGCAACAACAAGTTCAAATAAATGGGGTTAAATCGTCCGGCACACAGGTGAAAATGGGCGTACCTCAGGGTTCTATTCTAGGTCCATTCTTATTTTTAGTGTATATTAACGATTTACCATTCATGCTTGAGGATCAAGCGAAGATTGTGTTATTTGCAGATGATACTTCTTTAATTTTTAAATTAAACAGGCGTATACCTAATACTGACGATGTAAATAGCGCACTTCTTAAGGTCCATGATTGGTTCACAGTTAATAATTTAGTATTAAATAGGCAGAAAACTAAATGCGTAAAGTTTGCTCTACCCAATGTAAAGTGTGTAGATTGTGACATTGTACTAAATAATGATAAGCTGGAATTTGTCGAACAAACGGTGTTCCTAGGGATAAAGATAGATTCAAAGCTTCAATGGGGGCCGCACATAAGGACTTTGGCGGGACGCCTGAGTTCGGCTGCTTATGCAGTTAGAAAAATCAGACTACTTACAGATGAAGCAACCGCAAGACTGGTCTACTTTAGCTACTTTCATAGTATTATGTCTTATGGAATATTGCTATGGGGCCGCGCTGCAGATATAGAATCTGTTTTTATTCTACAGAAAAGAGCAGTTAGAGCCATTTACAACCTACGTAGTCGCGATTCGCTCAGAGAACTCTTTAAAGAAATAAATATAATGACAGTGCCTTCTCAGTACGTCTATGAGAATATAATGTACGTAAGAAAAAATTTACACCTTTATTCAAGAAAATGTGAGCTGCATAGTTATAATACTAGACATAAATCAAGATTAATGCAGCCGCAGTTTCGTCTCGCTAAAGTCCATACTTCCTTTATGGGATACTGTGTAAGATTTTATAATAAAATTCCGGAGTTCATTTTAAAATTACCAGAAAATAAATTCAAAAAAATGATTAAGTTTACCCTGTGCAGGCAAGCTTACTATAAACTGGAAGACTATCTTTTGGATAAAAATGTTTGGCAAAGTGCTGGTCCAGCTCCACAGGATGATGACTGATAATTTTAACAAAATACCTATGCAATTACACACATTATGATATTGGATTGATATAGGTTTAGATTGGACTTTTAATATTGTATAATTTCATGATTAGAAAATTGTAATGTGCGAGTATAGTGCAGATATTGATGTAGCAATCTGTATAAGTACATACATATATTTATCTGTAAAATTGTTGTGCCCGCGGTCTGAGCTTGTCATGCTCACTTAAATGTCCTGCTGATGGTGGCGTTGTGTGTCGGGTTGTTTTATTCCCTACAATATGGTTGAGTCGAACCACGCCGATACGCACGTCATGCTCGTGAACGGGTGCTGTCTGTCGGGGCTGGTCAGCTCTTACTTGCTGTGGCAATCCCTAATTCCTTTTGTATATTGAATAAATCTTATACATCAACCTGCAGAATTCTCAGCAACTAGTTGGAACAAAGTTGTAAAACATAATATTGTAATCAAGTTTTTTTATTTTTTTAAAAGAGTGTCTATGGAGTTTCTTGCCGGCTCTTCTCCATACGACCCACTTTTTGGAACCGTGCAAATAGTTTTGACTTTTCAAAAGTACCTATTTAGTGGTCTAATTGAAATAAACCATTTTGACTTTGACTTTGAAAAAATGGAGATATTTTTTTGGTTGAGGTAAATTGCTCGATAGTTGATAGTCTTGCATAATTACAACATCTTTGTGTAATTTGATGAGATATTATAATTGTTGTGTTTATTAGAGATCAAATGGGTTTTTCCTCATTCCTGTCGGTCAGGACAGCCGAGTCGATAGATTAATACTGCTGGCTTTTCCTTTTCAGTTGTATTGCAACACAACCAGTAACACCGACCCCAAATAAATTGGGACATGAAGCAGGAAGATGATAGAGGGCACACGATGACGTGTGATGCATCAGAATGGTCGTGTCGTGGCTTTTGAAATCACACCATCTGTTATTACTGATTTCTACGAATTACAGTTGACTGTCTTGTTATGTTAAGGCCTTTACTGTACTGTTTTGTTACGCCATCTGTTATTTCTAATAGGTACTCACAATGAAGCTAGTGGTTGTATAGGACCGAGTTGATTATTGTAATTTATCTTGTCATCGCATGGAACGTCAAGTACCTAGATGGCGCTTGGATGAAATCGTTAAGTAATAATCATAATCATAATCATATATTTATTGCATCCATGTAGTAATAAGGTGTTACATAAATATAAATGTTTCATACATGACCCTGCTAGGGCACAGCAATATGTACTTATTTATAATCATTAGCATAAGTTTATAACATTAATTAATAATTTCTTTCATCTAATCTTTTTTATTATTTATCTAAATAATTTATCTAATAGGGAACGACGTCTCGCCTGAGGTGGGTAAATAAAACAGGACGAGTACGAGTAGGATGTAACTAGAAAGACGCGTATGATGTGTGGTGGAATTTTATGAGAGGTTAATTTAGTGGAGTCAGGATACTCAGGATTGAGTCCCTATTACTGAGCGGGATCATCGCGTTCCGTTGCTTTAGTGACATTTAGTTGAGTTATTGTGTGCGGGCAGTGCTTCTGTGATTAGAATAACTGTGTCTATTCTATTCATCGTGTTTCACTGTGATGAATAGTGCCATGGCGGCTGACCCAAATGAGTTAGGCATCCCTGACCCCCAGCCGTTATATATATTAGATTTTTTTCTTTACTAAAATAACTTTATAATCTAAGCATGGAAAATGCAAAAAATTATAAACGTATTTATAGTCCAAGTTCGCAATTACATGATAAAATTTTGTAGCGTCCGAAGTTACGTTGGACAGTGCAAACTGGCCTTCTAATTGGGAGAACCATAACGCCGGTTCATTAGGCCAAAATGGCGGGATTTTAACGCCGACACGGCACACCTCTTCCGACACGTCCTTTGGTCCACTATTAGCCATTGCGCGAAATAATAATGTTCACTATATGCACGGCACTGCTAGTATCACGTCGGGGTCACCACTGTCGAATTGTCTTGTTCCGTTACTAGCAGGCAAGTTAAGCAGTGACAAAGAAAACGAGATAATATTAACACAAAGTTACATATATTGTCACAAAGCACAGAAGAGAAAGTACATAGGTTAAGAACTGATAGGAAAGCAAATACAGGCATGAAAGTTTAGAAAAGAAGCACAACACAAACAAAAGCGAACGTAGGTATCGAATTTAAATTAACGGTCGTCAGGGAGCGAGCGCGCAGCCTCCCGGCGTCGTATACGGATATCGACTGGTGAGGCGGAGTAAACCGAGCGCGCACGATCGGTGTTCGGGCATCTCCGGCGCAGCGACGCGGCGCGCGCTGTCGATACTAGTAATTATAACGGGACTTTTTACCCGACGTCGCTGTGAGAGGTTGTGCGTTTCTATAAACGCCACAAATGTGATAGTTGGCCTGCGTACTTAACTGTTAGTGGCGGCGTCCTTGGGGATGCGTCGCCTCCGGCGCCCGTGGTGGTGGCGGTTGTCACGACCAGCTCCGCGATGAGTGCGCAGGCGGCGGCGGCAGAGCACGTTGGGCTCGTGACCCCCCCGGCGCAGGCTCGTAGCTCCTCGACGATTGGACCGGGGAGCCTTGTGGTTTAAAAATTTCGTAGTGTTGCTAAGTCTCCTAGGATTAGAATTAGCTTTTTTGGTGGAATCGGCTTTAGATAGATAGATAGATGGAATATTCTTTATTGCACACCAAAAACTAAAATATCAAGTACAATTTTATGAATCTTAATGGTACAATGGGCGGTCTTATCGCTAAAAGCGATCTCTTACAGACAACCTTTGGATGGACTCAAAAGAGAGGAAAAGTAATAAATAGGTAGTCTGGCGTACACAAAAGAAACTGAACATTTAAAATTAGTCAATAATCATACACAAATTGCGATATTAAAAATACTCAGTAATTGTAATTATTACTATATATAATATAATATATATAATATTTAGTATAAATATATAATGGTATATACTATAGACATGCTTAAATAAATATGTCTTAATAAGATGTAAGACGGTTAAAAAATAAAAATAAATAAATACTATAGGTACCCTATCAGATGCGTTGCGAAGGAGAACATGTCAGTTGCAGCGACAGATAATGCTCCTTCACCATTTTTTTGAATGTAGTTAATGATTGTGCTCGCCTCACAGACACGGGCAACGCATTCCAAAGCCGTACAGGTTTAAAGAATTTATTTCTCATAAGAACATAATATTACAGTTCACTTAAAATGAGATATAAAAGGTTACATAGCTAAGTATCATAAATATTTACATCTGGCGTGTTGGCGACGTCACAGGGTACATACATGCTTTTTAAGTTTAGCTTTAAATATATTAATACTATCACACTTTTTTAGTTCTTCTGGTAGATTATTAAACAGTTGTGCTCCTTCAACCAATATGGTTTTTTTGTCGTAGTTAGTCCGTGCGCATGCAGTCTTAAGTCGAAACTTGTTTTTGCTTCTAGTGTTGTATGTTATGTTTTTTTAATGTAATTGAATGTTTGATTGTACGGAGTTCGTGGTGATTTTTTTTATGAGAATGCAGGTGTAATATGTGTAGAGTTGTGTGAGATTTAGTAGATTTGTCTTTTCGTATAATTTTGTAGGGACACGGCGAGCCGAGCCCGCCATCTTGTAATGTATTCAGTCCAACTCGGGTAGCGCTAGGGTATACACGTGTAACTTAACATAATAAACAGACAATTGAATTAAGCCGTGTTCATAATCATCTCCCGTAAACAAGTCCCCTAAACTGGTGACCCCGACGCGAGTGAACGAAAACATTCCGCTGATCAATTCTGAAGCGTGTGTGTATGTGAATTCGTAGCGAGAATGTTGCCGGCCGCCCCTAGCGCAAAACCATCTGCCAGCATGGCAAAAGCGGAAGACTCCGGCCTAGCGACGATATCCATCTCAACAAGAATACCACAGTTCTGGACAGAACTACCCAGACTGTGGTTTGCGCAATTCGAGGCAACAATGAGCCCACAAAAACGAGGCGAAGACTGCAAGTTCCAGTTAGTAATATCGAAACTCGACCGCGAAGCCCTGCAACAGGTCTCGGACATCGTGTACGATCCACCGACAGAAGGCAGATATTTAACACTCAAAAAAAGGCTGCTAGAAGTATTTGAAGACTCACCCGAAAAGCAATTTCAGAAATGGGTCACAAAAACCGTCTCAGCTACTAAGAAAGATGAGAGAATTAGCTCGCAATGGCCAAGCCAGTGAAGAGACAGTACAGAACCTATGGACGTCACGCCTCCCACCAGCAGTACGGGCGGTACTAGCAGCAAGCAAGGACCAGAAGCTCGACAACCTCGCACCCATAGCAGATAAGGTCAGTGAGAGCATGCAACAGGAATACCTGACAACTGAGACCGCAGCAGTAAGTACGGCGCAGACAACGGCAGACAATGACCTCTGTGCTCCAAGATGAATACGCTAATGCTAGAGGTATCAGCACTGCGAGAGGAGGTACGAGGACGACCGTGGCAAAGAAGATACGCTAGCAGATCCAGATCGAGAGGGAGGCCAACTGACAGAAGAGGGGACTACACATCCAGGAAGCCGCCACCCCGAAACAAGATCTGTTTCTTTCACTACCGATCCGGATCCGAGGCCAAGAAATGTGAGGCGCCATGCCGCTGGAAAAATCAGCAGGGAAACGAATAGTGGCGAGCTCCAAAGCGACAGGAGATCCCATCGCCACCCCGAGGAACTATCGTCTCTGCGTTTTAGACAGTAAGAATGCACTACGTTTTTTAATCGACACCGGAGCAAATATTTCTGTAGTCCCAATCGCTAAAGTAAACAAGTCCTATAGACAAAACAAAATAGCTTATAAATTATTCGCAGCCAACGGCTCAGAAATACGTACTTTCGGTGTACTAACTTTAGAAGTAAATTTAAATTTAAGAAGGGCTTTTAAATGGAATTTTGTAATAGCGGATGTGAGTCAACCTATCATCGGCGCGGATTTCCTAAACCATTACAAGTTAATAGTAGACATTAGCTCCAAGAGACTTGTAGATTAAATAACGAATCTCCAAACAGCGGGCGCCCTAATAGACAGCAAAGACACCTCGGTAAGCACATTCGACGCTAGAAACCCAGGCTGTGAAATTCTATACAAATACCCGAATATAACTAAACCATTTAACTTTAAGGACAACCCTAAACATAACGTGTACCATTATATAGAAACCACAGGCCGACCAGTGCACGCGAAAGCCAGACCACTGCCGGCCCATCGCTATAATAAGGTAAAACAGGAGTTCCAGTACATGCAGGAAGCTGGCATCTGCAGACCGTCGAAAAGCGAATGGGCGAGCCCCCTCCACGTTGTACCCAAGAAGGATGGACAGATACGACCCTGCGGGGACTACAGGAGACTGAACGCAATCACAAAGCCTGATAGGTACCCCATCCCAAGAATCCAAGACTTCACATACGGATTAGCAGGTAAGACAATAATTACTAAAATAGACGTAAACCGTGCATTTCATAATATAGCGATCCACCCCAGCGACGTGGAAAAGACAGCAATCATAACACCCTTTGGATTATACGAGTTCCCAAGGATGACCTTCGGCCTATGCAACGCTGCACAAACATATCAAAGATTCATGGACACCGTAGTGCTAAAAGGGATTGAAAACATATCGGGAAACGGAAACAGTGACACATTAGAAACTTCACAAATATTCTGTTATTTAGATGACGTCATCATAGCAAGCACCAATACCGAAATTAACCGCAAACACCTAGACCTACTATGTCAGCGTTTCGACGAATTCGGATTAACAATAAACGTAGCGAAATGCGAATTCACACAACGAAAAATCGAGTACTTAGGATACGAAGTTACCGAAAAAGGAATAAAGCCTTTAGCCGACAAAGTCAAGGCCATCGCGGAATTCCCACGCCCCAAAACAATAGAACAACTGAGAAGATTCACAGGGATGGTTAACTTGGACCTGGACCGACGCAGCCATAACAGCTTTCGAAAAATGCAAGAAAGCCTAAAAAGCGCAACAACCCTAGCGTATCCTCTCCCACAAGCACCGCTGAGCCTCATGACCGACGCATCGGACACCTGCATAGGAGCAGTGCTACAGCAATGGAACGGCCAGAAATGGACACCATTAGGATTTTATTCCAAACAACTGTCGAGCGCCCAAGCTAAATATAGTACCTACGACAGGGAACTTTTAGCAATATATATGGCAGTTCAGTTTTTTAGAAACCAAGTAGAGGGGCGCGCACTGACAATTTTTACGGACCACAAACCGTTGACCTTCGCATTTAGCAAAACTATTAATAGCAAAGAAATCCCAAGGAGAGTTAGACAGCTTTCATATATAAGCGAATACTCTACGAACATTCAACATATATCAGGATGTAAAAACATTGTAGCGGACACGTTATCGCGAGTCGAAAGCATTGCATGCCCAACAACGTTCGATTTCTCGGAATTAGCCGACGCGCAAGAAAACGACACCGACATAATAACGCTACTGTCCGAGCCAAACCAAAACAGCAACGTTCAACTAAAACAATGCGGGGTCCCGAATTCAAACAAGCAAATCTATTCTCCACAACCATACATACCACAAAAACTCAGAAGGCAGGCCACCCCGGTATACGATTAACATGGAAACTAGTAGCAGAAAAATACTTTTGGCCGAGCTTAAACAAAGACGTAGGACTATAGGCCAAAACATGCGTCGGATGCCAAAAGGTAAAGGTAACACGACATACAAGTTCAGACTTAGGCACATTTCAGCAAAGCGAACGTTTCGACCATATACATGTCGATATAGTGGGCCCACTTCCCACAACACAGCAAGGGTACAGGTATTGCGTCACAGTCATAGACAGGTTTACCAAATGGCCGGAAGCCTTTCCCGTGCGTACCATTACAGCAGAAGCAGTTGCGAGGGCGATCTACGAAGGATGGATATGCCGCTTCGGCAGCCCCAAGAAAATCACAACGGACCAGGGCCGCCAATTTGAAAGTGATCTGTTCACTTGTTTAATGAAGCTATTAGGGATAAAAAAATACAGAACCACTCCATACCACCCGCAAAGCAACGGCATGATAGAGAGGTGGCATCGCAGCATGAAAGCAGCCCTCATGGCCAGGCTAGGTAACGCCGAATGGTCTGACGAACTCCACACAATCTTATTCGGCCTACGAGCAGCATTACGCAACGACACAGGCATAAGTGCCGCACAGCTGGTATACGGACAAGGAATCCGCCTCCCCGGGGACTTTTATACAGACACACCTAAGGCAAGTACTTGCACGCACACATACCTCGACCAGTTACGCCATACGATAAAACTACTCCAACCCAAGGCTAACTTACACTCAAACACTAGGTCAATATTCGTACACCCAGACTTAGAAAAGTGTTCCCACGTATTCGTAAGAAACGATATGGTAAGCAAACCCCTCACGCCACCATATGAAGGCCCCTACAAAGTCATTAAAAAAGATGTAAAATGGTTCACAATACAACTACCCAATCGGCAAAGTCAAATATCCATAGATACACTTAAACCAGCATACATCATCAACAACACAGAGCCAACGCCGCATACGGCACCCCGAGCCGCACAGCCCTGCACCGCTCCGCACCAGGTAAGTGGCTCCGCACCAGGTAAGTGTCTCTGCACCTGACACCGTTTCCCCATGCAACCCGACGGAAACACCTAAGGTCTCTCGCACAGGCAGAGTAATAAGACGTCCCGTGAGATTCGCATGACCACAGGTAACATAAATAAATTAAAACCGGAATCGAACCCGTTCAAACGTGGCTGCATGCCGATAGTCGATCAATGTTACACCTCACTTAAAAAACGAATAGATCGTACAACCTGAAACAACGAACGTGCGTCACACTGCAAAAATGACGCCGTCAGCACATTCCTATAGCGATAGCAGCCCTACTTAGAACAAGCAACGCGCTAATAAACAAAGTAATGATAGGTTGACCACACAATCCGTACTAAATGAGACTTAGTACTGATATTAGAACATAATTATTACTATACACCTCAGATATAATTAAACGTCAATTGCCGGGACGAAAGAAATGATTTAGGTATGCAAGTAACCATGCAAGTAGTGACGAATGAAAGGTTCCATGGCGCCGTCTTGATGTCGTTGCAGGTCCCACGGGATGGTAATTGATTATTTCAGAACGATCATCAGGGCGGCTACCCCTTTAGATAGTATGAATGGATTAGGGAAACAGATAATTAATATATAGCAAGTAAGTAGAGACATGTACCTAAGTTTATTGCATAACAACAAAACGAGGTCAGAACATTATGACAAGTAGACAAATGTCCGTGTATGCACATAGGTTGGTAACAAGCGAGATCCACATTTAATGATCACTGCATCGTTCGAAGCCGTTAAGTTATATCCAGTCCAACAATAGCTATATTGGCAAATATCATGGGTAAAAACCAAAGCAAAGAGCAAGAAATTATTATCGCACAAAGCGGCGCAAATTCGGCAAGCACTACACAAAGGGAGAACAAAATTGATAAAATTTATGTGATCATCACGATAACGGGTGCAAGTGTGATTATATTATACCTATATGTCTTGTTTCAACAATATAAAAGACACACGAAAAAGTTATTTCAAAAACAATTGGACTCAACAACAACTGCATTGGGGCAAACTCTAACCAATGCCAACCAACGCCAGTTCATGCAACAAGTGTAAGTTAACTAGGTAAATACGATGCCCTCAGATGAATGTATACCTTAAGCTAAGATAATTATGATTGTACTGCGGTGATATATTTTATTTTGTGATGTATAATTTTAGCAAAAATTCTTAAAAAAGGGGAGGATGAGTGTAGGGACACGGCGAGCCGAGCCCGCCATCTTGTAATGTATTCAGTCCGACTCGGGTAGCGCTAGGGTACACACGTGTAACTTAACATAATAAACAGACAATTGAATTAAGCCGTGTTCATAATCATCTCCCGTAAACAAGTCCCCTAAAATTGTTTTGTTGGGTAAAGATAGTGATAATGAAATAATAAATAAATAAATAATCATTTATTTGCAGACATTGAAGTCCATAGATTTAGCAAAGTACACATTGACATCAAAACATAATTATTACAAATGACATAATAATGTCATAATAAAAACTAATCACAAATAACATAAAAATAACACAATACACACACATAAAAATCTCAAATAGGCATAGTAATAATAACATAGTAACGTAAAAGCACCTATTAACGACCCCCTAAAATATGTACTCTATTAACGACCTAATTCTTAAATCACTCATATTAGACATATATAGGGTTCCAGAAAAGTCATACCTTAAAAATTAGTTACGTATTTTTGTTGGACAGCAAAAAGAGTAAAGTTTGTGTGTTTAAATAGCCAGTGAAAGAAATAATTTGACAATGAGTGGGACGCGCCCGAAGCGGACGCACTTTTCATAGTGTCGCGTCTCTGGCCACGTAAGTACACCTAAATATTACTTAAGGAAAATAACACACTAAAAATGGATTTGTCTTCTTGCTATCACATTACAACTGTAACGTATATATTCGTTTTCTAAACTAACTCATAATATAATACTTTTTATTGGTTTTTGTGTTATAAAATCATGTTTTAATTTAAGGCGGTAATAGAATCCAAATTTCAAAACTTGATTCTAATAACGACCCATGGCGTTGTTAAACTTTGAAAACATTTAGTATTTTAACATATTATCTATTATAAACTACCTCATTTGATTTTATTCTTTTCTTGTTCAATTCTTAAAATTATTATATTTCGTTAGATCTATTAACGACAAAGCTATTTCTTAAAGTTTTTGTGTAAAACTCGATTCAACGTTAGACAATATCCCTATTATTTTAATGATATTATACTGTAAATAACCTTTATTATCTGAATTAAAGACTAACTGTCATTAAAAGAAATAATATAGCAATGAGATCGAATTTAACAGTATTCCATAAAGCGGATATTTTATCTGTTTATTATTAATTTTATTGGTCGCTAATAGAATATTGTAACCTTCATACTTGATTCTATTACCGACTCATAGCTGTGAGTCGGTAATATTACAGTACACAAAAACAAAATGTATATTTTTGAACAAATTGGCTTATTTCTTGCATACGTGACGTTTTGAGAGTTTTTGTCTCAGGACATATTGTTAATGTAAAATAATATTTGCTATCCAGTTTCATTCATGGCTTCATGGCATTGGCTATATTTCATATGTTTTCAAATCAAATAAAAATGGCGGGACGGAATGGGGGCAATGTAACTTTTTAAAGCTTCTTACGAAGAATTAAATTCTATATCTCTTTAAAGATTGTGTTCTTTTATAGAATTATGGAGCCGCAGAAGCGCAAGCAGTACGCCTCTGCTCAAATAGAAGCTGCGCTTCTAGCTATAAATGAAGGGACCAGCATATACGAAGCTTCAAAAACCTATGGCATACCGAGGACAACTCTGCGTGAAAAGAGAAATAATAAATATATATGAACATTGCAGAAAACAAACTGTTTTAACGAAGGAGGAAGAAAAAAAACGATTTTTTATTTTATTTAATAGTATAGAAGAAGTGACAACTTCGTAGTGGTCGGTAAAAGAAGTAGGAAAATCGGTAATAGAATCTTGCCGCATTCTATGGGTCGGTAATAGAATCAACTACTCTTTTGGATTAAATAATTATTTAGTAACTATTGTGTTATTGAATATTGAATTTAAGTACTGAATTGCAAAAAATACTTCGTTGAGATTAATTATAAATTATAACATCTTTCCTAACATAACAGCTTATATCTATTTTTTTAAAGTGAAACCTAAGACAGCTAAAACTGGCGGTAATAGGAGCATTTACGTTAGAATGCGAGTACAGCTATCTAGAGCCGACCTGTGTGTGCAGTCTCACCCATCGACCAAGCATCGGGCAGTCCCATCGGTCACTCAACGCCGTCAACATGCCGTGGGTGCTGATATCTGTTCTGTGCCGGAGAGAAGCGCATCGTTTTCTAATAATGGCATAAAAATCATCCACTCTCGCATCGGCAAACATACCGGAAGCGCTACAATACCGCGGCAGCCCCACAAGCATCCTGAAAGCATTGTTATACTGCACACGCAGGGCGCTGTATGCCTTCTGCGTATACTTGACCCAGAGGCTGCAGGTGTAAAAAGTCTGACAGTAGGCTCGAAAATGCGTCATTTTAACGTCGTAAGAACACCGTGCAAACCTACGGGCCAACATATTACTTTGAACAGACAGCGCCCTACGCTCTCTCTCGATATCTAAATCGTCGCACAGGTCCTCAGTAACCCAGTGGCCCAGATATTTAAATTTTGAGACTTGCTTCAAGGGTGTACCTGCTAATGAGATGCAAGGAACATTTAGGTATCTTCTGGCACCACCATTAAAAACAAGTAATTCACTCTTAGTGACATTATACCTAAGCCCCTGAGTCACCGCATAGTTCTCACAGACTCAGCAAACGTCTTAACGTACGCCGACACCAGTATTGCTGAGCTCAACAATCAGTTGGTTTATATATAAATTAAAAAGGCGGGGGGAGGTGATTCCCCCCTGCCTCACCCCACATTCTAATCTATATTCTTCGGACATAGTCCCTGCCCACCTAACATTGTTTATTTCCCCTTCCCTCCGGACATCTGAGGAGTTCAGACGCGTTTTAAGTTATCCGCTTTTTATTTTTAATTCATAAAATTAATAATTTCGGACAGTTAAATTCCGTACAAATATTAGGAGTCCATACCTCGCAGAAGCGTACGTGTGCTGCGAGCGTCAAACACACAAGCAAAGCTGTGAGTAAAGGATCCCCTTTGTTTTACTGGAGGTCAACTTACATCAGACGGAAAGCAGTTTTGTTCCAATCTGTCGATTGCCACCATAATAAGTTGACCCCCGCCACATTAGTCCCAATTAGCCTCTTTAGACTACTGTGAGCCTGGTACTTTGCTAACAACGAGAATGCCGATCAACCGCTCACCACCGCCACAGTCGCCAGCACCTCAGATTTCTGTTGCAACATTGCCTGTCACAAACGAGCAGGCGCTGGGCACACCCCATAGTTCATCTGAACCAAATTTAAACCTTAAAATTGACACTCTTACTTCGGAAATTTCACCAAATATTACGTTTAGAAATACTAGGCGTAAACGAATGGATGACTCCGATGAGAATAAATTAACCCTTTTTATGTCTGAGATGAGGGAAATGTTTTCTGATTTCAAACAACAGCAGGATGAGAAATATGGAAAATTGTTTTCCGTTGTAAATGACATACGCGATTCCGGATCTAAAATCACACTTGAAGATTCTAGAAACAGAGCGTGAAGGAAATCTGAATTATATCAGGGATCTCGAAAAAAAGCTTGAGAACATGGAACAAAGCGCGCGTTCTACATGTGTTGAGATACGTAATGTTCCATGTAATAAATCTGAAACTAAATCCTCACTGTTGAATACCATTACAGAGACTGGTAAATTATTGAACCTCGCGATCCAGCCAAGAGACGTCAAAGATGTTTTTCGCATAAAAGCTAAGGACCCAGCTGTCAAACCAATAATAGTTGATTTTACAACCGTACTTCTTAAGGAAGATTTTCTGTTAAAATTTCGCAACCATATAAAAAATAACTATAAACTGACAACTGAACACCTTAAAATAAGTGGCCCTGCAAGATGAATTTATGTATCGGAAAACTTGTCAGCCAAGAACAAAAGACTCTTCTTTCTGGCTAGGGAGGCAGCCAAATCAAACCAGTTTTAATTCTGTTGGGTCTCACATGGGAGGATATACGTTCGCGAAAAATCTGGTAGTCCTCACATGCAGGTGAAGAACGAAATGGATTTAGCGAGTATTAGAGAAACTATGTGACTAGTCATTATAGTATCAAAAGTAGTTGCTGTAATTCGGATTCTTATGTCGCTTTCCCTGCATCTCTTGCATGATTGTTGCAGATTTTTTTTATATTGTAAAACTTTATTTAAATTGTTTTTCTGTATTCACATTTCTCACTCTCCACATACATATTTTACACCCACACACTGCTTACCATTCCACAGCCCACTCACACACTGTTTACTCCTACATACTCACACACACACTTTCCACAAACTCCATGTATCTATTCAGTCATATGTGTGTTTTACATATTTATTATCACGCCATAGGCGATACTACTTAAATAAGTCTAGGAAGTCCATTGTTATTTGCTTCTATGAATTATACAATCCAAGTCCCAATTATAGGTCCCTTGTTGTTAATTCAATGTTGCAATGGATGACTTAGCTTCTTTAACGAGCGAAGTCGAACGTGTTTCGGTTTCTAACAGCTACATAAGCTCGCGGGAAACAAGTAGCAATTTTTTTTTTTAATTTCTTTTTTTTTTTCGGAGCTTTTTTCCTTCATGGAAACATCAGCTCCATCATACTAGAAATCCAAATTACCACAAAGAAAAGCTATCCTACAAATACTAATGGGAGAGTTGCTGCTGTATCGGAGGCAGTAATCTATAAAACATTCTAGCCATCTCTGATATGGGGTCAGCCAATATACGTTGGAGAATCCAACATCCGTCACATCCGTCCGATTTATATTAAACTTTTTCAACAGTGACTCTCTTTCCACCTCGTTCCTGACACACTCCAAAAGCATATGTTGCACATCCTCAATTTTACCACAATTTGCGCAATTCGGAGACTCTGATTTTCTCATAAGATATGCAAATTTTGCAGATGGGTAATGTCCTGAACGAAGTCTAAATGCAATTTTCAATAAAAACCTGCTCATGTTGGCTTTTACAAACCAAGGCACGCGAGGGGGCTCGCACTGGATGGTTTTATACCATATGCCCTTCTCTTTACTGCGTTCGTCAAAATATTCTGTCCATAGTTGGTGACAAGTTAACTTGTATTTACATAAAAACTCGAAATAGGACGGTGAAATATTTTTGGACAACCCCTGAATGGCAGCTAATTTAGCGAGCCGGTCAGCCTCCTCGTTGCCTGCTAAGCCAACATGAGACGGAACCCATTGCAATTTCAGACACTTTCCATTTTTATTATATTTGTATATATAATCAAGAATTTTGTAGGCTGTCGAAACACCTTTGAAACCAAGGGCGCATCGAGCCACATGTTGGAGTGCACTTTTACTATTAGTCAAAATCACAACCTTACTTAAATTTAAATCATTGCAATAGATGATAGCCTCTGAAATTGCAATGAGCTCCGCAGACATTATAGATATATCATTAACAATTTTAATGTTCTTAGAATTTTTATATTTAGGGTCATAAAAAGCTGCACCTAACGAATTTGAGTACTTCGACCCATCGGTGTATATTTTATGATAATCTGAGTATTTGTGACTTATCTCCCTGATTACACTAAATTTGAGTACATTAAAGTCACATCTCCTTTTAGGGATATTAACACTCTCTAAGTCTACTGATATTGCACTAAAAACATCAATATATGAGACCCAAATATTAAGACTAAACATTTCTAGAACTTCTGTTAAATGTATATTTTCTAATTTTGTTACATTATAAGCTATTATAATTATAGGTATTTTCTTATTACTCCAATATGGCAATTCACAAAGACAAGAAAGATTATCCATCAATTTGATGGACAAATTATTTGACCAAGAAAGAGCCCTCAAACAATACTTATAAGCTAAAAATTGTCTCCTTACATGTAATGGCTGGATACACAGTTCACTCTCCATTACGTGAATAGGTGAGCTTTTAATAAATCCCCCCATGACTCGCATTGCAATATTTTGTAATTTATCTAATTTTTTCAGATGTTTTCAGATGATGTTTAGCACAGTTGCCATATAAAAAGCAGCCATAATCCATTCGACTCCTAACTAAGGCAATATATATACTACGAATGAACTTAGGATGAATTCCCCATGAAGAACCCGCTAATACCTTCAACAAATTTATAAGTTTTGAACACTTTTCATTTATTTCATTTACGTGCTTTCTCCAAAGTAAGGAACGGTCTAACCAAATGCCCAAATATTTAATATTATCCACAGACATCAGAGGTGTATTGTTAATTGTAAGTTTAATTGATTCATTCCTTCGTCCTTTACTAAATAAACATAATTGAGATTTCCTGGCAGAAAGATGCAGTCCTAATTCTTTACACATATAAATAATCTTATCAAGTGAATTTTGAATGCTGTCTTGACAGTTTTTGATATTTTTATTACTTATGTAAATAACAAAATCATCAGCGTATTGTAATGCCTCGACATTTTGTAACAAATGACATATTTTATAAGTCGCTATGTTAAAGAGGAGCGGAGAAATCGGGTCCCCTTGCGCCAAACCCATATTAGTCCATCTGACCGTAGTAGAATTTCCATATTCATTTTTAACTACAAGATGCCGCTCGCTTAAGAATGACCAAAGATATCTACATATTTTAACACCTATACCCAAATCATCAAGAGTACCAACAACTTTATTTACTGAAACATTATTATAAGCGTTTTGGATATCTATAAAGCACGCTAATGTAGGTATTTTATTAGTGAATCCAATTTGAATGTGGGTTATCAGGCGCACCAAACAGTCCATACACGATTGGCCCCTTCTAAAACCACTGGTCCGATTAGATAATATGTTATATTTTTCAATATACCATTCTATTCTTTTCGCCAAAATATTATGGAATATTTTGCATACACATGAGATGAGCGATATAGGTCTGAGCTTTACATCGGTATTATTTCCACCACTAGGTTTAGGTATGGGAACAACGTGTATATCTCGCCATTGAATAGGTACATGCCCAGTTTTAAATATAAGATTATATAACTCTAGAAGATATCGCTTAACTACGTTGGGAAGGTTATACAACATAGAATACGATATTTTATCGGTACCTGGTGCTGTATCTTTCTTTTTTAAGCAGCTTTGAAGTTCGCATAACATAAAATCAGACTCAATAAGTTCATTAACAGAAGAAAAGATAGGGCTACAATTGATTACAGAATCAGGTGCAAGTTCACACAGAAGGTCATCTATTTTGTCCTGAGATGGAAACGATCGGTTTTTATTGTACCCTTTCATCCATCTCATATGTTCCCAAACCTCTGAAACCGATGTTTTATGATTTAAATCATTACAAAACTTATGCCACTGATGAGATCTAGCTTTTTTAATAAAATTTTTAATTTCCATGTCTTTTTGCTCCAACACGCTGAGGTTCTGCGGTATAGGATTACGCCTAAAATTTTTCAATGCCAGCCTACGTTGTGCGACTGCCAAAGAAAGCGATTGGTTCCAGTAACGTTTCGGTTTAAAATTACTAGCGGGATTCGAACATATTTTGATATTAGGAATACTATTATCTGCAGATGTAGTAATACTTTTAATAAAAAAATTATACCTCTCCTGTACATTATCATTAGAGGTTTTATTCGAAAAGATTTTTATGAGAGATTCGCGATAACTTTCCCAATTGGCCAGTTTGAAATTCCGTTTTGTTGTTAAAAGTATACGATCCTGATAATTCTTTGAAATTTTAACAATAAGATGGTCACTACCAAGATTTTCATTACAAACCTGCCATTTAAAATCTATTGCTATGTCTGTGGAGACAAATGTAATATCCGGAGAACTTTCTTGAAGATTATCGTTTACTAACTTCACTCTTGTCGAACTACCATTGTTAAGAAAAACGAAGTTATTTTCTAAAGTCGCATCAAAAATACATGTACCTCTCGAGTCATTTTTATAGGACCAGCAGGTGTGATGTGCATTAAAATCACCAGCAACAACAGCATTCCCAGAGAATTTCGAAAATAAATTATCCCAATCGGTGTAAGATGTATTAACAGAAGACGGACAATATATAGATATAATGTGCTTCAATTGACCACAATTAATTAATTTTACATAAACAACCTCTATGCCTGTGTTTGTTAAACTTATAGGGCAACATATAGCTTGTATAGATTTGTGAGTCAAAATAGCTACACCTCCATAAGAATCAGACCGGTCGTTTCGAAAGACGTTATAATCCTGAACACGTAATGGCTCCTCTGAGTCCAACCAGGTTTCGCTCACGAGGGCAATATGTATTTTTTCCCTATTTAAAAACAAATCCAAGCTCGCAAGTTTTGGACGAAGACTCTGTGCATTCCATTGACAAATATTTACTACAAACTGTCTTTGGGATAAACTATCCATCGAAATATGTTAACAATTTCGAAATAACCTCACCTTTAGTAAAATAATTAATTAGAAATGCTTTAAGTTCTTGTAGGCAAAGGTTTATAAATTGCATACATTTTGTTGAAAAGCTATCATTAGACAATAATATCTTTTCAGACCTGCTTATGAATGTTTTCAAATCGAACTTCTTTATGTTTCTTGGCGAAGATTGTGTGTTATTGTCTTGAGTGTGCGGTTTTGTATTGCTTCCTTCAATTATTTCCATGGGTTCTTCTGTATTAATTATTTCTTTTGTATTTTTCTTCCTATTTCTTTTTCTTTTTGGCAAGGGATTATCATTTGGCTTGCTTATTATAATACTATCTTCTGAGCAATTACTTACAAGATCTTCCGTATGTTCTGCTATTTTTATTTGACTTTGTGGTATATCGTCTTTCTCTTGCGGGCCCACTGATGTTTCATTATTTTGTCTTTTCTTGAGGTAAGTTGCCAATGCTTCTCTGTATGTAATATTTTCTGATTTCATAATATCACGGATGGATCTCTCCTTCAGAAACACAGGGCATTTTTTATCCAAAGCCATATGTGGTCCCTTACAATTGATGCATATAAATCTCGATGTTGCACAATTGGGATGGTTTCCGCCGCATTTTGGGCACAATATTTGTTTTGTAGGACAAAATTTAACGAAGTGGCCATATTTCCAACAAGCAGAGCATTGTGTTACAGGAAACGCGTAAGGTTCGACTCTAAATCTGATTCCATAAGCATAAACATATTCTGGTAGGGAAGAACTTAAGAATCGCAGTCTAACTGTTTCACTATCTATCCACTTCCCTTCAGAGTTATTTCTCTTTAATCTTTTGGCTTCTGATATTCCAGCGGGACTCTCTAAGACTTTAATGATTTCTTCATCTTTCATTTCTAGATCTACACCTCTGACAATACCAAAAGATACATGTTTCTTATGTGTTTTTTCACACCGATATCCTAGTTCTCGAAACTTAGGACAATTATGAAGTTTTTCTGCATCTTCAATTTTCTCAAATATTATCAAGATTTTAAAAGGACTCTTATACTGAATCCTTGAAATATTTTGATGATTATGTGATCGTAGTAATTTTGCCATAGCCATCTGTTTCGGTAGAATTTCCGACGAAGTAATGCATATTTCATGTTTTTCTTCTGGCTCCACATTGATCATACTCTTTCCGGACACAGGCATATCAACTGAGTCACTTCTTATACGGACTTTCTTCTTTCTCCTATTAATGGTAATGAATTCATTTTCACTGATAGACTCTTCGCTTTGTTCTCTGTTTTTCCTTTTCTCACTCTTCTGTTGACCAAGATTAGTTGGGTTGTTCTCATTTATCACACTATTTGAATTACTTTCATCTTCTCTGCACACCTCTTCACCAATTTTATTAGAAGCTAAGAAGTCATTATCGTCCTCACTATTATCCTCCTCCATAATCACAAATGGTGGGTATATGAGAAAAAAAAAACAAAAAAAAAACACCGGGCCGTGCACGCCGATAGAAATACGACCGCTCGCACCGTCGACCCGAGCGCAACTGTCAGTAGCAATTATTGGAATAATGCATTGCATGATTTAAAAATTTTTCATACTAACATACGCAGTCTTAACTGTAATTTCAATAATTTATTGGTATACTTGAGTAGATTAACGTATTTACCTGATATTATTGTTTTAAGTGAATGCTGGTTAAGTAAATGTCAATTAATTCCATCTATAAAAGGCTTCAATTCTTACTTCTCATCGTTTAACAGTCAAAATGATGGTGTAGTTGTCTATATAAGTGATTGTTTAAATGTAACTGTATAAGAGCCTACACTTAATGATGCAAACTGTTTATTACTTAAAATGAATGGTACAGCAGCCTTTGCTGCCGTATATCGGTCTCCATCAAATAGAGATCTGACACAATTTTTAAGTAGTCTTGACCATTTGTTAACCGGTTTATCACAATATAAAACTATTGCCTTAATTGGCGACCTAAACATAAATATTGAACCCGACTGCACAGATTCCTACGCTGAAGAATATCTGACTCTTATGGCCTCTCATGCAATGCTTCCTGCCCATAACTTTCCAACAAGACTTTCTAACTGCCTGGATCATGTGATACTTTGCTCTCATACCATCGCCACTACACTTGTGCTTGACTCTCTCATTACTGACCATTCACCTACTCTTACATTTTGTAGCATAAACATAAAAACTTATACTTGTAAACAGTCTATTAATAAGATAGATATCCCCGCGGTTGTCGAATGTATTAAAAATACAAATTTTTCGTCAATTTTTGAATCAGAGGAACCGAACTCGTCTGCGGAATACCTTGTGTCAACTATCTCCTCTGTCATTAAATCTCATTCTCACACCTCAGTCATTCCTAGTAAAAGACGTATTATTAAACCGTGGATTACTCCTGGCCTCCTGAGATGTATACGGGACCGTGACAAATTGTACCGTGCATTTAAAAAACACCCGGATAACGAGTCACACAAGTTGATTTTCCACCGTTATCGCAATTTCTGCAATAATATCTTAAAGAAAGTTAGACGCGAATATGAACGTGCTGAGTTTCAGAAGGCCAGAAGTAATCCTAAAGATACATGGCGGCTTATTAAACAAATCGCGATCTTAAACCAAAACAGGATAGCAGCCTCGGAACTATTAAATTGCTCCTCCCTCTCAATCGGTAGATAGCGCGAATGACTACTTTTCTAACATAGGAAGACTATTAGCGGATAAAATTCAACAAACGGACTCCTATAAAACCCTTGCTTCCAGTAATCTCAGTTCTTCTCACTCCTGTTCTTTACACTCAATGACGTTGCTGGAGGTTGATAGTACTGAGTTGGAAAACATTATTCTGGGTCTCAAAAATAAAAGTTCTGCTGGTCTTGATGGTATAACATCTGCTATTGTGAAAGCCACGAGACAAACTATTATTCCTATCCTTGTCCATATTTTTAACTTGTGCCTCTCAAGAGGTATCTTTCCCGACATATTTAAAACCGCGATTGTTCACCCAATCTACAAATCCGGGGACAGGGACAGTGTTTCAAATTACAGACCTATTTCGGTACTCTCCACGCTTTCCAAAGTTTTCGAAAAGGTCATAAATATAAGACTCAGCAAATACCTCAACAAATTCAACATTTTAGCACCAAATCAGTTTGGTTTTAGAAGTGGTAAATCTACTGACGATGCTGTCTTAGAACTTGCAGACACAATTGTGAACAATTTTGAAAGGAAGCAAAAGACTATTGGTATTTTCTTAGACCTCTCAAAAGCTTTTGACACTGTCTCTGTCCCCACCCTTCTTTCGAAGCTGTATGGCATTGGCATTCGCAGCGCGGCATATGATTTATTCAGTAGCTATCTTACAGGGCGTAAACAGTCCCTTAAAATAGCAAATTACACAAGTAGAGAAGAATCTCTCACTTTTGACGTTCCACAGGGTAGTGTTTTGGGGCCAACCCTATTTCTCATATACGTAAATGAGCTGTGTCAGTTACACCTACCCAACTGCAAAATTATTACTTACGCAGACGACACAGCTCTAATTCATGGAAATGATTGGAATGAGGTTCAGATAAATTCAGAACTGGCCCTAAGTTATGTCATGAAATGGTTAACCAAAAATCTCTTAACTCTAAATATTAGTAAGACCAAATTCATTGCATTCTCAACCAATAAATCTAGTCAGCCTCCAATTCCTGTGATAATTCGTGCTCACACATGTGCTAACTTTACACCAAACACAACTTGTAACTGTCCCAAATTAGAGAGTACTCAGACTATCAAGTACCTAGGTGTTATAGTAGATAGTCACCTTAGATGGAAACAGCAAATTGATGCCACAGTCATGCGACTAAGAAAGCTTATTTATGTTTTCAAGAAACTTAGGTCTGTTGTTGATTTTAGCAGTTTAATTACTATATACTTCTCGCTAGCTCCATCACTGATAGGTTATTGCCTTGTTGTATGGGGAGGAAGTCACAAAACGACTATGTTACGAGTTGAACGCGGACAGCGCGCCATACTTAAGGTTCTGGCGAAGAAACCGAGACGTTTTCCAACTACAGCGCTTTACTCCTTGTGCCAGGTTCTTACTGTGAGACAGTTATTTGTACTACAAACTATACTACGTAAACACAGACACCTTGCCTATGATCTGAGTATTTACAGAACAAAACGCCGGTTTGATAGGGTATGTAACACACAAGCCTGCAGAACCGACGCAGCAAGTCGTCACTTTAAACACATTAGTTCGAAAATGTATAATAAAATAAATAAAAAAATTAATATCTATCCATTAACTACAGAGGAACTAGTGGAAGTGTAACTCACTCAATCCCTCACGCAGATTCACACACACATACACACTACATACACACATACACACTCACACTCAACACTCACAACCACTCTTCTACTCCCAATATACATGTATACCGTACTTACTTTGTTAATTAATTATTTCTCAACTTCGCATCTTTTCTTATAATGTAACTGGAACTAATTAATTACTTCCCTACCTGGAGAGGGGCGCTGATAACCGCGACACAGTTTTATACTACTGCGGTTATCATCGTTTCTACTAGTTATTATTTGTATGTGTTTGTTGTTCCAAATAAATGATTTTTTTTTTGAATTTTTTGAATTTGGTTCATACCAGAATCTTAGCAATGACGTGACCTCAAAATCTACTTTTTTCTCATTTCTTAACTTGTCCCACAGCTGTTCATAAGGCACAAGGTCGAAAGCCTTGGACAGATCTAAGAAGCACGCATTAACCGGTGTTTTCCTATCCGTATAATACCAGACAGTCCGCCTTAAACACATAATGGCACTTTCTGTGGACAGCCCAGGCCTGAAGCCAAACTGTGCATGATGCACAGTTTGGCTTCAGGCCTGGCTGTCAATCCTGGGCGCCATATATATATCCAGCAGACTATCCAGCACCTTCGCTATGACCGTTGCTAGGGATATTGGTCTGTAATTACTGGGATCAGCAGTATCACCAGTTTTATTTTTTATAACAGGTACAACTATAATTCGCATAAGTGCACTGGGCAGATAAGACTAAGGCTCACACACAGTCTAAAAAACATTGACAATACTCTTGGTAAGTGTATTCCCGCATACTTAAGGTGCTCGACACTAAGGTAATCATGTCCTGGGGACTTTCCTCTAACCATATTTTTTATCACTTTCTTGACATCTTTAGTAGATAAATTCAATCCGCGCGCCATGCTCATCGCCAGTCACCTCCTGCGTCACATAACCAGCAGAGGAATTTGCCAATGGCTTCACTTTAAATTGGTCTACAAACATATTAGCAATTTGTGTGGGATCATGTTTACCACCAACACTTACGGGGAGGCTCGACCTAGGATTCAGTTTATTAGTTTTTCCAAAAATTTACAAAGTCCTTAGATTTATGATTTTCAGCTATTAAATTTAGTTTAATTTGTTTTTCATTATTACGACACCATTTTAATTTACTTTTGAAATTTATCCGCGTATCACGCATCTTTATTGTACACCATATCATTATTACATGTTTTAGAAAATAATATCGTTTTGGATAGGTACAATGGCGGTCTTATCGCTAAAAGCGATATCTTCCAGACAACCTTAGGATGGATTTTGAGTGGTAGAATATATTAAGGGGGGAGGGTAGCCGGTGGTGTACTATTTACATAAAACTCATTACTATTATATTACTATTGTTTTATGTGTTACGTGTATTGACTTCCAAGGAGAAATGATCTTTAACTAACTTTTTAAAAGAAGCTAGTGACTGTGCTTGTCTAACTAATACAGGCAAGGCATTCCACAGATGTATGGCTTGAACTGTAAAAGATTTATCGAGAAAAACAGTGGAATGTAGAGGCATGGACAATCTCAAATTCTCTGCTGACCTTAAACATCTAGAATGTGTGTCATTAAGGAACTGGAAACGTTCTTTGAGATAAGACGGGGTTGCGGGATTGAACATTATACTGTATAGAAGTGATAAAATATGCATATTCCGGCGAAAGCGGATAGGCAACCACTTGAGTTTGATGCGAAATTCTGAAACGTGGTCATACTTACGTAAATTAAATATGAATCTAATGCAAAAGTTTTGAAGTCGCTCAAGTTTGTCTAGTTGCACTTCAGTAAGATCTGGATAGCTGACGTCAGCATAGTCGAGGATTGGAAGAAGAAGGGATTGAGCCAACGCAGTTTTAGTGGCAATTGGCAGGAAATTTCGTAATCTCCGTAGATATCCCGCAGAAGCGAATAATTTGCGGCTAACTTCTTGTAATTGAAGACTCCAGGAAAAATCCTTAACTATGTAAATACCCAGGTCTTTCACCGAGTCACAATAAGGCACAGTGGTACCGTCGAAAACAATCTGAGGGAGACGAGACCAGTCCACTTTTGAGCGCAGCCTTGGACTACCAACGACAATGACTTGAGTCTTCGCTGGGTTGACTTTTAGTCCGTGTGCTTTACTCCAGTTAGAAATTTGATGTGTGGTAGGATGAAAGAAGATCATTGGAAATAGAATTAATAAATATTGCGAAAAGAAGAGGAGAAAGAACGCCCCCCTGCGGTACACCGGCAAAAGTATCACACCATGAAGAGGAAAAACCTTCGATGCAAATACGTTGTCGGCGGCCACACAGGTAACTGCGAAACCAATCAATCACTGTTGGAGATATGTTAAGAGAGCAGAGTATGCCAAGCAAAATATCAAAATCAACGGTATTAAAAGCATTGCTAAAATCTAACAAGGAAGTACCGTCAGATTTCCATTTTCCATACAGGCTCTAATGTCATCCGTTATATTGATTAAGGCTATGGTAGTACTGTGTCCTGGACGAAACCCGGATTGGAAGGGATTAAGTAGGTTGTTTTTACAAAGGAAACCGCTGAGCTGACTATGGATAAGGCGTTCGAGGAGTTTAGATAGGAACGGTAATATGGAGATGGGTCGGTAGTCAGTAAATGAAATAGGATTAGACTTTTTAGGTAAAGGAGTAATTTGGGCTTCTTTCCATGACGAAGGAAAGATACCATGGGATATGGAGTAATTAAGGATATGGCAAATAACTGGCAGGATTTCATCAAGGATGGGGACTATCATCTTACGACTAATACAGTCACTTCCAACAGCATTGGACGTGATAGGTACTATACTCTTCTTAACATCACAATCAGAGAATTGATTAAAGACAAATGGCAAATAATCGGGAGTGGGAAGAGATGAAAGGTAATGCAATGTTTTGGCTTTTAAAAGCCCATTAAAATTATGAGAGGTGCAAAAATATTTATTAAGCAGATTGAAATTAATATATTTAGGAATAGAATCTTGGCGTGACTTTCCAACTCCCATTGATTTAAGAAATTTCCAGACTTTGGCTGAGTCACCGTTTTCAACGGATTTATGAATGTGGCGGCGTTGTGCATCTCTACACACCAGATTGCTACGATTGCGGATTGCGACATATTTTTCCCGGTTAAAATCGGTTGGCCTGCTTTTGAACCTCGATTTCGCTGCAGATTTTTTCTCCAGGATAATTTTTAAATCATCCGTTAACCATGGTGATGTTTTATTTTCACGGGACGAACTGGTGCATGAATGTCGTAAAGCCGGTTGAGGTAGGTGTTCAGTAGATTAACTTTAACATCTATCGACTCCGCGGCAATGAGTTCAGACCAGTCAATGCTGCTGGCATCCTCACGGAGGCTCTCAAGGTTCATTTCACTAAAACTGCGCAGTAGGGATATTTTAGGTTTGACCTTAGGAGCGCGGACTTTATAGGACAGGAAAATCAGATCGTGGTAGGAGAAAGCGTCAGCAGCACATTGACCATGCTTAGCAACATGCTGAAAAGAAGAAACGAGTATAAGGTCAAGAAGCGAAGGAGTACAGCTAGGGTAGTGGTGAGTGGCACTTAAAGGAAGAAGAGACAGGTTGCAGGATTGTGAGATAGATCGAAAAGAGGAAGATCGTGAATCCTGCCGGAGAAGACAAGTATTGAAATCCCCCATTATGATAGAATGGTTGTAAGAAGGAGTTAGATTTACTAGGAGACTTTCGAAAGAGGAAAAGAAGTCAATGCGCAGGGACGGACAGTAGTAGACACCAAGCAGAACCTTCGAATGATAAAGATTAACTTCTAAGAAGAGATGTTCGCCGGCATTCGACGGTGGTGGCTGTGATGACATATTTACAATTGAAAAGGGAATGTTTGCACGAAGGTATATAGCAACACCGCCACCACTACCGCCCGCACGATCATTTCTTATCAGTTGGTATCCAGGTAGTGAATATGAAGTGGAAGGGAGACATGGTTTTAGCCATGATTCAGAAACAAGGATTGCATGAATGTTCTTGCAGTCCAGACTTGCCAGCATGTCATGATAATGGGCCGGAATACTTTGAGCATTGATATGGACTACATTAAGATTCTTTGGAACATCAGAGAATTGAGACTCGAGCATGTCACTTAGGGACGGAATACTACTAAACTATCATCACTACACGCTGACACAAAACTGTCATTCTCGGTGAACGTATCACTATCGATCATTATAAATATATAAAATATCGATAAATATATAAAAATAAAATTAGTTTTATAAAAATAAGCTTATAATACAATATTTTGCTTCAAATATAGGGGTTGCTTATTTTAGAAAATCCACCCGCCGGTTGTGTGTTCACATTTAAAAAAGAAAACAATTACAAATTTACAGAAACTCCACAATAACCAAACGTCCGGGCAATAGTTCACAACGTAATAGATTAGGGAAGAGAAGATTATAGTGTCAGTAGGATTTATCAAGGAACGCAAGCTCAGAGGAAAGACAGACCTTTCCTCTGAGATCGCAAGCAAAAATTTTAACATAATAAAAATTATCTATGTCGCCATAGATAATCCATGCTTAAAATTAACTTATTGCAGAAAAGTGTAATGGAACGCAACTGTTGACTGACAGTTGACATACATCAAGTGTCAGAATAGTGACATAAGTGATTTTATAGATAAACAGAATAGATGGTGACGATAACAAAAATATTGAGAAATAAGTGAAGGAAGGTAGTGAAAATAAGTCAGGAATATCCAATGTAGGCATGAGTTTAGGGTAGAAGTAGAATAATGGAAAAAGTAGAATATGAGGGTAAAGGAAAACTACACAATAGGTATTGAACAATTACCCGTCCGATGGACACAATGGACTACTTTTTGGTTGCTGCAGCGCGCCTCTTCTTCAAAGTAGCAAGTGCACGGGTCGGCTGATCGCTCGCTTGCTTATCGGGGGCTGCCTCAGACTCACCGATCTTATTGAGCTCACTGTGGGTGACGACTACACGTTTCGCATCGTCTGGTCCCAGGACGTGAATTTGGCCCTGTTTAGTCCAACAGTTTGTGACGCCGAACTTTTCCCGTGCCGCCATAAAGACTTCATGCCGCGACCTGGTTAAGAATTCTGATAAAGTTATACCGGAACCCTTTAATTTGGTTTTAGCATACCAAATCTTGTCACGGAGCTTCACATCCTCGAACTTAACCATTATTGGCCTGATCTTGCTGGCGTTGGTATGGTTACCCATTCTGTGGCATCTCCGGATAGCAGCAACAGAGATGGCTTCCATTTTCAATTTAGTCTTCATCACCTCGGCGACCACCTGTGCTGTGTCCTCTATGCTCTGCTCAGTTACACCGTGAAACAGAAGCATTTTACGACGACCTCTCATCTCCAAGGCATCAACATTCTTAGAAAGTGCTTCCATTTGAAGCTGTAGACAGCCAAGCGTCAACACAATAAAAGACTTGAAAGTTCCAAAGTCTGCTGCCAAGCTGTCCAAGCTGCATCCAGGAGAGGTAGTAGAAACGCTGGTCAACTGTGCTTCAAATTTGGACATTCTCTCGTGAAATTGTGTCATTAGTTGGGACATTGATCCTTTCAGTGAATCCATTGTTTCTTTTGTGATGAAAAATGTAAAGGAGATATTGTATAACACACACTAGCAGGTAACTATTGACTACAGATAATTTCCATATATATATAAAGTATAAAAACTATTTTAATAAAATATTGAATAAAAAATTAGAGAACTTTTTTCGTGCCTGCTCTTACAACTACCCGCCGAAAGAAAAAATTTTTACATGTTTATTCCACCCTGGTTTTCTTCCACAGGTTTATATGTTCGGGGCTTATTCGCCGCCGCACTACACTCAGCAGACTGTTGGAGAATACATATTATGTTACTGTATAAATCGTCTAGAGCAATATTATGGTTCACATTAGTACAATGAATGTCTGCACAGTGACTAAAAGCGTGCGGAAAATCTATTTCCCGTAAAGCCACATTACACATTTCCTCATACATACGTATCTGAGTCGAGTCACGTTGCCCCCAGACAATTTTATTACTGTTAGGTTTAGGTAATACTATATTAGGTGTAATTAACTTAAGATTGCATTGTACCTCTATAGGCATATGATCCGACCAATATATATCGTACAGTACCTTAACATTAACGAGTGTCCGTTGCGCGGCCTCTGTCGTAATACAGTGGTCAAGCCAGCGCCTACACCCGTGCGCGTCACTCACAAAAGTGTATGAGTCACTCGGCAAGCACTCAATATCAGCACATAACCATTGTTGTTCCTCACAGACCTTAAGTAGTTCACTATGGAATAGCTCGCCAGTATGTGCATTATAGTCACCTAACATAAATACAGTTTCTATACTATTCCTGTCGATTATAGCTGCGATTTCACTCAAGCAGTCAGTAAACTCTGCGAGATTGTCACTGGAGTTGGTAGGCATATAAACCGAAAATACTAGCATATCTCTGTCGCACAAACTCACATTTATTGCCGCGATACGAACACTGCTGCACTTTATAACACTAACTTTAGAGAACAGACTCTTCCGCCACAGAAGTGCTACACCTCCATAGGGTCGACCACGAAGTACACCAGCTGCCGTATCCACTGCTGAGTTTCCGGTGAATGCAAAGTCGTTGTGTATGTTTCCTAAAAAGGCCAGATCATGCGGCAACAACCACGTCTCCTGCAGTGCTATAACGTCCGCAGTGGCGCACAGTCGTCTGATACAATCAACTGAAGTCGTAACACTTTTACAATTAAAAATTATTAGCGTAACAGGCTTATCCATTCAAGGTTTTTTTTAATTCAATTAATTGCCGGAATGACACACCTTCCGGCCATATGTTTTCATCCATAAAAACTGGTAGTTTCATTTTAGGAATTAAAAATTTGTATGCCTCAATCCCTTGTGTTTCTTCATATTAATTTTCTCAGGTGATATTGTTAGCATATTACGCGGATGCATCATCGATATTGTTATACTTATACATAATACCAGTTAGTTGTCAACTATTTAAATTATAATCGGTAAATGTACCCACACACATATAATAATCAGAAACGATCCTTCCTTCCGTTATTTAAAATAATGGTTGAATATTTAGTGTTATATAGCTCAACAGATCATTATGTATTATTTTAAGTATTCTCATCACAATTATTTATTTTTATTGATCAACCAGGCATAAAAGTATACTTAATTTGTAATTGACATAACCTAATTTCCGTTCATAGAATTGTATAAAAGGCAGGGTATTTGCAAATATTACGAATTAGAATAATTTAGTGTATATTTTGCAACACCTGAGCATAATTATGGCAATGTGGTTAAGGGTCAATGAATGTTAGTCTTTTGTGACAAGTTTTATCATTCGGAAACTAATTCCCCCCTTTTCCCAAAAAAAAAAACGGAACTACGTATCTCTGCGGCATGCTAGGTATTGTAACGGTACAGTTTTAAGGTATTAAATATGATTTAATATATTACATTGTTTTCACGCCGTTAAAACAAACTATACTTTAGGACTTTACTCATTAGTGGTGACATCTGGTGAGCTTAAAAAACGGTAGACCTCATTGGATTCTTTGTCTTGTGCCTATTCGTTCAGTAAAGAACAGTACAATTCGGTCAGTGAACTAGTTCACCTTATTAGTTGTATTAGTACTATTAGTTCTTTTAATTCATAGAGGACATCTGACCAAATTGCTTATTAGTTCATCGTTCGGTTCCATTACAATAGTTCGACAGTCATAAGTATAGTTACTAGAGTTTAATGTCCAACTGATACGCTGAGCTTGATGTTACAAAAATATTAAATACACATGTTATGCATAAAATTAATCTCTCTGTCAATATTATTTAATTTTCCTTCATATTATTTTTAATTGCTTGTCTCTCGGTTAGATTCCTGTAGGATGGTGATAGGGTCGTCGGGGTAGGTCAGAGCGTGCCGTGGACGGCGGACTCTACTGATTTGGGAGGGTTTGTAGTCGGCGCTACTAACCACTAGGGGGTTGGGGTGATGGGGGGCCCGATCGAAGAAACGCTTGGAGGTGCGTTTCATAAACTGCTTGATGGTGGGCAGTTTCAGATCGACATGGAGTTCCCTATTGCGCACGAACCACGGGGCGCCCGTGGCTTTACGCATGAAACGGTTTTGGAGAGTTTGCATCCTTTGGATACCGGACCCTTCGATGTGTGCGAACACAACGCTCGCATAGGTCATGATGGGTCGAATACACGTCAAGTAAATTCTCACCTTATATTTAAGGGACAATTTACTTCGTGCATTGAGCATGCCGTGGAGGCGTCCGAGAGCGAAAGCGGCGCGAGCGCGCACCGTCTTTATGTGCTCTCGGAACGAGAGACGATAGTCGAGAATCACGCCCAGGTATTTGGCTTTCTTCTCCCAAGGGATCGGTTGGCCGTAAAGGGAAATGGGACGGACTTGATCGGAGCGGTCGTTACTTTTGTGGAAAAGAACGGCCGCGCTCTTGGAGGGATTTACCTCGATTCTCCATTTCCTGAACCAATTACCGAGGTCATTGACCGAGGTCTGGAGAATCTTGGTGACGGAGGGTAGGGATCTGCCGGAATGGTAGATAGCCGTGTCGTCGGCGAATAGAGCCAACTTCGACTTGGAATTTTTAGGGATATCGCTGGTGTACAGCGCGAAAAGAAGCGGGGAGAGCACGGAGCCCTGAGGGACTCCGGCGCGGATAGGATGAGGGGTCGACAGAGCGCCGCCCTCTATGCGATAGCGAAAAGTGCGATTCGACAAAAAGTCTCGTATGATGAGCACGAGACGGTCAGGCACATTTAGGGAGTACAGCTTGAAAATCAAGCCGTTGTGCCAGACTTTGTCGAAGGCTTTCGCTACGTCGAAGAAGAGCATGCCTGTCGTCAATCCGCGCTGGAACCCAGCGCTGATATGTTCGACAATGCGATGCACTTGTTGGACGCACGAGTGTTTGGTCCGGAAACCAAACTGCTCGTCGGGGATGAGTTTATTGGATTCGGCAAAATCCTTTAATCGGGAGTAAATGAGCTTCTCATAAATCTTCCCGAGGACGTTGAGAAGACTTATGGGGCGGTAACTGGTCGACTCAGTACGGGGTTTGCCGGGTTTGGGGATTCCGATGACAGTGGCTTCTTTCCACGTCTGGGGAAAAATGTTATTATTTAATGCCGCATTGAAGATGGCGGTCATTAACACTATGAGGGGGGCGGGGAAGAGTTTGACCACCTTTTTGGTGATACCGTCTGAGCCGGGGGCTTTCCTGGGTCGTAGATTCTTGACGATCGTCCGGACCTCGTCCACTGAGACGGGGGGAACGGGATCGTCGGGAGCGGGGGCAGGGGTGGTGTCGCGGTCGGGGTTGAGGTTGGGACTATCAGGGGGCTCGGGGGGTTGGAGGGAGAGTGCGACTCTTCGTTCGACTTCGGCGTTCACCTCATCGAGGTGAGCCTGGTCTACAGGTTGAGTGCTGAGCGAGCATTGCGCCTCTAGACTGTCGGCTAGGCATTCGGACTTTTCGTCGTCTTCAAAGGCGGGCCTTTGATTCGGGCGATTTAGAGGGGGCATAGTGGACTGGCAATCGGATTTGAGCTTCCGAGTCAGGTGCCAAAAGGCCTGGTGGGTGGGCTCCAGGTCCTTCAACAGATTGTCCCAGCGGGCTTCGCGTAACTCAGTGATGCGTTCCTTTACAGCACGCTGTAAGTTGCGCATATGAGCACGGTTCGCCTCGCAGGGAAAGCTGTCGTACGCTCTGATAGCCGCGTTCTTCTCCGTCACCAGTGCACGCACATCCTCCGGCAGATTCCAGCGGTTATCAAACTCCTCTGGAATCTGTCGTGAACAATCGTTCAATAGGGTTTGTACGTGATCGGTGAGGGAGTCGATCGCGCCCGTAGCGTCGGCGGCCGAAACTAACGTGTCTGGGATGGCGTCCAGGTGAACGGATGAAGTCGACTTGAGGCGTTCCTCTAGTTTCCTCCAGTCCGTTATCACCTTGGTTGGAGCGGGCTGACCTGGATCAGTGGGGTCGAGACGGGGGCCTATTTCTAGGATCACAGGTCGATGGTCTGAGTCTAACTCTTGTAGCGTCTCCAAGGAACGCAAACCTAGGTTTACATTCTTTAGGATAGCTATGTCGAGCACGTCTGGTCTGTGGTTTACGTCACTGGGATAAAAGGTGGGCGTCATGGGGGCGATAATGTCATAATTAAGCAAGGTGCTTAGGTTATCCAGCTCTCTGCCTCTCTGGTTGTTCGAGTGGCAGTTCCAAGCGACATTCTTAGCGTTAAGGTCGCCCGCTATGATAACCGAATCACCCAAGCCTAAGAGGGATTCGAGGTCGGAGCGCAGGTGAAGCCTAGCGCTACTGGGGGGTATATAGGCCGATACTATAGTTATCGGTTGGTGACCGGTCATGCCTACTCGACAGATCGAGGTCTCAATATGCTCGAGAGTCGGAGGGTCCATAGGGATGCAGTACAGGGACCTTTTGTAATAGATGAGAGTACCGCCCCCTCGAGTGCGAGTCCTGTCGTTGCGCACTATATGATAGTTTGCAATTCCAGGATTCCTCTTAGAGGGCTTGAGGAAGGTCTCCTGTACAAGGAAGATGTCAATTTGATGATCGCGGAGGAAGGTGGCGATCTCATCGCGTTGACCACAAATGCTGTTAGCATTGAAAAAACCTATTTTTAGGGAACGGGGTTTGGTTCTGCCTCTATTTCCTGCCATTGGAATTAGAAGCGGAGTTGCGAGAGTGACTTTATTAAGTCAGAGTAGGCGTACACAATCTGTGCAACGCGGATATCGTCTCCCTCATTGGCTTTGAGGGCGAGAACGAAGGATTCGATCCGTTCGAATGGGGCTATGTTGCACGCTTTTGCGGCCGAGTCCCAGATCCGTTCCGCTGACGGGCGGCCAGCGGATGGATTTGTGGGAGGTGAGGGAGCCGCGGGTCGTGGGGCGGGTCTAGGGACGGGTGCGGGCCTGGGGGCTGGAGCCGGTTGGGACTGCGGTAGAGTCACCTGGGTGACCTGAGGACTGGGCGCGCCCGGGGGCGAAACGGGGTTCCCTAATAAGGGTGGGATGTTAGCCGCGGTATGCGGCGTTTTGAGGGGCGGGAACGACTGCTGATGGTTCAGCGCGTTCCAAGGAGAGGGCCTCTGAGGGCTGAGACGGGCAGGGGGAGCGGCGGAAGGGCTCTCTTTGAATTTTGTTGGCTACACGTTTAGCCAAATTTGGTTTGATCTTTGGGGCTTGAGAGCAGCCGCGGTAGTTGGCCGGGTGGCCTTGCTGTCCACACAGAACGCAGCTAGGCGGTTCTGTGCAGAGCGTCCTGTCTTTCGGACGACTGCAGTCTATGGTGGCGTGGTCGCCCAGGCATTTCACGCAACGGGATTTTGCGTGACAGTTTCTGGCCGCGTGCCCATAAAGTTGGCAGTTGTGGCACTGGCCAACGGGTCCCCCTTTGTGGGGTTTTTCGACGTGAATGCCAGAAAGGTGGCATACGTCTTTGATATTGAAAATGGCTTTGCAGCCATCGATGGGCTCGATGATGACGAGCACCATATTGTAGAGCTCGCCACCACGGCCACGGTGCATACGGTGCACCTCTAGGGCGGGGATATTCTGCGATTTAAGATCGCTGAGGATGTCGTCAGTGGCTATCTCTTTGGGAATCCCGCGGATCACCACTCTGAGGGGTTTTTCTTCGGCCAGCGTGTAGGTGTGGAAGTCCACCTTACGCTGGTTAAGGAGGGCCGTGAAGGCCCTGAAAATATTGGGGGTCGGAAGGGTGACTTTGATGCCATCCTTCACTGTGTGGGCATTCGTGTAGTTGATTCTGCGATCAACACACGCTTTAGAGATATCTACCCACAACGATTTGTCGTGGACGATGACGGGGGGCGGGGCTTTCCCTTTTTTGGGCGCAGCCTGGGATGGCTGGGTCCTAGGGCGAGGACTAGGGGAGGGGGCGGGGGCTACCCGCGCGGAGGTAGAGGGCTGAGAGGGGGATGGGGAGGGGGGTACCTGCGCTGAGGTAGAGGGTTGCGGGGAGGCTGAGGTGGGGGTAGGGCTGACCTCAGCGGTCTTGGGGGCCTTTGGGGGGGCACCGTTAGAGGCCTTGTTCTTACGAGGCCTCTTTTTCCCTGCTACAGGGATGAACCTATCTGACGAGTCAGATGAGGCCGAGTCTGAGAGTGAATTCTCAGACTCAGAGTCGCGCGGTGCCGACGTGTCCATCGGTACCGTTTGGGATCGGGGCGGAACAAAGGGAGACGGTGCACGTGCGTCGCCTTCCTCGGAGTCTGACAATAGGGCTGCAAACCTATTGTTCGCGATTGCGGGATTCGGGGAACCAGACAAAAGGTCCGGGTTGTAAAAGTCGCTATCGGGGCTTAACGGCGAGTCATATTGTTCCCTAACAATGCAGGGAACATCTGCGTCCGGTGAAGCCGGACTATCGGGAATGACGGGGCGGGTAGCTTGAGCAGGTGGCTCAAGGCGAAGGAGACTGCCATACTTGGCGAGAAAAATGGGATCCTTTAAGAGGATCCCCTTAAGAGTTTGAATAAAATGGGCGTCGGACATCTTAAATAGATGTCCAAGAGGGAAAAAAGAGGGAATTAATCGTGCGTAATCGAGCACTAACGTCCCCGGGTTGGATGGGCCCGGGGTTGTGTGGGTCAGTGAACCCTCCCTGCCGGGTATAGGCAGGGAGGTGTGTGTACCTGTAGTGTACCCTAGCTTGTCTCCCGTCGCCAATCTTATTGTGCGAAGGGGTTCCTATGCTCTAGTACCGAAGTACTAGAGGAGCTGAAAGAGAACGGGGTTAGAGCTAGGGTCGACTAGGAGACCCCCCAAGGCCGGTGGTCCTAGCTCCTTCCGATATTAGCTTTGCCCTGAAGGGGCGCAGCGGGTGTATCGGGTCAACACCCCACTCGGTTTCGTTGGCACCGGTTGGTTTCCACCGAGGACCACGAAACTGTGGTTTTAACCCTGAAGGGGCCTAGGTCACGATCAATTAAGATCTGACGGAGATAGGATATCAGCCGCCGCCTCGAAAAGGGCAGCTTTTGATTAAAATATGTGCAGTCGGCGGGGCGACTGCGGGGCACTGCGGGGCACTGCGGCGGGGCGCAGCGAGACGATCGACGAGAGAGAGCAGTGCGCAAGCGACACGTCCTCTCGCGGCGAGCGTCAGCGGGCGAGTGTAATTTTATTTACAAATAGCGCCTGTTTATATACAATTTTACAAGAAACGATTAACCAATAAAAACTTAAAACTAGATATTCACATTATTTCAACCAATCACATCACTGCACAGTTGTTGCTGCGTTCCGCAAGGTGTCGCTAGCGCGTGCGGTCGGTCGGGCGCGGTTCCGAGGTTATAAATACAAGCGACGCAGAGCGCTCAGCCCTTTTCTGCCGCCGGCCGTCGACGAGTCAAGATGTCCCAGTGATGCGTCCGCGATGGTTGGACTTGTGTTCGTGCTCGTCGATCAGCGGGGCTCCTGTCCTGTCTCTGACTTGGTGGATGGTCAAAAACGTAAAAAGGTTCTTATCAGAACTGCTGCTTCAACGCCGTGAGTGTCCGTGCTGCTGTGAACTGCTTTCCTGTCTCTTGCGTCAAAACGTGCTGTGATGTGTGATGGCTACATTGATATAAATGAGAAATAGTAATGAGCTAATAATTGAGCCTTCTGGACAGCCGTATGTTATGTTTTGCATCGAACTTGTGAAGTTATCTATTTTAACGACTTGTTGTCTATTTTGCAAATATGAAGCGATCAAATTATGGGCACTGCCTGAAATACCGATATTATTTAATTTTTGAAGTAGTTTGTGATGGCTTACCGTATCATAGGCTTTTTTTTAGGTCGATGAAAATACCCACCACAAAGTTTTTCTGATCAGTCTGGGTTTTTATTTTCGTTAAGTCTATTGAGGTTGTAATAGTACTTGATTTATGGCGGAAACCATATTGTTGTTCGATTAAGAATTTTTTTTCAGTCGACTATGTGTTTAGACGGTTGTATAACACTCGCTCGAATATTTTCGAGATGACGGGTAATACTGATACTGGTCGATAGTTGCTGGGGTCAGTTCTACTTCCAGATTTGTAAATTGGAGTGACCCTCGCAATCTTAAGTGAATCAGGGAAAATGCCGTGTGTTATGCACATATTTATACAGTCTGATAATCTTTCAGCAAATATATTTTTAAGGCATTTAATGGCTTTTGTGCTGATACCGTCCAAACCTGTACTACTGTTGCTGTCAAGGTTGTCAATAATTTTTTCTATTTCGTTAGCGTTACAGTGGGGAAGTTCGCTCAAAGTTATGTTGTGTGTGTAATTACTGTCGTACATGAGGATGTTGCTAGGTTATTTATTATTTCCCTCATTTTTTTAGGTTGTTTGTAGTTGTTATGGAATAAGTTGTGATGGTCTTCTTCTGTGTCTTGATTAGGTTTTTTACGTTTTCTTGTTCTTTGTTAAAGTTTTTCTGTAGTTTGTAGTCTTTTGGGTAAGATTGAAGTTGATTGAACCTATGATATTTCTGTTTATCCAGTCGTCTTGGGGTAGGTTTAGGATTTTAGTCTTATCTTCTTTATTCTTGTTTATTTGTTCCAGGATAAATCTTTCCAAGTAGTAGTTATTTTCTTTGTTAGTGTAGTGTGCTGTTAGAGCACTATTGTATAATTTTTCATAGTTGAGTGCTTTATATTTCGTCCTTTTGTTTACTTTAGGTGCTAAGCTGCCTATCTGGAGAAATAGTTGTTTGTGATCTGGTAGGCTAGAGTCAATTATAGATATGCTGAATGCGTGGTTGTTGACATTGGTGCATATGTGATCCAGTAAAGTGTTTGTAGTGTCGGTTTTACGAGTGCTGTACATTTTATTTATTTTATTCAATATTTCGTATCCGCTTCCTTTTATTTCGTTTAGGTATCTTGTGACGTGGTTGTCCTTACTTAAGTAGATCGATGTTGAAGTCTCCGAATACAACTGCCCTTTTTCTCCTTTCTAGTTGTGAGGTATATGTCGCTATAAAGTTATTGATATTGGAATCTCCGGGCTCGTAAATCGCTCCTACATTCAGTGAAAGTTTATCTATACGTATCCATAGGTAATGATTACCACATTCGTATAATTCTTCTGTTATCTCGTAATTGATACTGTCGTGTACATAAATTGAGACTCCGCCGCCTTTGCGATTGTGTCTATAGTTGTAAACATGCTTATAGTGTGGTAATTGATATAGTTTCGCGTCTGCATCAGATGTGATCCATGTTTTAGTGAAAATTAGGAAATGTATAGTCATTGATGTTGCTTTTATTATACATTTTACTTCATCGAGTTTGCCAGGTTTTCGGATACTGCGTAGATTCGCATAAAAAAATCGTAACGAGGACGGGTAGGTTGGCAGATCTTCGTATTTGTTTATTAATTGATGTTTTATTTTATCTGTATATTTTGTCTTTTGTATGGAGGCTGTTATTGGTTTTTTGGTTCGTTTTGTTTAGTATAATGGTCGGTAGTCCCTTAATATATTTGATAATGAGATCTGTTTCGCCGTCGTTGATGCGTTTATTTAGTTCCTCTCTTAATGTTTGTAGGTATCGTTTTTGCATGGGGGTTTGGTCTGCGTAAATTTGTATATTATGTAGGTTTTTCTTGTTTCTCAGTAGATAGTTCGGGATGTTGTTATTATTGAATAGGACCTGTAGTGTATGTGCAAACGCATTGGCATGACAGCTGACACTTGCTCTCCAGCCGTAGCCGGGTGCGCCCGTGTTGAGTGTTTCGCATACCCTATACCCGCCTGAGTCTTTAAAAGTGTGTTTTATTGGTCTCGAGACATTACAAGTGGCGACGAGGATAAAAGTGAGTACAGAAATGTTAACCCAAAAAGCTAGGAACAAATTACGTGTTGCTCCATTTTAAATAGCAAATTACAAATTGTAAACATTATAACAGAAAACAAGCATAAGTTTTAGGAAATTAATCCAATAAATGATAACGCAAAAAATATATACTCGTATATAATAGATCGGGGATAAAGTTTCTTCGCATTTAATATGAAAACTCAAGACATTTTTTTTTTCAAAGTTAATTTACATTTAATTATAATATATATGTACCATTTTGCTCAACGACTTTTTGCCATCTTGTGGGTAGTGACATGATCCCATTGTTGTAGAAATTTTGGGACTTCTGATCAAAAAAACGTGACAAGTAGTTTTGGCAGTCCTCTCTTGATATTAACCTGACACTGCCTAAAGAATTCTGAAGAGATCGAAAAAGGTGGAAATCTGAAGGTGCAAGGTCAGGGCTATATGGCGGATGCATTAACACCTCCCAGCCAAACTCTCTTAATTTTTGCTGAGTGGCCAAAGATGTGTGTGGTCTAGCGTTATCGTGATGAAAGACCACACCCTTTCTATTGATCAATTCCGGCCGCTTTCTCCCAATTTCTTGCTTTAATCTCATCAGTTGTTGGCAGTAAAGATCCGAATCGATGGTTCTGCCTGGCGGTAAAAGCTCATAATGAACAATGCCCTTCCAATCCCACCATACACACAGCATCACCTTATTGCGAGTTATCCCGGGTTTTGCCACAGTCTGTGCAGCCTGACCGACCTTTGACCACGACCTTTTTCGCACGTTCTTGTCGTACGTGATCCACTTTTCATCACCAGTTATCAATCTCTTTAAAAACGGCTCAGTTTCACTACGTCTCAATAAAGAATCGCAAATGAGTACACGGTTCATTAGGTTTCTTTCAGTGAGCTCTGTGGCACGCAAATATCGAGCTTTTTTGTAAACCCAGCTTTTTTCAAATGGGTCAAAACTGTTTTGTGGTCAATCCCCAGTTCTTCAGCTACGTCGTAACTACTGATATCTTCCTCTATCTTCATCTTGCTCCACTTTTTCAAAAATTGCGTCAATTTTATCTGTAACAGGGCGACCAGAGCGAGGTGCATCTTTAACATCAAAATTCCCGGATTGAAAACGCTTAAACCAACTTTGTGCTACTCTTGCTGACACTGCATTAGGTCCATAAACGTCACAAATTTTTTTCGCGGCTTGCGTTGCATTTCTCCCCTTTTTGTAATAAAACTTTAAAATGTATCGAATTTCTTCATTAGATTCACTCATTTTGACAGAAAGAAAAACAAATGAAAAATAGCGGGAAACAAATTTTTACTAATTTGTTTCTTTTTTTAAATGTAACTTTTTTAATGTTATCAAAATCAGCCAGATAAAAATAGTACAACCAAAGATTTTTTATTAAAAGTATTTACATACTAAATGCGAAAAGACTTACTCCCCAACCTAATATTTACGAACCGAGTCAATACGTTAACAATTGTAACTGGCAAACGAACTAAACCACGATCCTTTATTGTTAATGGCCATGCATCGTATCAAAGGGAAAGAAAATAAGGCTAAGCAACTACAAATTGTGGTTAAATAGATATTAATATAAAAAATATTGTGTGCGTACGCAACAAAAAAGTAACAACCAAAAAAAAAAAAGAAGTTAAATCAATAAAAAAAAAATGCATTCACGACTAACACAATTATAGTTTAATCGACGTAATTAGGAATACCTACATTTTCAATTCAAAACAAAGTAGTATCGAAAATTATTTGTAACAATTTTCATTTGTTTACAGTTTATAGTTTTATCATAATCTATACTTATACATAATTTTGTGCAGCCTATTTACAGTTGTCTTAGAGATATGTTATACCCAACTACCCACATATTTTGATTCTTTTCAACATTTTGTACGTATGAGTATTTCATTATTAAATACGGTATTAACCAATAATTAGAAAATTTAAAGTTCAGTAATAAATTTAATTGGGTTTGCACAAGGTAGAAAGTATGTGTAGGAAGTACAATATTTATTTGGGTATTTACCTAATTGTATGCCTGCACTGGCACGATTCAAACTAAAAGTCTATATTTACAATTAAAGTTTATTTCAAGGCCACGCAATAAATAAATAACAAAGGGCCACGCATGTACGATTTGAAGGAACAGTATATGGATATGAGAAAAAAAATGAAATTTAGTTCACGCAATGAGTACTTACAACAGTACAATAGGGCTATGCAGTTTAGTACTGTTATTGATTACCAGTAAAAAGCTACGCACCAATAAGAGTCAATATTTTATTGCAGGCTGCCCCAGAATTACTCATGCATCATCCACACTCCCTAACTTAGACCATTTTGATTGCGAAGGTGATCCGACATCTGTCGGCACCCGCTGGGAGAAGTGGAAGAGGGCACTTGAAATTTACCTACTTGCTGCCAACATCGATACACCTATAAAGAAAAGAGCTACCCGTCTCCATGTTGGGGGAATTGCACTCCAAGAAGTTTACTATAACTTACCGGGAGCTCATGCTGAAAAAGAAGGTGTCGATGTCTATGTAATAGCTTTAAAGAAATTAGACGGTTACTTTGCCCCAAAACAAAGTCGGATCTATGAAAGGTATCTCTTCCGAATCTTGAAACAGGAAGAGGGAGAACAATTTGAACGGTTTTTATTAAGATTAAGAAATCAAGCTGGCAAATGTCAATTCCATAATAAAGAGGAACATATTATCGACCAAATCACTGAAAAGTGCCGATTAGTCGAATTAAGAAAAAGATTTTAGAATGCGGGGATACAATTAGTTTAGACGAAATTATCAGTAAAGCAAATGCTTTAGAGGTTGTGGCCAGACAATTAGAACAATTTAAAATAGTAAATACAAATAACGCAAACATTTTAAACAAAGGAGAAATAAATAAAATCGATTACAAGAAAAAGTTTAATAAACCGTTTCGACAACAATCGTTCAACCCAAAATGTAGTAGATGTGGTAGCTCCACCCATTTATTCGAAGACACAAAATGTCCAGCCAAAGACAAACGATGTTTGAAGTGTGGCTTCATCGGTCATTTTCGGGAGCATTGTAGGACGCGACAGAAAAGACAATTTTCTATCAATAGGACAGACACTATAAATAAAAAACCAAGGCTAGAAATAAAAATGAACGCGGATAAATCTGAAATTGACTATATCTTCCACCTAGATGAAGATGAAACTATTAAATGCAATATTGGGGGAGTTACTAGTGACATGTTGATAGATTCAAGAAGTAAATGCAACGTCATTACTGATAAAACTTAGCAATTCTTAAAAGCCAATTGTGTGAAGATTTTTAACCAATTTCCGTCAAGCTAAATACTATTCCAAACTTGATATAAAAAATGCTTTTCATCAAATTGAAATACATGAAGATTATAGGTACATTACTACATTTAGTACTAGCAAAGGGCTGTACAGATACAAAAGGTTAGGTTAGGTTAGGTTAATGTTTGGAATTTCATGTGTGCCGGAAATGTTCCAAAAATTTTTAGAAAAAATGTTGTTAGAGTGTGAAGGGACATTTAACTTTATTGACGACATTACTATACATGGCTCAACAGAAACAGAACACGACGAAAGGTTATGTAAGGTGTTACGAGTTTTGAAGGAAAAATATGTTCTACTCAATGAAAACAAATGCATTTACAAAACCCAAAAAATTGAATTTCTCGGCCATGAACTTTCGTCTACTGGAATTAGGCCACTTGCGAAATATTTGACAGCAATTAAAACAAGTAGAATTCCAAATACAACGGAAGAAATTCAAAGTTTTCTGGGGTTGGTTAATTTTGTAAGTAAATGGATTCCAAATTTAGCTACCCTCACTGAACCGTTGCGAGAACTGTTACGTTAAGGCCTTGGTAAGTGTGCAAATATCCAAAAATTTTGGACTCCTAAACAGGATAAGGCATTTGAAGCTCTAAAAAACAGCTTATCCAATATACGAACCTTAGGCTATTATAATCCTTCTGATAAAACCCAAGTTATCGCTGATGCTTCTCCTGTGGGGTTAGGCGCAGTATTGGTCCAGATTGGTGAAGATGGTCCCCGTGTGATCGCTTTTAGTCACAAGGCTCTAACCGATTGCGAAAAGAGGTATTGTCAAACAGAAAAGGAAGCCTTGGCGCTAGTTTGGGCTGTAGAGCATTTTAAAATATACCTTTTTGGCAAAGACTTTGAACTGATAAGCGATCACAAACCATTGGAAATAATCTTTGGACGAACTTCTAAGTCTTGCGCCAGAATAGAACGCTGGGTACTTAGGTTACAAGCTTACAGGTATAAAGTCATCTACCGTCCAGGTAAATCTAACATAGCGGATACGATTTCCAGACTTGGAAAAACTTCCTTGTCAGAACCATTTGACTCTGAAAATTACATTAACCAAATAATTAGTTACAGCAGACCTGCTGCGGTTCCATTGAAAGAAATTAAAGGATGTTCTGTTGCAGACGAGGAAATTTTAAGTTAAGGAGGGTATTTTTAATAATGAGTGGCACGATTCCATTAACAATTTTAAAATCATACAAAATGAACTGTGTTTTAACGAAGATACTCATCTTCGCGGAACTAGGATCGTCATACCAAATCGGCTACGTCAAAGAATACTGGAGGCGGCTCATGAAGGCCATCCAGGTATAGTAGCCATGAAGGCTCGCCTTAGAACAAAGGTGTGGTGGCCTAGGATTCACAAAATGCTGAACGCCTAGTAAAAGCTTGTCGAGGTTGTACACTTGTATCTAATGCTACTCCACCACATCCGATGAAAAGACGAGCTCTTCCCGCTGAGCCTTGGGTTTTATTACGCGATTACTTATTGATACTGGTAGATTATTATAGTAGATACAAGGAGATTAAAATAATTGATGATTAAACGAACTTACCTGTACGTGAAGTTCAATCACAATTACTCGAAGAGCTTCGTTCGAAGATATTAGCATAAACACTTGTAGTTCCACATACAGACTCGCCATTTCGCATTGAATTTAGGAGAAAATAGATTTTAAAAAAATATTAATCTAATGTAAGGTAGATTGAAAAATGTTTGTTCTCGATTATTACATCTGCACCTAGCTAGCTCATTTAGTTTGGAGATTTGCTGAGCTGTTTGATATTTTTCACGATTAGGGATTCAGTATGACTGGGAGGGGGGGATGCTAATATCTTCGAACGAAGCTCTTCGAGTAATTGTGATTGAACTTCACGTACAGGTAAGTTCGTTTAATCATCAATTACTCTCGAGCTTCGTTCTCAATATTAGCATAAACACTTGTAGATGTTGAGAGAAAGCTGTCGTGAAATATATATATATATTGTTTTAAATAAACGTTGCCCCACACTAGGATTTTCTCCTGTGTCGTGGGTGCGTTTACAAACACAAATTCTCACATACACAAACGCCCAGACCCGGAACAACTACCTGTAGATCATACAAATATTTGCTCCGTGTGGGGATCGAGCCCACAACACGTGGCGCAGAAGCCGATCGCTCAACCGCTACGCCAATCGTGTAATCGTTTTCGTAAAAACAAAACTATTTCGCATTTTTGCGAAGGTGTTGAAATAATACATTCTGCATTTCGTAATCGTATAGCTTCTTATAGAATTGTCGATCCGTCTGAGAATTGTTCTCTAGAACCATTTCTTAATGATAATTGGGACAAAATAAAAAAGTTAATTGACATATCTCTTAAACAACATGCTTGCCTAAAAGTTAATTTCAAACATTTTGCTTTGTTTTTAATGTTTAAAAATGATTCTCAGGAGATGAAATCATTTGCCACAAAAAACGTTACTCTGCATCAGAATTATGAATTTGATTCATTAATGTCTCAGGTAAAAAATACTTTAACAAAAAAGATAGAAGAATTTCAGGACCGAGACAGTGGATGGACGTTCTTGAGCAGTTCTCATTTGGAAATCAATGTTAACAAATATCAACCGTTGCGCGGTTCAGGCTTTATCGAATTACCTTCTGCAATAAAATCGAGAAAAGCATGTGTTAATATCCGCAATAATGACGAGTATTGTTTTTTATGGTCTGTTGTTGCTGCTTTATATCCAGCTAAGAATCACCCTGAACGAGTGTCTTCTTACCCTGATTTTCGTAACATTTTAAAGGTAAAGGACATGTCATTTCCAGTGAATTTCTTAGATATTGCGCGGTTTGAAGTGAATAATCCTGAAATTTGTATTTACATTTATGGTTTAAAAAATAATACCGTCATAGGACCGCTTTACAAACCAAAAGCCTTGAACGGAAAGGTGATTCATTTACTTTATTTAGAAAGAGATGATTTGTCACATTACTGTCTCATTAAAGACTTGCCGCGACTTGTTAAAAATCAAATAACAAAACACCACAGTAAACTGTACTTTTGTGACGTTTGTTTAATGTTTTTTAATTCATGCGATGATCTTAGTTCGCATAGTTGTGGAGGTGTCGCCACTGAACTACCTCCAAGAGGTTCTTTCATTATATGCTTATGCTTAGAGGTCACAGCGTCTGGTATATCAAACCAGAAGACGCAGGTTCGAATCCTGCCCGCGATTGAATTTTTTCCTTTACTATTAAATAACTTAATAATCTTAGCATGGAATATGCAAAAAAATCACAAAAAGATAGTTAAAAGGTAAGGTGGCATCGTACGACACTGAACTAACTGTAAAGTAAGTCGTGTCGGTTGAGAGGTAAGGTAACTTGCCTCTCATAGATGTCACCAAACGTCACCTTATGACGTAAATTCAGAATGTGAAGGCAAAATTTCAATCATGCGGGTAGGGTTCGCGGTGGCTTAGAGGTCAGAGCGTCTGGTATATCAAACCAGAAGACGCAGGTTCGAATCCTGCCCGCGATTGAATTTTTTCCTTTACTATTAAATAACTTAATAATCTTAGCATGGAAAATGCAAAAAAATCACAAAAAGACAATATAAGTGACTCCACCAACTGGATTCGCAGAACTTCTGTAATGTATGGCCTCATTCTGTATTAGTACTTTTAATTTAAGATGTTGAGTTTGGTACAAAGGAGATGGATTAGTGACCTGTGCACCCTCCATAATATTGTTAATGGCACACTGGACTGTTACATGGTTAACCAATTAAATTTTAAAATACCAACGCGTTCTGTGCGTACACCACAATTATTTAGTATACCATCGTGCAACAACGTGTCCCAAAACAATGCTCTATTAAGAATGTGCAAACAATATAATGTTGTCTGTTCCAATGTTGATATCTTCCATGAAAGTCGTAATACTTTTAAGAATGCTCTACTTAAGCTAAAATTTGATCAATATTTTAACACAATTTAACTTTTCTTTCAAAACTTAACTTTCCTAACACGTTTTTTTACTCCTTGTTCGATCGAAGTTCTAATAAAATCATAACGAAGTCCAAAGTTGCCATTTAGCTCGATAGATGGCGTTAAGATCGAGATAGATCGCGCTATGGTTTCGTTACCGAGATTTAGTAGGGTCTCATTAGTAGGGTATAATAGGGTCACGAAATTATTTAGCAAAATAAACCAGCTTAGAACAGTATACACTTGAGGTTTTATTTAAATTCCTTCAATTAGTATACACATCAGGACAACCTCTTGATTGCCACCTGTTGGTAATTAAACATTGGTCCCTCGAGCCGGATCGTTGGGCAGGTTTTTTGCCACAAGCGGTGTGCCTCCGTTGGCCCCGCTACCCGTGTTACTCGCAGTGGTTCGCTGCAGAAGAGTACACGGTCCTCCGCACCAGCAGCGGCAGGCATCAGTCAGCTACGGCCGTAGCGTGTACACTGGTGTTGCCAGCAACGAGCGGATCAGTTCAAGGAGCAGCCGTAGAGGGCGCTTCTACACCAAAGCAGTACCAGCCGGCGCAGGCGCCGACATTACGGACGTGACGTAAGTAAAAAGGTCACATGCAGTTCACCGTGTCGTCACCAGAGGGCGCTACTTGGATGTTGCAAATCATGTGTGTGAGTTCATAAAGTGCAACTGTGAGTACATTAATTTATATTTATTCATCAAAGTGCAAGTCAAATTAGCTTCTCAGCAATTTTGAACTTTATTATAACCAGAACTATAACTTAGAAAAATTTGAAGAATCTTGGACTTAGTAAAATTTTGATACAGTTTGGACTTAGAAATTTTTAGTGTAAATTTCTCTATAGTATGTGCATGTTAGTTTTAGACTTAGAATAGTTGTACAAAAAACGAGGGAACGGGGAATCCATGCCCGATTTCCGCTCGAGTAAAAAGTTATTTTAAAACACTTGTAAAATTTTTGTCATTAGATCAACACTTAGAAAATTTTTGTTGCATATTTTAGCAACATATTTTATAGTGTCTTTATAAAACTTTTAACTTATTTTAATGATTTATTTACATGTTAAGAAAATTAATTAACGTTTTATTTTGTTCATGAAATTTTAAAAATCATCTTTTACACGGTTGATGTTTTACTTTTAATTGTGTATATTTTTATCATTTGTGAATATTTGTGACTATACAAAATGGAAGGTTTAATCAATGTTTTAAAGGATCTTCAAGGTGTGATCCAAAGAGGCTTATCTAACTTTAAAAAGAGTCCAAAGGAGAGGTTAACTGTGGATTATATTGAAGCCAGACAGGAACTTTTGGAAAAAGATTGGGCTCTGTTTAAAGAAAATAACACCAAAATTCATGAACTTTATACATCAAAGGATGTTCCGAAATTAAATGATCTTTATGATAGTACAGAAGATATATACATCACTTATAAATGTTTGCTAAAATCTACACTTAGTAAATTTAGACCTATAGAGAAGCCTGTTACCGATACGGGTTCGTCCAGTAATAGTGCATCCAAATCAAATACTCTTGCAAAGTTACCTAAGATCTCAATCCCTACTTTCTCGGGTAAATATTCGGAGTGGACAACATTTCGAGATTTATTCGTTTCTCTTGTTCATAATAACAACAGTTTAGATAATGTACAAAAAATGCATTATTTAAAATGCCACCTTAGTGGAGAAGCCGAACAATTGGTGAGGCACACTCCTGTAACAGACGCAAATTATATGGATTGTTGGCTTCAAATAGAAAGGCGTTATAGTAATAGGAAATACTTAGTAAATTGTATTTTAAAACGATTTTTTGGCCAAAAGCGTATGCAATGCGAATCGGCTAATTCTTTGAAGGAACTACTTGATACAACGAAAAGTTGTCTCAGTGCACTTAAAAATTTAAATATAGATGTGACCACCTGGGATGTCATTATTATTCATATCGTTTCCTTTAAGCTCGATTCGGAAACCCGCAAACAGTGGGAATTAAGCGTGAGTAGTCCTAACTCCGACGAATTGCCAACTTTCAAACAATTTGCTAGTTATCTTGAAAGTCAGTTTCGCGCATTAGAGTGCATAGAACCAAAAAAGAATTATCAGGGAAACAGTTCTCATGCTCCAAAGGCTATGGTTGCAGTCAGTAATGGTGGCATGCGTTGTGAATACTGCTCGGAGACACATAAACTATGTTTTTGCAAAACTTTTTCGAAGCAACCGGTTGAAACAAGACGTGAGTTTGTCGCAAAACATCAAATCTGTTATAATTGCTTAGGAAGTAACCATACCGTCACTAACTGCAAAAAGCAAACTAGTTGTAAGGTTTGCCACAAACGCCACCATTCTTTGCTGCATTTAGGTGACCCATCAGTCAATAAATCTCAGGAGACGTCCCCCACAGTGGATACCGATAACTCTATTCCTTCGACTAGCGCGGATGCGGTAGTCTCTTGCTTATCAATTAATCAAGTTACTGTACCTGGGCAGGTTTTACTAGCAACTGCGCTAGTAAAAATCGAGTCTAAGACGGGTGAGTTTCAACTAGCTAGAGCTTTACTCGACCAAGGCTCTCAAGCTTGTTTTATCACTGAGGGGACAGTTCAGTTTTTAAGGCTAAATAAAATTCCTATTCATGGAACGATATCAGGATTAGGTCATCGTACAAGTATCGCTAAGTACATGGTTCATTTAACCCTGCAGTCCAGAATAGATCCAAATTATAAGTTGAACGTAAGTGCCTATGTTTTAAGTAAAATCACTTCGTACTTACCTGAGAGAAGTGTTAATAACTGCACCTTTGATTGGTTAGGTATTGACAAATCACATCTCGCAGATCCAAGTTTTAGTGAACCTAACAAAATTGATATTTTGTTAGGTGCAGACGCATACAGCTGTATAATAAAAGGCGGAATATTAAAAAGTCCTTCTGGTACGCTGATAGCACAAAATACGGCGTTGGGCTGGATTCTATCTGGCGCAGTTAGACCTGTAACTAAAGATCATAAATTAGATAACATAAGCGTCATGTACGTACAATTCTCAGAAGACGACATTCTAAAAAGGTTCTGGGAGATAGAAGAAAATATTGAGTCTATTAAAATACTTACACCGGAAGAAACTAGATGTGAAGAATTGTATCGTGAGTCTACTAGGAGAGATAAGGATGGAAGGTATATTGTTAGGTTACCGTTCCGCGATGAAGATCCTCCGTGTAAATCTGGAAATTCAAGAGCAATAGCTGAAACTAGATTTAAGGCTTTGGAAAGAAGGTTAACAAAGAACACGGATTTAAAGGAACAATACGCACAAGTCATCAATGAATATCTTCAGTTAGGACATATGAGGCCAGTAAATAAAAATGATAGTAAAAAGCAAGAAGCCGTTTATCTGCCACACCATGCGGTTATAAGAAACGACAAAACAACCACAAAGGTTCGGGTTGTTTTTAACGCTTCAGTAAAAAATAGCAATGGGTATCTCTAAATGATACACTTTTGATCGGTCCTACATTGCAGGCGGATTTAAGGCACACAGTGCTTAGGTGGAGAGTCTATCCTATTGGATTAGTGGCGGACATTATAAAAATGTACCGTCAGATAAGAATAGCGGACAAAGACACCATGTTCCAACGAATACTCTGGCGAGATGATCCAGAAAAGGACATAAATGACTACGAGTTGCTAACGGTTACATTTGGAACAGCTTCGGCACCCTATCAAGCTGTCAGAACTCTTTATCAAGTCGTCTATGATGAAGGCGAAAAATATCCGATGGCAGCCGATAGAGTTTTGACCAGTTTCTATATGGACGATTTAATGACTGGATGCAACTCAGTCGAAGAAGGGTTAGAAATATATAAACAAATTACAGAGTTATTAAGTAAGGGAGGCTTTTCCCTACAGAAGTGGAATAGTAATCACCAAACACTATTAAATGAAATAAGTTCAATAAAATTTACAGACAAAGGGCAATGTAAATCATTAACAGATGAGATCAAAGAAAGGAATCTAGAGGACAATAATTACAGAACAAAAGATAAGGAAGACAAGGAGTATAAAGAGGAGAAGGAGTACAAAGAGGATAAGGAGGACAAGAAAGGAAAGGACATAGATATAAAACTAGATAATACTATGAAAATACTAGGGCTTACCTGGAACCGTAGTGCTGATAGTTTCCAATACTCGGTGAATCTGCCGACGTTGACCGCTGCACCTGTAACAAAAAGAGCTGTAATATCCGATATTGCACGATTATTCGACCCACTAGGATGGCTGGCTCCCAGTGTAGTCCTAGCGAAAATCTTCATACAAAAATTGTGGCTCGCAGGTGTGGGATGGGACGACCCACTACCTACGGTATTATTGACAGAATGGAGTACTTACCGCGAGGAGTTATCACAACTTACCAAGATCCAGATACCTCGTTGGCTCGGCATGAGACCAAATGACGATCTGGAACTCCATGGGTTTTGTGACGCCTCCAAAGCAGCATACTCAGCCGTAGTATACTTACGTATAATTGATGCCGAAAGGAAGGTCACTGTATCTTTATTGATTGCCAAAACCCGAGTGGCACCCATTAAGCAGATTAGTATCCCACGTTTGAAATTGTGTGGCGCAGTACTGTTATCCAAGTTGCTGATAGAGACAGCAGAGGTATTAAATATACCACGGGATAGGATTAGCGCATGGACGGATTCCACTATAGTTCTTGCTTGGTTAAACTGCCACCCAAGTAAGTGGAAGACGTTCGTGGCTAATCGGACGTCCGAGATTTTAACGTCCATTACACCTTCTCAGTGGTTTCATGTGTCAACCAAGGAGAACCCAGCCGACTGTGCGTCGAGAGGGGTACTGCCTGGGTTGTTACATGAACACGCTATATGGTTTCATGGACCACAATTTCTTAAAGACCAACTTATTATTTATAAAAAGCCTAAAGATTTAGATGTAAGTTTAGAGCAATGCATTAAAGCCCACGTAACAACTATGTCAGATAATGATGAAATATTTGACAGGTTTTCGTCTCTGCAAAGATTGCTACGGGTAATCGCATATTGTCGTCGATTTATAAAAAAAAAATAACGGGTATTTACATAAGAACGAAATAGATCAGGCACTAGAGTGTTGTATAAGGATAACCCAAAGAAACGCATTTAACATAGAATATAGACAATTACAAAATAGAGATCAAATTCAATTAAAAAATAGTAAGCTAAAATCATTAAATCCTTATCTCGATAATAAAGGTATAATGAGAGTATATGGTAGGCTCGAAAAAGCACTATTGGACGAACAGACGAAGCATCCAATTGTACTACCAAATAATGCTCAATTCACACAGCTTCTTGTGTTAGACGCTCATCATAAAACCATGCACGGTGGTCCTCAACTGATGATAAATTACTTGAGGTCATGTTATTGGATCATTAGGGTGAGGAACATGGTTAAGCAGTGTGTTCGACGATGCGTAATTTGTGTAAGACAGGCGCCCAAGGTCCAAGGTCAGATGATGGGTACACTCCCGTCTGTTCGATGCTCTCCTGCCAGACCCTTCTTGCATAGTGGTGTGCACTATGCTGGTCCCATAAGTGTAAGAACCACAAAAGGTCGTGGGCATCATTCTTACAAGGGATATATATGCTTATTTGTATGCATGTCCACCCGCGCCATACATCTTGAAGTGGTCAGCGACATGAGCACACTAGCATTTTTAGCAGCATTCAGGAGATTCGTGTCACGCCGAGGTCATTGTGCAAAGCTTTGGAGTGACAATGGTACTACCATTGTCGGTGCCTCTAGGGAACTGCAACAGTTAGCCACTTCCCAGGCATCTATTGCTGAACATCTAGAAGGAAGTGGAACGGAATGGCACTTCATTCCCCCCCATGCCCCCAATTTTGGTGGCCTATGGGAAGCGGGCGTGAAGTCCACAAAATTTCACCTCAAAAGGGTTATCGGAGAGTCCACGCTCACGTATGAGGAACTCAGTACACTCCTCACTCAGGTAGAGGCATGTCTGAACTCACGTCCGATGAGTGTCATAGATTTATATGATCCTGGGGAACCTATACCTTTAACTCCGGGACACTTTTTAATTGGCGAACCAATTGTCAATGTGCCAGATTATAATTTAGAAAGTACAAACGTAAATTCTTTGACGCGTTGGCAATTTGTTCAGAGAATGCTTCAATCGTTTTGGAGACGATGGTCTCATGAATATTTAGTTCACCTTATGAACAGGTACAAATGGTCGTCAAAGATCCCAGAGCCCAACGTTGGGGATATAGTTCTAATAAAAGAGGATGACTTGCCACCAAGTCGTTGGTTACTGGGTCGTGTTCTGGAAAAACATCCGGGGAAGGATAATGTCACCCGTGTGGTCACACTGCGCACAAAATCAAGTACCATTAAGAGACCAACAAATAAATTATGTGTTTTACCTATAGCTAAGGAATGAAATGTTTGTTTTTAATTTTATTTTTATCTACATTTTTTATACCTTGTTATTTTATTAGTTATTATACATCGTTAAAATTTACAAGACGTTTAGGTCAACGTTGTTTTATTATGTACAGCTTTAAAAAAAAAAAATATATATATAGATTATGTTTTAGATCGTGTTTAAGAATTTATAAACTTGTTTATGTCAGAAATTTGTAAGACTGTATTAAGTGCAAAATTGTATTTTTAACGTCAATTTATGAAGGACATTCCGTCACTTATGTCCTTGGTGGGCGATATGTTCGATCGAAGTTCTAATAAAATCATAACGAAGTCCAAAGTTGCCATTTAGCTCTATAGGTCACGAAATTATTTAGCAAAATAAACCAGCTTAGAACAGTATACACTTGCCGTCTTATTACAAAAAAATGCGTAAGTCTTGGCTTAAACCCGGACTTACTGATCTTGGATTGTTACGGTACTAATGTTAATACCAGGACCAATATGAGTGCTTATTACAAAACCCAGACTATCCGACTAAACCGTAGTTCGTCCTATGGACTAAATAAAATCCACAGATAATATTTAAAAAATTACAATCTTTCATTCGTTCATTGAGGCTTCATTCCAAGCAACGTTCCGTTTTTCTAAATATTGATAGTATCTTAACATTTGAAATACTTTAATAATTATTTATTAATACAAATATATATCATAAATAGTTTTTTGTTTGTATTGCAATTTACTGAGCAAGCACAGTTTATATTGTTGATGACCTTTTTATAATCAAGTTGTTATATTTTGCAACAACTCTGAGTGAAACGGAACGAAATTAAAATTTCATTCGCGCGCATTATTTGAAACGTCATTATTGTTGTTGCGTCCTTTAACAATAACTAAGTTCTTGATAATTATTCACCATTGTACATTGTCAGTAATTCAGTATAAATAATAGTGACAAATAAAATGGAACAACAAAAGAAAAAAAGGGGTGAAAATCCGAATCGCTTTGTAAATCTGTATTTATACCGAAAATCTTCGTCACTCAAATCAAAAGGATTTATACGATTACGACGTCTTACAGATCGCCGAAACGTCTCTAACATATCTAAATCTTCTAAATCCATCATATCTATAATGTTAATATCTATTTACAAAAATTTTTACTTAGAAATACACAAGATAACTAACTAAGCTAACCTCAAAAATAAAGTAATGTCAAAGTTAGTCCATACTTAAACTAGGGGTCTCAGTGGTTTAACTTTGGTACCAGAGATAGTCCATGCTTTGGTGTTAAACTGTGTTTTATAATAGAGTTTTATTTAGTCCAGGTTTAATCTTAGAACTAAAGCCAGTACTAAAGATAGTCTGTGTTTTGGAATAAGGCCGTTGAGGTTTTATTTAAATTCCTGTATGTAATACTTAATCTGTGGTCTGTTTCTGTACCTGTTAAATAAAATAAAATAAAATAAAATAAAATAAAATAAAATAAAATAAAATAAAATAAAATAAAATAAAATAAAATAAAATAAAATAAAATAAAATAAAATAAAATAAAATAAAATAAAATAAAATAAAATAAAATAAAATAAAATAAAATAAAATAAAATAAAATAAAATAAAATAAAATAAAATAAAATAAAATAAAATAAAATAAAATAAAATAAAATAAAATAAAATAAAATAAAATAAAATAAAATAAAATAAAATAAAATAAAATAAAATAAAATAAAATAAAATAAAATAAAATAAAATAAAATAAAATAAAATAAAATAAAATAAAATAAAATAAAATAAAATAAAATAAAATAAAATAAAATAAAATAAAATAAAATAAAATAAAATAAAATAAAATAAAATAAAATAAAATAAAATAAAATAAAATAAAATAAAATAAAATAAAATAAAATAAAATAAAATAAAATAAAATAAAATAAAATAAAATAAAATAAAATAAAATAAAATAAAATAAAATAAAATAAAATAAAATAAAATAAAATAAAATACGTTTACGTGGCTACATGTTTTGCCATTAATGGCGTACATAAAATATTTAGAGGCCAATAGCCTGATGTCGTTTTGTTTTGTTAAGGTAAAAATTTAAATCTACACATAAAGAAAAAAAAAAACATATATAATAACACTTCAACAATTCAGTTACAAATTTAAATTAGCAATAAACGTAAAACTATAACATAAAATGTATCTACATTAAATTTGAAAACATAGAGAAAATGTCAATAATGATAATTTAACAAATGTACAAATAAATTATATTACAATTATTTATCGTTAAGGAATTCCGTTAGGCTGTAGTAACATTTGTTCGCAAGGTACATTTTTAGCTTCTACACTCAAGGTTGGATTTACACTTTCAAGGTTATGTTTACTTATGTTTACTATATTATTATATGTGTGTATAGGCCACCTTCTTCAAGATTTCCAATGTTTTTGACAGTAATGGAAGATGTTCTTAGGAAAGTTTTTAAATGCAAGAAACACATTTTTGTTTGTGGTGATTTAAACATTGCTATTCTAATACAAACGGCAACTTTTAGCTTTATTTAAATCTTTTAATTTGGAAAATATTTTTAATGAACCCACTAGGATTACTGCTACTTCCATTACTTGTATTGATAATATTTTTTCAAATTGCGCAGTTCAAGGCTCTTCAATAGTCAGCGGTGTTAGATCAGACCACATGGGACAACTGATCTCTATAGAGACTAACAAAAGGCTACCTATTAACAAATATATCATGGTTAGATCTTTAACAGGGAATAAATTACATTCTATGCAGGAGTTAATTAAAATGCAATTATGTAACACTAATTTTACCTCGAAGGACCCCAATATAAATTATAACAAGTTACTCAATATAATAAGTAAATCATTTAATAAGTCATGCCCTCCTAGAAGAATTTCCCAACGTAGAAATAGTAAATTTAATGAATGGTCCACAACCGGCATTAGGAAAAGTAGAGATGTGCTTTACAAACTATATTATGAAAAATCATTAACCTCTGACGTAGGTTTTCATAATTATGTGCGGAAATATTCTAAGTGTTTTAAAAAAGTATGCATTGAAGCTAAATCAAAAGTCGTTAGTAAACAAATAATGAAATCCGATAATAAAATTAAAACAGTATGGAAGATAATAAATACGGAAACAGGAAAAAACAATAAACAGGACACAGATCTGAATTTGAAAATAAATAATAAAATAATTTCAGTCAACGCGGAAGTTGCAAGCGCTTTCGAACAATACTTTACTAATGTTCCGATCGAGGTCACGAAATCTTTACATTCGTCCCCTTCATTAGCAGAATCTCTGGCAAAGAATTTTTTCAAAAGAGACATACCAAATTTTGAATTTAGCCAAGTATCTCCTCTTATGGTTAAAAAAGCATTTAAAAGCTTAAATATGAAAAATACAGAAGATCTATGGGGCATATCTATTAAAGTACTAAATTCAATTATTGACGATATCGCTCCAATTCTTGCAAATATATTTAATCTTTGTATTAAGACAGGAACTTTTCCAGATTTAATGAAACATAGTAAAGTCATTCCAATTTTCAAATCAGGCTGTAAAACAAATCCCTGTAATTATAGGCCCATTTCTGTTCTCCCCGCCTTAAGTAAAATATTTGAAAAACTCGTGCTTAATCAAATGACTGCACATTTCCAAATAAACAAGATTTTACACGATCAGCAGTTTGGCTTCACTAAAGGTAGGTCAACATCTGATGCTGGTACGAAGCTGGTCTCTCACATTTTACAGGCTTGGGAGGGGTCACAGGATGCCATAGGTATCTTCTGTGATCTTTCCAAGGCTTTTGACTGCGTTGATCACAATACGCTTATCCGTAAATTAAACTACTACGGTATAAGAGGGCCATCTTTGGAGCTTGTGTCTTCTTATCTTGCTATGAGGCGACAAAAAGTGGACATAAAAGGAGTCGCATCTCCCGGGTCTGTTGTTAAAATGGGTGTTCCACAGGGCTCTATTTTAGGCCCTTTTCTTTTCTTAGCGTATATAAATGACCTTCCCTATATGATGGCCGAGCTATCGAATATAGTATTGTTTGCAGACGATACCTCACTCATATTTAAAATCGATAGAAATTATAGCAATCTCTTTAACGTAAATGAGAGTCTAAAATCTTTGTCTAAATGGTTTGCTGCTAATAACTTACTACTTAATGCTAGCAAAACAAAATGTCTAAAATTCTCGTTACCAAATGTACCGCAAACTAAACCTAATTTAATTCTTGATGGCAGCAAACTGGACCTAATCTATGAAACCATTTTCTTGGGTATTACGGTTGATTGCAAGTTGCAGTGGGGTGCGCACATTTCAGCCCTGTCTAGCAGATTAAGTTCCGCTGCTTATGCAGTGAGGAAAATTAGGCAAATCACCGATGTGGCTACAGCCAGGCTAGTGTACTTCGCTTACTTTCACAGCATTATGTCATACGGTATTTTGCTGTGGGGATCAGCTGCAGACGTAGATTCAATTTTTATCTTACAGAAAAGGGCCATCCGCGCAATCTACGATATGGGCCCTCGCGATTCTCTAAGAGAATTTTTTAAGAATATCAATATACTTACACTGCCGTCACTCTATATTTTCGAAAACATCATGTACGTCCGCAAAAACCTGCAGACGTTCAGTATCAATAGTGACTTTCACAACCTTAATACTAGGAATAAACATAAAATTGTGGTACCTAAATTTAGATTAACCAAAACAAATAAATCATTTCTAGGAAATTGTGTGCGTTTCTACAATAAGCTCCCTAAATGTGTTACCGATCTTACTGACAAGAAATTTAAAAAGTACGTCAAATCAGTTCTTTTTAAGAAAGCCTATTATAAAATCAAGGACTACGTTGACGATAAAGATGTGTGGTGTTTAAATACGGATGCACTTGCGGCCTCCTTGGCAACCTGAGGTTTTTCCAACTTAGTATCTATAGTGAATATATGGACATAGTTTTCACAGATTCTGTATTCACTACATTTCGAGATGTCTTCATATGGTTAGTATTGTTTACCTCAACTGAAACTGTAAATGTGTGTACATTGTGGCATGTCGTGAGTGGACTCTAATTTATCCTGCTTTGATGATGTGTGTACTTTACCACATAGTTCACTTATATTCTATTAATGACATGGAGTTCTCAAACACTGAGAACCTTCTACCTAACTTTGACATCCAATGTTCACACATCCTCATATCGCAATATTGTACCAATGAAGATTGTAACACAATTTATTTTAAAAGAGTGTCCATGGAGTTTCTTGCCGGATTCTTCTCCATAGGATCAACCTTTTGGAACCGAGCAACTAGAATCATAACGTTTCATAAACGCTTGTTAAAGCTTATTTGAAATAAAAACATTTGAACTTGAACTTGAACTTCCAAAGATTAGGTATTTAGTTTTGTCGGGATTAAGGCAAAGACTGTTATTTGAAGACCAGTTAGCTATACTCAGAAGATCTTCATTAAGCTTTGCTATAGCCTTATCAATTTCTGAAGGCCTGCATGAAATGTAAACTTGGATGTCATCGGCAGTGAAGGTGCACAGCCCTCCTCGCCAGCTCTGAGCCAGGTTTCGTTTATGGCTAATATATCAACATCATTTCGATTAACTGAGGCTATGAAATTGTCATGGTTTGTACCCAAAGAACCTGCATTGAACAAACCTACTTTAAACTGTTTGTTAGTGATCATGTTTAAAAAACAATAAAACATGATTTGCTATTAGAAAATAATCACTGTCATAAGAGTAAAATACTGTAAATAAATTGTAAATACTGTCTGTCAGAAATATAATTGTAAATATTATTTTGATTGTGCGTGTGTGTGTAAAATTGTAAATATAATCATAATGATGATGAGTACCTTTCAATAATACCAATGCATCCTTTTTCCTGTGGAATATCTTTCCATCAATATCTTTGACATATTGTCTTTCTCACCTTAAATAATGAGATATTTAGCATACTTATCACTAGCAAATTGACATGAGTAACAGAACAAAAAGAAACTAAAATAATAATAATAATAATGAGCAGGTAAAGTAACATTACATAATATATTTTATTTAGAGCCATTTTCTGATGCAGGTTCTGAGGCACACTGTACAGTTCCAAAGACGCGCCGCACGTCAGCTTCGCATCGGATAAGACAAACAGGGGCCCCAGGCTTATTCCGGGCAAAAATGCGACCACGCTTACACCAAATGTAGCGCCATCCAAGTTGATTACTGGCCTCGCGCACTTTCTGAAATAACTGCCTGTTGACTTTTGTGAGGCGCTCGTTAACGTAAAAGCGCACAGATGGTCCAGGCATATCCAGATCGGCGGAGGTAGCGCCGCGGCGTACTCGTGCGGCCCGCAGCATCTCGTCACGCAGGTGGCGCCGCGCGAGGCGCTCGACCAGATGGCGCGGCCGCGATGACACCTCCGGCCCCGTTGCATTTATGCGCCGACCTATGCGCTCTGAACTAACAATATCCCGTGCCTCAATGTTTACTCCTAGCTTAGACGCCACTAGGAGTGCCGTATGAACAGTATTCTCTCCAGTGACCTCGGGAAGGTTTGCGACCTCAATGTCATTCAGTAATAATTTCTGCTCGCGGTCATTTATATCACATTTCAATTGAGCAATTGTCTCTTCCAAACCTAAAGAGGATGAGGGTTGAGCCTGACGCTTCTCCAGAGCAATCACTCTTTCCTCCAGATTATTCATGCGATCGTTGCAGGCGTTAACTGATGATCGCGATTGAGCCATATCTTCCCGAAGCAATTCGAATTCATGATGCATCATGTTCATGAGTTCCTCTTTGAAAAGCTTTAGCTCAGTCCTGATGTCAAACTCAGATTCCTGGCAAGGAGGACTCGTTTTTTTCCTGCGCAGCCTGCATTGATCCTCTCACCGGCGTATCGGCCCGGTTGTCCCTTACCACATTTTTTTTACACTCCGGGCAGTGCCACGGAGAACTTACAGCTCCTTTAGCAGGTACGCCCACGCATGCACGACGATACACGCAGCTACACTTGTCACACCTAGCGGCCTCTGTCGAAGAAAGGTACTTCCCACACGCTCCACACTTTACCATAGTAACTACTTATCGAGCAAAATTGATCCGCTAGACAATTCGTAGACGAGTCACTAGATGGCGCTGTTTGGTGTTATGGGTTATGGCTAATTCCACAGTGACAATGGTACAATGACCCCATAGAACGAAACAGGAACACAAACTAAAGGCACGCACACACAGTGAGGCACTAAACAACTTTTATCAATGTTAATGTAATATCAATAAATTTTATGTAAGTAGTAGATTTAGGTCCATGTAGTATTTAAGTTACACTATTTTACTGTATTTATACGATTTAACAAGAAAAAAAAAACACTTAAATATTATAATAAATTTGTTGTTTCACGTTAAAAACGAATCTTCACCATTAAAAATGTGTTATTTGCACTGTTTTTATTTTTATTTAATAGGAGTAACACAAAGTAGGTACGTATGTGTGACACCCGACGTTACGACTTTTGATGAAGAAGAAGAAGAAGAAGAAGAGAGAAGAAATTATTGGAAACGCGTAAAAGAAATATTTAGTCCACGATATAGTAAACGCATTAATTACATAAGCGTCAGGGTCCTTATGCCAAGAAACATAAGTGTCACATTTATAGTTTATTCTACTCGCGAATAAATCAATACAAGGGACGCCGAAGCGTTGTGTAATTTTATTATAGGCAATTTGAGATATTTCCCACTTTATGTCGGGGTGTAATCTTCTTGATTCAGCGTCCGCGACTATATTATCAGAAGACCGTATGTAGTCAGCATGAACCATTATTTTACGCGCTTCGCACCAATTCCACAATTGTTTCGTAATATCGGTCAAATGTGGAAATTGTACTCCATCCATTCTATTAATGTAGCGTACATTTGCAGTACAGTACATTGCAGTTATGTTGTCAATACGTAACAATATCTGTCAATTTTTTGAATCTCGTGCAAAAACTTTAAGCCCAAGAAAAGCTGCAAGTATTTCCAAATAATTTATATGCCGAGTTAGCTCATATTGATTCCAAGAACCATTGGCAGTCTCATCACCACGGGCGGCGCCCCATCCCGTTGTTGAGGCATCACTAAATATCTCTAACGAATATATATCACTTTTTATTTTGCATACTGACCCATTTATAGCCTTAAGCCACCAGTCAAATACGGGTGACAATTCGATTGGTAAGGTCATGTACTTATCATAAGTTTCATCATTATTAAGATTTAGGTATTTACACCTCTCGAAGTCTTTGGTATAAAGCCAACCGTAGTCAACAGCTTGACAAACTGATGTTAAAAGACCGATGAAACGAGCAAACAAAATTATTTTACATCTTTTTAATTTCCTGATTCTTAGCAATTCTGTTTTAATTTTATGTCTTTTATCATCAGGTAGTCTAACTTCAAATCTTTTCGAATCTATAATATTTCCTAAAAACTTGCAAGAATTCGAAGGCGCGACAGAACTCTTTTCAATATTTATGATGAATCCTAACGATTTCAATAATTATTTTGTGTCATTCATATTACGTAAACTGTCATTAAATGATTGACCAAATAAAAGGTAGATAAATAACCCAAGGATCTCAATAATTTAGCAACTGAAATAAAACTACTTTTTACGGATTTTATCGCGTTGTATTGATATTATTTGATTCCCGACGTTTCGGATCCTTTACAGCATCCATTGTCACGGGTAGACTAAGTTGTTGGACGTCTTCGGTTTAAAGAACTTTTATTCTCATAAGAACAATACATAGGTTCACTTACAATGAGATACAAAGTAATTGTTTATATCTAAATAAATACATTTTGCCACCGATGCGTGTTGGTGAAGTTATACAAAAGAAATTTATAGGAAGTATGTAATTGCTAACATTTAATATTTAAATAACTGACAAACACTATTATTTTATGTATGTATGTGGTATGACTACATTTCATAAACGTAATTTCTCAGTTTTAGTTTAAATCTGTTAATATTATCACAATCTTTTACGTCATTTGGTAGGTCGTTAAACAGCTGTGCTCCTTCGAACAATATGGTTTTTTCACCGTAGTTTGTCCGAGCTTGTCTTCGTTGCAATTTATTTTTATTTCTTAGGTTGTGTGATATTGTTTTTTTATGTAGTTTTAGCTTTGATTGTACGCTGTTTGTGGTGATTTTTTTTATTAGAATGCAGGTACCGTATGTGTATAGTTGTTTGAGATTTAGTAGTTTGGTTTTTTCGAATAGTGTTTTAGTTGGAGTAAGGTAGTGATAATGATATAATGTTTTTATAATTTTGTTCTGGGTTCGTTGTAACGGCATTAGGATAGTTTTTGCGGCGGATCCCCATATTTCAATGAGGTACTCGAGATGTGATTTGACTAATGAGTTATAAATAATAGTACGTATTTTCCTTGGAATACAGTTTGAGATTTTGCGTAGTGATGCTAGTAATGACGTTAATTTTGATTTTACATGTTCGATGTGCAGTTTCCATGTGAGTTTGTCGTCTACCCTCAGACCGAGATATTTTTCGTGGCTCGATCTTTTTATTATGTCATTGTTAATAGTAAGAGGCGGGAAGTTTGGTAATGGTTTGTTTTTTGCGGTGAAGAACATGTATGTTGTTTTGAACGTATTTATTGTAAGTAAATTGTATTTAAGGCGCTGTGACTAGTCAAAATAGGCATCTTAAAACAATTTTTTAGCAAAAAGTATACATTTTAACACAGCAATAAAAATATATGTTAATCTTGAACATATTTACGAGGGAACCTTTGTTTTCAAAACACGTTTTCGTTAAATTTTCTCGATAAAAAAAAATCATAAAATAACCATTAAAATTAAATTTCTAGCAGTTGTAACTGTATTATTTATTAACAAATCTTGATCAAATTTATAACAGTGACGTAATATATAAAAATAAAGGGAACTGTTGTTTTTATTTTTTGATTGAAATACTATATGTTTAATAATTAATAAATATCATGATAAATAACTCGCACGAGTCGAACGAAACATCGCGGCATCGTGGCGTCTTTTTTCTTCTCTTTCATTTCTACGGTAAGCGACAGTGAGCGCTGAGGCGCGCTGCCTGATGGACCTATGTCACTTTGTTCCGCCCGCCGCTCAGAAATAATTTTATGTCTGGTCGTTTTGAAAGCTATTTATTTTATTACAATAATAATAATAATATTCATTTTTATTCGATGAAACAAAAACTCATGATAGAAATTGTAAAGTAAGTACATACAAATAGATTATCTATAGATTCGTAAATTCGATGGATGAATCTATAACTCGATTGGTCTAGCGGTATCGTGTATCGAACAGATATGCACTGGTCTTGGGTTCAAACCCCGCAATAGTTGTTCACTTTTTGTTGATTTTCTTATTTGTAGCATATAATTGCTTTTTTTTTATTATTATTTACTTTTGTTATCTTCTTGTTTGAAATAAATTTTCAATAATTATTATTTAACTTCCTATTAATTGTCTTTTTTTATAAGCTTTTACTAAGTTTTTTTAAAAATTTCCTGAATCGTTTTTTTTGCATTCTATAGTAAAAAGAATCGTCTGGTGATCTATCCGTCAGTAGATGAACCATCGGAGAAAACTTTTCACGAGTATGCTTATATATGGTGTTACAAAATATTGTAGGTAATGTGAGTAATGCGAAAGGAGATCATTGTGAGTTGAATGAGGAATATCAACAATGTGCATCAGAATGTACATTGTTGATATTACTCAATTTCTAAATGGCAATTATGACAAATGAAAATTTGTCACTGTCATATTTATATTAGAAAATTTGTCATTTTTACAATTTACCATTTTGATACTCGTATGCCAATTAAATTAATTAAATTTATATTTCGGCCATTTTGAGAACTCGTCATATTGCACCGAAACCCAGTGCTAAGTGATACATACATACCTACTAAAGTTTATAATATTCAAATTATTTGCAGTCTTACAAAAGAGTGCAGAAATACGAAAAGGGGTCATTACAGTCATCACTCATCATTATGAACAACTTTTACTGTGGTGCCAATCAACAAACTATAGTCATTTAGTCATTTTTTCTTTAAAAAAAAGAGGTCATTTAGTCGCGGGTGAATGAGCTTTTTCGGCAGATTATTTTTCGCGATTTTAGGGTTGGAGTTATAGTGAAAGTTGTTCATAATGACATTATTATGAACAACTTCGACGACGAAATGACCATAGTTTAGACTATAGCACAATGACGAATTTGTAAAGTGGCCACAATATAAATCGATAAAGTGGCAAATATGCTAAATGCATAATAGGGGCATTGTGGATATTCATCATTTTCTCAAAAAATCACATGATTTATTTATTTATTTATTATTTATTTATTTAACTAGAACGGTCATAGACCAATTACACTAATTAAATAGAATTGTAATTTCTTGATTAACTAAACAAATTTCAGAACTACTACATTATGAGCTTCATTTAGCTTTTCATTCATAGAACGATGGTGTAATATACTAAATAATTCCAATAATCTAAAACATATCACAGATTCGCACCAAATTGAAGTCGATCATAGATCCCTCTCGCACAACTTCAAGGATACCGTCAATAGCCTCACCCATCCATCCTCAAACAAATCAATATCTGGGCACGAGTTCAGGAGATCGTTGAGTGCAGAGAGTGTTCGCGGTATTGGGGACTTTGCTCGGGTTAGAGTACGGCAAGTTGGCACTGCAAGCAGTTTATGTTTCCTGCCTCTTAGATAGTTATTAGGGGTAAAGAGTTGACACAGTTCATTAAACAAATCAGGTGAATCAATTTTTCCACGTAGGATTTTGCACACCGTGACAATTTGGTCACGGTTCCTTCTGGTTTCTAGGGAATTGTAATCGAGACAACCCAGGAGAAACTTGGTGGGGTAAAGATATGGGTATCCATAGACCCTCTTGTAAAGATATCTAAGGTATGCCTTCTGTACTTTTTCGAGTACTGAAATTTTTCTTTTCTCAAGGGGACTCCAGATAGACCCACTGGTTTCCAACTTACTACGTACCAGCGCATTATAAATGATTCGAATGACACTGGTATTTTGGAAGTCACGTGACAGGGACTCCTTGGCAACCGCGACCATGTGATCATGGAATGTTAACCCCCGGTCGAATGTAACACCCAAGTCCTTCATGGTCGACGATTTAGGTATAGTTTCGTTATTTAACTTATAAACGAAAACAACTGGGTGCCGCGCTCGGCTAAAGGTCATAGCATTACACTTAGTGGGGTTGAATTCAAGTTTGTTATCAACGCTCCATTTATACACCGCCTCGATGTCGCGCTGGAGTGCCAAGCAGTCCTCCTCGTTTTTAATTGCTGCGTACAGCTTTAGGTCATCTGTATATAGTAAGCATCGTGCGTGGCTGACTACTGTAGGAATGTCATTGAACATAATAATGAATAGTAGAGGCCCAAGAATGGAACCCTGACTTACCCCGGAACGCGTGTGATAGGGTCTAGATTTAAAGATACCCAATTTGACAAATTGCTGACGGTCTCGTAGATAGTCCGTGATCAGATTGAGAAGTCCAGGGGCAAAACCTATAGCACAGAGTTTCGCCAGCAAAATGTCATTATTGACCCTATCAAACGCCTTCCGGAAATCGAAGTAGAGGACGTCAACTTGGAGTCTGTGATCTAGCTGGGTGGAAATGAAGTCAACAAGAGTTATGAGGTTAGTGTTCACAGATCTCTTGGACCTAAAGCCGTGCTGCTCGTTACATAAGTAGGCGCTAATTTGATCGTTGATATGCTTATGCAAAATGCTCTCGAAGACCTTCGCAGGAGATGAGAGAATCGCGATGGGTCGGTATTCTTCGATATCAGTTTTTTTCGAGGATTTAGGTATAGGCGTGACTCTTGAAAGTTTCCATTGTGAGGGGTAATTGCCAGTGCTTATAGCTAGATTAAGAATATGACAGAGAGGTTCCGAAATATACTCTTTTGACATTTTGAGGAGACCAGGGGGGATGTAGTCTGGACCTATAGAGCTATTTGCTTTTAACTTTTTTTGATATAAACAATCATGTAAGTATGTCAAAATTTAAAAACTTATTTGCTTCAATTTTACATTCTGAACACGAAAACCCTGGGAAAATCACTTTCAACCTTTGTAATCAAATTATGTGTAGCAAGTATCGACAGATGGGCGAAGGTCGTCAGTCAATCATGGGAGCTGACGATTCCGAAGAGTTATCCTCCAAAGAGATCGCGTGACAACCACCTATCTGTCTGTCCACCCAGTCATATATCCATTGTATTTGTACACATTGCGTAATTACTGTGATTTAGAATTACTTTGTTGTTTTTTGTTTATAACAAAACAAAAAATGAAGAAATTTTTATTTCAGAGAAATCAATAACGATGTGCTATTCGTTGAACCGTCAACAGAATTTCAAGACAATAATACATACTCACCAGTTCATAGTCGAGGAGTCGTTGACATAATGCATTTTATCAGCAGTTGCAAACTATATGTAGCCATAGTTCTTTATTCGATTGTAACTTCTCACAGCTGTTACTCATAGCAGAATAAAGGATTGGCTTGATCTCCGGATTCAATTTTAGATGCAATATGTGCAAAGACGATTTTATTGTGACAAGCAAAGATTTAGCAAGTACACACAATGTCAACGCTAACGTGGCTGCTGTTACAGGAATTACTTCTGCTGGTATTGGTTATTTATTTATTTATTTATGCTTCATGTACAGAAGTGTACAAAGGCGGTCTTAATGCCTTAGGCATTTTCTACCAGACGACCTTAGGGTGGTGCAGAGACGATCATGGTAGATGCACTAAAAGAGTAGAAGTGAAATGTGTGACTTGAAAATTTACCAAAACTATAAACTTACACAATTACTATATACATTACATAAATATTTATTTTATATATATTTATATATATATACAATATAAAATAACATAAAATACTATACATATATACAATACATAATAGATATAAAAAGAAAAGTCAGTGTCGAGATGAATCTAACAGCGTTTTATCCAGCAAGTATTTGCGCACACAAGTTTTAAACGATTGCCGGCTGTTTATCATTCTGATTTCTAGGGGGAGAGCATTCCATAACAGTATTGATTGGATAAGGAGGTAGAATGTATAAAGTCAGAGTGGTGAGAAGGACATCGAAGAAGACGATTATTAGTTGAACGAAGATGTTTATTGTGGAAGGAAGTAATATACTGAAAATGAGATGATAAGTACGATGGAGAATTAGGAGAAAAAAGTATAGAATAAAGAGTAGTCAGCGCCCTCAAATTTCTTCGTTGGCGAATGGGCAACCATTTCAATTTTATTCGATATTCTGAGACATGGTCATATTTACGGAGATTAAAAACGAATCGAATGCAATTATTGAGAAGGCGGTCCAATTTATTGAGCAGATCTGCATTCAGGTCAAAGTAGCAAACATCACCATAGTCGATTATGGGGAAAATTAAGGTTTCGACAAGCATTGCTTTAATGTGCGCTGGAAGAAAATTTTTGAGGCGGTAGAGAGATCGCAGGGTACCTGTAACTTTTTGACTTACACTTGAGACTTGGGATCGCCAACTCAATGTAGGATCAAAACTCAAGCCGAGATCTTTGACGCTGGAAGTCACAGGTATGGCTATGTCATTGAAGACTATTGGTAAAATATTTATATTGCTCAACTTGCAGATATTGCGATGGCTGCCCAAAATGATAGCCTGGCATTTATTGGGATTTACTGCCAAACCAAATCTATCAGCCCAGTCCCTGATTGAGTCAAGATCGTGGTTCACTGCTTCGATCGCGACGGATAAATCTTCTATTCTAGATTGAGAGTAAATCTGTAGGTCATCGGCATATAGATGATACGCACACTGAAGCTTTTGGGTAATAAAATTTATGAAAATTGAAAAAAGCAGTGGAGATAATATTCCGCCTTGGGGAACGCCAGTTTCCAGCTTGCACCAAGTTGAGAAAGACTCCTCAATGTGGACTGACTGCTGGCGATCTCGAAGGTATGATGAGAACCATTCCAGCACTTCAGGAGAGATCATGAAATGGGAAAGGATGGACAAAAGGATATCGTGACTGACGGTATTAAAAGCATTGGAAAAGTCAACCAGTACCAATACAGTAACCTTAGTGTCTTCCATGCCTGCCCGAATATCGCCAGTCACCTTAAGGAGTGCAGACACAGTACTGTGACCTGGTCTAAACCCAGATTGATAGGGACTTAGGAGTGTATTTGCATAAATGAAGCGAGAGAATTGTTTGTGGACACAGGCCTCCAGAACCTTGGACAGGAAAGGAAGAATAGAAATTGGCCGAAAATGACTGGGGAGAGAAGGGTTAGGAGTCTTAGGTAGAGGCAAAACATGTGCTTTGCACCACGCAGACGGAAAAGAACTCGATTCAAGTGAAGCATTTACAATGTGAGAAATTGCAGGGAGTAGGTGGTCCAAAACTGTGGTGATCATATTCCGACTGATGTTGTCACAACCCACAGCATTTGATTTAATGGATAGGATTATTTTTTTAATCTCACCCGAGTCCACTGGAGAATTATTCGCAATTCGAAGAAATTACAGCATGTATGGACGTACCCAAATTCATCATCAGCAAAAAATCCATGACAACAGCAGCTATGCGTTCTTAAAACCTGCTACTGCTGCCACAGGATTCGTCAGATGTTGATTCCCATTTTTCATAAATGATGTCTTGATCAAATCAAATCAAATCGTTTATCTGGGATCTTGAGCATATGTGGTTTTCGTAAATATGGGTATGTCGATACATGCTGTAATTTCTTAAAATTGCGAATAACCAATACCGGCAGAAGTAATTCCTGTAACGGCGGCCACGTTAGCGTCGTCATTGTGTGTACTTGCTAAATCTTCGCTTGTCACAATAAATATTATCGTCATAATTGTTGTCTTTGCACATACCTATTTTATTTTATATTGATTTGTAAATTATAAACTTTAGTAGGTATGTATGTATAACATACCACTGTGCTTAGGCACAAAATGACGAATTCTCAAAATGATCACAATATAAATTGAATAAATTGAAATTTGCATTCGAATCTCAAAATGGTCAATTCAAAAAATACAACTTACTATACAGTAATTTTGAGTAATTCCTCATTCAACTCGCAATGATCTCGTTTCTTTACTAGTTACTAGTTCATCGTATGGTTTAGACGCAGAATGCCAAATTCTCAAAAAGGCATAGTTTTTTTTGGCATGTATGGTTTTGCGAAAAGGTTAGACGAGAAAAAATATTTTTTAGCGATTTTAGGGCAGGCGCCATAGTAAAGATGTTCATAGTGGTGAGTACAATGACCTCCTTTGGTATAACTACAGTCTTTTGTAACATTCTGTATCTGTATTATTTTTCTTCAGAATAAACCATCAAGTTTGGTGACTGTTTTTTATAATACTCTGAAGAAAAATATATACGGGAATAAAAATGTCTGGTTATATTCATTTTTCGCAATTTTGACAATTGCCGTTTTGAGAATAGGCCATTTCTAGAATTGACCATTCTACGCCCAAGCCATTTTATTTATGAATTATTTATTATTCGTCTGATGAATCTGTTAAGTTTCTCTATATTCTTTTTTTTTTAAATAACAATTATTAATTAATTATTTAAAAAAATAAGAAAACAAGTGTGTACATTTTTAAAAATAAAAAAAAACTCATAGTATCTATTGAGATTCGAACTCGTGGAAGCGCGATTTCAAGCGGGACAGCGGCGCGCTAAGCCAAACGTGCACTTAACCAATGTTGCGAAATTATGTTTCTGTATTTAAAGAACGTCGCGCATGGTTGACGTTCGTCCGGTGCGCCCCGCAGTAGGCGGGACTACGCGTGCCCCACTTCATCTGCTTCACCCCCTCAAATACCTAAATGTTGACTATGCACAGCGCCTTAAACCACTCACTGAGTATACCAAGATCTTTTTGAGCATTTGTTATGATAGTATGGATAGATTTACCGAAATAGAAGAGGCATGTATCGTCCGCGTACAAAGTTAGGCGACCCGTTAAACCTATTTTGTTTATATTATTTATATAGATTAAGAAAAGTAACGGACTTAAAATTGAGCCTTGAGGACAGCCGTATGGTACGTTTTTTATGGAACTAGTGAATTTATCTATTTTAACTACTTGTTGTCTATTTTGTAAATAAGATGTGAACATTTCTAGGGCTTTATCTGTGACTCCTATGTTATTTAATTTCTGGAGAAGTTTGTGGTGGCATACGGTGTCGAATGCTTTTTTTAAATCAATAAATATCCCTAACACAACATCCTTTTGATCTATGTGCGTTTTGATTTCAGTTATCAAGTCTACTGTGGCTGTGAGAGTGCTAGATTTCGAACGAAAGCCGTATTGTTCGTCGATTAGGATTTTTTTCTCAAGAAGGTATGCATTTAGACGGCTGTACAAAACACGCTCAAACATTTTTGATAATACCGGTAGAACCGACACTGGTCTGTAGTTACCTGGATCAGTCCTACTGCCCGATTTGAAAATAGGGGTGACTTTGGCAACTTTAAGCGTGTTTGGAAAGATGCAGCGCATCAGACATTCGTTTATGCATTTCGTTAATTTCGGAACAATTATATTTTTGAGGCATTTGATCGTCTTGGTACTGATACCATCTATCCCAGTGCTTGTATTACTATCCAGACCGTCAATTATTTTAGAAATTTCGTCCTCAGTGCAAGAAGTGAGTTTACTCAGAGTTACGTCGTGTGAATGGTTGTGTTCGTACATAAGAGTGTTGCCATCGTTCGTGTGATATATAACGGGTATGTCGTTTGCTAGTTCCTGGCCTATTGATGAAAAAAAATGAGTTAAATAAGTTACATATTGCGTTACCTTCAGTTATAGGTCCTGAGCTCGACATTAGTTTCGGAGGAGCACTGCTTTCTTTGATTTTATTTAGTGCTAAGTTATTAATAAGTTCCCACATCTTTTTCGGTTGATTGTTATTTTTGTAGAATAGATCGTAATAGTATTTTTTCTTGTGTGTCTTGATCAGGTTATTTACTGCGGTTTGTTGTTTGGAAAAGGTTTTTTGTATGTTTCCGTCTTTTGGGTAAGATTTTGTCTGTTGCCATAGGTTGTTACGTAAGTTTATCGAATCAGTAATAGTTCGGTTTATCCAATCGTTTTGAGGTGGATTCAGTATTTTTGTCTTGTCGGTTTTGTTGTTATTTACATGTTTTGTGATGAACCGCTCAAAGTGGTAGTAATCATTTTCTTCATTTATGTAATTATCTGTTAATGCGTCGCTGTATAATTTTTCATAATTTATTGCTTTGTATTGGATATTTTTATATTTTTGTGGCTTTAGACTGCCTATTTCTAAATATATTTGTTTATGGTCAGACAAGCATGATTCGATTATGGAGAAATTAAATGAGTGGTTACTTATGTTTGTGCAAACATGATCCAGTATAGATTTTGTAGTCGAGGTTTCACGTGTACTGTATAGGCCATTGATTTTGTTCAGTATTTGGTATCCGTTTCCTTTGATTTCGTTCAGGTATCTAGTAGTGATGTGATTGTCCGCGTTGAGGAGATCAATGTTAAAATCGCCAAATAGTAGTTTTTGGTATCGCCCTGATAATACATTTGATTTCATCGAGCTTACCTGTTTTGCGAATACTTCGTAAATTAGCATAGAAAATTCTTAGTGATGATGGGTGTAAGGGTATGTCTTCATATTTTTTGATGATTTGATGGCTTAGTTTCTCTGTATGTTTTCCATTGTATTGAGAACCTCCTTCGAGTTTTTTTGGTTAGTAATAATTGTTGGTTTTCCTTTTATATATTTAATAATAAGGTCTTTTTCTCAGTCTTCTATACGTTTTTTAAGTTCTCCTTTTATGGATTGAAAATATTGCTTTTGAGTTGGGGTTAAATCTGAGTAAATTTGTATGTTCTCAGATAGTTTACTTTTTGCCCGGAATAAGTATTTAGGTGTTTCTGTGTTAGTAAAACACACTTTGATGGGCCGGTTCATGTTTGTGATATATTTTCCCAATCTTGTGGTTTTAATAGGTTTCTGACAGTCCTCATACAGTGTGTTTAGTACTTTGTTTACTTCTTCGTAATCGTACTTTTGTCGTACGTTATAGTTCTTGTCACTTTTTTCCATTATACCCACAATAATGATGTTTTTCTCGCGTTCATTTCGATCCTTGAGTTCTTGGATGAGGTTTCGTGATGTAAAAAAGGCGATTTATCGGATGTACTTTCGATATTTGTTTGGTTTTTTATTTGGAGAATTTCACTTTCTATACGTTTGAGTTTGTCTTCAGTTATTGCTTTGTTGGATTTAATAGTTTTAATTTCGTTATTTATTTCATCAAATTGTTGTTTAAAGATTTCTGTGTTTGATTTTATCGATTTAATTTCTTGTTTGATCTCACAAATTTCTTCTCGTATGAGGTTCAGGTTTTCTTTTTGAGTTCTTCCGAATTCCTCCAGAAACTTCATAATGTCTGTGCGAAAGTTATCAAAGTCTAATTTGTAGTCTACTTCTTCAGTGCGCTCTTTTCGTTTTTTCTGACAGATGTTAGTTTGGTATTCGTTGTCACCAAATATAGATAAGTTCGGTACTGATCCGCTACCGCCCTCGCTTCCGCTTGTTAACTTGCCACTAGGCGGTGTTTTCTGTCGGTTCATCGCGTTGCCAGTCCGCGCGGGTGCGAGTGTAATGGGAATAGTTCTCTCTCTTTACTCTTGAGGTGAGTGTGCTGCGTACTCGCCGGCGCTGTGCGATGTACCACCAAAAGGATAATAACTTTAACACTATGATCTTAAAAATTGATTTTGATTGTAGTAGATGTATTAGGGTTTAATATTTTTGCAATAATAAGCGAAACACGTCTGCTCCGAACAAGCACGCGATGACGTTTTTTCTTCTTAATTAATAATATAATAATTCGTCTTAATGTTACAATCACTAACAGCTACCTTACATTTTTGTTAATTATTGGCGATCCGATTCACGCAGAACGAGCTCACCGTATCCTTCGGTCTTGCAGTTTTGGGCTTGGATTTTGATTTTATGGAATCTATAATGGGGTTCCAAGCAGGTGGTAAGACCCAGCCATTTTCTCTATTGAAATTTGGATGTTTTTTTAATTTCAATACCTCACGGATCATCCTGGGAAGGAATCGGTTTTCTTTTGCGAGGACTTGTGGTTTATCAAATCTGATATAGTGCTGGGCCTTGTCTAGAGTATGTTCACAAACTGCTGACTTCTTGAAACGGCGGTGTTTGACATCAGCGATGTGTTCTTTTACGCGGATCCTATGCTTCTTTTAGTTTGGTCTATGTAAGAGAGACCGCAATCACAATCTAGCTTGTATACACCTGCATCTTGCAGAGGTATGTGGCACTTGACAGGTGGTAGGAACTGACTAATCTTCTTCAGCGGCTTGAAGTATGTTTTGATTGAAGCTCGCTTCAAGATATAGCCAATCTTGTCTGTGACTCCTCTAACATATGTAATATCCATAATTACATATATAATATATATATATATATGTAATAATGATAAAATCCGTAAAAAGTAGTTTTATTCCAATGTCTAATATTCGCGTAAGTGTCAGAAACCAGTAAATTAGCAACTGGTTTGAGAATTTTTTAAAAATATACGGGGCAGTGTTTAAGCCAAACGGTAATACGTTAAACTCATACAAATTTCCATTCCATTTAAAGCGTAAATATTTTTTTGAAGTTGTATGTATGGGAATTAAAAAGTAGGCATCTTTAAGGTCAATTGTAGACATAGAGCAGTTTTTTGATACAAGTTTCAAAGCTGTCCTTAAATCCTTTAAAATGTTGGGTTGGTATAAATTTATTTAATTGTTTCAAATTCAAAATGAAACGTTGTTTACCGTTCGGCTTAGGAATAAGAAATATGCTTGAGATGTATTGACCCGCGCGTGGTTGACATAGGGACACTGCTCCAGTACTGATAAGATCTTGTATTGATACTTTAAAGGCATCATATTCAGAACGTGAATAAATAGGCTCTGATGGGACGGTTGTCTGAATAACTGGGCCCGAAAAAATAATTTTATAACCAGAAATCCACGAGCGTATAATAGCGTTACTAGTTATTTAACACCACTGTTTATAAAAATATGAAAGACGGCCAGCAGGGCTTACCGTCTCTAACGTCTTTGACGTGATTGCGGCTGATGCGACGATGTCCTGGAACCGTTGTTGTGCATCGTCCTGGACTGCTCTGAGTCGGAGTTGATGGTGCTGCCCTCGCATATCTCCCGCCCCCCGGCGGCGGTGGCGGAAACTGTCTGCGACCCGCCGGGGGGGCTCGGTAGTTTAAAGGTCTATTGACCGCTTTAGCCGGTTTTTGAACCTTGGCCTTCAAAATCGATGATGATCTTAAATCAGCTCCGGATTTTACAATTGTTTTCGCTGATTTTAATGTTTTGACAGGCTATTACCAAAAAGCATTTCATCGATTTTGGTTTTATCTAATTGATCTTTTAATTCCTTTTTAACGGTTGAAAGAATGAACGAACGTCGAGAGATTGAGTCCGTGTATTGTATATCACCTGTTTAGTATTTCATACTAATTTGTCATTTCAATTCATTCGTTGTTGCTATCTCACTCTCTCCTGTTTCAGTCAATCCTAAGCACACACTGCGTCTTACGTTATAATAGTTTTATAATTAATTTAACCACTCCTGTTACCTAAAAACATTGTGAAAAGGTGTAATAAACGGTGTACTATCAGTGCCAGTGTTTTATTGGAGAACACATCTCCAGCAAGATGACAATCAGCAACATAATTTTGGTCCTTCGAAGCCACGCGAAGACGCCATATTAGCAATTTCGCTGGCCCCGCCCCGGAAGAGAATCGACGTGTCGAAACATCACATCTTCGGCAGCCGTTCGGGGACCATCGGAATTCTTCGGGCGTCTTACGTCTACACCAGCGCCACCCAGCGGGCAATAGCCACGAAAACGAAGACTGTTTTACCAACAGGGCAGGACAAGAGCCAATCACACACAAGATTGCACTACTCACTCATTCAAACTTCAAGACTACAAAACACAGACTATCAAGTCATCGATCGAAATTCTCTCAAAAGCTTCAATCATCGAACGTTCTAGAAAATCCGTGTTACGTCACTTCAGGATTTGACTCCCCCCCCTTCCGTTGCCACAACGCGAGCTCAGCACACACTCCTGTTGGCTCCATTACATACAATTTTCATATTTTCTCACAAAGGCTGATCTTTATACAAAAATCACCACAGTGATTCTATTTTATACAATACTAACATAGTATTTCGTATATACAAGTGAAGTGCATACTAATCCATAAATATGGAATCCGAACTCGATACTTTTCGCCAAACACGTGCTACACTGAAAGGTAAAATCACCAGAATAAGTACCTTTCTTCAGAGCTATGATTCTAGCAGAAATACGCATCAAGATCTCAAAGTGCGAATGGCCGAATTAACTACAATTATGCGACGTTATGATGACATACAGAGTAAAATCGAGGCCTTGGATTCTGACGCTGATCGTCAACCTATACACGAACAAGAACGTGCAGGCACGGAGACAAAATATTACGGAATAAAAGCACATATCGAAAACATAATCCAATCAGAGTCTCCTGCTCAAGTACAAAATTCGTACGAGCCCATGAATTCTACAACAGTTTATCATGACTGCTCCAGAAACCTACAAAAACCTCGTGTCAAACTGCCTCTACTCGAGCTGCCTAAATTTGATGGAGACATTCGTCAGTGGCCCGCATTCAAAAACATATTCTACGCATCTGTGGACAGTATGGATTTGCCTATTGTCAATAAACTTCAATACTTGAAGTCAGCACTCATTGGAGAAGCTGCAGGCTTGATATCATCTTTGTTGATCATCGAAGAAAACTATTCTAAAGCCCTCGATATCCTTTCTAAGAGGTATGAGAACCAAACAATAATAGTAAACTTTCATTTAAAATCCATTGTTAACTTTAATGTCATTTCCAAGCATAACCTCAAAGATTTTTTAGTAATGTTGCAACAAAGTTTAGACTCCTTAAGAGCAATACAGTTACCTGTAGACAGTTGGGATGCTTTATTAGTATTTATAATTTCCCACAAATTGGATAATTCTTTGCGAGCTGCATGGGAAATTAATCGTAAAGAAAATACATTATCTTCATTATCTGATTTACCAGACTTTTTAAACTTAAGAAGAACAGCTTTCGAATTATTAAATGATAAAGATAATGATAAACAACATATAAAAACAACCCATGTATCCGCAGTGAGGCAACCCATTACCTGTATTATGTGTCAACAAGACCATAGTTTACATAAATGCCCCAATTATTTAGAAATGAGTGTTCCTAATCGCATCAATTTTATTAAATCTAAGTCTTTGTGTTTTAATTGTTTACAGCGTTATCAAGCTAATCACAAATGTTCAAAATTAAAATGTTTGTCTTGTCACCGGAAGCACCATACAACTATTCATATGGAACGTTCTAAACTGGTAGGTTCTGCCACAGCAGATACACAGCTATTAAACACCACTGTGCCTGTACCTAGCTCCCTAGAGCCACAATCTCAACATACACCCAATATTCCCCATAATCCTAATATCCACTCTAATAATTCCTCTGTTCTGTTATCACTTAATCATAAACATATATTGTTATCCACAGCTATCATAAGGATCCAAGATTCAACAGGAAATTGGATACATGCACGTGCATTATTAGACTCGGGAAGTGAAGTCAACATAGTTTCACATAAGCTTGCCGCATTATTACAGCTTCCATTTAATTACAATGCATGTACAGTAAAGGGCATAGGCAACAAGGACAGTCTTTCACAAGTGAGCATATCTTCTAATATTTCTTCTCGACACACTAACTATCAAACAAACCTCACATTCTTAGTAATGGACAACATAACAGTACCTTTGCCACACACTTATATAGCTACACATAATTGGAATATACCTGCCCAGCTAACAAGCAGACTTGCTGATCCTACATTCTACATACCAAGCACTATAGACATAATCATAGGTGCTGAGCTTTTCTATTCACTTTTACTAACAGATCATATAAAACTGGGTAACAACCTACCTACTATGATAAACACAGTCTTTGGTTGGATCGTTTCTGGCCCACTCACAAGTGGCACTAGCTTATTAACTTCAAGCTTTACATCACATGTTAGCATGTTTGTTTCACCATCTACAGATTATTTACTTGAACGCTTCTGGGAACAAGAGGAAATCACACCTCAACAGATACAATCACCTGTGGACAAATTCTGCGAAGACTTGTTCCAGTCTACTACTACACAGGATAACACTGGTCGTTACATAGTTAGTTTACCATTTCAAGAAAACAAATTACAAGACCTAGGTAACTCTTTTAATACTGCATATCATGCAGTATTAAAAGCATGCATGCAGATGTCTGCTACAATTAGAATCAAGATTTAACAGAGACCCATCTCTATTTACACAATACAAAGCATTCATAGATGAATACATACAATTAGGTCATGCATATTATGTGGACAGTTTCTCACCTACTCAAAATAATACATACTACTTACCTCACTTACCTGTTGTTAAATCCGAAAGTAGATCCACTAAATTGAGAGTTGTGTTCAATGCTAGCTCTAAATCTTCTACTGGAATATCCCTAAATGACACTCTCCATGAAGGTCCTAATATTTATAATGATTTACTTGAATTAATTTTAAAATTTAGATTACACAAGTATGTCTTTTCTTGTGATATTGTTAAAATGTTTAGAGGAATTTTAGTTAATCCAGATCAGAGACAATTGCAGCGAATTCTATGGAGGGAGTCTAAATCAGATACATTAAAATGTTTAGAATTAGCTACAGTAACTTATGGCACAAAATGTGCACCCTATTTGGCATGTCGTACCATGCTGGATTTAGCATATAGATATAAAGATTCACATAGCTTAGCCGCTGAATGCATTGAAACTTGTAGTTATATGGATGATTATCTTTGTGGGGGTCAGTCCCAAGAACAATGCGTTGAAACATGTTTACAACTAATCGATTTGCTTAACAAAGCAGGTTTTAAGTTACATAAGTGGACATCAAATAGTCCAGATATTCTTAAACAAATTATTTCAGATTCCACTTCAGATAGTGAACATATTTCACAGGATCTCACAAACTCATACAATTTCAGCAAACCAGACTCAGTCAAAACACTCGGCCTGATGTGGCTTCCAACAACCGACATACTTCACACTCACATACCTGAATTTACTGAGATAATTTACACAAAAAGAAACATATTATCACAGATATCACAAATATTTGATCCCATAGGTGTTCTATCACCTACTGTAATTATAGTTAAAATCTTAATGCAAGATATTTGGAAAGAAAAAATAGACTGGGATAGTTTAGTTCCTTATAGTTTTCAACATATTTGGAAAAGGTTTATAGAAGAGTTGTCTCATTTGAAAACCGTGGAGATTCCTAGATGTTATTTCACTGATATACCAACTACTACATATTTAATAGGGTTTTGCGACGCATCAAATAAAGCCTATGGTGCATGTTTGTATTTAAAAGCTTTTTATCATAATAAAAAATCTACTTGTAATTTAGTTATGGCAAAGTCTAAAGTTGCACCATTTAAAAAACAGCAATCTATTCCCCGACTTGAACTATGTGGGGCATTGTTGTTATCAAAAATTAATGATAAATTCTCTAAAGTTGTTAAAAGTAAATTTAACATTGATCATACATTTTTATTCACAGATTCATCTATAGTTCTTAGTTGGATCAAGTCACCTTATAAAAATAAGCATGACACTTATGTCTCTCATCGTCTAATGAAAATAATAGAAATCACTTTAGCAAAAAACTGGTACTACATAAACACTAAACAAAATCCAGCAGATTTGATAACTCGAGGAGTTATGCCCAAAGATTTACCCGCTTGTGGTTTGTGGTGGCAAGGTCCTCCCTGGGTAGAACAAGATCAATCTACATGGCCAATATTTATACCTCAGTCAGGTCATACTTCCAAATGTCAGACTTCTAAGTGTCATACAATATTGCATATTACAAGCAACACAATTGCGCAGCATTCTTCAAACACACAACTTAAAAACTCAATAAATTATATGTATTTTTATAACTACTTTTCAATGATATCTAATTTTACAACATTGGTCAGGGCTATAGCATACATGTTTAGATTTCTAAATATACTAAAAAAGCAAAAAGATTTGAACCCACCTTACATCTCTGTACAAGAACTCAACAGAGCTACACTTTTCATTATACAAGTAACACAACTTAGATCATTCTCCAAAGAACGTATTGAATTACTTTCAATTACAGACAAAACAATCTCACACAAAGAACACCTATACACATTCAAATCCAGTCCCATAAGGAAGTTGAACCCTTTCTTAGATGAGCATCAAATAATTAGAGTAGGAGGTCGAATTCAAAATTCAGACATAGCATACAATCAAGCTCACCCAATCATATTACCTGCTAAAGATCACATATCAACATTAATTGCTAAATACTATCATCAAAAATTACTACACTCTGGTATTCAGAACACACTTTATAACATTAGATTAAAATATTGGATTTTACATGCTAGAAATGAGGTAAAGAAAGTTATTCATTCATGTGTCAGATGCATAAGATATAATGCTCAAACTTGTGGTCAACAAATGTCCAATCTTCCTGCTCCTAGAGTAACCCTAAAAAGAGCTTTCCTACATGTAGGCATAGACTACAGTGGTGCAATAGCTATTAGGAGTTCAATGGCACGCAATTGCAGATACTCAAAGGGATACATATGTCTATTTGTATGTCTTTCGAGTAGGGCTATCCATCTAGAACTTGTAACAGATCTCAGTTCTCAGGCATTCATATGTGCTCTTAAACGGTTTATATCCCGAAGAGGTGTACCAGTGTGTTTATATACAGACAATGCTACTAATTTTAAAGGTTCTAAAACAGAATTACATGATTTATATAAGATGTTTAAATGTGATGTATCATATAGCAAAATTGTTGACTTTTGTACTAATAACTCTATAGAATATAAGTTTACTGTTCCGCTAGCTAGCCACATGGGTGGCATATATGAGGCTGGCATAAAGTCAGTCAAGTCTTTACTAAAAAGGCATTTATTTTCTACTAAGTTAACATACGAGTTGTTATATACTACCCTTGTACAAATAGAAGGTATACTTAATTCTAGACCTTTGTGTTCAGTTACTGATGTTCCTAATGATGTTATTTGTCTAACTCCAGCTCACTTTATTATTGGTTCTGCCATAACAGATTTACCTGAGCCCAGTGTGCTTAATTTAAATGAATCAAGGTTAAATTTCTATCAAAGGATTATTGCAATCAAACAAAAATTTTGGAAACAATTTTATTTTAGTTACTTATCCGAATTACAGACTAGAAATAAGTGGTTTGATATTAAGAAAAACTTAAATATAAATGACATTGTTATAGTTAAGGATGAATGTACCCCTCCTACACTTTGGCCCTTAGGCAAAGTTATATCTACTAATGTCAATAGCACAGATGGTTTAATTAGATCTGTAACTATTCGAACAAATAAAGGTGATTTCACCAGGCCTATACATAAGTTAATTTTGTTACAATCTACTACTTAATATAATGTACATCAGCACGAAAATTGTAATTTTCAATTTGTCTTATTATCTAAAAAAAAAAAAATAACTAAAAATAATTTAAAATAGTAAATTCTATCTTATAAACTAAACTAAGTTATATACATGTATACATACATTAATTTGATTCTAAAGACAATAATTTCCCTCTGTTCAAATGTTTTACTTTGTTAATAGTAGGCGGGAGAATGTTTAGTATTTCATACTAATTTGTCATTTCAATTCATTCGTTGTTGCTATCTCACTCTCTCCTGTTTCAGTCAATCCTAAGCACACACTGCGTCTTACGTTATAATAGTTTTATAATTAATTTAACCACTCCTGTCACCTAAAAACATTGTGAAAAGGTGTAATAAACGGTGTACTATCAGTGCCAGTGTTTTATTGGAGAACACATCTCCAGCAAGATGACAATCAGCAACATCACCGATGATTCGAGCTGTATCCATCAATAATTTGAGAAGTTCAGGGTTTTTATGACCTGATGAGAGCAAAGAAGTAATGGCCTCTGTTGTTGGGTTGAAAGAAAGGTCCGTTGTATTGTTTTGACTTTTATTTATTATAAAGACTTAGGACACACAATTATCGTAACATCACTGTAATGGCGTCGAGTGAAAAAGGGAAGAGGAAGTTGGTGTTGCCATGCACATCAAAAATACTATTTAACATTGCCATACACAATCGTTATAAACAACACCCTCCCTCAATGTTAAATTTCCAATCATTTTTACAATATTACACAGAATTAACCAAACTTAATTAAGACAATCCTAAGTTTTGCCTAAATTTTTCAAATTTTAGTTTACCCAAAGGTTTAGTTAGAATATCTGCTACTTGATCATTTGTACTAATGTATTCAACACTTACAAAATTACGATTTATCTTATCACGCACAAAATGGACTTTAATATCAACATGCTTTATCTTGTGATGAAACTGAGGATTTTTACAAATTTTAATTACCGACTGATTGTCCTCAAACAACTTAACACTATCATTAGTACCTTCAAAACATTCATAAAGTTTTTTCAACCAACATGCTTCACTAACAGCTGCACTTAGAGCTACGTACTCAGATTCAGTGGATGACAAAGCAACTGTGGTCTGTTTACGAGAAACCCACGAAATGGTACAACCATAAATTTTAAACACATAACTGTGATGTATGTATTAATTAATATTTAGACTAAGTGGGTAGAATAAGTGTTCGTGCAATATTGTCACCACTGCCGCGTCAGTCTGCGAATATACACTGTACTGTTCATACGTTGTTTTATTCCGCTCACAGCTGACCGAGTACCTACCAATATATTTCTCAGTGGCGACGAGGTGTTAACAATTCGCGTGTTATCTAAAGTGTTTACGATGACCATCGGAAAAATTGCGGAGTTTAACGTGCACAAAGACGATTGGAAACTATATGTCGAACGGCTGGAACAATACTTCGTTGTGAATGACATACAGGAAGATTTACATGTGCCGACGTTAATAACCGTTATGGGTGCAGAGAGCTACGAGTTGTTTGTCACTCTGTGTACACCGAATAAACCAAAAGCTTTTGAGCAGTTATCGGAAATAATGGGTAAACATTTACAACCAAAACCCAGTGAACTCGCCGAAAGGTATAAATTCAGGCATAGGAAACAGGAGGGCGAGACCATATCCGAATATGTGGCGGTACTTAAAAAAATGTCTAAGACTTGTGAATTTGGCAGTTGGCTCGAGGAAAGTTTGAGAGATCAATTGGTGTGTGGAATAGCGAGTGAGAATATTAGGCAGCGTTTATTTGCAGAATCAAACCTAGATTTCGCCAAGGCTTATAAACTGGCCGCCAGTATGGAATCGGCAGAGAAGGACGCCGCTATAGTTGAAGGTCGTAAGTCGTCAGCTGACACGGACACGGCGACGGTAGGGTGTAAAGCGATGACGGTGAGACGGCAAGTAGCGGACGGGCAGCTGCAATCAAGCGGTGCGCGGCGCAACGTGGTTCGCGAAAGACGAGATGTGCGTGAGCGGCGCACGGGTCACGAGTCAGCGATGTCGGTGCCGGGTGAGCGGGCCCCGCTTGTAGAGCGAGCTCGACCGCAGCGGCAGTGTCGCGGGTGTGGCGCTAACCACAATGAGTCCATGTGCAAGTTCGCACGTTACGTGTGTAGGGCTTGCAACCGTCAAGGACACCTGCGAAGGATGTGCCCCAATTTAGTGGAGCAATATCAGGTAGATGTGCAATCCGCGGGCAGTAATGAGGAGGCGGACAGTGACGAGGTAATTTTTGTTGATGTTTGTAGACTATCAATATCTAGTTGCAAACCTATCTATATAACATTAGAGGTGCATAATAAATAAATAGCAATGGAATGTGACACAGGAAGCGCAGTGTCTTGTATAAGTCGCGAGTGTTACAATAGGCTGTTTAACGATCTTTCCCTGCAACCTTGTAAATTAACTTTAAGGTATTATACCGGTGAAACTGTAAAACCATTGGGTATAATAAAACCGTTAGTTCGATATAAAAATAGAAGTAAATTTTTAGAATTGCTTGTTATCGAGAAAGGAAAAACTGTTCTCTTGGGACGACATTGGTTGGCGGCATTAAAAATCCAACTTCCCGATTTTAATTATGATATTAATAGCATAGGGGAAAATAATGATTTTTATGAAACTTGTTTCAGTTCCAAATATTGTAACGTGTTCGCGGAGGGTCTGGGTCGCTTCACGGGCGGCGCAGTGAGCATACATGTGCGCTCGGGCGCGCGGCCGGTGTTCATGCGCGCGCGGCCGCTGGCGTATGCGCTGCGCGAGCCGGTGGAGCGCACGCTGGACCAGCTGGTGCGCGACGGAGTCCTCACCCCGGTCGAGCGTTCCGACTGGGCCACACCGATTGTACCAGTGGTAAAGAAGGATGGTAGCATTCGTATCTGCGCCGATTATAAACTCACCCTAAATAAAGTTATTGAAATTGATCGTTATCCGTTGCCTAGGGTAGAAGATTTGTTATTTCGTCTTCGAGGGGGTGATCACTACAGTAAAATCGATTTGTCTCAAGCGTACGCGCAATTTGAGCTTGATGATACAAAAAAATACACGGTGATAAATACACACAAAGGATTGTATAAGTACAATAGATTAGTGTATGGTTTAGCGTCCAGCCCGGGTATTTTTCAAAGGCGAATGGCTATCCTAAATTGTAATCTCACTAACAATAACATCAATCATGTAATACAAATTTCCCCCTGATATTTTTAATAGCCGATTGGTGCGCCATCACTATCTATTACTTGTTGCAAACGTGTCCTCATGCTAGCAACCATATTCCAGCACAAATCAGAGCCACGAAACGATTCCCATGACGAGGTAACGACATCGTCTAAATTAAATTTGGACCTGACTTCAGATGAGTCCCAGTTTAGCACCATGTGACCCCATAGGTTTTCAATGGGGTTCAGGTCAGGACTTTTTGATTGCCATTCAATAACAGTAAAGTTTTCTTGGACGTTTAACCAACTTTGCACGAGTCGCGCGCGATGCACAGCGCAGTTATCATGCACGAAGTAAATATGTTCTTGCGAGTATGCAACACGTACAGTTGGTAGCATCACGTTTTGTAAAACATCCAAGTAACCTTGACTGGTATCGCGACACTAATTCACCGGGACCCATTGATGACATCCATCCCCAATAACCCAACGTAATGTGGCCACTAGACCTGCATGGAATAATATTTTTTTTGTTATAGCGTTCACCATCTTTTCGCCATAATATTTTACGACCGTCCTTGTCAGACTTAAAATATTTTTCATCGCTAAATATAACTATATTATTGCACCAATCAAAATCCAAATATTCTCTTGCGAAGCGAACCCGGTTTTGCATGTGAATATCAGACAGTAATATTTTCTTGGCTGGCCTACGACATTTCACACCAGCTGCACGCAAGTGGTTCCGCACAGTTTGTAACGTCACGTCATGTTTAGTCGCCGTGGAACGAGTAGTGAGGAAGGGCTCAGCCAAATGCGTAGCAACTATATCACGGTGCCGTGCATTGGTATCTGTATATGCAAATCCAGCCTTTGGTTCCGGTCGGCAAGGATCAATGCTTCCCGAATCTGCATAACGATGGACCCACAATTGCACAGTTCTTCTCTGTGAACAATAATTAAATATTGTTACATAAAACATCAATAAACAAGATGTGTATTATTGAAACATAATAAACTTCTAAACGTAATAATAATATTTTGTTACTCACCGATATCTTTAAACGCCTCGCAATTTCACTAATTGAAACGTTTTGCTCATGCAAAATAATTATCTCAGCTCTTAAAAGTGTAGTTAAGTGATTCATATTGATTCACAAATAATAGCACTTCTCAAAATACGCAGGGTATAATGTCTAAAAACGTAACAAAAGCTCGATAGTCAATAGCATTATGACGATGAAATTAAACCACTAACATATTATGATTTGTCATTTTTAGAGGGTAGACCATTAATATAATCCAAACCAAATATAAAGAAGACTTGCTAATACTATACAATGAATTGAACAAACAAATGTAAAATATTTTTTAAAACATACAAAAAGTTGAGCCGTTGGTAATAAGATTCGATCTTACGGTGCCGGCGACAAGAAGTATTGTTCGCACGCTCAACTAATGCGCCACAGTGGAGTCTGATTCATTAGCTAAATTTATGCATCATATTCCCTGCAACTTTAAAATGACAAGAAATTGCAAATGTGTGCGTGGACAACGGGTTATTGTAAAGCTAACACTAGTAAATAGGCGAAGTAATGAACGCATTGAGATTACGCACACCAACATCTACGTTGGTGTGCCCTGTAAACCGATCTGTTTTGTTTTGTGTACATCACCGTTTAAAAATAATTCAATAACCTTTTCTTGTATGTAAAAGTATCTCTAAAGATCTACTTGCAGAATAAATAATTTCATTTCATTGTAAATTGTCAAAACTCAAATTTTGTTCATCTTTTGCCCATGTTAAGAAACTCTTTATGGTTTCCTACTGCCCGCGGTTACGTCTCAAATCATCAAATACATTATCGTCACAAAATAATTCGCGGCTTTCATTTAAATCTATGCATGATTCATTACAAAATTCAAGAGCATTGTAGTTGGAATTACGTGTGTTATTATTATGTGCAAGTAAAGTACTAATAAGTAGTAATAGGTACTAAGTACCTATTAGCATTCATATGCGCACAACACGGTCACGGCAGGTCATAGCGGCACTAGGCGCGAGCGCACAGTGCCCGGAAGCTACAGGTTGATGCGCGTGTCAGAAAGAGGCTATATATTACATATTACCTATATATAAATATGTAAATGTCAGGATTATGATATTATCAAAGTTATAACTATGTTACCCAGTTATTGGTAATCTGCTAATAAAATAATTACTGGAAATATTTGCTATGGATAATTATAAGGAATGAAACAATGCATAAATTGATTTTAATGTAATATATTTCTCAATGGAAAGAGTCTAATATATTTCAATCTGATCATTAATGCTCGGTTCCAAATAGTGTACTATGGAGAAGAGCCGGCAAGAAACTCCATAGCCATATTCATTTCGTTGAGGCTCAGAATGTCAACTTCCCAAAATGTCTCCTGGTACCAAAATGTCCCTTTCCCAAAATGTCCCTTTCCCAAAATGCCGCTTTCCTAAAATGTCCCCCATTCTTAGAATTAAGCGTTATAACCCAACTAAAAAATAAAAAACAATATAATAATCATATTTTTTATTTTAATTACTTTGTGGTATCAACTCTTTCGTCAATTTTTTTATTAGAAAAGGAATTTGAAATGAAATATAGTTATATATTATCAACATATTATAAAAAAACAATAAAAAATAACTTTAATTAGAACTAATACGTTCAAGTACACAGGAATTCAATAGGATTTCAATAGTCAGATACAGATTGATAATTAATCGTTAAACTATTATCAAATTTAGAAAGAAATTCAATTAAATAAAGCAAGTCTCAAAAATATCAATTTCTTTAAAAATTGTTGAATTGCGAGATGATTTCCTTGTAATTGTTTTAAATATCTTGCATATTTTCTATCGAACTCAATATCTCTGAGCCTTCTTCTGCGGTTGATCTGCTTAAATAGTGAATCCTGTATACGGCCATCCCAGTATTTGCTTTCTTTTTTTATCTTATATAAAAAATAATACAAATTTGGATTCTTTGGTATCAGGCTATTTACACGTCGGTGCCATCCTTCTAGAGCATTGGTGGTTCTATGGCGTTGGCCAGCGCAGCTTAATATTAACGGTGATTTTCTGGGATACCAGGTAGACTCGAAATAACTGCGAAAACGCCTCATCTCTGATGTATTTGGCGCTGTTTCCAAAATATAATTCCATGCGCCTGGTATATGATTTGCCGGCACCAAAGGAAGAATGGCACTCATTCTAGTCACGTTACGACCAGCTCTTGATTTATTCAATTTTGTTTTTTTTGAATATTTCCAAATCGCTGCATTGAAGTGATGGTAACAACTAGTTACTCTAGCCTGCGGAAAAACCGCCGAAACTGCGTTCATGATGGCAATTTCATAATCCGATTTGAAAGTTTTAATTTGGATCTGTAAATTCTCTTTTATGAGACTAAATAGGCGCATATATCGCACCTTCGGTAGAACAAGGGCATAATTGCAGTTTTTGCTATTTTACAGGAGAGCTATTTTAAGATATTTATTGCATTCAGTGAGGTCTTGCTCTGTTAATATTGCTCGAAAGTTTTTCTTCTTTGCATGATATAAACTATATACTATATCCTTTTTAGGCGTATAGTTAACAAGAATTAAGAACTTTTAGTTTTTTTTCAATTAATTTTAATTTTAAGGAAGGGATACATTTGTGCCCTTGTTCTACCAAAATGTATATTATTTTGTAATTAGGACTAAATTTGAGCTTTAATTTAGGATGATTTTCGAATAAAAATACCTTGTTTTTCCGTATAAACTTTTTATTTTCTTATAAAGTAAAAAAAATGTAGTAACTTTCACGAAATATAATACTTAAACTATCATTATAGTCTTACTAATCAGTCGTCAATAATCTCACGTTTGTGTCTCTTTGGAATCACAATGAAAATAGAATTATAGAAGATAACAAAAATAACAGTGACATTATTTTTAACAAGATTCACTGTTATGCAAATGAAATTCTTTAGAATCACACTTCAAAAAATATTAATTAAAAAATATAAAAATATCTTTATAACAATTATTTTTTTCTTACTAACGAATCAGTTCTAGCTCTCTCTCCTTTTCTTAAAAAAGGTTGTTAAAATATTGTTCATAGAACTTAGGAACTATATTTGAGGATATCAATTGACGAATGTCTTCTTTTTTTCTGTGAGGGATTGGTAACTTTTCCTTATAGAGCTGGTTTAGTGTGACATCTTTCACACTTTTTTTATTACCGATACGACCTGTTCGAATTCTCGCTGCTGTCCAATCGTCGGTTTTGTAGCTGCACTTAAATTGGTATATCTCTGAATCTTTCATAAATTTGATCGCTTTCGTATCCAATATTTTAAAAGTATTTCCTTCAACATCCTTGTTTAAATTCAAATTAATATCTTCAGATAACAGCTTCATATCAATGAAAGAATCAAAATTCATTTCTTTAACGGTAAATTGAACACCCTTTTTCTTAGCATTTTTAATAAGACTGATGTATTCTGCTGGAGTGTATATAGGTCCAGCCTTTTTAGCTCGCTTAACGTTTTTTTCTATTACAGAATGGACGGCATCAGCTTTATTCTGGGTATGACCCCTAATAAGGAATTTGTGTGTTATTGACTTTATAGGCAATGTGTTGACAGCATAATAATACATTCCAAAAACGAATCTGAAACAAGTAGAAATAATTATTTACATTATAAGTACATTACCTACCTATATTGTTCAGTATGAATTATAACAACAATCACTCCTATTTATCTAAATCTACTGTAAATTAATTGTATTATAAATGGCAACAAACTTACTTATTTTTTTGCTGCCCGCAGCAATTATCCGAATAAAATATTATGTCTTTATCTGGTTGTTTGTTAGAAAGATCCTCCAAAAACTTGTAAAGGCATGTTCCTATTTCATTGGCGCCGCGTTTGCCAAGACCCTCGTGCCAGAAAAAGCAAATTGTGGTATCGTCTTTTATATTGGATACCTAAAACAAAATATACATTAGGTACATTCGAACATAAATTGATTAATTTTAACACTATAATTAACTAATTAGAAAATGAGTCCTCACCGTAAAATTGTAACAATTTAACTTGGACTTATAAAAGAAAGCTGATGACTGGCCAATTGGACAAGGTAAGACTGCCTGTAGATCGAAAATGGCAACTATATTATTAGAATCACTATTTTTGCATTGTTCTGTGTCGTGTTTTAGTTCTAATCTGCTTAAACTTTTCTCTTCTAGGTGTTCTTTGTATTTTTCCATCAGTGGTTCCTTATCGTTAGAGTTTTTGTACGCCTCACATTCATCGCACTGATCTTTTCGGGGAATAAACAAACCAAGATTGAAATCAGTATTAAAAATTCGATAGTAGGCATCATAATTTGCAAATTCCTTTCCAGCGGTTTCTTGAATCTTTTTGTAATCACGATGAAGCTCCGCTATAGTTAAACTTCCATCTATATATTCCCTGGTTGTATTAGCCCTTAAGTAGTGACTTTCTGTTCTAGGAATGGAATTTATATGATTTCGGACCGATTTCACGACTTCATCGCTTAAATTACAATGGTTATTATGCTTTCCGCGATTATCGGCAGGACTCATTATAAACAAGGCTTGATCAGATATTTTGTCAATTACATTCCGCAATGTTTTTTCACCAATACATAAAGTATTCAGCAAAAAAGTCTTACAAATCCTGATTTCCTCACCATTTATCAGAAAATGATAGGTTGAGTTCGGTTTCCTCGGTGGTTTAAATGTGTTATTTGCTGTGATCTTGATTCTTCGGGTTGTAGGATTTTGTTTTTTAATACATGATGCAAGAAAATCTCTTTGCCTTTGGTGTGTTCCCAATTCCCAGTAGGATTTAAAAATCACACTCCTCGTTTCAAAAGAAACTTTAGTAGAACAAGACAGACGACACGAGGTTTTGCATGGAGGGCGCATGGATTTCGCTGGTGCGATCTTGCCTCTTTTGGTCGTGTATTCTTGGCCACTATTTTTTAAACGTTTTGAAACAGCTTGTTTCCATTGCTGTGTATTTTTTTGTCGCTTTCTTGACTGCTTTTTATTAATTACTTGCTCAGTGTGATCTTCACTCGTATCCACAAGGGGTCCTGGGTCGTTATAAACTTCAACACTTTCCGTATTACCATCAGCCTCATCAATATTACCCCTATTATCAGTGTCAGAAGAACTCGACGAACTAGATGAGCTGCTGCTGTTGGAACTAGACGAGCTACTGCTGGAACTTGAAGAACTGGACGAGGTGCTACGTTTGGGAGATCTAGTTTTAAATATACTCTTATGTTTCACAGTTCGTGGCGGTTTATAATCTGATCCTTCAGATGGTGAAAAATCTCCACTCTTTGAGGAGTTAAGCTCACTTGCAACCTCTAAAAAGGTGATGAAAGAATAATATCTCAGTTACTTTACACATGAAATAATCCAGATATTTGTATAGCAGTTTTATTATCTTACCTGTAGTATTTACCGCAGGAGAAATTTCTGTTCCAAAATTGTTATTTCCCATTTTTTCAACATCAGAATTCTCGAAATCTAGAAGAGGTGACGGTAATGATTCAATAGGTGTATCCGTTGTTTCTGAAATGATGCCTTCCATTGATTTAACAGGACCCTGGTTTTTTATATTCATATCTATCCATGTTTCAACCATGTTATTAGCTGTAAAAAAATATATATTTATATAAAAAACTTAAGTAACATACCAATATGAATTAAGAAATAGCAACAATATACTTACACATTGACGAGTTTTCGATTGAATTTGCTGCTCTGTTAGAGCCCACATCTCCTTCGCGACAAGATCTATTAGAATTTGTGTCAGTTTCTTTGATTTGCAAATTATTTTCGTCATTAAGCATCATTAAAATTTTTTTACTACGAGATCCCATTTTAAATTCTGAAAATTTTATTAAAATTTAAATCATACAAAGAAATCACAATTCACAAATAATGCATACCTACTAGTCGTAAATACATAAAAATACCAATACTAATAAATAAACAGAAAATTTATCACAAAATTTGTATTAAAAAATAATACAAATTTATTTCATTAACTTAAATAACAAACATTAATATTAAATCAAGTCAATTTGGAATGACAAAAACGTAATTGTCATTAAGTCTAGCAAAATAGCATTGCAATTGGAATGACAAAAACACATTTACTTTTAAGACCAAGGAATAAAACAAATCTTGAACGGACAAGGGCATAACTGTCTGAACGACTTTGTCCTTCCAATTTTAAAATTATAAATTAGGCATAAGTGTAATAGATGTGGCATTGTCGCTCCAGAAACCAAAAAATTAAAAGGGCATATTTACCTTTACGACGTTAGTGGTCCAAGTGACGACTGCCTCTCTCCCCGCCGACGGCGCAACTGACCAATGAGACTATGTCCAGCCAAGAGAGCAGTAAAAAGGCACCAATAAGACAAAGTCACTATTTTCGCCTAGCGGATTTTTAAAGGAATTAAATGACTGTCTTTGTTCCTCCAGTTCAAATAGCATTTTTAAGGCATTTCTGTATACTTAACTCATTTTTGCAATTTTTGACAATTGTGCCCTTGTTCTACCGAAGGTGCGATATGTTTGTTCCGATTTGTTTGGTAAGAGGGCGTATATAACCGGTACTATGTTTGTAGTATTTTCATCCATGTGCAATACAAACATTTGATAAAAAGGTTTTGGAGCTGATTTAAACGTCCCATCGGCATAGTATGAACCTGGCGTTCTCATTATTTTTTTAACGATAGTGCTGGCAAAAATTATAATTTTTTCCGTACTGCCATCTTCACATACTAAAAACTTTTCTGCTAAACTTTGTGGTATTTGAACTGTTTCAGTATTATTATGTACTAGCAAATCTGTATTCAAATATTTTTTTCGCGCTCGGTAAAGAGAGCTTTTTAAGGAACGAAATGTTGGTATCAAGTCTCGATCATCACGATTCTCATTGCTTAGGTCTGCCAAAGTAGATTCGCAAATGTTTTGAATCGGCCCTAAATTATCACACACTTCCTTCTTCAACCTGATTTTTTATTTTTTAATATTGATGGCAACAATATTAAGTTCACAAGTATGCGTTGATTCTCTTAAAACTATTTTCCTGCTTTTATCTAATGTCAATGATGCATTACATACGGTTCTATTAATACATCGCCATAACGTACTGTCTTGGTTAGTTTTGTTTTTGTTGTACTGAAATCCCTTCTATATTAGTGTTTGATTTCCTTTTTGGTTACATATAAAGTCGACTTCCTCACTCATTTTCAAGTTATTAATAAAAACACGTCACAAGCAAAATTAAACTGTCTCACGTAAGTATACACTATACCATTGAATAGAATAAAATGTCAATGAAATACATATTTTTTCAATAGTACCCACTTTTGTGAGATAAATATTTTATTGTTTTTTATTTTTTAGTTGGGTTATAACGCTTAATTCTAAGAATGGGGGACATTTTGGGAAAGCGGCATTTTGGGAAAGGGACATTATGGGAAGTTGACATTTAGGGAAAGGGACATTTAGGGAAAGGGACATTTTGGGAAAGGGATATTATGGGAAGTTGACATTTTGGTACCAGGAGACATTTTGGGAAGTTGACATTCTGAGCCTCAACGATTCATTTGATAATTAAAGTACAGTCCAACAAAAAACAACTTATAACAACTATCACATAATTTGTATCAAATAGGAACATAGAACACAGCATAGTAACAATGGCATAATAACAACATAGTAACAATCAGAATACTTAACTTTAACATCCAGCAGCCGATCCTTGACTAACTGTAACTCTTACTACTGACTCCAATACAACTCAACTACTGAATACTGACTACCCGATTTTGAGGAATACCACCCTTTTTATACTTTATCCAAACAATGGCACCATACTAGCAATAAGGCGCCATATTCTACCAATCACAGATCGTCATATATTTTAGCCAAATATCTATAAACATTAGCAATAATAATAAGATACAATTCAGTAGAACCATCTTAAAACATCATAGGATAATTAAGCAAGTTTGAAAACCAACAAATGTATTAACCTGAAGCTTTCAAGTCGATAAACATGACATCAATTGACAGTCTTTATTAAATTAAATTAACAAAATAAAACCCGAGGATCATTCTAAATATCATTAATTAATTTATAGTAATTAAACATATTTATGACAATAAATATGTACTTCGTATTATATAAATAGTATCATAGATCATAACTTTCGTTCCGAAATCATGATCTATGTTAAATAACAACTTTAAAGTAAAACAGTTCGGAAATATATAAAACAGGGGGCTCAATCTTAGTACAAAAATTTGGGGACGGCAGTGGTTACAATGCTACTAAATATAGACGTATCTGTTGTTCATAGACTAAGACGACTATGGGTGTTTTTTTATTTTGTCGGATTATATTCAACTAAACCGCCAACTTTAAATAAAAGATGGCAGCTCTTAGCATTGTTCATTTTAGTTTGAATAGATGGCGCTAAACTAAATCCAAGCACGTTAATGTCTGTTTACTCATTGCTACTAAAATAGTACGTTATATTACGATGTGCGAAATAATTAATTACAATTATTAACCATTAAAAAGTTTTTATCCCCAGGAATCTTACGATATAATTACTGTTTATTTTTATTTTTATTTTTAATAAAGTTTCAGAGAATTTAACACCAAATTTTAGAAAAAAAAAACAATATTGGTAGAATTTCATTAGTTGGCTTTTTTTAACAATAAACTGGTAATCATTATGCAAATGGCTGCCGATATCTAACGTAACTCACGTTTGCGTTGTGCCGGTTATTCATTATTGCTATTTTCCTTTTTGTGCTTGTGATCACTCTGTGTGTTTGTCGTTGAGTTGAGCGAAAGTTCCTCCGACTAATTCATACTTGTGACCAGAAAGCAATAACTGAGATAGGACTCCAGTGTTGTGTTGTGTTTGAGATAGGACTCCAGTGTTGTGTTGTGTTTGAGATAGGACTCCTTTAGTGATGTCGTCGGACAAGCATTGCTGTGTTCCTGGATGCAAGGGCGGTGGATTTATGTCTCATTGCTTTATCTAAATCTTATCTAAATTTTGAGTTTCTTGACAATTATCTTTATACTTTTCTTCACGAATCCGAGATCTACGTGGTTAATAACGAGGCTGCCCTAAGTGTACCATATTAACCATGTATGTAATATAAACTTTTTTAAATTTTGATTATCTATCCTACATACATACACTCACGCCTTTTTCACATAGGTGTAGGCAGAAACAACATAATTCCAGCTAAATCAGTAGCTATCATAATCACATGTAATTTGTTTCAGGGATGCAAACAACTCTTCATGGGTTTCCGAACCCAGATAAAGATAGAGTGCGATTTAATACATGGTTGTATTCAATTGGAGGTGACATTTTGGGACTTGAACGTGAACACATATTTAAGTATCGTCGAGTTTGTCACTTACACTTTGAAAATAAATATCTATGTCGTAATAACAGAATCAGCAATATTGCAGTTCCAACATTACATTTACCAGGTTTGTTCATTTTTTTTACTTATTTTATTAATTTAGACTTGAAGATTAACACATATGTTTAAGTACTTATGTACCATCCAGTTTGTCACTTACTCTGAAAATAATATACTTATACTTTGTAGATATGTAGGTATGTCGTAATAACAGAATCAGCAATAATGCAGTTCCAATATTACATTTACCAGGTTTGTACATTACATACCTATATAATACCTACATTAGTGCATTCCACAATTCAACGGTATGCATGATAAAAGTGGATTTAAAGTGTTTCGTTCGGGTTTTTGGAATGTCCACCATGAATTGATTTTGCTTTTTCATTCTTCTATAATGGGCTAGAATGCTGTTAATGTACACCCACAGTTTGCCTGTATGTTTAGGTCCCATATTATAATGTGAGAGTGTATAGCCATAAGAAGTGCTAGTTTAAAATAAAATTGTTACAACCAAATGAATTCTTGTCACTGGTCCTGAGTCTTACACTTATTTTACTGTAGAAGAACAAAACGAATGATAAATTTACATTAATTATATAAAATAAAATAAAAAAATATACTTTTAAAGAAATTTAATTATACTTATTATTTATTTATTTATTCATTTATCAGAAACATAAATTTACAATGCTTTAATAATACATCACATAAACCAAAATATTTAACTCATTCTTACACAAAATAAAATAATCACAAGTAAGTGAAGAAAGTAAAATGAGTGAAATAATTTGTGGACATACCATAATGCTTGTATCCCCAATTGCTTAGAGAGTTGTATTGATATTCACCAACAGACTGTTAACATTAACTATACACAAATCAAAATAAAAAATTAAAAAAACACTTATTTTTCCAGTTCCAATCTATCCCTGGATTTCTGACAAATCAATAATCAATTTGACAAATAGGTAGTATCTAACAACATCATTGCTTTATTTTCGTTTAGGTTTTAATATACTATCACAACCAAGGCTATCATCTGTTGGAAGAAAACCATTGCAAGGACTTGTAAATCAGCCAATAGCATCAACATCTACAGGTATATAAATTGATTTTAATTTATTTAATAGTAAAGGAAAAAATTCAATCGCGGGCAGGATTCGAACCTGCGTCTTCTGGTTTGATATACCAGACGCTCTGACCTCTAAGCCACCGCGAACCCTACCCGCATGATTGAAATTTTGCCTTCACATTCCGAATTTACGTCATAAGGTGACGTTTGATTTTAATTATTTTTTATGAGTTTTATAATCAATCAATAAAGGTTATTTTGTATAATATACAGTGTTGTAAAAGACTCGAGTTCTAAGTCTCGAATAAATAGGACTTGAGTCTTTTTTTAAAGACTAGACTCAAAAATCACACCTTAAGTCGTTTCTATTTTTGTGTATTGTAAAAGACTCGAGTCCTAAGCCTCCAATAAACAGGACTTGAGTCTTTTTTTAGACTACTAGACTCAAAAACTACACAGCTTAAGTCCTTTCTATTTCTATGTCTTTTGCAAAGAGTAAATCTTTTTTTAAAGTAGTAGTAAGTTAGTTTCTGTCCCCAAAACTAAATAATGTTACAAAATACCTGAGACTTCTAATAGTTTAGGACTTCAGACTTATCTACTCACATTAAAAGACTCGTATGCGAGTGCTTTTGATTTGACTCGAGTCTCCTGCTATTAGAGCTCGTGACTTAGAGTGAACATTTTATGAGTCCTGACTCAATTTTAACAGATAAGTCTAAAGACTGCGACTTTTTAGTCTTGAGTTCTGAGAAACTGTGCTCAGTCTCAAAATTAGGACTAAAAGACTTGAGTCTTTTACAACACTATATACAGTACAAACAAGATATATACATAACAAAATTTAGAGCCAAGATAAGAGCTATATAATTTTAGATGCTTGTATCTAAAATAGTATGGCGCAATATGATTTAATAAAAGATGGCATAAGTATAACATTTGGGAGACATTAAATAGAAATAATTACAATATATGTACAATATATATATAAGTACGACTGCCTCTTTAGTCTAGTGGTCCCAAACGTGACTGCTACACTAGAGGTCCTGGGTTTGATCCCCAAGTGCTATTGGGTTTATCTATGAAATTCTCAGTAGCAGCTCAGAAGTCTGGATTTGTGCCCCGTTAACACTATAACATGGAACCTAAACATACTGGCGAACTGTGGGTGTACATTAAGTATGCCTCTGCCTAACCCTTCGGGTAATACAGGTGTGATGGTTTCTGCTTCTCATTAATAATCTCTGTGATGGAATAATAACACCCATCCAATAAAATACCTAGTCCTCTTGGACTCTCCCTAGTCCTAATAGTATGTTGATGTATATTATTCGGATTATATTAATACATCTTTAACATCATACCAAGCATACTTTTACTTTACTATAAATAAAACTTGTAGCTTTTAAATAAGTTATAAAAATTGTTTAAGTTATTATTATTTTATTTTATTATTATATTTTATTTTAGCTCCAGAATCACAACAAGATATTATGTACACATCTCAATCAAGCAATGTAGAAGAATCTCAAAAGGAAAATATTGGTAAGTTATTAGTTCTGTTTATTAAATTTAACTTATTGCATAACTGTAAGTTAAAGTGTAAAGGTAAGATCGTAAGTTTTGTGACCTGGGCCTGCTTTTTGGAATTCTCCTTTTTTTCTGTAGTTTTTCATAGTATTTTATTTTTATTTTATTACATAAGGTTTCCTAACAAATGTAACAATAGTCGATACACATAATAATTACAAAATGAAAAGATTCGAGTGTTACATTCTTTTACAAGCAAACACCAGTTGCACTAATTAATACAGGATTTTCAAAAGGTTCCAAAAATGTTTTTACTAGCCTAAAATTGAATTAGTAATTGCCTAGTATTATAGTATGGATAGTATTCTCGATATAAACACTAAATTCGTATTCATATTCATATATTTATTGCAATCCATAATGTACATATACAATATACAGGTGGTAAGAATAATAGACAGAAACAATTATGGACCCTGTCGGGCACCGCAAAATTAATAAGTAGGAGAGAGGAGGAGCACTTTGATACATAGCCATATTTCGTTTTCCGTACTTATACATATTTAAAATGTTGAAGTAACTGACCGTTTTCTATTCACGCCAATAGTAGTATGGCTCAATATGATTTAACAAAAGATGGCATAAGTACAACATTTTGGGAGACATTAAATGGAAGTAATTACAATAGGTACTGTATAAGTACGACTGCCTCTTTAGTCTAGTGGTTCCAAGCGCGACTGCTACGCTAGAGGTCCTAGGTTCGATCCCCAAGTTGAGCAGTGTTATTGGGTTTTACTATGAAATTCTCAGTAACAGCTCGGAGTCTGGATTTGTGCCCAGTTAACAGCAATAAGCTCGCCCCTATTACATGGGACCCAAACATACCGGCGAACTGTGAGTGTACATTAGTGCGCCTCTGCCTAACCCTTCGGGGAATACAGGCGTGATGGTATGTTATATTTATGTTACTTTAATACTGTGTACCAAATTCTCATGCATGACATACACATGACATGGGTAAATTTTGTATTGTTACATGAGTAATAGTGAGTTGTATATTAATATTTCAGATCCAGATTCTATAGTATGTGAAGAAGTAGCGCCTTGTACTTCTGCTGCATTAAGTAAAGCACAGAATTCAGGTAATATTCGCAGTTATCACAAAACCAGTATGATGATTCTTTTTTATTGTAATAAGATGACAAACAAGCATATGTGACTGTGTGGTGGTAAGTCAGCAAGTCACGCATTTGCATTGTGTGTGACATTTCAGTTTTTTTTTTTACATTACCCACAGAATTGTGCTATTATATTTGGTAATGTACTTTTCTGACATTCTCTGTTGAGTTCTATCACCTTGATGTTTTTTTGTTATGTATTATCACTCATTGTTTTTGTTTACAATGTTAAAAATGACCAGTTTTTTATTGTATTTCAGTGCCGAACATAGAACATCTTGACATAAAGCAACTTATTACTACTGAGTTAAAAAAGAGTGTTAAGGAAAATTTTGGTAAGTTTTTTATGTAAAAATATTTGTAATTATTGTCTCTGAAGGCTAAAACTGTATCTTCTGCAGCACATATATTTTTAAACTTTTTATATTAATGTTATAAAAATAAAATTAAGGAACATGTCCCTAAATGCTTCATTGATGTAGTGTTCGTAAGCGCAGTTGCTGAGCATGAGACCCTGAGACCTGGGATCAATTTGCAAGTCAAGCAATGTTATGATTTATGCGCATTTTTTTATTGGTTACTTTGCAGGAACAAATTGCAGCCCTGGCTATTTTTAAACAAAGCCCAAAGGCATACAGATTTTTAAGAAAAAATTTTATATTACCCGCACCTCAAACCCTCACAAAACTTTTTCAAAAATGTAATCTGAGACCTGGGCTTAATAAAAACATATTTGAGCAATTAAAAAAGAAAGCAGAGACAATGAAAATAACAGAAAAATTATGTATATTATTATTTGATGAGGTTTCTCTAAAAGCTCATATCGGCTATAATGAAAAAAATGATAAAATTACGGGAATTATAGATAATGGCCTTGAAAGAAGAGTAGAATTTGCTGACCACGCCCAGGTTTTTATGGTGCGTGGTCTAATAAAAAATTATAAACAGGCCATTTTTTACACATTTGCTGGAAGTGCCACAAAAGGACCCGAATTGGCGAAACAGATTAAAGAAGTAATTACCAAGTTGCAAGAATCAGGGTTAATAGTGGTAGCATCAGTCTGTGACCAAGGGACAAACAACCGTCAGGCAATAAGGCTGTTAATAAATGAGACTCGGGGGATCTACTTAAGAAGAGGGGAAACTCCGAAGGAAAATATTATATTGATAAATAATAAAGAAATTATTCCCCTCTATGATCCCCCACATCTTCTCAAGGGTATAAGGAATAACTTATTAACAAAAAAATTGATTTATAAAAAAGATGGCGTGATTAAAACTGCCAAATGGTCTCATTTATTAAAATTACTTAATGAAAACCCTGGCTATAAAGGCATTAGATTGATCCCAAAACTTACTGAATACCATGTTAACCCTGAAAAATTAAACAAAATGAAAGTTAAATACGCAACCCAAATATTCAGTCGAACTGTGGCATCCAATATGGGATATTTAGCAGGTAATTCGTAATTCTATTTTAACAGTAGTAGACAGATAGCTTGCATTGAATAAATTTTCATTCGAATCTAAATATAAACACACAATAATAACTCAAAATTACGATTAAAAAATAACTTAGGTCATGCAGGATCTACACCTACAATTTGACAACATTTCAAAATTATTAGGCAAGCGAAACAAAAATACTGTGAGTTCCAAAACATTTTTATTTATTTTTTATAATTCTTCATTTCTGAGAAAAAAAAAACAAAATACGTGTAATTTCGTCACTTTTTTTATGGGATAGGAGGGCAAACTAGCAGACGGATCGCCTGATGGTAAGTGATTATCGCCGTTCATGGACACCCGCAACACCAGAGGAGTCACAAGTGCATTGCCGACCTTTTAAAAAGGGATTGGGCCTCCGGTAACCTCACTCACTCGGCGAAACACAACGTAAGCGTTGTTTAACGCCGGTTTTCTGTGAGACCGTAGTATCAATCCGGTCGAGCCGGCCCATTCGTGCCGAAGCATCGCTCTCCCACGTAAAACCGGCTCTTATACGGCCACTTATATGGCGAAAACTGGAAAAATTGAAGTTTTGTCGAAATAATAGTTAATCAACGATTTATAAAATAATGTTCATAATATACTATAAAATATGGGTGTTAAAAAAATTCAACGTTGTCAAATCGTCGGTATGTTTAGGTCCCATTTATTAGAAGGCGAGCCTATTTCCATTAACCGGGTATAATGAAAATTAACCTCGCAAAAATTCTGATGACAATCGGATTGTTCGGAATCGGGCAGCTGATATATATTGTTAGCTAATAAATGGTGGGGCAAACTAGGTTGATAGAAATAATAATAAATCTATATACCTATAATAAAATTGTTACATGCCGATGTCTGTACATTATAGATATTAAAGAAAAACTAATATCGTCTTTATTAGAGCAACAAAAGCCAAAATATATTTTTTTAGAATTTTTGTCTGTCTGTCTGTATGTATGTTTGTTCGCGCATCACGCAAAACGACTACATGGAATTGAATGTTGTTTTCGCCGATGTATTGCTAGAGGTCTATCTTAAAATCTGTTACATGTTTCATCTTGATACGCCACCTAGAATCGGACTTAATATAGTATGTTAATCTTTTTGGGAAGTGAGGGAAACTGCGGGCAACTGCAACTAGTGTTTAATAAAATATTTTTTCTTTTACAGATAAAGGAATCCTGCCCGCAGAATGTAGAGAAACCGCGGATTTACTGCTATTTATGGATGATGTTTTCGACTCGGTCAATGGAAGTCACACCAAAAATAAATATGCTAAACCACTTCTTGGCCCTGCAACCCCGACATCAAATCATAAAAAAACGTGGGATGAGGCAAAGCCCGTTTTTAATTCAATGCAGTTTGTGACTTCTGTTGGCCGGGTGGAAGCTGTACCTACCATACAAAATTGGGTGTGGACACTGGACGGGATTCAAGTTTTATTAAATAAACTTAAAACAGACTTCGGGGTAACATCGGTGTGGTTGCGGCACCTTAATCAGGATCCTCTAGAAAATTTCTTTGGAGCAGTTAGGAGTCACGGGTGCCGCAACGTTAACCCCACATGTGACCAATTTGAATCTGCATTCTCCACTCTTTTGATAAATAATTTAAACAGTGTCCACACTCAAGGTAAAAATTGTGAAAAAGACTTTTGTGACGCTTTATGTTCTTTCGTCCTCAAGGAAAATATGGAAGCCACGTCGACCTGTACAGTAAACCTTGAAAATATTTTAGGAATAAATTTAGAACCAATAGCAACAAAAGAAAATGATCCAAGAATATTTGCACCTTTGCAATATGTGAGCGGTTATTTCTTAAAACGAACAAAGACCGTCATATTTAAAAATTGTCATGTTTGTAAAAATGACTTTACCAGTGCAAATGAAATTGAATATATAAAATATAGAGAGTATGCAGGTCGACGATGGCTTTGTTCTCCTAGTCAAAATTTAATAACAGTAATTTCAAACATCCAAGATATTATTAATTATATTTTAAGAGAAAACTTAGAATCACTATGTTTGAAAGAAATAATTAAAACATCTATTTTAACATTAATAAATTTTGATTTTATAAAAAGCACCACACATAAAAATAAAATGATAGCATATTTAATAAATATTGTTATTCGTTTTATGATTTTTAATTACTGCAAAGTTATAAATAACATTTTGACTGGGAGAAGACAAGTTGATGACAATGAAGATAAAGTGCAAATAAAAGCAAAAAAATATCAGGGTAAATGTTTTAAGAGAAAGAAATAAACTAAAGTTACAAGAAGTCTAACAGCATAAGTATAGCGAATCGGCCTCCAAATGGCAACCTATATTGAAACTTATAATTATTTTAATATCTACTTGATATACGAACTCGATTTATATGAGTTTCAGAGTCGCACTCCGCATTGAGCGTAAGTCACCCTTACTCATTGTATTTCATATTTCAAGGTCAAAGCGGAGTGGCGCTGAAGCTCATATAAATCTTGTTCCTACATCAAGTAGGTATTAAAACATAAGTTTCAATAAGAGGTACTGGTTTCTGACAACGAATATTAGACGTTTCTTACGCGAATATTAGACATTGAAATACAACTACTTTTTACGATTTTATCGCGGTGTATTGATATTATTTGACTCCCAACGTTACGTTCCTTTACAGGATCCATGGTCACGTGTAGTCTAAGTTGTTGGACGTCTTTATGTTGCAATTACTAACAGCCACCTTTCATTTTTGTTAATTATGCAGAACGAGCTCACCGTATCCTTCGGTCTTGCAGTTTTAGACTTGGATTTTGATTTTATGGAATCTATAATGGGGTTCCAAGCAGGTGGTAAGACCCAGCTATCTTCTCTATTGAAATTTGTGTTTTATTTCAATTGCCTCGCGGATCATCGAGGACTTGTGGTTTATTAAAATCTGATGTAGTGCTGGGTCTTGACAAGAGTATTTTCACAAACTGCTGACTTCTTGGAACGGCAGTGTCAGTCAGCATACTTACATACCAACATACTTACTTATAGTAATTAAAACACCCAAATTTCAATAAACAAGATGGCTGAGTCTTCCTACCTGCTTGGGACTCTATTATAGATTCCACAAAATCAAAATCCAAGCCTAAAACTGCAAGTCCGAAGGAGACGGTGAGCTCGTTCTGCGGGAATCGGATCGACAATGATTAACAAAAATGAAAGGTAGCTGACTAAGGTAGCTAATTGCAACATTAAGACGTCCAACAACTTAGTCTACCCGTGAACATGGACGCTGTAAAGGATCGAAACATCGGGAATTAAATAATATCAATGCAACGCGATAAAATCCGTAAATAGTAGTTTTATTTCAATGTTCAATATTGGTTGTAATTTGGGGTCCGACGCGCGTATACTTATTCGGCTAGACCGTTCTATGAAATAAAAACTGCACCGCGGACAGGGTTCGAACTGCGTCCTCCAATTTGGTACACTAGACAGGGTTCAAGGGTCCATATTTAAAAGGATATTTCCGACTTTTTGGTGTTCTTATTTCATATACCGAGGAATCATATCACCGAGGTGAACAAAAGCCACTTGTGGATTTTATTCACCCACTTACAACAAATATGTTTAATGAACACAGACAATTATTTTTGTATATTTTTTGCGCAATAATTATATCAAATTTACATTCATCATCATTATCAGCCTGTATTCGTCCACTGCTGCAAGTAGGGCTTTCCTAGTGAACGCCACAGAGCCCGCAGACATTTTGCGACTGGGCAATTTAGACATACTGATTTTAGAAATGTTGGTTTTAAGGTTTTGAGTGAAAAATGTTTAAGTAAAATAAAAAACCCTATAAAAATGTGCCATGATTATTAATTTAATCTCATAATACTCTTTATAGTATATTCTATGTAAGTACATTACTTGAAAATGTTTTCAATCATGTAAACCTCCAAATAAGTTGTACATGTTGTATAAACATAGTTTGAAATGTTGTGTTGTTTTCAATAAATTGAATTAAAATAACTTATTTTTTCATTTTCCATCCTTGAAATGAACATGATATGATATAGAAAGAATCAAATGCATATATATATGGCTATCTACGTATATATTCCTGTGAGTATAGCTATGTATGTCTAGCTATAGAATACTGATATCGATGAATATTTTCTAACTGAAAAAATCAGATGGCGCTAGTTCCTTATGACCAGTTTCATAGTGTAAGATTGGTCTCTATTACAGTATATAACAATGTACTCTTTGATATAAAACAATAACCGAGGTATATATACATATACTGACACGCGCGTTTGTGAAAGTATCGTAAGTAGTACCCTGAGTTTCTCATACACAAACTTCCAGTATACAGAAATGGTACGTACACTAGCGGTTTGTGGTGATAACGTATCCCTGGCAGTGCGGCGGTACGAGGAGCAATTCGGTATCAGAGTATCGTGGAATACAAATGCTGGCCGCTACACAAAGATCAAGGGAGTACGGTACCTTTCGGCCTTCGACAGCTTACATTGTGAATAGTGATTCAGTCAATTATTGTAAATAGCGATGATTAACATTTTTAAACACGCCAAGATGGTTAATTGTGGAAAGTTATTATTAGTAGGTACCTACCCACCGCCGGCTGTGGTTAAGTAATGCGATTTTTAACACTTTTCATCCAGATTGAACTTTTTTAAGTGGTTGGCATAAGGTGCAACAAATCGCATTGACTACATTTTATCTCTTACGGCTGCATTTACGTATAATGTAGGTACCTACATAATAATATCTACCTACACTTGACCACTACGACAGTCCAAAGCCTGCAAATGTGATGGAAAATGTTATCACCAGTTAATTACATACAATACAATCGCTTTACCTACGGTTAGGTACCTACTGCCAAATTATTATCAATGAGCGCAAGCCGACGCCAAGCGGCCTGCGCGGGGGCGCTGCGTGGTGTGTATGTTTTTGTACGGATAACCAGGTAACGTAACACGCCTGTAACTTTATGATTTTTCTTGATATTGTTGGCAACCCAATGACCGGTAGCAGCCACCCCAGCGCCTCCTACCGGACGACCGTGATCACTTACCTAGCTACTGTCAGTACGAGATGAAATGAAATGAAATGAAATGAAATGAAATGAAATGAAATGAAATGAAATGAAATGAAATGAAATGAAATTATTTATTCTGCAAGTAGATCTTTAGAGATACTTTTACATGTCATGGTTTGGGTTTTTTTTTTTAGCTAGATGGCTTCGGCATTTCCTAACTGACGACCTCTGAGAAGAAACACCGAAACAAACTCAGAGAATCATGGTCTCTTTTAAAGTCCAGACATGAAAGAACACTTATAAGTGAGTGGTACGATGTAGGGTAATGTCTGAAATGGCCTTTTGAGGAAAGAACCATAGCAGCTTTGAGTAGACCAGTCCCAACTGACGGCACGCATGCATCAGTCATCGTGTAGCTCAACCATAATTTAGGGAGCTCAACGACCTGTCGCACGGCCATACCAGATCAGCAGGACATTCGTGTAGGTCTAATGAAGTTCCCAAAGCCTCCAGACTATAATAAGTTTGTTTAATTAACATGTATCAAAAGCCTACATGGTACTCACATTTACAAATTATACATATATTTTTTTATGACTGCAATATAAATGTCACGGTTCAATAATGTCGCGGCAAAATACTAACAAATTCATAGATGTCAAAATTCAATAATATGAGAGTAATTAAAATGTCAACAATTAAAATGTCAACAATTAAAATGTCAACAATTAAAATGTCATAACAATTAAAATGTCAACACTTAAAATAAAATTGTCACATTAAATTTCGGATACACAATGTCAACTAACTAGCATGGTAATAGCCCGGTTCATCAGAGCAGCTCAATCCCAAGCATTTTTATCGTTCAAATAATCGATTACTCTATAAAAACCCTTTTTGCATAGTACATTTTTAATATGCAATTTAAATTTGTTGATAGTTAGATTTTGAATGTGGCTTGGGATTTTGTTGTAGAAACGAATACTTTGACACTTAAATGAATTACTTATTTTTTGGAGTCTGGTCATTGGTAATATTAGCTTATTTTTATTTCTAGTATTGACATCATGAATATCGCAATTCCTAGAGTATTGTGTAATATTCTTTTTGACATGAATCAGGTTTTCATAGATATATTGCGATGCGACAGTCATAATGTCAATTTCTTTAAATTTATCCCTCAGTGAATGTCTAGAATTAAGGTTATAAATTGCGCGAATCGCCCTTTTCTGCAATACAAATATAGTTTGAATGTCGGCAGCATTTCCCCACAATAAAATGCCGTACGACATTACACTATGAAAATAACTAAAATATCTACATCAGTCAACTGGCGAATTTTAAAGACCGCGTACGCTGCAGAACTGAGCCTTTTCGCCAACTTATTTATATGTGGGCCCCACTGTAGTTTTGAATCTAAAGTGATACCTAAAAACGTAGTGGTATCCACAAGGTCCAACTCTTCCCCATCTACTAATACACTGGTTTTCACTTGCTTAACATTAGGTGTTATAAATCGAATACACTTAGTCTTTTTTTTATTTAAAAGTAAATTATTAACATTAAACCAATGTACTATCTTAGAAAGAGCGTTATTTACATCGTCAGTTATGGGCTTTTGTCGTTTCAATTTAAATAAAAGTGATGTGTCATCTGCAAATAACACTACTTCGTGACTATCTTTTATTAGGCTAGGTAAGTCATTAATATATACAAGAAATAAAAACGGGCCAAGAGTTGAGCCCTGTGGAACTCCCATGGTAACTATAGACCCAGGGGACCTTTCTCCGTTAACATCCACTCTTTGAATCCTGTTACTCAAATAAGAAGTAAGAAGATCCAAAGCAATGTTCCTTATTCCATAGTGATGTAATTTCCTGACTAGTGTTTCATGAAAAACGCAATCGAAAGCCTTAGACAAGTCGCAAAAAATACCTAAAGCATCATGCGACTCCTCCCAGGCATCAAAGATATGTTCCAGAAGCTCGACACCGGCATCGGTTGTCGAGCGACCCCTAGTGAACTGTTTTTTGTGTAATAATTGATTTTTATTGAAATGGCTAAGGAGCTGATCAAGCAATAACTTTTCAAATATTTTACTAAAGGTAGGTAGCACAGAAATAGGTCGGAAATTTGTGGGGTCAGACGTGCTACCCGATTTAAACAAAGGTATTATTTTACTACTTTTCATCAGGTCCGGAAATACACCACATTCTATACTCTTATTAAATATGTTCACTAGCTCAGGTGCAACTATGTTAATAATTGTTTTCGTGACTTGTACAGAGTGTCCCCACAGGTCAGCAGTCTTTTTTACATTAAGTGTGTTAAAAGTTTTAATAATATCTCTAACACTGACATAAGCGAAATTAAATTGAAGATTGCACATATTAACATTTCCTATCAATAAAGTCTCAGCTACTATTGGTGATGAATTTAAGGATTTTGTGGTTTCAACTGGAATGTCAGTAAAGAAATTTTCAAATATGGTGGCCACTTCCGAATTATCTGCGACTGTCTTGTTGTTAACAAAAAGGCTATAGTCAGTGTTTTGGTTCTTCACTTTTCCAGTCTCATTGTTTATGATGTTCCAGGTCATTTTTGTTTTATTAGAACTAGCTTTTATCTTAGAACTTAAATATCTAGTCTTAGCTGCACTACAGATTCTTTTAAATAATTTAGCATATTTTTTAACATATTCATAGAATTCTTTACTCCTATTAATATTTCTTTCTTCATATAACTCATAAAGCCTCTGTCTACTTTTGTGAATTCCAATAGTAGCCCATTCACTGAAGGTTGCAGTACCCTTGACCGAGATCTTCTTGGGGACAAATGTTGAATTAAACACTGTACAATACATAGAAAAAAAGGTATTGTACATTTCATTTGGATTCTCACTATGATAGAAATACGGTAATTTATTAATTAATTTATTTTTAAACCCCTCCAAACGACCCATTGTCTTAGGTACTACAATAATATCTTTTTTCCCCACAATATTCCCTTGCTTGACAAATGTAATTAACTGTCCACAATGATCCGAATCTAGCTGGTTTATAATCTGTTTGTTAATTGGTACAATGTCAGTAAAAATATTGTCTAAGCATGTAGATGTGGTTGCAGTTATTCTAGTAGGTTCCAAAAAAATATTTTCAAGATTGTAAGATTTAAACAAGTTTTTAATTTTTGAGCTCATTGGAGTATCTTCCAATAAGTTTATATTGAAGTCACCACAGACGGCAATGTTTTTATTTAATTTGCAAATTTTTGTCAGCACATCATCCATGGTACTTTCAAAGCATTCATATAATGATGACGGAGGCCTGTACACGCTTAATACAACAAGCCGCTCTAATTCCACACAGGCTAGTTCAACAGTCCGTTCAACAGACAGGCTCACTATGTCCTTACGTTCTTTATATTTAAGCTGGTTATTTAATAATATCAAAGAGCCACCATGTATAGCATTTTGTCTGCTAAATGAACTGCAAATTTGATGATTATTGAAATTGAACATGAACTGGTGGCTTTTAAGCCAATGTTCTGTGATACATAAAATGTCAATATTATTACAGTTCATGAACAATTCAATCTCTAGTTCTTTATTTAACATTCCCTGAATATTTTGATGAACTAAGTTAAGGACTGATTTTTTACAATTATGAGCATATAAAACTGGAGTTTCGCTAAAAGAATGTAAATAATTTTTATTTGTGTGTAAATTTTTGCAAGAGATTTCCTCTATTGTCTTATTATTTAATTTAAATTATGTGAAATGTCAATACCTGAAAGTTGCTCAATAGAAGCAACATGTCGACTTGCCAAATTCCTGGCTGATATATCAAAATAATAAACTAGAGAGACAGCTATCTGTCTCATAAAATACTTTGAAAGATAGTAATTATCTTTAGTCAAATAAAAATATTTACTAACATAGTTGTTAGTGTCAATCAAATGTAATTTATCATTATTATATGTTATAGTATGTAAAATTAAATTAAGCTTATATCTAAGGTTGTTCTCCTCCTGTGGCAAACTTTGAGAGTAGGGAAATGTAAATATTATAACTTTTTTGACATTTAATGTACTAAGCTGCATGTGAGACTGTACTAACATCTGTTTATTCACATTACCTCTGTTACCAACAAATATAAGGAGGGTAGTGTCTGCGCTGAAATTATAATTCATTATTTTATTTGTGATGTCATTATAAGTCAAACCAGGGAAACAGTGGTTAGTAGTTGTGTGTCCCACATACATATTTGACAATAATGGACCCATACCTTGGCCTATTTCATCACTAAATATAACTAGTTGCTTACTTTTAGGTTTTTCAACATTTATGGTGTTATTTAACTTTTTAGTAGATTGCAGGGAACTATTAGTGTCTAATAAATTATGGCACTTTTGAGATATTATGGAATCACAGGTTGGCAATGAATGAGACGGTGACATGTGAAGTGAGCTGTTGTTGTTCAATGATTGGCGGTGTTCACTGTTACATGAACATGCAGCCACCAGCTCATTCACAGCCAGCATGTACTCCTTCATCTGTAATTCAGAACTTTTGTATTTATTGGTCATGGAAATTAACTTATTATGAAGAGATTCAAGTTCCAAATGTAAACATTCTATGTCTGATTCATATTTATTTGTATTATTTTTTAGTTTTGATGAATATACATCTAATTTTTTGAGCAGCCGAAGCCGTTCTCCATTTAATTTAACATTCTTTATAAAATATTTTTGTCTCTTAACTAATTTTTGTGTTTTTCTAATATATTTGTTTATTTTTACATATTTTTTTAACTTGTTTTTGCTGCATTTAATTACCCTTAAGTTGGATGTTATTTCTCCTTCATCTGTGAGATGTTTTGTGTCAGAGGGCTTTAAATTGATCACAGCAGAAACCCTACTCGGAGCGTTAACAACCAACTCATTGAAAAGACTATGGGTAGCCGAGGCTGTGAGATTAAGTTGTTCATTCTCCAATTGTGAAATCTTTTTGTTTGCCTCATGTAGCTGCTGTGCCAAGAAATGGGTATGATTGAGAGCTTGTTCATACTCAATGCTACATTGACTGAACCCGTCCACAATGAGCTGGAGGTGATCCCGAGTAGCTATGGCATCATCATACTTAACATGCATTTGAGCCATTTCTGATTTCATCTTTCTATTTTTCTCTAGCATATCTAATAGCTCCCTCTCATTGTCATCCCTTTCCCCATACAGTCTGTCACACGACTCCCTAGACGCCTTCAGTTCACTCAAAGCCAGTTGGAGCTTGGATTCCTCCTGGCGAGCAGAGGCCTTACGAGTCAGCATGATTAGAGTAGGTAGAAAAGAGGTGAAAATAAAAGTAGATAGGTAGTCCTGATAAAGTTATGGAGTTAAGTAAGACTGGTAATTAGTAACAAGATTTGAAGAAAAGAAACGAGTTGTGTCACCGAACTGTACTAGGTTATGTTTACGTTCAATAAGTCTACAAAATATACTTGTATGGTGTAAAATGGCATACAAGTCTAAAATACTCTACTAAAAGCACTACAAAATCTAGGTAAACTCATTAAACGCAAATTTGTACCTGATTTAAAGATGACAATTTACAATTGTGCCGGTACCTAAACGTCACTGTTTCACACACGTTATTTACCACTTATTTTGATAATATTATGATCGACGAGAAGATAAAAAGACTGGACACCAACGGCTCACTCTCTTTTTACTTCGGATTTCGTGTGAAATAGTTGCTCTGTTAGATTGTATTGAAATTAGATTAAATTATTGAAGTATATGTAAGTTATTTATAGGTTATCAGTTTATCAATTAATAAGGTATTTTAGCTATTTGTTTCTACTCAACTCTCAGTGTTGCCTTCAGCCTAGTTAGTTTATATCAGAAGCGGGATTAGCGTTGGTTCAAACATAATATGGCATAGGTGAGCAGTCTACCAAATTTTGTGATCGATTATTGAAACGGTAAACACCAAAATCTGGTGAGTGTTTTAATTTTGACAATATTCTGGTATCGAATGTTCATTGGTAAAGTTTAATGAAAAACATATCTTTGTGTTGACTCTTCGATTTAAAATATATAAAATCGAGTGACTACACTTGAGTACTAATCGGTAGAAATGTTATATTTTATCGTTGCTAAATTGCATTAAGATTTCTGTTGCTATGGTCATTACGAGAGAATGAGGGTAATCGCACATGTCGCACAATGTTCATCTTCGAAAAAAGTTAACGGATATAATTATGTCTACTAAATATTTCCCGGTTTAAATACTTTATCGTACCCACCCATAGGTAATTTGTTACTGATTTTTATATCATTATTTCTTAATGATACTTGTGAAATCACAACACTGGAATACTGAAGTATCTGATTGGAAAGAGTTATGCAATAATTTCTTGGTATAAAGTAAAACTACCGCCATTTGCGGGTCCCTACTAATGTGAAATTACAGATTACTGAGCAGTGATTACGTGTGAGTGCAACTACTGGGCTAGCTTCGGAGGTCAATCCGTAGCTTCAGTAGCTGCTGGAGAATCGAGGCAGGAATGCTGCCGTGATGTTGTATCTTGGTGAAATCTGACCAATTTGCTTATGTCTAAATTTGTTTGATGATAATGATGATGTTGATGCAAGTGATAAAGGTGATCATGGCTAAAATCACTGAGATTTACAATTGAAATTGGGATGGCCGAACGGTATTGGTTTTTATTGCAAAATGTAACCAATGTAACCAATGTACCTAACCATCATATTGTTAATGTTAATAACTGTACAAGTTATGTCAGTCAATGTTGTTTGATAATGCCTCTGTCCAAACACGTATGTGTTCCGCATTTATTGACACTGGTAGTAGCTGTTCCATCATTAGGGAAAATCTGTGTAGAGTTATTTATACCAATAGCTACCCTAGCGCCCCTGTGATCTTGCAAGAGTTTTCAAACGATAGCATACAAACTGTAAATATCTACAAAAGTTCAAGTAAATATTAAATTACGATTCGGTCAACTTAGAAAATATGGAGTTTTATGTTTTGGACGAACTGTCGGATTGTGATATATTAATAGACAGAAATATAACTGAACGACATCACATAACGTACTCGCGAGTGGGTCACAAAATATTTATTTTTGTAATAATGCTTTTATTTTTTCTAATTATTATGCTCCATTCAGCGTTTAGGTTTACTGCATTCTAATATTTTTGCTACAAATATTTATCAAGTTTATTATTATTATGACATAAATTGTATTGTTTCTGGGACATTATAGCTTTTGTGACATTACTAGCACTCGACAGCACTTGATACTCATGTCAATTGAAATCTGTCAAAGGTGTTTCCTAAGCCTAAAGGTGCATCTGGAAAAGATAGATGGACGTAGCCTAAGCCTAAAGGTGCGTCCTGACGATGAGGATCTTGGAGCTGGGAGAATCTGCTTTTCCCTAAACAGTGAAATTACCTAAGTCTAAAGGAAATTTTCACGTTGGGGCCGAGTAGACTTGCTAATTATGAATCGTGCCTTGTTTGACATGATGACCGACTCGGGTTATTGTTAAACTATGAGCATAATTGTACAAGTGATATAATTATATGTTTACAGAATCGAACCTACTCGACTGCTACAAAAATAATTATCCAGGTTGAGTGAGCGTGCCCGGGGCTGGCACGGTGCAGCATGGCCGTGTTGGCAACCCAATGACCGGTAGCAGCCACCCCAGCGCCTCCTACCGGACGACCGTGATCACTTACCTAGCTACTGTCAGTACGAGAAGATAAAAAGACTGGACACCAACGGCTCACTCTCTTTTTACTTCGGATTTCGTGTGAAATAGTTGCTCTGTTAGATTGTATTGAAATTAGATTAAATTATTGAAGTATATGTAAGTTATTTATAGGTTATCAGTTTATCAATTAATAAGGTATTTTAGCTATTTGTTTCTACTCAACTCTCAGTGTTGCCTTCAGCCTAGTTAGTTTATAATATATTTTTGAAATTTTGTACATAGATTCTTTACATAAAAATACTAGACACGTGTTTCGTCTTTCGCCTATACTAAAACTAACCTTGTATATTAGAATGCTGTAATTTTGTAAAAACCCATCCGGAGTTAATTAATAAATGGAGTGATCATTGTAATTTTAATACAAGATATCCAGACCGCTTGTTTAAGTCTTGCTTGCATAATTGGCTCACAGGCAAATGTTTCTATACCGTTAACGAATACATGGACACAAAATTTTAACTTGACTAGGTTCTTGTTTTCCTACTGGTTGTATCTAAAATAATAATAATACTGTTAATTCTAGTTGTGGCTTTATGTATTCTCTCTTTAAATGTGTAAAATTCAAATTTGCATGCTATTTTATTATGGCAAAATGTGTCAGAGCTTTTATTATATTATGTACCTACCATCTTTTGTAACCACCTTTTATGCAAATAAATGAAGTTTGAAGTTTTGAAAAAAAAAAATAATAAAAAAAAAAAAAGATTTTATTGCCACACAAAAACAACACGTGCAATCCGGCCATACACACAACCTTAATATTACTAATACAAATTTTATAAAGATACTAAAAAATGAACAGCGCGCCGCAGGTGTGACAATGAGGTTGACACTCAGCATAATGCTGGATGTGACGTGAGCCACAACAGCGCTGGTTTTCAGTGACTACCTCGATGACGTAACGAACGGGAAGCCAACATGACATTTACATCTACAAATAAGTAAACTTTATTAACCTATAGAGAAAAAATAAATTAAAATATTACTTAACTTTACTTAATAATAATATGCACATGTTAGATATGTATAATCTATACTAACTCCCATGATCCGAACGTCAGGTTTCGCGCATAGGATTGCTCTGACCTGATCTCTACTACCCACAATAATATATTTGGATTTTTTTGGGTTCAGCACCAATGAGATTTTGTTAGACCACGAAGCAATCCTATCAAGTTCCATGTTGATTTTTTGAACGGCGGATGTTGTATTTTGTCCTTTAAATGAGTAATATAGTTGAGTGTCATCTGCATAGATATGATATTTACAGTGATGGAAACATGTAATTATGTCGGCACTGTAAAGGATGTAAAGTAGCGGACCCAGCATCCGTCCTTGGGGAATTCCCCTGGGTACCATTCGTGAGGGGGAAGATAGCGATGAACCGTCCCTTTTACGTATCTCAACTTGTTGGAATCTATTTGTTAGATAGCTCTCGAATCACTTAACCGTATCAAAGTCGAAACCGTAATAAGATAGTTTCGATAATAATAAAGAAATATTTATACTATAAAAAGCGCGGGAAAAATCGAGCAACATCAATACTGTTCCCTCCCCACGATCACGTGCCTCGAGAATATTATTGACTACATCAGCTAAGGCCGTCGCTGTTCCTCGACTCCTTCTAAAACCCGACTGCAATTCTGGAAGAATTCCGTTTGTTTCCAGAAAGTTGACCATCTGCATGTACACTACCCTCTCCAACATCTTAGACAAGCAAGGCAATATACTTATGGGACGCAGAACCTTGTAACTTACTGGGTTATTATTTTTGGGTAGCGGCCGCACAATCGCACTACGCCACAGATCCGGAAACTTATTCGTGTTTATTGATTTATTAACAATATTAGTTATCGCTGTCAGTGACTGAGGTAGAGTCAAAGTTAGCATATCTTTAGATATACCGTCAATCCCTTGAGCGGTCGTCGCTATAGTTTTAATAATTTTAAAAATAGTTTCCGAGTCTGTTGGTTTAAGGGAAAACTTTGCAGGACCGTATCTATTAAACTCAAAATAAGTCAAGTCGGATATGGCAATACTTGAATTCCCTGGAACGTCGAGAAATGCTGCATTTATCTGGTCCGGTTCATCAAATGGTTCCAGAAGCATGCTGTCACCACTACTCGATGGCAACACGTGATTTTTTAAATTTTGCCATAGAGACCTCGAGTCATTTGAGTTGTCGTTGATAAATTTTGTAAAGAATGCTTTTTTTTCGCTATGCAATGCTAATGCAATTGTTGCTTGACGTTTTAGGCTCAAGTAGTACTCCTTATGCGCGTCAATTTTTGTTTCACGGGCACGATAGCGGGCCTCGTCACGTAATCTAAAAATAAGCTTAATGTTGTCCGTGATCCAAGGTGTTGGCTGGCTACGGAATGCTTTAGTCCTGATCGGTGCGTGAACATCAAAAAGACACAAAACATGTGAATTAAATGTGTGTACCATATCATCAACGTCGTTGAGGCGACTTATCTCATACCACGGGATCGCTTCTAGATCTCTGTTAAAATAATCAAGTAATATTTCCTTGATTGGCCGATACATTACAACTTTACGAATAGGTTTTTCTTTTTTTATTATGAGTTCACACGTAACAAGTGAGTGATGGCCTAGTTCAGTTATGTAATCTACCGTTACACATCGATACTTAGCATCTGTACAGATCAAATCAATTAATGTAGCACTGTTCCCGATATAATGAGTGGGCACGTCAACAATCTGGTGAATACCGCTACAGTTAAGGAATTCAACGAGTTTCTTTGAACTTGAGCTACCGCTGGCAAGCATGTCCACGTTAAAATCCCCCAGTAATATAATGTTGTCATACGGAGCCAAAGCGCACATACTCTCTGTAACCGCATCGAGAAAAGTGTCTATCTCTAACCATGGGGGTCGATAGGCAGTTCCTATTATAATCTTTTTTGTTTTAATAGTTAAACTCTTCCACATTTAATAGTAAAGGAAAAAATTCAATCGCGGGCAGGATTCGAACCTGCGTCTTCTGGTTTGATATACCAGACGCTCTGACCTCTAAGCCACCGCGAACCCTACCCACATTTGTTCTACCGTGGGGTGATGCGGGTGGGTTCTTACTCGGGTACTAATGTTTGTTTTGGTATAAAAAGCGACACCACCTCCACGTTCCCTACGCGTGGTTGCTGGTCGCGGAATATGACGAAGTTTATAACCTGTAAGTGCACGCCCTCCTCTCCCTCACGAAGCCACGTCTCGTTTACATTGACTGAATGCTTGTTCATTGCAATAATAAACTCATCATGATTCGTTGACAAAGAACCAGCATTCAGCAAACCAACTCTTAGATATTTATTTTGTAGCATTTTACATTATTTTATATATATATTTGTACACACGTTACAGATGACAGTTATAATTGTACTTGCATGCGATAAATAATAGATCCCAACATATTTCATAGTAAAGGCAGTCTGTAAAATAATAATTTTCAATAAAAATTCTAATACTAAAATTCCGACGTGCTCAACGTGCTCACACCTGCGCCTGCGCTGTGCAGTGACAATCCATAGCCATAATATAAACATTGTTAAATTATTATTTACAAATATAAAAAATAGTTCTATAACAAAAACTATCAATGTAAAGTACTTAATTTTATTAACATTTTTCAACCTCTGAACCAAAAACCCGGAGTAAATCTGCTTCATTGCGAATACCGTTAACTTGGTCGCCAGGTTTATTACGAGCAAGGATTCGACCGTGCTTTGTCCATACAAATTTCCAGCCCAAGCGCTGAACAGAGTCCGGCGCGCGTCGAACTACAACTGCCGATTAAACGTAGAAAGAGAAAGAAGAAGAAAGCAGCTGCTAAATTTAAATATAAAAGTCGGCCTAATGATTCTAATAGAGAGAAATATGTGACAGTTCGAAATCGCTGCAATAACGTGTGTAGGAATGCACAACGCCAACACATCCATAAATCAGTTGAAAATAGTGATCCAGCTAAAGTCTGGAAATTTCTCAAATCACTCGGAATCGGAAAATCACGACATGATAATCTACTTAAAGACTTCGATATTAATTCACTCAATCAATATTTCGTCACTTCGTCTGATTTTGATAAGACTACTAAAAATAACACATTAAATTTTCTTTCAAATCTTCCGATTCCCGATTATTCTCCCTTTGTCATTAGTCAATTCACTGCTTGTGATGTTAAGAAAAGTATTGTATCAATTTCTTCCAATGCTGTTGGATGTGACTCTATTAGCCGTAATATGATAATCCCTATCCTTGATGAAATTCTTCCCGTCCTTTGCCATATCCTTAATTTCTCCGCAACTAATGGTGTATTTCCTAGTGCATGGAAGAATGCTCAAATAATTCCTTTACCTAAAATATCTAATCCTACATCTTTCTCTGATTATCGTCCAATCTCCATCTTACCGTTCCTTTCTAAAGTACTTGAAAATCTTGTCCACAGCCAACTTTCCTCTTTCCTTATCAAAAATAATCTTCTTAATCCTTTTCAATCCGGTTTCCGTGCTGGTCACAGTACTACAACAGCCTTAGTTCATATTACGGATAATATCAGGTCTGGTATGGAGGTTGGAAATCTGACGGTATTGGCATTGTTAGATTTTAGCAATGCTTTTAATACCGTAGATTTTGATACTTTGCTTGGTATGCTCCTTTCTCTTAACATATCTCCAATAGTGATTGACTGGTTTCGTAGTTACCTGTTTGGTCGCCGGCAACGTATTTGTATTGAAAATTCCTCTTCTTGGTGCGATACCTCTGCCGGTGTACCGTATGGTAGCGTTCTTTCCCCATTACTTTTCTCAATTTTCATAAATTCAATCTCCGATCAACTCACATCTTCCTACCATCTTTATGCAGACGATCTTCAGATTTACTGTCAAGCTTCTCTTGATACCCTCTCTGAAGCATTTAATAAAATCAATGAGGACTTGGCTCGAATAATGAACTGGAGCACTAAATTTGGACTAAAGGTGAACCCCACTAAAACACAAGTGACTGTCATTGGTAGTTCTAGAATGACCGCTAGGATAAACTGGCCGGTACTTCCCCCAATTCTTTTCGATGGGGTTGTTATGCCGATACGTGATAAAGTCAAGAACTTGGGGATTCACATGGATAGAACTTTGTCATGGACTGCACACCTGAAGGAGGTCAGCCGAAAAATGTTTGCTTCGGCATCTTCATTAAGAAGACTTCGGAACTTCCTGCCTACAGCTACTAAAATTGCGCTTACACAGTCTCTCCTTCTTCCAATATTAGACTATGCCGATGCCAGCTATCTTGACCTCACTGAAGAACAACTAGATAGACTTGAGCGGCTTCAAAACTTTTGCATTAGATTTATATTTGGCTGGATGACGTCTCCGAATTTCGTAGTAAGCTCAACTGGTTGCCTATCCGACTTCGCCGGAATTCTCATATCCTTTCTTTGCTTTATAATGTGCTTTTTAATCCTTCTACCCCTGCTTATCTTAAAGAACGTTTTGAGTTCCTCTGTGACACACATTCTAGGGTTCTGAGGTCATTGGAAAATCTGGAACTAAAAATCCCAACGCATTCCACAAAATTTACCGATAAATCTTTTTTCGTACAGGCAGCTCGCTTGTGGAATGCGCTACCACTTACTGTAAGACGTGCACAATCTCTGTCGCTGTTTAAAAAGCTTCTAAAAAAGCACTACTTAGAACAGTAACAATGTAATACTTAGTATTTACTTAAAATACTTGCGTTTTATATGTATCTATATATATGTATTTATATTTTTATATATTTGTCGGAGAGAGACATGATTACGGACTGTCTGTTGACTAATCGAGACGCTAGCGCCACCTGGTGGCACTAAATGGTATCAAAGGCGTGACAATTGGAAGGGGCAAACACTGCGACGGCGAAGTCGAGCTGCGGAGTCACACTACACAACTGGTGGTCGACTTGTGCGCACGTCGTAGAACCGCCACGCCGTCCTTTATAATTCTACCTACATAGTTATTGCTAACTTTATAAGTTTGAGAGTCATTTTAATAATCTTAACGGACGTGCTTGGGAGTTTCTTGTGGGTTCTTCTCCCAGTAGGAAATAGCACTAGTGAAGCCACGCTGGCGTTTTGGGGGTTTGCTGGGTTGTAATATTGACGTACGAAAAGTACTACAAGAAGTCCGATTAAATGAGACATTTAATGACTTCTAAATGTGTGTTTGAATGTTTGAACCAACATGACCCACTGTCGCCCACTAAAGTAATGATTGGCTATCACTTCTGATTACGAGACACGTAATAATTGTAACCCCCTCCCCGCATTTTCCCCGATATCAGAAGTGGGATAAGTCGTTGGTTCAAGCATAAAGTAGCACAGACGAGCGTACAGTCGAACCATATGTGTGATCAATCCTTTATCAGGAAAACTTCGAGATCTGGTGAGTGTTGTGTGAAATTATCAGAATAGTAGGTAGGTAGTTATCACAGTAAAACTAACAAATGGTTATAGGATTTATATATTTAGTTACACCCACTTTAAATGACAATGCAATGTTATAATTCACATAATACATCCTTATTTCTCTTTCACTTAACTATTACATATTTATACCTTAATATTGAAATAACAATAATTACCTTATCTCGAAATCCAAATATTTTATTCCGGATGTATATAATATAATAATTCCTTCAATCAATATTTTAGACAATGTACTTATTTATATTCAACAGAGATATAACAGTTCACTCTTCCGTAAGGTACCTTCACTCGCGAAAGTCGAACCAAGAATGACCCTCGGCCGCCATCTTTAGCCTTTTTATTGCCTACGCTCGGTGTTGCCAGTAAATCAAAAGTTATTTTGTACTAATTTATTTTATAATTATTTAAAACCTAAGTTGTCATTTTCACAACTATTCTAGGATTGAGTGCTCATTACCGACGTTTGGTTACTAAGTTAGTTCATGAAGTCGATATTTTAATGTAAAAGTGTAAATGCAGTGCAGATTTTATGGGAAGTTATGATTAATGAGTACTCATCGAAAGTAATGTTGTTACATTTTATTGTTGTTCAATTCTAAATGGAGATTACTGTTGCCATGGTCATTAAAATGTGGGTAGTCGCACATATCCCGTGATAACATTGAATGTTCACCGTTGGGTAATCCAGCTTTGTTCGTGAGAAAGTATACCCGATATTAAATTGTGTGCTAATTAATCCCGTTCAAAGATTTTACCCTCCGATCGGTTAAGGAAGATGCCAGCAGGTCACGTACCAGTCGAACTTGATACTGATAATGATTTGGATGTAGTGGATAAGCAAGCCTAAGTTGAGTTCGAGTAAAGGGTTCTAGCGGCCGTATTGTGTTTGACCGTACCAGTGGTTGCGTAGTCGTAACCCAGTAGAAATCAGTCTGTGGGTGTGCGATGCGCGTTTAGCTCTGGCGGAGGTCAGGGTCTGGAGAGACCGTAGTGTGTGTAGTCACTGGGTGATGCACAAGAGCAATCCACTCGATGGATTATGTGTACCAAGTTTTGATCCATGTGTTGGATGTGTGAGGGCAATATGATTGCCGGTCGGCTGGAGAGCCATGGCGCTAGAGGTTTTACTCGAAGGTTTCTGTAAACTTTTACGATTTCTGCTATAAAGTTAAAGTTGATTAGGACGACTGTGGTACATGGCCTTGGCTAGTGATAGTAAATTTCGCTTATTCTCAATTTCTCCATGTCTAATTAAGTAATGGTGATTGATAAAAAGTCTGTCAGTATTCTTGACCTTGGAATTTTTGGTGGTTAGTACGAAATTGCATACTGACTTTGGTGTTCAAACGTTTTCGATTCAATTCAATTTTTACCAAGTACGTTTTATTATTTCATCCGGTTCATATTGATTCTAAATACGGTATCAAAGCAGTAAAAGATAGTGTATCTTTATTTTACGCACCAACTCGTATTATCGCGGATCAAGGGTGATGTTTCGCGAGTAAGGAATTTAAAGATTTTTGTGATTCTAGTAACATTAACTTGCACTTGATTGAGCTATTGGAGGTAGTCGCGCAAACGGTCAGGTCGAAAGGGTATTGAGTACCATCAACGGGTACGTTAAGAGCCGTAGAGACTAGTATGACCGCTCTTGGTAGGACGCATTAGAAGTTCAGTTGGCTATGAACTCTGTTAATAGGGTCTAAATCTAGCCCTCTCGAGTTGATTATAGGAAGGGTAGCACGACCGCTTAGTTTAGTGACCATACGCCACCATGACTATCAGACGAGGAGGAGATAGAGGTTGTCTTGAGTCGCTATCAGACACCGGATAGAGGAACTAGTCAGGGTGAGCGAGTGAGTGAACGTTTTTATTTTGACCTACAAAAAAAAATGTAGTAATGATTATGGGTATAGTTTTCCGTTTAACGTAATGATGATATTTAACATAGTCGTTATTGTGGGTTAATCACAAAGATGTTTGACATGCATCTGGCATCGAAATGTAAAGTATTGCATACTGCCTTAGATTCCATTTAAAGAGCAGTTATTTCTATAAAGAAGTTATGCTAGGTCAGGCATGACCGAACGTAAATGATGCTGCGTAGACATTTTGTTATTTCAGATAAATAAACGAGTCTGTATGCAAAGTGTGGACATGCTATCAAGTTGGTTATCGCCATAACGCGACGCGGCACAGAGTGAACAGCCAGCACCATCGCCGGACACATAGGAATAGAATGGTGAGCTGTATTGTTTTCCTTATAATTCTGGATCTGAATGCTCTCGTAGCAAACATGTTTTTAATGTTGACCTGGTTCTCATACAAAACGAAAAGCTAAACCAAACTAAATTAGGTCCGAAATATAAAGGTCCATTTCAAATAACTGATGTACTCGAAGACGATCGTTATTTTGAAATCATTGACTGGTAACCGTACTTACGAGTACGCGCATGATCATGTCCGTAAGATGCCTACCTGTGAAGTCCCAACAGAGTTAAATGTGCTAGACGATATGTCCGGGGGTGAAAGAACCTCGACTGATAAATGATCGCGCTTGTTGGCTATTTGGTCAATCTGCATCCACAAGACGCAGTCGCAACTACGTACGTTGTCGTTTAGGGCGTGATGAGCGGTTTGTGGTGTGGTGAGGACCTGGGTCTCTGAGGAGACTATTTTAGTCACATGGACGTGACTTGGGCCTTGTAGAGGCTATTGGTCTGGATAGACCTGAGAGTTTGTCGCATGGTGCGACTGGGCCAATAAAATGAAAGCGCAATCATAATGTCATTGTTTAAAAATAAAAACTGTTTTGAGTATGTTGGACTTCACAATGGTTTCTGATTTATGTAATCAATCGTTTGTAATAGTTTCATTGTTTAAATTTAAATCATAGTTTAAAGTTTGTCAGGTTAAGCCGAGCAAATGATTTGCTACCAATGCATTTTTGCTAAGAATGAATGCGGGATGGGCAGCTAGTGGTGCGGTGAGGACCCAAAGTATCGTGGTCCATTTCAAATTATAGAGGTTCTAGAGGGAGATCGTTATGCCATAAAGGCATTGAACTCTAAGCGCACTTACAAATACGCTCACGATAGGTTGAGAAAAATGCCAGAGGATCAGAGCATAACTGACGATCTTGAGGTAGAGCAAAGTGTGAACCTAAATACTAACGAGACAGTAGAAAACTAAGCTTACATGTTGATTGGTTGTGTGTTTCAATGTCAGAGGTTGATTTGTAGCCGTAGCTCAGTAGAAATCGGCATCTACTGTGTAAACAGTAGTCCGTGAGTACGCGGTAGGCAGACAACTCTGGTGTTGGGGTTTCGTAGGAAACCATAAAGTCCAGGAGGGACTTGGCGATCCTTATGAGGATGCGCAGATAAATGAGTGGCAACTGAGTAACTGGTTGAGTACCTGGTTGAGTAACTGGAGGTTACTGAATGGTTATGAATCACATGTAGAGCTTTAGTTATTTGATTTGATTGTAACGTGGTGCTATGGTAATTGATTGTATTGTCAGTGATGCTCTGAATCCAGCTCCAATAATAGTTAAGAATGTAGTGTAGGAGGTAATTTTGTAATAAATTTGATTAGAATTCTATGTTTTACTTTGATTCAACCCTTACCTGGGTTAAGTCAGGAGTGACCGAGCAATGTGATACTGTGCGCGTAAAATTTGGTTACAGATTAACACACGAGGACGTGTCTTGTCAGAATGGCCGTGTCGGAGAGAGACATGATTACGGACTGTCTGTTGACTAATCGAGACGCTAGCGCCACCTGGTGGCACTAAATGGTATCAAAGGCGTGACAATTGGAAGGGGCAAACACTGCGACGGCGAAGTCGAGCTGCGGAGTCACACTACACAACTGGTGGTCGACTTGAGCGCACGTCGTAGAACCGCCACGCGGTCCTTTATAATTCTACCTACATCGTTATTGCTAACTTTCTAAGTTTGAGAGTCATTTTAATAATCGTAACGGACGTGCTTGGGAGTTTCTTGTGGGTTCTTCTCCCAGTAGGAAATAGCACTAGTGAAGCCACGCTGGCGTTTTGGGGGTTTGCTGGGTTGTAATATTGACGTACGAAAAGTACTACAAGAAGTCTGATTAAATGAGACATTTAATGACTTCTAAATGTGTGTTTGAATGTTTGAACCAACATGACCCACTGTCGCCCACTAAAGTAATGATTGGCTATCACTTCTGATTACGAGACACGTAATAATAGTAACCCCCTCCCCGCATTTTCCCCGATATTGTTAGATATATACAAATTGGCACTGTACTAAGATTCATGATTACAATTGTCATTATACGGTACGGCTCAGGTAAAGGTGACGCTTTTCAAAGCCTACTGCCAATCCTTTTACACGTGCAGTCTGTGGGTGAGCTTTACGCAGAGGGCATATAGTGGCCTGCGCACCCAATATAATAACACGTTCCGGGTGTTGATGAGGCTGCCGCGTTTTTGTAGCGCGTCCGGCATGTTTGCCGAAGCCGATGTTGATAGTTTCTCTACCATTATGCGTAAGAGGTGTGCATCTATGCTTCGCCGGTTTCGCGACAGTCCCAACACCATTCTCGGAGCGTTGGCTGAAAGGTGGGACTCTCCGATCTTGGGGCGGTGGATACGACTGCATGCAGTCAAGTAGACATTCCCAGGGTCGGTGAGCCTCACGCTTGTATAATAAATAATGTTACTAACACTAGTTTATAAGTTCATACTGTAACTAACAAATATGGAATTTATTCTGAAATAAATGTTTATTATTATTATTATTATTATTTGAGGGAAACTGTTTAATTTTCTCAGCACATGGCTGGTTTTAACTACATTTACGGGCCGAAACCAAGTAAATGGAGTGTGTGATGTGTTATGGTGGGTGTGTGTTGTTTTAAGGGAGTATTTCATTTTCTTCTATTTGCATGAACTTTCTCACTATTCTGCAGGTATTTAGTATGGCGGCTTTTTGTAGGGTTGTATAAGTGGATTCCTTTAGGTCTATTAGTTTAAGGCTGTGTTTTAGGTGCTTAGGAATGACACCGGTGGTGGAAATAACAATGGGTACAACATATACCTTTTCTTGTTTCCAGATTTGTGTGATTTCTTCTTTTAGTTCCGCATATTTATTTATTTTTTCAGCTATTGTTTTCTGCAAGTTGTGTGTTGGGGACTGCAATATCTATCAGGTAAGTAGTTTTGTTTATTTTATCGATTAAAGTTATATCCGGTCGGTTGTAATGTATGGTTCTGTCAGTAAGTATGGCGCGATCGTTGTATAGTTTGTGTGATGTGTTTTCTAGTACAGTCTGTGGTGTGTATTTATAGTATGGTGTGTTTGTGTTTTGTATGAGTTTATGTTTAAGGGCCAGCTTTTGGTGGATGATGTTAGCTACTTGGTTATGTCTGTGGGTGTAGTGTCTGTGTGAGTGTTGTGCAAGCTCCTGTTATGTGTTGTATGGTCTCTGGTTGTGTGTGACATTTACGACACTTGTCGTTCGTTACAGTGGGATCTTTGATTATGTATTTTCTATAATTTTTGGTGTTAATGATCTGATCTTGTATCGCTATTATAAATCCTTCTGTTTCTGGAAATAGATTGCCTATTTTCAGCCATTTATTTGAAGCTATTGTATCAATATGGGATTGTTCTAGATCGTGAGGGTGTCGTCCATGCAAAGTTTTCTTTTTCCAGTCTTCTAGTTTTTGTTTTTGTGGGTCATTAATACTAAGAATTTGAGTGTTTGTACATTCGTTTAAGTTTAGTGGGGTGTAATTGTGGTCGTTCTGGGTTATGGCTCTGTGTATGTCGCTAGTGTCAGACTTCATATGAAAGAATGTCTTTAGTTTGTTTATTTGTTTCTGCCATAGGTGATGGATATCTATTAGGCCTCTCCCGCCATTTTGCCTTTTGATGGTTAATCTTTCTATTGCTGATTTAGGGTGAAGATTATTGTGTTTAGTAAGTGTAGTACGTGTGGATCGTTCTATTTGTTCTATGTCTGTTTTCGACCATTTTACAACTCCGAATGAGTAGGTGAGAATCGGGATGGCAAAAGTGTTCAGAGCTTTAATTAAATGTTTTCCTGAAAGTTGGGTTTTACATATTGCGTTTACTCTTCTCTTGTATTCTATTGTTAGAGTTTGTTTAATTGTTGTGTGATCGAGCCCTTTAAGTTGTTTGCACCCTAAGTATTTGTATAGATCGTTTGGTTCCATGGCTGTAATTGTATCTGTATCGTTTATTGCATAATCGCCCGGTTTAATCTTTCCTCTTATAATATGTAAAGTTTTGCACTTATCTAATCCAAATTGCATGTTGATATCTTTACTGAATTCTGTAGTAGTGTCTATAAGTGTTTTCATTTCTTTTTCTGTTTTCGAATATAATTTAATATCGTCCATATAAATGAGGTGTGAAATAATTGTTTCTGATGTGGAGTGTTTAAGTGGATATCCTATTCTACAGCTATGCAGTAAGTGAGATAGAGGGTTTAGGGCAAGACAGAACCACAGGGGACTTAGGGAATCACCTTGATAAATACCCTTCTTAATCGATATCTGTCGAGTGGTAATAGTATTCTGACGGGTGTTTAGCTGTAGCGTTGTTTTCCAGCGCGCCATTATAGTACGTAGGAAATCTATTATTTTCGAGTTTATTTTATAAATCTGTAAAACCTGTAATAACCAAGAATGTGGTATACTATCAAATGCTTTTTTATAATCTATATAGGTACAATGTAAATTTCTATTTTTAGAGATAGCGTGTTTATGAATTGTGGAATCTATAACTAATTGTTCCTTACATCCCATGTGGCCCCGCCTGCAACCCTTCTGTTCTTCGGCTATTATGTCTTGTTGTTCTACGTGTAAATTGATTTTAGTTGCTATTGCTGATGTTAGAATCTTATATATTGTAGGTAAGCATGTAATTGGTCTGTATTGGGAAGGTTCTGTTGAGTATGTCGTTTTTGGGAGCATATACGTAATGCCTGTGGCAATAAATTCGGGTATGCTCTGTTTTCCTAAGATAATGTCTGTTAGATTACTAGCTATTATTTTGTGTAGTGATACTAATTTTTTATACCAGTAATTATGAATTTTATCAATACCCGGCGATTTCCAATTATGTAGTCTAGATGTAATAATTGTTATGTCAGTCTCGGTTATTTCAATGAATTCCATTGCCTCTAGTGCATGACATCTACTTTCTTCCTTTTCTATCCAATCTGCTTTATCGTTGTGATGTACTTGTTCTTCCCATATGCCAGACCAAAATGTTTCTAGTTGTTCTTGTGTTGGTGTTTGTATGTTTGTGTCAGTTGCTGTATTAGTTTGTGGTTTCTGTAAATTTCTATAAAAGAGTTTTTCGTTATTAGCAAATGTGATGTTATCGTTTTTTCGCTGTTGTGCTTTTTTATACCGTCTAAGTCTATGAACCTTAAGAGCTAGTTTCTGCTTTAAAGTATCTAAGAATTCTTCAGGTGTTGTATTATTCTTTTCGTGTCTGGTGTGTGTGATACTACTTTTAAAAATCGCTTCTACTCTTTTAACTACCTTATTTGATCTATTATTGTTTATGTACTGGGTGAGTCTACCACAATCTGCTCTAAGTTTTTCTATGTCCTTTTCTAATCTTATTTGCGATGAGGGCTTATTATTCTTTCTTGTTAGTGTATTTCCTGGGTAATCTGTGATTTTATAATTTAGTTCTTCGGATATTACTAAAGCTGTACAGTATATGAGGGTGTGTATGTCTATGAGTTGTGTGTCTTCTGATATAAATCTGTGTAGTATATTTTGATTAAACATATGCGTAAGTTTGGAGAGGTGAGGGCTATACTTAAGTCTAGGTAGTTTTGGCCGTGCTGCTGGATCCATTCCGGAATATTGTGCAAGGGCTGACCTAAATTTATCATACATTTCTTGAATACGTATGTTTGTTACGGGGTTCTCTTCTACAAGTGTCTCAATATCATTTTCTAGTATTAAGGTCATAGATTCAGTTTGTGTGGATGAGTGTGATGTTTGTGTATTATGGGTGTTTGGTTGTGTTTGAGTGTAAGGTTGCGATTGTGTATTAATTTGTGATGGAGTGCACCGTTGTGATTGCATCTGTGGATGGTTGTTTGATTGGTCATGTATATATATAGTGCTGCTTGCGCCTTGATTATTATCTACTTCGCTTTGTAGTTGTGTTCGTACTTCGTTTTTTATTCGCTCTATTTCTTCTAGGGACAATAGTTTATTTCTTACTATTATTCTTCTCTGGTCTGAGATTCTTTGTTCAGTTACAGTAATTTCGGGATACTGTAGTGAGAAACGTTCATGTAGTTATTGTCTGTATGTTGTTAAGTCTGTCTCTAATCTCGTAATGTAGAAATAAGTACGCATGATAAACGTATTTACTTCCTTACTCCATCTCATGCGCACTCGTGGTTTACCAGCCTTGGTGGACGCGGGTAAAAAGGTATTTACCCCCCGCGCAGCATCCGAGGTTGGCATTGGTGGATTTAAACTTATACTGTTTGTTGGCGATGATGTGGGTATCGAGAACGATGATCGAGAGGAAGGTGTGTAAGATATGGTGCTGGGGCTGTAGGGTTCTACTGGGCTATTTGTTCTGTCTGTCAGTCTGTCAATGTTGTCACTGATTTCGGCTGTAACATTTTGTTCGGTGGGAGCCCGCCTGCTCAACTCCTCACCGCTGACGGTTCGCATGCTGAGACACCCAGCGTCAGCTCCAGGTGTGCCCCGGCGATCGCCCCCGGGCAGCGGTCCTAAACGTTTTCTCTTTGAACGAGTCTCCATATTTAATGGGTTTCCATAGCCTCGTTAGCCGTGCAAGTTTTCATGTAATAGTAATATATAGCAATACAATATATAGTAGGTAATAACTATACATAGTAATCCCATATACTAATAAATACATTACACGTCCGCCCCCCACGTGGACTAGATGGTCAGCCTGGACGTAAGGTTGGAATTTAGGGGGCTTATTATTATTATTATTATACATATTGTATGAGACTGAAAGCGAAATAGATTTGTACTTTGAGGACGAAGTATTGTCAGTATGGCCGTGTTAGATATGTATATATCCCTCGGTTCTGTTTTTAAATATTTCTGTAATATTTTACTTTAAAGCTGTTATATAGCATAGATCATGATTTCGGAACGAAAGTTATGATCTATGGTACTATTTATAATAATACAAAGTACATATTTATTAGCATAAATATGTTTATTTATTTATTTATTTATTTTATACTTTATGTACAAAAATGTGTACAAAGGCGGTCTTAATGCCTTAGGCATTTTCTACCAGACGACCTTTGGGTGGTGCAGAGACGAACATGGTAGATGCACTAAAGAAGAAGGAGTAAAATGTATGAGGCGAAGACTAGCGCGAACTATAAACTATAACTATAAACTTACATAATATACATTAAATAAATATTTATATACATATATAACATAAAATACGATACATATATACAATACATAATAAATATAAAAGAAAAAAGTCAGTGACGAGATGAATCTAGGATTGTTTTGTCCAGCAAGTATTTGCGCACACAAGTTTTAAACGACTGCCGAGTGTTAAGCATTCTGATTTCAAGGGGAAGAGCATTCCACAACAGTATAGATTGGACGAAAAAGGTAGAATGTATAAAGTCAGAGTGGTGAGAAGGACATTGAAGAAGACGGTTATTAGATGAACGAAGATGTTTATTGTGAAAGGAAGCAATATACTGGAAATGAGAAGATAAGTACGATGGAGAATTAGGAGAAAAAAGTATAGAATACAGGGTATTAAGCGCCCTCAAATTCCTGCGTTGGCGAATGGGCAGCCATTTCAAGTTTACTCGATATTCTGAGACGTGGTCATATTTGCGGAGATTAAAGACGAATCGAATGCAATTGTTGAGAAGGCGGTCCAATTTATTTAGTAGATCTGCATTCAGGTCAAAGTAGCACACATCACCATAGTCGATTATGGGGAAAATTAAGGCCTCAACAAGCATTGCTTTAATGTGAGCTGGAAGGAAGTTTTTAAGACGGTAGAGAGATCGCAGGGTACCCGTCACTTTTTGACTAACACTTGAGACTTGGGATCGCCAATTCAAGGTAGGGTCAAAGGTTATACCAAGATCTTTGACGCTGGACGTGATAGGGATGGTTATGCCATTGAAGACTATGGGTGCAATATTAGTAGTAGCCAACTTGCACATACTTCGATGGCTGCCCAAGATAATAGCCTGGCATTTATTGGGATTCACTGCCAAACCAAATCTATCAGCCCAGTCCCTGATTGAGTCAAGATCACGGTTCACAGCTTCGATTGCGACGGATAAATCTTCCATTCTGACTTGAGAGTACAGCTGTAGGTCATCGGCATACAAATGATACGCACACTGAAGCTTTTGAGTAATCAAATTTATGAAAATAGAAAAAAGCAGAGGAGATAATATACCGCCTTGGGGAACGCCAGCATCCAGCTTGCACCAGGTTGAGAAGGACTCATCAACGTGGACTGATTGCTGCCGATCCCGAAGGTATGATGAAAACCATTCCAGCACTTCGGGAGAGATCTTAAGATGGGAAAGGATGGATAAGAGGATATCGTGACTGACGGTATTAAAAGCGTTGGAGAAGTCAACTAATACCAATACAGTAACCTTAGTGTCCTCCATGCCAGCCCTAATATCGCCAGTCACTTTAAGGAGTGCAGACACAGTACTATGACCTGGTCTAAATCCAGACTGATAAGGACTTAAGAGCTTATTTACATAAATGAAGCGAGAGAATTGTTTATGGACACAAGCCTCCAGGACTTTAGACAGGAAAGGAAGAATGGAAATAGGACGAAAATGACTGGGAAGAGACGGGTTAGGTATCTTAGGCAAAGGTAAAACATAGGCTTTGCACCACGCGGACGGGAAAGATCTGGATTTAAGTGAATAATTCACAATGTGGGTAATTGCAGGGAGGAGATGGTCCAAAGCTGAGGTGATCATATTCCGACCGATGTTGTCACAACCCATAGCTTTTGATTTAATGGACAGGATTATTTTCTTAATCTCACCCGAGGCAACTGGAGAAAAGTGAAAGGGATTTATATTGGGACGCGTTAGACTATCAATGAAATTAATGGTTTGACTTTTTGTTAGACGATCTAAGGTAAAAGATGTGGAGAAATGTTTGTTGAGATCGTCTAGGCCAACGGAATTAGGAAGGTCTAAATGTCGCGGTTTGCCAATACCTAGAGTTCCTAGGAAGTTCCAAATATTGGCAGAAGAGGAAGAAGAGATGTTATTTAGAATATGGCGGCGTTTAGCGTTACGTATCATCTGATTACACCGATTCCTTGCAGCCTTGAAGAGAATCCAGTTATCCTGATCACGATCTTTTCTGTATTTACGAAAAGCACGATCCCTCCGTCTCATCGCCATCAGAATACCCTTCGTCATCCAGGGTGCAGGTGGCCGCTTCAGTTTTACTTTTTTTATTGGAGCGTGGCTGTCATAAAGGCTGGTTACTACCTGGTTAAAAATATGCACTTTGTCATTGATCGTGGTGGCCACCATCAACGGCTGCCAGTCAATAACAGACGCGTCAAGGTGTAACTTTTCAACGTCCATACGAGCAAAGCAACGCCTGTATAACACCTTAGGCTTAGGTTTAGGAGGTTTTAGGACATATGACAGGAAAATGAGGTCATGGTGGGAAAAGCCGGGAGCCGCAAGCTGCCCATGAGAGGAAACGAGGGATGGATTGGAGGTGAGGATTAAGTCGAGCCATGTGTCTTCGCCCATAGTATTGTGGTGAGTGGCTTGGAGGGGTAAGACATGAAGGCTAACCGACTCGGTGAGGTGTAGGAGTTTATTGGAACGAGGGGAGTTTTGAGAAAGGAGGTTAGTGTTTAAATCACCCATGATGATGTGATGACTATACTCCGACCCCAACGATTCTAATACCGATTCTAAATCAGTGAAGTAGTCAACTGTGGGAGGACAATAAATAACACCAAGGATTACCTTTGCTCCTCTGACGCAAATCTCTAGAAAAAGGAATTCTGCTGAAGCAGAATAGTCGGGAGGTGAAGAGCGTATAATTTTGTAAGGGATATCACTACGTAGGTAAATAGCAACACCACCCCCTCCCCTACCGATTCGATCATTCCGGATAAGAACGAAGCCAGGCAGGGGGTAGGACGTAGATGTAAGATGGGGTTTAAGCCACGTCTCGGAAATCAGGATGGCGTGAACATTGCTGTCAGAAAATGCTTCATACAAGTCGCTAAAATGACTGGGGATGCTTTGAGCATTTATGTGGCAAACATTCAAGAGTCGACCTTGTGGTTGGTTAAATTTGTCACGTACAATATTTCCAAGTGTGTCCTCTGCAGAACAAAAACTATCGTCATCAGATGATCTACTAGATTCAGTGGCAGAAAAAAACGATTCATTATCGGATATCATAATAATTATAGATAAATAAAGAAAAAATATAAATAATAAATATAAGAATTTGGAATAAGTAATATACAACAAGAAATATTAAATAACAAATGCAGAAGGCTGTTAAAACGTTTGCACCCCTGCACCACCCGCCAGCTGACAACAACAAACCAACAAAACAAAAACGGATCACAAGAAATTTCTGAACGAACGTTTCCGAACAGAAACATTGGCACAAATGACATTGGCGCAAATGTCATTTTATTTTGACAGTTGTTTGCTAAAACAAAACACAAGACACAATAAATTTAGCGGTGGGTAAACAGATACAGAAGAACAATTGCTAAAATTTGTAACAAATTCAAGCAGTCAAAACATAATCGATGTGATAGAAAAATAATGTACCCTAAACACGGTGAGAAACAACAAACGAACTACGAAACAACAGTTCAATGTTATTACAGCGATACGATTATTTACGTGTCTTCTGTTTATCTCCACCAGACTCACTCCCGCTCGCTGCAGCAGATGTAATTTGTGCTCTCGGATACTTGCTGAAGAGGGCATTTAGGTCATCTAAGGTGATTATCTTGTGCCGGCTACCGTCAGGGGATTTTATAACAATTATGCCGTCCTGGGTCCAGCATGCACGTAATCCGAAGTGCAGGCGCGCCTTGGCGAAGATTGACTGCCTGACTTTAGTTAAGAATTCCTTAATGGTGATGGAGGACCCTTTCAATGCTACCTTCGCTCTCCAGACTGCAGTCCTGTCGTTGATGCCTGCAAACTTTACCAAGATGGGTCGTTGGTGTTCCTTGCTGGAGGCCCCAAGTCTATGACAGACTTTGATAGAGGAAGCAGTAATACCCTTGAGGCCTAGCTTATTGCTGATAATGTGAAGGGCAACTGCCTTACTGTCCTCATTATCAACTTCGGCCACTCCCAAGAAGATCAGTGCTTTCTGCCGGTGTCTGGTTTCCAATATGTCAATCTGTCTGGAGCACTCACCAATCTGCCGCCGGAGTAGCCCCAGCATGGAAAAGAAAAAGCATGTTTAATAACTATAAATTAATTAATGATATTTAAAATGATCCTCAGGTTTTATTCTGTATAATTTAATTTATATAAGACTGTCAATTGACGCAATATTTACCGAGTTAAAGCTAAAGTTAATACATTTGTTGGTTTTCAAATTAGCTTAATTATCCTATCATGTTTTAAAACAGTTCTACTGAATTGTATCTTATTATTATTGCTAATGTTTATAGATATTTGGCTAAAATGTATGACGACCTGTGATTGGTAGAAAATGGCGCCTTATTGCTAAAATGGTGCCATTGTTTGGATAACGTATAAAAAGGGAGGTATTCCACAAAATCGTTTAGTTAGTTGGTTAGAGTGACAGTTACAGTTAGTCAAGGATCGGCTGCTGGTTGTTAAAGTTAAGTATTCTGATTGTTACTATGCTGTGTTATTATGCTGTATTATGTTACTGTTTGATACAAATTATGTGATAATTGTTTTATGCTTTATGTGAAATGTGAAACTGTACTATAAATATCAAATGAATATGGCTATGGAGTTTCTTGCCGGTTCTTCTCCATAGTACACTATTTGGAACCGAGCATTAACGATCAGATTGAAATATAATACTCTTTCCATTATCCTTGGCAAATATTTCCGACAATCATTTTATTAACAGATTAGCTGCTAACTTGGTCACATAGTTATAACATGATAATATCATAATCCTGACATTTACACATTTAACATTCTATTGAATAGACCCCCCCCTTTCTGACAAGTGCCACACGCTCGAAACTGAGATAGGTAGGTAGGATATTATTACCTACTACCTACTTATTATAGTTCATACAGTTTTTAAGTTTTAAACAAGAATAAATAAATATTGCGATTTCAAGAGAATGATGTGTAAGTACTATGTACTTATAGAACATAAACTCAAAACGGTAAAATAAATATATGTAAGAATGACTATAAAATTATTGTGTGTAGTTCAATAGTCCAAGTAGGGAAAATAAAATTTAAATGAAAACATTATTATCGGGGCAGAAAACTAAATAAAATTATATAGCGGCCACTATATTTCGAACGTTCTCGAACTGTTTTTGATGTTTTAGTAAGTAGTCCTTTAGTTTCAATTTGAACGTCCAACTACTTTTGCATTTATTGGAGGAGGAATATTGTTCCAACATTTGGTTGCTGCGTAACGAAAGCTGCCCCTAAATGCTGCCGTTCTATGCTGCGGGATCGAGAGTTGTTGGGAGCATTCCCTTCCCTCTCGATCGTTATGTCTTACGTCCCGCAGCATAGAACGGCAGCATTTAGGGGCTAAATGCTGCCGTTCTATGCTGCGGGATCGAGTTGTTGGGAGCATTCCCTTCCCTCTCGATCGTTATGTCTGCTCGTCCACGAAAGCTTGTTGTATAGATACTCAGGCGCGTGAAATTTAACAACGCCAAAAAGTATACTCGCCAAATGAAGTTTACGTCTGGCATTTATTTTTAAAATATTATGTTCATTAAAGAACGGTGTTACGTGGCCTCTAAAGGGAATATTGAATGCAAAGCGAGCGCAGGCGTTCTGAAGTCTTTGAATCATTCCTTCGGTTTTTGATAAAATTCGTTGGCCGTATACCGCATCTGCATAATTTAACTTCGATAGTACCAAAGACTCCACTAACATGATTCTCAATTCATCACTAAGGTAGGGACGGGCTTTATATAAAATCTTTAATTTATAAAAACAATTCCGGATAGCCCCAGACACATAATGAATACGGAGCTACGTTTTCATAATGAGACCCAAATTGCGTGCTTCGTAAACTCGTTCAATTGGTTCTCCCATAACAGTAACGCAACCGACGCAGGGATTTATCTTATTTAGCAAAGTATCAGTACCAAATAGCATATATTTCGTTTTTGCAGGATTCAGGCAGAGCGAGTTAATTTTAGACCATTGTACAATGCTCTCCAGGTCTGCGTTAAGATTATTTAGTGCTTGTTCGTAGAACTGGGGCTTGAAAGATATATATAATTGTGTATCATCCGCATAAATATGGTATTTGCATTTTTTTATTGACATAGTAATGTCAGCGCAATACAAAATAAATAATATTGGTCCGAGTATCGAGCCCTGTGGAACGCCTCTGGATACTGAGCGATAACTTGACGACAGAATTGAGTCATCTTCTCGACGTAACTCAACAAATTGCGTACGTTTACTGAGGTAGTTATCAAACCATTTGATTGTTGTCACGTCAAATCCGTAAAAAGCCATCTTTGAGAGAAGTAATGGGATATTTATACAGTCGAAGGCGCGAGAGAAGTCAAGTAACACCAAAAGGGTACACATCCCGTTATCTTGCGCAGCCAAAATATTATCTGTCACGTCTAACAGAGCAGTAGTAGTACTACGTGCTTTTCTAAACCCGGACTGTACATCAGGAAGAACGTTATTAAATTCTAAACTTAATCAGTTGAGTGCATACTACTTTCTCTAAAACTTCAGAAAGTACAGGCAGGATGGAAATGGGTCTCAAATCTTTCATTGTCATTGCGTCAGGGGTTTTTGGCAATGGCCGAACTTTAGCGACCTTCCATTTTTCTGGAAAACATGAGGAGTTGATGGACGTGTTTACAATGGCAGTAACGGCATCCAAAGTTACCGGTAATTTCAGTAGTATCATGCTTATATTGATGCCATCACAACCTTCGGCGTTCGATTTGATAGTGCTTAGTATTTTTAGGACATCATTGTGTGTTGTGAAGAGTGAAGATACATTACACCGAAATGAAAGCAAATGTAAAGAGATGGTAAGAATGAAAAAGAAGAACAGGATAGTAGGAAATTCTCCGATAACTTCAGGGCCAATGTTAAACTATTTTGGAAACAGGTAAGATTGGCTCGTGGAGTTAAAGGAGCAACAAATTTGAATGTCATTAGAGAAGAAGATGGGTGCTTGGTAACGGAAGAATGTAAGGTTCTGGAACGTTGGAAGGTATATTTTGAAAGTTTATTTAGTTGGCAGGATAGTGTGCAAAGAGTGGGTGACTGGGCGGAGGTGTGTTCGCCGAACTCTGACATAGATGGAGATGATGAGTGAGATTAGTATGGATGAATTTATAATAGCTCTGAAAGGTATGAAAGTTGGTAAGGCGGCAGGGTATGATAGTGTCTGTTGAAATGCTCAGAAGTGGTGACGGGGTGGTAGCAAGCCTGTTGTACCAGCTCTCAATATGTGTTGGAGGTACGGACAAGTGCCGGGAGACTGGTGCAAGGCCGTTATCGTTCCACTATATAAGGGAAAAGGTTCACAGCAGGGGTGTAAAAACTACCGCGGCATTAGTCTTCTGAGTGTTGTCGGCAAACTGTATGCAAAGGTATTGATTAATAGAGTGATAAGAATAACAGAGGAGAAAATATGGGATGTTCAGGCAGGTTTTAGGGTGGGGATGGGATGTATGGATCAGGTCTTCTCCCTTCGGTGTATAGCCGTAATATAAATATCTGGCTAAGCACAAGAAAGTCTTCTGCGCTTTCATTGACTTGGAGAAGGCTCAGGTCAACGCTGGCTATGTATGGAGTGGACAGGCGCTTGGTGCGGGCACTGAAATCCATTTACAGGGATTCTAGTGCCTGTGTTAGGCTAAATGGGGCGTACACAGGTTGGTTTAATATCTCCAGAGGTGTTAGACAGGGTTGTGTCGCGTCACCATGGCTGTTCAATCTATATATGGACAGTTGTTTGGCAGACTTGAGTGATTGTGGGTTGAGAATGGATGAGTTACATGTCAAATGCCTTCTTTATGCTGATGATCAGGTTCTACTTGCATCGTCAGCGGAAGAGTTGCAAGACATGGTAACTTTAACGAATGAAGCATACAAGATGAAGGTCATGAAAATAAATGTTAGTAAGACGAAAGTGATGGTTTTTGAAAGAGAAGATGTATGTGTGTGTGATATAAAGATAGAGGGTAAGAGCGTGGAACAGGTGAATGAGTTTGTTTATTTGGGAAGTGTGTTTACTAGGGATGGTAAGATTGATGCAGATGTGGAAAGGAGAGTGAATGCAGGAAATAAAGTGAATGGTGCTATGCATGCAGTTGTGGTTAAACAGTCCGTGTCAAAAAGGCACGGTTGGCTATCCACAATGGTGTGTTGGTACCTACACTTATGTATGGAAGTGAATGTTGGGTATGGCAGAAGAGACATGAAAGTAGAATAAATGCAGTGGAAATGCGTTCCTTGCGAAGTATGTGTGGTGTAACTCTGAATGATAGATTGAGGAACAGTGTGATAAGACAACGTTGCGGGCTGAAAGATGATGTAGTGACGCGTATTAAAAAGAATATGCTGAGATGGTTTGGACATGTTGAAAGAATGAATGAAAGACGATTAACGAAAGGAATTTATAAGGCGAATGTCAGCGGCAGCACCGGTAGAGGTCGCCCAAGAAGGACATACGCCGATCTGATTGGCGAAATCCTTCAAAAAGGTCAGGTGCGTAGCACTCGCAACCGGCGTGTATGTATGAGAAGATGTATGAATGTGGAAGAAGCAAAAGAAGTATGCAAGAATCGTAGCAAGTGGCAGTCTATAGTTTCTGCCTACCCCTGTGGGAGAAGTATGCATTGTGTGTTGTAGGTATCAGATGAAACGTAGAAGCATGGTTTCGTGAAAATTCGTAATAAGTAAGTACTGAAAGAGCAATATATTCAACACACGGAAGATTCAAAAAATTGTCACAAATTTTATCGGGGTCGTTAAAGAGCATAGGTAATTCTGTATTTTTTTTAGGAGGAATGAGGGTTGATTTTAAGTTTTTCCAAAGAGTTTTGGAATCTTTAATTTGACTATTGATCTTATGTTTATAATATGCTGTTTTTTCGTAGAAAAGGGATTTGGATACAAGTGACTTCAACTCTTTTGCAAACTAAAACTGATAACCTATAAATAACTTATATATACTTCAATAATTTAATCTAATTTCAATACAATCTAACAGAGCAACTATTTCACACGAAATCCGAAGTAAAAAGAGGGCGAGCCGTTGGTGTCCAGTCTTTTTATCTTCTCGTACTGACAGTAGCTAGGTAAGTGACGGCACGGTCGTCCGGTAGGAGGCGCTGGGGTGGCTGCTACCGGTCATTGGGTTGCCAACACTTTGTAGTATTTTCTTTTAGTATCGGATTTATGCTCCAAATACTCTGCATGAGCTTGATTTCTTAAATGAATCATAAGCCTTATATTTTTCGTTATCCACGGATATGAACATTCCTTAATAACACAGGTTTTTAAAGGTGCATGAAAATCCATAAGTGTGAGCAAATTTAAGTTGAAATTTATGACCATAGTGTTAACATCTTGAAGTGTCGTTATTTCCCTCCAGTTTAAGTAGCTCTAGATCATGATCAAAGGATTCCCTGGTGATGTCTCTTAATGGCCGATAAGAAATAGTTCGTGGAGGAATTTTTAAACGTTCAAAACAAAATTCGCAAGTTATCAGTGCATGTGCACCAAGGTCCGGTGCTGAGTGTACAGATACTGAGCGTGCCTTACCATTTGTGCAAATAATGTCCAACAGTGTTTCACCGTGCACTGTGGAGTGGGTAAGTGAACGTACTAATTGTTTTAACCCTAGACAATTTAGAAATGTATCTAATTTGCCCTTCTTTGGGTCAGAGTCGTTAAGCAGATTTAATTTGATTTATAGGGAGTTCAATGAGCAGGACATGACGTCTAAAAATAGATCAACATCTTGCCAGGGTGGGCGGTAAGCGGTTCCTATTGCTAACTTAGTCCCTCGAGTACTAATAGTGATCCACATTTGCTCTACTGATTTATGCAATGGACTAGTGGAATGATTTCGAACATTTATACCGCGCTTAATATAAAAACCGACACCACCACCACGACCTCCCTTGATACACACTGGGCGTGGTATGTGCCGCAACTTGTATCCCGGAACGGTGGGCGCGCGCCCTTCTTCACCTATTCGCAACCACGTCTCATTAATGGCCATAATGTCGACATCCACCCCAAGAACAGCTGCGACGAACTCATCGTGCTTCGTGCCCAAGGAACCCGCGTTCAAGAAACCTATTTTAAGGAATTTTGTGGACATTACAGAGGTATTTTCTGTTTCACGACACATAATAATAATAATAATAATAATGAGGCATCAAATTTTGGTAAATTTGATGCCTGATTTGGTAAATGGTATATAAATAGTATGTGATTAGAACAAATTAAAAGTTAGAAAACTATATATAAACCTCGTCTGACACTGTGGGCCTCATAAAATATTGGTATATTGGAATCTAAATTACAACTAAGATAAAACGAGTTACTGCTTCTTGTTCCGAAACATTTACACAAGCACTTACAATCTATTTTATAATTCGAAAGATTTTTCTTTAACATTTGAGCGTTTCTATGATAAAAAGATATGCAACTATTACTTATCGAACGAAATAGTATACAAAACAATGAGCAATCAAAACTATATTTGAATGATGTTACAAGTTCTTTGCAATTCTCGTAAAACACATTAATAACTAAAATTATGTTCAGTATTACCAAACCTACTGACTGCCAAAAAAACGCGGTATGTCTGCTTCCGTTCGGATGTGCACTACCTTCTTCTTTTCGAGCAAGTATACGGCCATACTTTGACCAGATATATTTCCATTCCAGTCGACTAGCGATCTGTCGCGTATTGTAAAATAATTGCCTATTGATTTTTTGTTAAGCGCTCGTTGATATAGATGCGTCGCGCTGCACCCGGTATTTGAATATCAGCAGTAGTTAAACTACGGCGGACACGAGCAGCACCCAACAGACTATCACGCGTTGCGCGTCTTGCCAGTCTAGCGACGATGATTTCGGGGCCGGGGCTCTTCGCCTTCAGTGCGGTCACGCAGAATGTTACCGACACGTTTAACAAAAACAACGTCTTGTTCGTCAAGCTTTATGCCCAGTTTAATTGCAACGGTGTTAAGTAACTGGGTCGAATTTTCACCTTACGTTTCTGTGACTCCAGATAGTTGAACATCATTCAGTAGCGATTCTTGTTCTGTCATTTAACTCCTGTCGCAACTCCCCAATTGTTTCCTCTAGATGAATCAAACAGGGAGAAGTCGTGTGAGTGGACTTCTCTTCGAGCGCGATGACATGCTCTTCAAGAGTATCCACCCGGCTGCTGCAAGCATTCACCTTGTCATCCAGACCCGAAAATTCTTCCCGAAACTGACGAAATTCGTCCCGCAGAGCGTTTACTTCTCCCCGGAGGCAACGAATTTCCATAGCTAGGCTAATTTCTTGAGTAGCTTTTGTATCTGCTAAGCCGATTTCAGCCAAGGCGGGTTTTCCAGTATGGGTGACCATTGTTGGGCTAGTAGATGAACGGGAATCTTCTGTTCCTCTTACTGGAGTTTGTGAGTTATCTACTCGAGGTACTTTTACTTTACATCCGGGACACATCCAATAATAATAATAATAATAATAATATATTCTTTATTGTACACCAAAAAAAAAATATACACAGGACAAACATTTTAACTTACAATATACAATGGGCGGCCTTATCGCAATCAGCGATTTCTTCCAGGCAACCTTAGGATGGACTGATAGAACTGAACAAGAAAAAAATGGGGTTGATGGTGCTTATACATATTAACAAATAAATTATAAATATATACATAAATACATATTAATACATACATGTATATTACGTATACATACATATACATACAAAAATATAATTTGCAACAGACAAGATACAAAAATTTATAACGACAACAAATAACAGTTATAATGACAAGTAGTGTTCCTTCACAAGCCTTTTAAAAACAGGAAGTGATTGGGCGCGCCTAATTGGTACCGGCAGAGCATTCCACAAACGAGCAGCCTGAACCGAAAAGGACTTGTCAAAAAACGTCGTGGAATGCATTGGCATCTTGAGTCTTAGGTTATCTGAAGATCTTAGAAATCGGGAGTGGGAATCACCAAGAAATTCGAAGCGGCTTTTAAGATACAGGGGAGAAGAAGGGAGGAAGAGTACATTATATAGTAAAGAAAGAATATGAGCATTCCGGCGGAGGCGAATAGGTAACCACTTGAGCTTTGCACGAAATTCTGAAACATGGTCATATTTGCGTAACCCAAAAATGAACCTTATAGAAAAATTTTGAAGGCGCTCCAGCTTATCAAGTTGTTCCTCAGTAAGGTCAAGATAGCTGACATCCGCATAATCAAGGATTGGAAGGAGCAGTGACTGAGCAAGCGCAACTTTGGTCACAGTCGGTAGAATGTTGCGGATTCTTTTTAGACTTGCAGCAGATGCAAACAGCTTGCGACTAACTTCCTGTAGTTGAGCAGTCCAGGTAAAGTTTCTATCGATAAAAACCCCCAAGTTTTTTACTTTTCAGAATATGGTATAACGACATTGTTAAAAGTAACTTGGGGAAGGGTATTCCAGTCTATTCTTGAAATGATTCTAGAACTGCCTACTACGATCACCTGCGTCTTCGTGGGATCTTCTTCTTCTTTCTTCTTCTTCTTATATATAAAAATGAATCGCAAAATGTGTTGGTAAGCGCATAACTCAACAACGCCTGGACAAATTTGGCCAATTCTTTTTTTAAAATGTTCGTTGAAGTTCAGGGATGGTTTTTACGGCGAGAAAAATTCGGAAAAACCCTAAAAACAGCCCTTTTCTTTCTCCCATACAAACGATTTGTAACTAAAACGTAGAGTCAATTTGAGCTTTATTGCTATTGCATAAAGTTCATATTAAATTACAAGCACTCATTGTTGTCTAAGCAATGTAGGTGTGTTCCTAACGTCAAAGAGTCAATCTTTTTGACAGGACGAAGTCTGTCGGGTCCGCTAGTTTATAATAAGTCCGTACCGTAAACTCCAGTCGCGAATACAATTAAGGTCTTGATTAATAGTGTAAACTGCTTGCGGCAGATTCCCAAGAGGAGCTCTACAATAAATTTGCAGATCATCTGCATAAAGGTGATAGGAAGAAATTAGTCGTTCGGAAATAGAATTTATGAAAATTGCGAAAAGTAGAGGGGATAAAACGCCACCCTGTGGTACACCGGCGGATGTATTGCAGTAAGGAAATAAGAAGGTTGTTTTTGGACAGGAAAGAGCTCAGTTGAAAAGTTGATAGGAATGGTAAAATGGATATGGGGCGGTAATCTGAAAAGGATGTAGGGTGACATTATTTAGGCAAAGGGATAACTTTGGCATCTTTCCAAGTGCTTGGAAACTGGAGATGGAATAGTTCAGGATGTGACAGATAACGGGTAGGATAATATCAAGCACAGGCAGGATCATATTACGGCTGACACAGTCACTACCAACTGCGTTGGAAGTTATTGATACTACGCTCTTCCTAACATCACATGCGGTGAATGGACCAAACGAAAACGAGTCATGACCGGGAGTCGGAAGTGTAGAAAGGTAATTCAAAGTACTAAGCTTTGTTGCCCTATCAAAATCAGGCGAAGCAGCAAAATGGTGATTGAGAGAGTTGATATCTAAATCTTTAGGGATAGTTTCTTGACGTGATTTTCCAACTCCCATTGATCTTAGAAATTTCCAGACTTTAGCTGGATCTCCATTTTGAACAGAGCTGTGGATATGTTGGCGTTGAGCATTCCTACAAACCTTATTGCAGTGATTGCGGATTGAGACATATTTTTCTCTATTTAAATCCGACGGCCGGCCTTTATATTTAGATTTGGCAACCATTTTTTTATGCATGATCGCTTTGATGTTCTCTGTCAGCCACGGCGACGGCAGGTGTCTAACTTTAATGGCTCGAACTGGAGCATGGCGTTCGTAAAGCTGTACGTGCATAGATGTGAAAGAATCAACTTGTTCATCAACTGAAGTTAATGCAGTGATTGGTGACCAATTTAAACTGTTGGCATCATCGCACAAATCATTTGGAGTGACGTCACGGACACGGTTAACAGCTGTTCTGTCTGTACTATAAACAAGACATAAAATTAAAACTACAGTGTTAATCTAAAAATTTATTCATGAAAGTGATGATAGTGTTGCAATAAAGAACATTGATTGTTATACAGTGAAAGTGTTCCCTAAATATAAAATAAACTTAAATCTAACATAAACTATAAACTAAACAGTACCGATCTACCCACCACCGATATTTCTAAAAGTTTATTACAGACATATTTATATTTAACAATTTATTAGTGCACAACTATCAGTGAAAGTGTATTTACATAAACAAACCCCCCGATGAAATTATATACACATAAATAGACCATTAGTAATATAACAATTATTCGAAGACAGCGACATCTGTGTGTCTACGGTGGTACAATATTGATAAAAACAGCGTATTTTATCATCATCGCAGCATCTTCTAACATATATCGACACTGTCAATCACGGTATAGAAACCCCTCGAAATCAATAAATCATAAAATAAATTTATAAATCATGGCCAAGTGTGGTGGCTGCGGCAAATTTATGACGTCGTCGGAGGGCGTTCGCTGCACTAAATGCCCGGGACTTTACCATCATGCTTGTGTCGGCATGCCAGGAACGGCTAAAGTGTCCCCAAATTGGATTTGTCCAGGCTGTAAGGCCAAGATACCGAGGGCAGATAATTCATCTACCCCAGTCAAGTGTGTGTCATCCGACTGCAGTATTGACACCATAACCGACAACCTAAACAAGACTAACAACTACCAGACCTGTCGAGTACAATACGAGTTCCTCTGCAATGGTTGCAGCTGCTAAGCTAGAAGAGCTCAATTTGGCATATGAAATTCGGTGTATGAGGGAAGAACTGGGTGCTATGCGGGACGAACTCCGTGATTTTAAGAAAGATCTTCTGGACCTCAAAGCTTCTTTCTCTTCGTGTAACGAGCGCGTAAACGCTGTTGAAAACCGTGTGGCTGATCTTGAGGGACGTTTTGAGAGCCAGGGCCCAGAACGGTACGATCAGCTGGAGGCGACTATCACGGAGTTAAAAACACAACTCAATGAACGAGATCAGGATTTATTGCAGAATGACGTAATAATCACAGGCATTCCGGAGACTCAAGATGAAAACCCCGTTCATCTCCTAAAGCTGATCTCTGCTAAATTGGGCGTTACTGTGGATCACCGGGACATAGTAAACATCGAGCGGATTGGCATGGTGCGCCGCAATTTCACCGAACGCAGCGTAACAGAGACAGTGCCACGGCCCCGCGTCATCGCTGCACGTCTGGCGCGCCGCGCTACGCGCGATCAACTGTTGACAGCGGCGCGCGTGCGACGCGGACTAACCACTACGGACTTTGGTCTATGCGGACAACCACAAAAGTTTTATTTAAACGAGCGCCTCACACAGCAAATAGTAAACTATTCTTCAGCGCTCGGGAAGCTGGTAATCGATTTAAATATAAATATGTTTGGACCAAAGAAGGGCGCATTTATGCCAAAAAAGATGACGGCAGTTCCACTCAACGTATACGGTGTGAAGCGGATTTGTCTCGAATTTTTGGAAATGTTTGTTTGTTTAAATGTTTAGTTAAATATATTTTAAATACCATCTCAGTCGTAACATGCCTAACTTCTGGCTTAACAAAAATTGTTAATATTATGTGTACATTACCTAGGCTGGGGCTTGCTTTGTCGGATGGTTACGTAATATCGGAGGGCACTCTTTGCTATGACACAGGCTCACAAATTGCTTTCTTTTTTCAATCATACATTATTATTTATATTTTGAATATGATTATCTTATATAAATATCTATCTTATTTAACTACTATCAAATATAAAATAGTCCCATTGCCACATACTTTTCTGTTATATTATTATATATTGCCACTTCTATTTTATAAATTTTCATCTTATTGCCATGGAATAGAAACGAGTAATTTAATGATACTTTTTTTTTATTTTCATAAATAAATGTTTAATCAATGATTAGTAAATTACTCAAAGTTGGTTTTCTCAATGCTGGCTCATTAAGTACTAACCACGATGAATTTGTCGCCGCTATGCTGAGTCATGACGTTGACATAATGGCAATAAATGAGACCTGGCTTAAGGGAGAAGAGGGGCGCGCGCCGAACAGGGTGAGCAGTAATAACCGTCGTAACGTGCAGTGGTGGTGTTGTGCCTGCCGAGTAACGCCGGTACCCAGCGGTAGATTGACCGGCTTGGTAACCGGGACTTTGGACCCTGGAATTGACGTCCATAAAAAAAATAAATGATAGTCCTCTGCTTGACCTCTCCTGACTGTGAACGGCGGCAGCGTTAGCGTGAAGCAGAAGTACCATTGCGCTTAAGGCGAGTGTGTGCAAAGGTCACAGTCAGAATCGGAGTTTACATATTAAACTATAATTTAATTATTCAGTGTGAAGCACTACGGTTATAATTATTTACGCTGAAATAATAGTATAGGCACGTAGCAAGCATAGCTAAATAGGAAGGAAACAATTATTAAACAATGAGCATGATGTGGCAAAAATTAGTGAGTCAGTCAATGGCCACACCCAGCATGACTTAGCTAAAACAAAAGAAATTATCAACACTTACCCAATACGGGGTTAACACTGATTTTAATATAAATGTATAAATGAGTAATATTTAAAATATTGCGTCCGAACTCCGCATACAACTTTCGAGACGACACGTAAGAGGACACGCGCTGAGTACTAGAAGTGCTACTGAGGAGTGCGTGAACGTGCGCCTCAGCTGAGAACAATGTCGGACTGGCGTTCAGGGCCAGCTCCCGGTACCGAACCCGAGTGCTGCGCCCGCGCACCAACATTCATTCGAGTGAGGAACGTTTACCCACCGTTAGGCGAGTGAGACAAGGCACCGCACTGGTACAGTAAGCTAGGCGGACGAGTTTGAGCCATATAACAATGAAGTGACGTATTATTATTGTTTGCCTATTAGCCATGTAGTCTACGTTACTAGTTTAAAGTTATTATTTTTTTAAGTTTCAGGTTAAGTAATATAGGTTAAGGATTGTAATTATTGTATTATATTATTTTAAGTTATTATTTAAATCAATGGAACGTTGATTAATAAGTAAACAACGTTACAATTTTGAATATGATTATTATTATTATTAATTATTATTATTAGCCTGTGCTGTCCCACTGCTGGGCAAAGGCCTCCCTCCATTCCTTCCAACGGTCGCGATTGTGCGCTACTTCTTTCCAATTCTCAAGGAAGACATCCAGTTCATCCCGCCATCTCCTTCGTGGTCTGCCGCGACCCCGTATCGCTGTTTCAGGGCACCAATCCTGAGCTTTCCGGGCCCACAGCTCGCTGGGCATGCGACAGACATGTCCTGCCCAGTCCCATTTAAGTTGGGCAGCCTTTTGAGCCACGTCAATAATTTGTGTTTTGGAGCGCAGTGTAGTGTTTCGAACGTGATCTGTTAATTTAACACCTAACATACTGCGCTCCATAGCACGTTGGCAAACCTTGAGTTTGGACTTTTGGATGTTTGTCAAAGACCAAGTTTGTGCGCCGTAGGTCAAGATGGGGAGAATACACATGTCCATTAGCCTACGCTTCAGAGACATGGGCAGAGTGCCCTTGAAAAGCTCCTTCATGGACCAGTAACTCTTCCAGGCATTTTCTGTTCGTCTTGTAATTTCCTTATCTTGTCTTGCCTGGAATGAGATTACTTGGCCCAAGTATAGATATTCATGGACATATTGTATATTCTCCCCGCCTGCTTGTATGCTCCTTTTGGAGCTGTTGGTCATGAGCTTGGTCTTCGACATGTTCATCTTCAGTCCAATCTCGAGGCTTGCATTGCTGAGGTCTTGCAACATTTCTTGTAGTCCTGTGGCTGTGGGAGGGAAAAGTACAATATCATCAGCGAAGCGTAGATTAGTTAATCTTGCTTCACCGATGATAACCCCCTTATCTTCCCATTTGGCTGACAGCGTCTGAAAGACTTCTTCCAGGGTGCTGTTGAACAGCTTTGGAGATAGCGGGTCGCCCTGTTTGACTCCCTTAAGAATGTCAAACTTTGGACCTGATCTCTCTAATTTAATGGCAGCTGTACTATGGGTGTATATTTTTTGTAGTAATTGTACATATGTAGGTTCTATCTGTTGTTTTGTAAGCGCTTTAAATATGGCAGAATGTGTGATGCTGTCAAAGGCTTTAGAATAGTCTACAAATGCCAGATATGAAGGTTTTGTAGACATGAGATACTAAACTAATTGGCCTATAATTATTTATGTCGGACTTGTCACCCTTCTTATGGAGTAGTATAATGATGGAATGGCAAAAATTTGATGGGAGACTACCAGTACGAAGAATGTCGTTGAACAATCTTGTAAGTTAAAAAAGAAGCGATGGTTCCCCCATTCTGAGGGCTTCAGTACTGACACCATCTTCTCCGCAGGATCGGTTGTATTTTAACGTACTTAGTGCATATTGGACCTCTACTTCTGATATGGGTGGAATATTTTCGGAGCATGTATAACTGGATATCTGTTGTGTAAGAGTTGTGTCGGAATAAAGATTTTTATAGTATGTTGTGCAAATCTCGAGAACTTTATCTCTGTTAAATTGTCTCACGCCTCTGCTGTCTTTTAGACATGTGATCCATGATTTGTGGTTGGTGATACCCTGTTTAGCTATTTTCAGCGATCGGTTCTTTTCTAATGCATTCTGTATTAGTTTTTTGTTATATTCTCTTAAATCTTTTCTAATGCTGCGCTTTACTTCTTTATCTTTCAGTTTATATTGTAAATCCCTGTTTATTACACTTAGAGCCTGTCTTTCCTCTATTAGTTTCTTAGTTTCTCCTGACAGTTTTTTAGTTTTATGCTTATTCTGTTTCACTACTTTACTGGCTTCTGATATGCTATTTAAAATTTCTCTATACTGCACATCTACACTTTTTTCTTCATTTTCTACATTTAATAGACTAAAACTGTTCTTTAGTGCTAGATTGAATTCTTTTTTACAGGTAATTAGCGATTCTTTATTTAATCTTTTCAGTTTGTTTTTAAATAAATTGTTGCGTTGGATTTTAATGTTTATTTGTATTACTGTGCGCACGGGTCTATGATCGGAACTGAATTTAAATTGGTTTATTACTTGGACATTATTGATAATTTGTTTGTTTGATGACATAATATAGTCGATCTCGTTCTTTGTTGCACTATTTGGTGAGATCCATGTCCATCGCCTTTGTTCTTTTTTATAGTAAAAGGTGTTTCCGATGCATAAACTTTGACCGAAAGCGAACTGGATCAGTCGAGATCCTCGTTCGTTTCGGTTTCCTGAGCCATACGGGCCTACAATAAGCTCATTGTCCATGTCTTGCCTTTGTCCTATTTTAGCGTTAAAGTCGCCTAGAATAATATTCCAGGTACTTCGGTGTTCATCGCACGCTTTATTTAGTAGATCGTAGAAATCCTCTACTTCAGCGTCAGGGTGAGTTGACGTGGGGGCGTATACTTGGACTACGGTTAATGTTTTCGAACTTGATATATGGAACTTTAAAATTGCTATTCTATCTGAATATGAAACAAATTCTAATATATTGTTCTTCCATCTCTTTGCTACTAGAAAGCCGACTCCGTAGAGTCCTCCAGCCTGTCCATAGTAATAAAATATACTGGTATCCCTTTCTATTGTTTCTTCTCCGTTTCTTCTTATTTCTGCCAGCCCCACTATATCCCAGTTTATCTCTTTTAATGCATTCTCGAGTTCAAGAAGCCTATCTTCTGTTTGTAAAGTTCTAGTGTTGTAAGTTAAAACGTGAAGCTTTGTATCATTATCCGGTTTATGCTTTGTTTGGGTCGTATAACGGGAGATCGATCTCACCCGGGGATTCTTAGCACCCCATGCTCCAGGGCGAGCTTGCCCACCGTCATCAGTATCCTCGCCACTGGAGGCGCCGGGCACTTGGGGCCTATTGTTCGTCTTCTTCATGCTTCATGCTTATGGAGGGGATTGGACGCATAACCCATCACGCTTGTCCAATGCGGGTTGATAGGTGAACAGTGAACCTGCTAACTCGGTTCATGGGTGCTGCAGATTACATTAAGGTTAATGTTCTCCGTCACCACCATAATTAACGTCCTGTTCTAACGCCAATTGTCCAACTTAGACCCTTTGCGTACTGAGGCAGTTCGTATGCCCTAAGTTGGCTATGTTTACTTATGGATGGTAGAGTAAACGTTTCCCTTAGTCGACTTTTACGACTTGCGTGGGATGATAAGCAGCTGATACATTCGATGTTTTTCTATTGCTTCCAGATCAGCATGGAAGTAATGAATATGATTATCTTATATAAATATCTATCTTATTTAACTACTATCAAATATAAAATAGTCCCATTGCCACATACTTTTCTGTTATATTATTATATATTGCCACTTCTATTTTATAAATTTTCATCTTATTGCCATGGAATAGAAACGAGTAATTTAATGATACTTTTTTTTTATTTTCATAAATAAATGTTTAATCAATGATTAGTAAATTACTCAAAGTTGGTTTTCTCAATGCTGGCTCATTAAGTACTAACCACGATGAATTTGTCGCCGCTATGCTGAGTCATGACGTTGACATAATGGCAATAAATGAGACCTGGCTTAAGGGAGAAGAGGGGCGCGCGCCCGCAGTGCCCGGGTACCGGCTGCGGCATGTACCGCGCCCAGTAAGCGTGCGTGGCGGCCGCGGCGGCGGTGTTGGGTTTTATGTCAAATGTGGTGTTACAGTTCGCTCCCATGCTCATCCCGTTGACCCCTTACAAAAAACGGTTGAACAAATGTGGCTAGTCTTAAATATAAACAGCTATAAGATTGCTATAGGGACGGCTTACCGACCACCATGGTTGGATGTGGACATGTTCCTAGATGCGATGACTACCTCAATAAACTCTTTATCGTTCTGTTAGTACACTGTGCTGCTTGGCGACTTTAATATTAATTACTTAAATCAATACGATACAAAGACTAGAAAATTAAACACCTTTCTGAATTGTCTCAATCTCAAGCAAATGGTATCTTCTGCTACACACTTTATTAATACAAGTCGGACACTTATAGACTTGGTTTGTACAGATGCGCGAGTAAATAATACTACAGTGGATCCTATAGATTCTCTCGGGGCACATGCTTTTGTAACTTGCATCTTTTCTCTTAAAAAAGATAAAGTATTGCCTAAGATGGTAATAAACAGGAACCTCTCAAATGTCCCTATGAAAGAATTTCAACGGGACCTAGACTCAGTAGATTGGTCTGCGGTGAATTCATCTTACGACGTTAACTTCATGGTAGAACAACTCAACTCTTTTCTCATAGCTCTCTATGACAAATACGCTCCTCGGAAAATGCATATTATAAGAGAAAGGACCTATCCTTGGATAACGGACAATATTAGAATAATGATGAGTTTGCGTAATCGGGCCCATGCCAAGTATTTGAAAACCAAATCTGATGCTAAAAAATCATATTATAAGGATTTAAAAAACCTAGTTAATAACTCAATGTTTTTTGAAAAAGTAGCATATTTTAAATCGAACATCAACAATAAAATCAAACATCCTAAAGTTCTATGGAAAAATCTCAAAAATAATTTGTTACCTCCTAAAAATGACTCTGAAATTCCGTCACACTTTAAAGACCCAAACAAAATTAATAATAACTTTTTAAATGTACCAGGCACTGCGGAGTTACCTCTCAGTTATCTGACCTTTTACGAGTTTAACAGATTTAGCGATAGTGTCCTTTCTCTTAATACTGTAAATCAGAGTGATGTTGCCAAAATTTTATCTGGCCTCAAGTCAAATGCCGAGGGCTGTGATCATATAACACTGAATATGATATTGTTAACATGCCCTCAAACTATCGAAGTAATAACCAATATCATGAATATTTCAATTTTAACATCGACTTTTCCCTCCATCTGGAAACTAGCAATAGTACGACCAATTCCTAAAAAAAATAACCCAGTTGACATAAGTGACTTAAGACCTATAAGTATATTGCCCTGCTTAAGTAAGATTTTAGAGAAAACTGTAAATATGCAATTATCCAAGTATCTTGAGACAAATGAAATTATACCTGACACGCAGTCTGGATTTAGGAAAGGTCGTGGCACAGCATCCGCTCTGATAGATGTTACTGACAACATACTAGCTGCGCAAGATGAGGGTATGTGCACTGCTCTGGTCTTGTTGGACTTTTCTCGGGCGTTTGATTCGTTAAATATACCACTATTACTTTCAAAGATGGCATTTTACGGATTTGACATATCGACGATAAATTGGTTCAACAGTTATCTCAGTAACCGCGCACAATTTGTAGAATTACGTGATTCGGAGGGAAATTCTGCGTTATCAAGCATAACCTCCGTACCGAAAGGAGTACCGCAAGGATCGATATTGGGGCCTATCCTCTACTTATTATACAGTGCTGATGTCATTAACGAAATAAAACATTGTAAACATCATATGTACGCGGACGATCTACAAATATATTTATCGTTCAAACCTCAAAATTATGATTACGCAATTAAAGCTATTAATGAGGATCTTAAGAGATTAGTAGACTGGTCGGGCCGTAATTCCTTAGTACTTAATCCAAGTAAAACAAAAATTATGATAATTGGAACACCAGGACAATTGGAAAAATTACCACCTAGCAATGCATGTATAAGCATAATGGGACAAAATATTGAACGAGTGAGTGAAGCACGAAATCTGGGTCTAGTTATCGACGAAAATCTTAGTTTTGAGACATTATTTCCGATTGTGTAAGAAACTGTTTCTATCGGTTAAAAATATTATATAAAATACGTCCATATCTAAGTGAGGAATTGCGAATACAACTAGTTGAAAGCTTGGTGCTATCGAAATTAAATTTTGCGGATACCGTGATTGGCCCCAGACTTTTTGCGCGTACTGAAAGACTCATTCAACGAGTTCAGAATGCATGCGCACGATTCTGTTTTAATATACCACCGCGGAGTCACATTACACCTTATCTTAATAAACATAATATATTAAAAATGAAATCCCGCCGCAAACTTCATCTTGCGTGTCTCCTCTTCGGTGTTATAAATTATAAATCTCCGCCATACCTGTACTCGAAGCTTGCCTGGGTGAACAGCCATCACCAGCGCAAGGTTAGACAATGTGCTCAACAGTTGTCTATACCGCAACACAAAACCGCCGCATTTCGAGGCAGCTTCAGATATTCAGCTTCCAAATGTTGGAACAATATCCCTCCACCCATTCGGAATCTGCAAAATATTCACACTTTTAGACTTAAGTTAAAAACATTTATTCTTACCAGCCAAAGAGAATATAATTGTATAAATGTTGACATGTCTTTTATTTAATTTAATTTAATTTACACATTTATTTACAAAATTTCTTAATTCAATTAATACAATAATATAATTTAATATTCTAAATTTGACTTGATGACAATTATATAATTAATCTCTTATTTATCTCGATATCATAAGTGGTAACTTACCAGTAAACCACGTAGGCGGTGGGTACATTGTGATGTAAGACACAATAATATATTGTTCTTTTTACTCCCGTAATAAATGGTAGCATAACACTTACTCAGATTGGCGTTTGAAAAAGATTTGATGAGTTATATACGAGTAGCATATTAGTTATTAGCTATAGCGCACTATCAGTCAACATGTCCTTTCTCTTGGATCGTCGCTCGCCGAATGACTGACTGTGGCTCGATCTGCGAAGTGCGAAGCGCACTCGTACTCTGACTTGCACCCCACCATTCGACATTCTAATTTTTTGTATTTATGTAGTTTAATATTTTATTTATTTATAGTTATTTTTAAAAAATTTAAGTACAGTACATTAGTTTTTTTTATTATATTATATTTATTCATGTTTTCTGTGGCCGTGTGTCACTGCTAGGGTGCCAACTGAAAACCAGCGCTGGGTATTAAATATGCCCAGCATAATGCTGAGCTGGCAACCCATTAGAGGCAAGCATGCCGACAGCATTTCATGTTGATCGTGTTCTATTTGCTCATTTTATATGTGTATGTTGTACGGGAACTTGTCTCAATAAATTTATTTTTCTTTTTCTTTCTTTTTTTCATTTACGTCCATTGCCCCAAAATTGCGCTGCATCAGAATTTTAGGTTTCGCCTTGGGAGGCCGAATTTTATAAGAAAGGAAGATAAGGTCGTGATAAGAAAATGCATCGGCTGAGCATTGGCCGTGCTTAGCGACACGATCTGAAGAAGAGACAAAAATTAAGTCAAGGAGAGAAGGAGTAGAGTTAGGAAAGTGGTGAGAAGCATTGAGTGGAAGAATAGTCAAATTATTAGATTCCGCAGCAGAACGTAAAGAGAACGAACGTGAATCTTGTTTAAGAAGGCAAGTGTTAAAGTCACCCATGATTATGCTATGACTGTAGGAGGGAATAAGCATTTCTAAGATGCTTTCGAAGGAAGAGAAGAAGTTAACACGTAGGGAAGGACAATAGTACACACCGAGAAGTAATTTAGTATGATATAGTTCAATTTCAATGAAAAGATGCTCACCAGCATTTGACGGTGGTGGTTGTGCTGACATATTAATGATAGTAAATGGAATATGATTGCGTAGGTATATGGCAACGCCACCACCACCGCCGACCGTGCGATCATTTCTAACCAGTTGAAAACCAGGTAGAGCATAAGAAGTTGAAGGGAGGCATGGTTTAAGCCAAGATTCGGAGACCAGAATAGCATGAATATGTTTACAGTCAAAAGATGCCAGCATATCGGGAAAATAGGCCGGAATACTCTGGGCATTTATATGAATAGCGTTAAAATTCCTAGGTACATCAGAAAACTGCGCATTGATGGTGTCGGCAAGTGAAGGTATACTGGAGAAACTACTGTCATCACTTGAAATGGAATAGAAGCTGTCATTATCGCTACTGTAATAGCCGGTTAACATTTATGAAAAATAATATATATGTATATATAAATAATAAAAATATATAAATTTAACTAATAATAAATTAAAGATTTAAAAAATTATTCATACGTCCACCTGCTGGTCAGTGCCAAAGAAATAAAAATAAAATAAAAACATAACACATTTTAGTTTTACAAGAAAAAAAAAGTATGGCACTAGGTAGTCCGGGTAGAAACAAAAGTAAAAACAATAACGATAATAAATAATAAAATGTGTTATTGGTCATTAAGATGCCTGAGAATGTCTGCCTCGAATATCTGCATAGTCTATGGTCAAAATAATTAATTTATGGCATTTGACATTGACATCCAATCCATCCAATGTGGTGAGGTAATCGCAGATGTAGAGAGGTTTACACATGCGCGATGATAGAAGCCCGGGCATTTTGCACATTTTATGCCGTCGTTCGCTGACAAAAATTTGCCGCAGCCCCCACACTTAGGCATTTTCTATCGACAAAAATAAAATAATGAAAATGAAAAGTGTTCAAAATATGCCAAAAAGTAATCGATCAACAGGCCGGTTTTGAACCCGCACTTGAGGAACAACGTATCTGTAGGAACCGTGTAGTCAACCGAACGAGCCACTTGGACACAATATATTTAGTACAATTTTAAGTGCTCATGATTAGTAAAGAGTCATTAATTAAAGTAAAAGTAGGTAGACTTAAAATATTTGAGTTCAGATTCACAACACTTAGCACTGTACTGTCTTTTTTGGAATTTATTTTTGACGAATCACACACAATATACGTGTTGTTTTACTGTAAAACTTGAGACAAAGAAAGTATTGGTTACATGCACCATTTATATGTCTTTAGTTTTTAGAAACTCGCACTATTTGATTATTTTATAATATTTTTTTACGGAGCTAAATGAAACATGTATATAACTGCTTCGAGCGGTGAGCGTTCTCCTCGTAGTTAGCCGTTTATTCAAATAGAAGCACCTTGGTGTGCCAGACATGCCTAGGTCCACAGTTGTCGCCCCGCGCCGAACCCGCGCACTGCTTATAAGTTCTCTAAGTCTCGCAGACTGCGACGCACCAAACGCACGACCACAGGGCGCGGTCGGCTATCCATAGCGCCCGCTGAGTTCGTCGCATTCAGATGTCGGCCGCCGACGCGATCCGCGCTTACGATATTGCGCTTGTTAGATATATACAAATTGGCACTGTACTAAGATTCATGATTACAATTGTCATTATACATATTGTATGAGACTGAAAGCGAAATAGATTTGTACTTCGAGGACGAAGTATTGTCAGTATGGCCGTGTTAGATATGTATATATCCCTCGGTTCTGTTTTTAAATATTTCTGTAATATTTTACTTTAAAGCTGTTAAATAGCATAGATCATGATTTCGGAACGAAAGTTATGATCTATGGTACTATTTATAATAATACAAAGTACATATTTATTAGCATAAATATGTTTAATAACTATAAATTAATTAATGATATTTAAAATGATCCTCAGGTTTTATTCTGTATAATTTAATTTATATAAGACTGTCAATTGACGCAATATTTACCGAGTTAAAGCTAAAGTTAATACATTTGTTGGTTTTCAAATTAGCTTAATTATCCTATCATGTTTTAAAACAGTTCTACTGAATTGTATCTTATTATTATTGCTAATGTTTATAGATATTTGGCTAAAATGTATGACGACCTGTGATTGGTAGAAAATGGCGCCTTATTGCTAATATGGTGCCATTGTTTGGATAAAGTATAAAAAGGGAGGTATTCCTCAAAATCGTTTAGTTAGTTGGTTAGTGACAGTTACAGTTAGTCAAGGATCGGCTGCTGGTTGTTAATGTTAAGTATTCTGATTGTTACTATGCTGTGTTATTATTCCACTGTTACTATGCTGTATTATGTTACTGTTTGATACAAATTATGTGATAATTGTTTTTTGCTTTATATGAAATGTGAAACTGTACTATAAATATCAAATGAATATGGCTATGGAGTTTCTTGCCGGTTCTTCTCCATAGTACACTATTTGGAACCGAGCATTAACGATCAGATTGAAATATAATACTCTTTCCATTGAGAAGTATATAATGCATTGTTTCATTCCTCACAATTATCCTTGGCAAATATTTCCGACAATCATTTTATTAACAGATTAGCTGCTAACTTGGTCACAATAGTTATAACTTGATAATATCATAATCCTGACATTTACATATTTAACATTCTATTGAATAGACCCCTTTCTGACACGCTCTTCAAGTTGTACACCCAACTTAGTAGCAATAAGTTTAATTGTATGAATTAAATTTTCACCATTTGATTCAGGTAAATTAGAGAGCTCAATATCATTTGCGAGTAGTTGTTGGTCCCGATCATTTAAATCTAATCGCAGCTGGGCAACCTCCTCGCACACCTCAGGTGACCCAGATGGTTTCTGTTCGAGAGCGTCAACCCTAACATTCAAGGCTTCTATCTGCTTATTGCATACTGCAACAGACTCTTTTAATTTATCGCTTTCCGCTCGTAGCTGAATTAAATCTGCACGTAAGCTTTGAAATTCTTCTTGAAATTCCTTGCACATTGTAAGCAACTCTTCTCTAAACATAGTACGAAGCTCAAAGTGTAACTCCTCTTTAAAATTACTAAGCAAGGTAGGTCAATCTGGAGTTTGATTCATATTTTCAGCCGTGCCGTAGGTTACTTCATTTGTGTCCATAAATTCCTGAGAGCTTATTGAGGAGCAAGGCTCTGCATGCGTATGTTCCTGCTTACCCGTCGCTATCTTACTCTTACATTCCGAGCAGGTCCATGACGCTGCAATAAGGCCCGTAAGAGGTAAAGCTCCGCAGGTCCGGTGATATAATGCAGAACAGTTGCTACATCTAGCGCCCTGTAGCGGAGATAAAAATTTTGCGCAACCGCGACACTTAGAGCTCTTGTTAACGAACGTTTTTGTCAACGGGTAACGGGCCGACGCAAAACTGCTACCTTTGTACACGATACGCTAAATATAACGTGAACGCGTCCGTTGTTGTCGATATCAGTTCTATTAAATTTGAAGGGAGAAGTGCACGTACGTTATGTCCAGTGCAAAGAAAAAGCTTATTCTAGCCTACTATTTATACAAAAAACAGCAGCTACAAAATAAAAGGAAGAAGCTGTGGGTTCATCCAATTTTATTAGAAAGAGAGTCTTATGGAGTATTCCATACTCTGATGGAGGATTTAAACAAAGACGGAAGAAAGTTCTATAACTTCTATCGAATGGCTCATGAAAGTTTTCGCAAATTATTAGAACTAGTTTATGATCAATTACGACATGCTGACACTAATATGCGACTATCTATTACACCCGCTGAAAGATATTCTCATATTTTAAAACTTCATAAAGAATTTTGACAATTGGCTATGGAGTTTTAGGATTATGGTAAGAGACACCTATAGCAGATTTTTTAATAACAAGTCATTGTGGAAATGTGTAGGTAATTATTTATTAATCAACTGACTTCGAAAAATGATTGTCAAGAGAGTGTACAGAGCAGACGTGTCGCGGATTTTTACGAAAATATATTTTATCACTACAACCTATTCTGAATCAAATCATAACCAACTTAGTGCACCATTTTGCCTGCGGATTATCGGAACATTTTCGACGAAAGCATTCTGAGCATCACGCACAGGCCACAGTGCTGCCCTCCTCACCCCCTCGGGTAACAAAGACGGGCTCTTCATTTTCTGCATTCCTCGCACATTTCATCGCATGCGCAGCGTACGTGAGTAGTAACAGTACACAGATATACAATGAATTGCCTACGCTCACCGACTGGAAGTGGCTCCAATATGCCTCTTTGAGGCTCTCAGCCTAACCTATCTCAATTACACACAAATGATATTTCGCAAATTACAATCCGTAGCAAACGTAAGCTAACCGATGACAATGAAGTGATTAGAAATGAGTTATCTGAGCTGCGAAAGCAAATGTCCAATATGATGGCAATTTTAACGTCCTCTAAAAACGACCAAAGGGACAACATCAATAAACTCTGTCAAGACGTTGCTGAAATAAAAAATGAGGTCGGAAATATTAGTAATACTATCGAAAGTATCATTACAGAAAACAAATATTTAAAAACCCAAATAACAACTCTAAAGACTATGACACCAAAGCCACTGAAGAAAAAATAAGAGCACTAGAGAACGATGTTGATAACGTCAAACTCAAACCAGCAACATCTGACCAAGCACAAGCATGTCAAGAAGATATCATTAAAGAAATTCAAGAAAGGAAATTGCGTGCTAAAAACGTTATAGTTATTGGAATTCCAGAGTGCAAATGGACTTCAACAAATGAACGACAAGAATATGAAAAGAAAGAAGTTGCGAATATAATAAAACAGATCTATAACGACTGTCCCCAACCAGATACAAGCTTTCGTGTTGGTAAATACAAACCAGAGTCTACTCGACCAATTAAAATATGTTTCTCATGTGAGGAGACCGCTAAAACCATTTTGCGAAATAAAAACAGCCTCGAAACGGATTCAATCAAAATCTATTCCGATCAGACCCCATATCAAAAGAAATACTTGCAAGACCTGAAAGAAAATTTACAGAGACGGACAGCTAACGGTGAAACTAATCTTAGCATCAAATACATAAAGGGTACCCCGACAATCATAAAATCTACAGACAAGACAATCCCTACTTCAAAAATTCTAATTGTGAATACAGAGAAAATATCTTACCAAATTATTAATAATTACACAGACCTGGCCTTTACTAAAAAATCGCTAAAATTCTTCTATGCGAATACACGTAGTATTGTCAAGCCTGGTAGGCTTGATGAACACAAATGTATAATCGCTTCATTACAATTTATCACACATTTAATTATACTAACAGAAACCTGGATCAAAAGCGAAGAAGAAGCTAAGAGACTCCATATTGAAGGTTACACGCATTATTATAACTTTAGATCAAATAGAAGAGGAGGAGGTGTATCAATTTATGTCCATAACAATTTACAGCACAACTTGGTTGAAGAACGTTGCATCAATGAGATTCAATATCTCTGCATATACGTTAAGAAGTTTTCCTTGAATATTGGTGTGGTATATAAACCCGACAAAACTAACATCAGCAACTTTCTTGATACTTATTCAGAGCAACTCCAGACGATGAAAAGAGCAATAGTTTTCGGAGATTTTAATTTGGATTTACTATGTGCAGATAATAATATCCGTAACTACAAACACACATTAAAAGAAAGTAACTACAAAATATTGAACAAAATTGACAAAACCCACTGCACTCAGGAAACGGCTACGACGAAAACTATACTAAATCATGTCTCCTCGAACCTCAAAGACAATAACTTCCATTTCGCAATTATAGACTCTTTAATGTCTGACCACAGCCAAATATTCGTAGAAATTAAGCACTATAATCCACCACCGGTTACGAAATTAGAATACACCGCAATCAATTACACAACGTTATTCAAGTATTTTGAAGAACTCCCCAAGGCTAAAGATGAAGAGCCGACCTACGAAAAGTTGATCAAAGAGCTGCAGCTGGGCTTAAGCATGAGTAAATCAACGAAAACGAAAGTATTAAATCCTCCACGTAGAGACTGGATAAAACAAGAAAACATTGATGGCATTAACGAACGAAATAGACTATGGAATATATACAAATCGAATATGGCAGATTCTAAGGCAAGAACGGAATACGAAAAAACGAAGGCAAGTGTAATACATAATATACAACAAACAAAAAATGTTTATTACTACAAACGCTTCATGGACAACATGACCAAACCCAGAAAAATGTGGCAATTAATCAACGATTTTTCACGAAACAAAACAAGAAATAATAGGAATGGACCTAGCAAACTTGTAACTGAAAATGGCAGTATCACAGACGAAAGGTCTGAGTCTCAATTCTTATTTCTCTACTATTGGCTCGTCCCTTGCAAATCTCATCGCTAATACATCTAAAGGAAATATGGCTGAATCAAATGAACAAAATTTAAGTGAAGCAAGAGAAAACACCGAATCAGAACTGAGATACATTACGCAGACCACCGAGGATGAAGTTATTAAAATAATAGATAGCTTAGATCCAAATACTGGCTCTGGTATTGACGGCATTAGCACTAAATCTCTGAAATGTGTCAAAAAGTTTATTGCTCTTAGACTCTCACAATCGATCAACTTCTGTTTTGACCAAGGCATCTTTCCCGACGACCTGAAAATAGCAAAGGTAATTCCTATATATAAATCTGGAAGCAAAGTAGATCCTTGTAATTACCGCCCAATATCTGTGCTCCCGGTTATCTCAAAAATTTTCGACCACAATCTAATACTCTTTCGGCCACAGTAGACCTCATATCAAAAATTAAAAAGAACATTGACAAAAAACAAGTGGCTTTCGGTATTTTTATTGACCTTAAAAAGGCTTTTGATACTATCAGTCCAGATATATTAATCCAAAAATTATCCGCCATCGGAGTTAAAAACAAAGCACTCAACATTTTTAAGGCATACTTGACCAATAGGCGGCAAATAGTGAAGATAGGACAACATAAAAGCTCTTCCAGCTCTATAACTTTCGGTGTGCCACAAGGCTCCATTTTGGGACTGTTGTTGTTCCTTATTTACATCAATAATATATCCCAAATTGGCCTTACAGGTGATATTTCGCTTTACGCCGATGACACAAGCCTTTTTTACTTTGGACGCTCTGTTGATTATATTTTACCCCACGTTAAAACTGACTTAAATTTGTTAAATAACTGGTTCAAATCAAACCTTCTTACAATGAATACCACTAAAACCAATTATGTTATATTCGCTGCAAAAAATAAAAATATTCCTGAAAAAATCGAGCTTAAAATCGACGATCAACTAATTCATAGAAATACAAAAGAACGATATTTAGGCCTAATATTAGACAGCGCCTTGAGCTGGAAGCCTCACATAGAAAGTGTCAGATCCAGATTAATATCTCTCTCGGGTGTTCTCCACAATATAAATAAATGTCTCCCCCGCAGTGTACGATTCTTAATATATAATTCATTAATAAAACCCCACATTGATTGTTTAATAGAGGTCTGGGGGATGGCGGCTAAAACTAATCTTGAACTTATCCAAAGGGCCCAAATCAAACTTATCAAAATTTTATTTAATTATAAATACCGGACTTCCACAGAAAAAATATATAATGACACAAAGATAATGAACATAAAACAAACTTACACATACCTTACTTGCATTCTAATACGAAAAATATTAAATAAAGACATTCGCACAACCTTGTCATTTACAAAAAAACAAGAATTCCAAAAAATTAAACTTCGAAACTCTACCTACCTCGTAACACGTCCACCCAGAACTAATTACGGGAAAAAAAGCTTAGAATACGAAGGGGTTAAAATGTACAATGGGCTGCCCTTAAGAATAAAACAATCTACTAGCATGACTGTTTTTAAAAAAAGGCTTAAATCATATATCCTCGACAAAACATAAAAAAAAACCTAAAAAAAAAAAATTGTTAACACTACTATAAATACTAAAATTTAACTGGAAAAAAGGGGAAATAAAAATAAATAATTATAGGTTAATAAAAGCAGTGCGTAGCCGTGCGTGCCACATCCAGTAGCGGAGTAGTCTCAATATCCATGTATTGTTGACAACGTTCGAGCGCTCGATAAAACCTGTTTGCAATATACCCACTCTGTAGCATTTAAAGATGTAAATAATTATGTTTTCTGTACACTCTTTTAAGTTCATCTTGTGAATATTGTTTTCTCATTAAGTGAATCATTGTGAATTCTTATGAGGAAATAAAGATCTAAAACCGTAAAATCAAAATCAAAATGGCTGTTTTCAGATACTGTGTCGTCTATTTGATGAAAAGATTGTGTATTCTCAGGTGTTTCGTTTTCATTTACATTATAATTTGTAGATGAAGCTGTAGCAGTACGATATCCCCTATACTGATTTTTGAGGTAAACTGAAGTATAAGCAATTTGGGAATAATTTGGCGCTGGAGTCGAATTATAAACATAAGGGGGGGGGGGGGCACATCGAGTTCTTTGACTTATGTTTCTCAAACCTTTTATAACCTCAAACTGAAATTCGACGATATCAGCGTCATTAAATTTTTCAATTGTTGGTGCGATTCCCCGGAAAAACGACATAATTCTACTGTTATCTTCCATTACGACAGAATCAACTAAGCTCGAAATTTTTCTCTCAATATCATTCTCTGTCTCTTCTCTTCCTTTTTCTCGGAACTGTAACCTTTGGTACTTCATTTTCTTCTGTATTTGGAATACTCTCGTTTTCAGCAAGGGGCAAATTTGATTCTGTCGATCGATGACCCATAATTTTGTTTAAGAACAGCATTTGTTCGTAAAATTTATATTTAGTGACCGATTTTGCACCTGAACCAGATTTGTACTCTTTCAGTTTTTTGGCACATCTCATCCAGTTATCTCTAGCGCCACTCCACTTTTTCATTACAAGTTTACCTTAAAAAAAATTGTTACAGATATTTAGCATCAGGAAATTCATTCACGGATCTTCAATACACATTCAGAATTGGAATAAAAACTATAAGCTACATAGTTCGAGAAGTATGTACAACGATATGGTCTAAATTACGTGAAACCTACATGAAAATTCCATCTACAGAGGAGTGGATAATGATAGCCAATAATTTTGAAAGTGCAGCGAACTTTCTCCTTTTTGCTTAGGAGCAATAGACGGCAAACATATACGAGTCATAAAGCCTGAAAAAAGTGGATCTATGTTCCTCAACTAAAAACACTTCTTTTCTATTGTATTGGTGGCCGTGGTAGACGCAAATTATAATTTTATTTACATTGATGTTGGTGCGATTCAGCAGTATTTAAAGAAACACAATTTTGGAAAAATCTCATAGATAACAGATTAAGCATACCACCATCAACAAATAAACTAGGAGCGGACTTTGAGCTACCTTATGTTTTTGTAGCTGACGAAGCATTCGCACTGCACTGGTGGTCATCAACTTAATGACGTAAAAAAGATATTCAACTACCGGCTGACAAGAGCGAGACGATATGTCGAATATGCATTCGGTATATTGGCGAATAAATGGCGAATTTTGCATCGACCATTGAACGTATCACTGGACTTAGCAGTCGATATAGTAAAAACCTGTTGCTTGTTGCAAAATTTCATTCACAAAGAAGAAGCAATTATTAGTAACCAAGTCTGTGATAATTTGACCACCGATACCAACTTACCCGACGTACCTCGTTCAAATTCGGTAAGAGGTAGTTTGACAGCTAATGTGATTCGCAATAAGTTTGCAGATTATTTCATGTCATCTGAAGGGCAACTGCCATGGCAAAATCAGTATGTTTAAAAATTATGACATAAATAATATAGGTATTGAGTTTTCTAATTTAAAAATAAAACATTGTTCACTTACCGAATTCGTTTTTTTCTTTATCAGATAATGTCTCAAAATCTTCATTTAGCATTACGAAGATTTCTTTCCATGCCGCAAAATTTGCTTGTTTATTTTTGTAATTTTCTATAGTTTTGTCCCACAACATAGGCCTATTCTGAACAAGGCTAATTAATAAATCCATATCAATGGTAAACTCTATATTCACAATGAGCAGCAGAGGGTAGGTAGATAGAAATATAAACGTGCGCACATCCATCGTCGTTAACACACTTCTATGAAATGACGTAGTTCACTGCATCGGACAGTCCGCCGTCGCGCCGATGGGCAACGTGCGCGCATCCGTTGAGTCACGTTGCAACAGGTATGAGCCCGTCGCGTTATCAAACATTCACTCAACTTACTGGAACACTGCGCGTCGGCCCGTCGCCCGTTATAAAAATCCGGCCGATGTCCGTTGTCGTTAACAAGAGCTCTTAGCTGACGGCATACTGAGTTTATGTGCACTCTGCTGTATCGACTCTGATAAATGTTTTCCTGGAGATGTAACAGATGGCGCTGTATAAATATTTTTGTGAATTGGAGTTTAAGCGGAATTGTTATGGTGTAACACAACTAGTGATGGGTTTACGCCGCGGCATTTTGGGCAGATTGAATTTACGCCCAATATCCGCCCGTTTATTCCCAGTAAATGCCCAAATGTCAGGGCATTTACTCAATACTTTAAAATTATTTATAATTCTTATGAAGATATTTTTTTTAAGTATTTAAGGTAATTTCAATTGAAATTGAAACAAATATTAATAAAACAATACAATACAATTATACAAGCGGCGGTAGCCTAATGGCTCGAACCCCACCCATTGCACTACCGACGTAAACCCACTCGTAACACAAGCATTTAGCTTAGCACGAGGGGTTAACAAGAATATTAGTAATGTGCGACCCACATTGCTAGTAAGCTTTTTTAAAAAAAAAAAAAAACTATACTGTAATATTATAAAGGTAAAGATTGTGAGGTTGTAGGGGGTAATCTCTGGATCTACTGAACCGATTTTGAAAATTCTTTTTGTGTTGGATAGTTCATTTATCGAGGAAGGTTATAGGTTATATAACATCACGCTACACCTCTTAGGACCGGAGCAGCGCAGGTGAAACCATGAGCGGGTCACTAGTAAATAATAACCGTCATTTTTCACGGTAAATTCAAAATGATAATGTGACACTTTTAATTGGTCCGGAATGCACATGTTTGGTGATGATTAATACTTTTCCCCAAATATTATCGTAGCGTAAATTTTAAAGCATATGAGTTAAGTTAATTCTACAAACACCGCCTCATACATATTTTCTGAGTATTAATATTGTTTTCAGTAATTATATCCTATTAAATATCGTAGTTGTATAATATGTTTTTCGTATCTGTTTCTTGGTAAACATTGTTAAACTAAGCTTTTTACGAAATTATGGAAAGTACGAGTTTAAAATTAGTTTCTGTGGGTGACTAAACTATTTTGTGCTGGAGCAGGCACAGCGCAGTCCGCATTTTAGGTAAGTATTAGAGATGTTCCGACTAGTCGGCAAAGTCGACTATTCGGCTAATTTCGTAGTCGGCGACTATTCGGCAAAGAGCGCCAACTATCCGGCTTCTTACTCTCCAAATATAGTTTTCATTTTTTGACCTTAACGTACGGCCAACAAATAAAAGATACATTTTATAGAAATGAAAACGGTTAGATCGCGAACTGTCTTACAACCGCATGTCACAAACGAATTGCTGATACAGCTAATATTGTAGGGCTGCACCGTACATCTTTGGTTATCTTTAGTCTCTAAAATTACTTGTAAAGAAAAAATAAAAACATCTATGGGATAACGTCCTATTTTTTTAATTTTTTTTATGGATTAAGTCGGCTAACCAGCTGACGAGCCCCCAGGTGTTAAGTAGATTTCGTCGCCCATGAACACCTGCAACACCAGAAGAGTTACTGATGCGTTGCCGACCCTTAAGAGCCCCGCCAGAGCCCCAGCAACTGGCTATTACGTGCAAAAGTCGAAACACAACATGCTATGCTCCGAGCATGCATTGCTATGCTCGGAGTCTCTCTGAGGGATAAAATCCGCAATGAAGTTATCCTTCAGAGAACTAATGTTATCGACATAGCTCAAGGGATTAGCACGCTGAACTGGCAATATGGGCTGGTCACATACATATATCTGAGAACCAATAAACGCTTGAGCAAACAAGTAGAGACCGCGTAGGGGCTGCTCCTATGGGTTTTGCCTAAGAAGCCCGAATTGGAGCAGCCACTGTAGGTTTCGGTGTCATATGGGAGGCACCGCAACTGAGGTGGACAGCGGTGTTGTATGAGCGACACTGTGGCTGAAGGTTTGAGGGGCTGCGGCGGAAGAGCAGTGCCGGTATCACGTTGCGCCGCTCTCCCTGCCTTTTGCGGCTTCGGCGGGGTCGCAGCCGCAGGACTATGGATACGGTGCGGCCGCAGGGGGAGAGGAGTGCGGCCGAGATGTGGACGGTGGCGCGGCTACATATGTGTCCCGCCGCAAAGAGGGCCTTGGGCGGCTGTCTCCCCAAGGCGCCCATTGCACGATTTCCGTGATCCCACGATCACGGAAATCGTTCAGTTGTGGTGGAAGTGGTGGTAGTTTTAGTCGGTGTGCTGTTCATCTGACCGGAAAGCCCGACACAACCGTCCCGCATCCCCAAAGCGGGGCGGCGTGCATAAGACGCATGTCCCCACCCGAATGAAAAAAGAAAGTGTAAGGTACCCGCTGGCCAGCGCAGCCTGGAGTGACGACTTGCGGTAGGCAGCTGGTAGTGACTGGATGAGGAAAGCCAAAAATCGAGCCCTGCGGCGTTCACTAGTAAGTGACAGTCTAGTAAGTAGATAAGCAATTACAATTTTACTACGCGGCGGGCTCGATTTATCGCGCCTTACTCAGTGAGCTGCCGCCACAGAGTGCTTTATATATGTATATACACTATGTTAAAAAACCTTTCCGATCGGAAAGGGTCATATAGGTATCCCCCAATCACACCACCAAATAAAACAAGGACTATTAAATATTCATAAAATTAAACATAAATGAAGTGTTACCGTCCACCTCCGCTACTGCTACGTCACGTCCTGAATCACTACCTGCCAGCAAGACTACACGACCGGACTACCGATACTAGCGCGACGTCTACGAGTATTCGATTAATTAATTAATTATTTAAATCGCTTAAATTATAAATACTCTCTATAAATATTCTCTAATGATTGTTGAATTTCTTTAGTAAGGTATAGGCATTTGTTTAACTTTATTTATTCATTTTGAGATGTTATTAAAAGTAATTGTTTTGACTTCAATTGCTGCCTATAAAAGAACCATGTCGGTTCATTGAAGGGTCACTCTTAAACTGGACTTATTGTAAGGCGAAGCTCTGCCCGAATAAAAGGTCATAAGTGTTACAAGACTTTACTTAGTTTACCTAACCCGCTCTTCTGCAACACTTCAGAAGTGGGATAAAAGGATGTCCGGCCCATATATTGGAGGTTTAGGCCAACGAAAACGGCATTACACTGAATCTTCAACGTCGACCGATGAAGGAACCTACGAGAGGCAGAAGGAAAATGGAGATTTTTTCGTTTCAAACGGGACGAAACGGCGTCGCGTTTCACCAACGGATGCGGAACTGGTGCCAAAATTCCGACCAGAAGAAAAGAATAGCCACGTTATTGGGTGGTTACACAAGATTGATCAACTTGGAGACGTTTATGGATGGTGTAGTGAAGATCGTCAATATATCATGCAATTGCGGCTGCGCGGATCAGCTAGAGACTGGTATAATGACTTGGACAGCTACGATTTGGATTGGCCAGGATGGAAGAGCGCCCTACAAAGTGCATTTCCGCGTTCGACGAATTTTGCAGATCGATTGGAGGAGATGATGGCTAGATCGAAAACGGATTCAGAAACGATGACGAAATATTACCATGAAAAGCTTTCTTTGCTCAAAAAATGCAACATCAATGGAGAGCAAGCTATTTCTTGTATTATCCGTGGTCTGCCGCCCGAATTGAGAGCCAACGCAAAAGCTTACAGATGCAAGACGCCAGAACAACTATATTTTGGCTACCTATCATCCCTTGAGAATTTCAAACGAGTGGAGGCAGCGTACACTGCAAGAAAATCGTCATGGAGGAAAGGTGATCAAAATATGTCGAGTGGGACTACCCCTCAACGTCTGCTACCAAAGATTTGCTACGCGTGTCGTCGGCCGGGACACGAAGCAAAGGATTGCAGGAGCCAGCAGCGCTGCGAGACCTGCCAGCGCGCGGGCCACACGGCGGCTACATGCTGGTTTGGTGCCAGTTCGTCACGACACCAGCCACAAAAGGTCAGAAACATTTTGCATATAACTTATGATATCTATTTAGATTTGTACAAAAAACCAGTCTCAGTGAATGGGTATCCGTTAATAGCTTATATAGATACGGGTAGCAAGCTCAATGTACTTACGTCCACGAACGCAGAGAAATTACATTTAGAAATTCAGCCCTCCAATATCGTTATGAAAGGCTTTGGGGGTTCATGTTCACCCTCACTTGGCACTTGTAATATCACAATTAACATAGACGACGTTATTTTAAATGGTAGCGTTGAAGTAACAAATAACGACTTGTCAGACATTGATATAATAATTGGTCAACCAATGATAAATCAACCGAACGTGAGCTTAGTCACAACTACAACGTCGGTAAATTTTTTACATACCCACCATTTAGCGGATATTCAATTGAAAGCGAAAGATATGGTTACAAAATATTCCGTTCATTTAAAAAAGGACGCTGTTATTCCGAAACAAAGCTATGTGTATGTTGAAGTTTTTATAGATTGTAACGACGATTTTGATAAAGGCAAGTACACATTCTTAACCCGCACCGTATGATTTGAACTTGGTGCAGTATCTTATTTAATTCCACAAGCAGTTATTTATCCAAAAAAATGTTTATTGAAGGTGATTAATGTGGGTTCAGTAGATATTATGTGGTCAACCAACCGGTTAATAGCAAGGGCGGAATTAACTTTATCCGGACAGAGTAATAATTTAAGTAATGTTTTGAAGGTGGACTCGTGTGTTAAAAATGACTTTGGAATAACATTGTCTGATATAAATGTAGGTGAGCTTAGCGATATTGAGAACGTAGAGTTACTAGAATTGCTGAATAGGTTCTCTTACTTATTTGCCAAAGATACGACTGATTTAGGGTGTACTGATTTAATCAAAATGCGCATTCAAACAACTACAGATCAGCCAGTACATTGCAAGCCGTATAGACTTTCTTTTAGAGAAAACGAAATTGTTCATGAGAAAATTAATGATCTTCTTAGTGCTGGAATCATTAGGGAGTCAATTTCGGATTATGCTAGTCCTGTTGTCCTCGTGAAAAAGAAAAGTGGTGATTATAGGATGTGTGTTGATTATAGGGCGTTGAATTCACGCACAGTCAAAGATCGGTATCCTTTACCACACATCGAGGACCAGGTTAGTAGGTTGGCTGGTAAAACTCTCTTTACGACTTTAGACTTAGCCCAATCATATCATCAGGTTCCTATTGATGAAGAGTCCATAGGTAAGACTGCATTCGTTACTTCGTTTGGACAGTATGAATACTTGAAAATGCCTTTCGGTCTAGCAAATGCCCCAGCTGTTTTCTCGCGTTTGATACAAATGGCTCTTGGTAGTGTTAGTGGAAAAATTGCCCTGTATCTTGATGACGTCATGATCCCGACGTCATCAGTTAAAGATGGCTTGGAACTTTTAGAAAACGTTTTACAGTTGCTAGGAGATGCAAACTTAAAATTGAATGTAAATAAGTGTAGTTTTCTTAAAAGCACCGCGACTTATTTGGGTTATGATGTCAGTGCAGGGTCAATTCGACCCAGTCAAGCAAAAATTGATTGTGTGGCTAATTACAGACGACCGCGTAATATTCATGAAATTAGGCAATTTATCGGGTTAACTTCTTATTTTCGTAAGTTCATTCAAAATTTTGCCCAAATAGCGCGCCCATTAACAGAATTGACTAGGAAGGGGGTAGATTGGCAATGGGGCCCTGATCAGGAGCAAGCTTTTCAAAAATTAAAACAACGTTTGATTGAACGCCCTATATTATGTATTTATGACAAAGACGCTAGAACCGAGCTCCATACCGATGCTAGTAGAATAGGATTAGGTGGCATACTTATCCAGCAACAAACAGATGGATGTTTAAAACCAGTAGCATTTTTCAGTAGAGTTACAAGTAAAGAGGAAAAGATGTATCATAGCTACGAGTTAGAAACCCTTGCGGTAGTAGAGTCCCTCCGACGCTTCCGAATTTATTTGACGGGGATTCCTGTGAAAGTTGTCACTGACTGTGCGGCCCTACGCGTCACTCTTGTAAAAAAAGATTTAATACCACGTATAGCCCGCTGGTGGCTTACAATTCAAGATTTCGATTTAGAAATTGAGTACAGACCCGGAGAGCGTATGAAGCATGTGGATGCTTTAAGCAGGAATCCTACGCCAAATAAATGCGATATACTTATGATTGAAAACGCTGATTGGTTATTAACCCTGCAAATGCAAGATGAGGGTATCCAAAACATACTTGCTCATCTCCAAGAGTCTAGTGCTAATCCCGATATTACAAATAATTATATAGTTAAGGAGGGAGTGTTATACCGAAAAACATTGGCAGGAGAACGATTTGTGATCCCTAAATTGGCAAAGTATGGGCTTTTACAAAAATTACATGATCAGGCAGGACACCCAGGATGTGAAAGATGCGAAGCCTCTATTAAAGCTCAATTCTGGTTTCCTAAAATGACTAGATTTATACGCAAATATATCAACTCATGTTTGCAATGTGCATTCGGAAAGGGTAGTTATGGTAGGTTAGAGGGCGAGTTACACCCAATTGAAAAAGCAGCTGTCCCTATGCATACACTGCACATTGATCATTTAGGACCATTTGTCAAGACGCGCAATAGACATACATATATTTTAGTTGCCATAGATTCTTTCACTAAATTCGTATGGGCCAAGGCTGCCAAAAATTGTAGTTCAATAGAGACAATAAGACTACTTAAAGAGATTTTTACGGAGTTTGGGAATCCACTGAGAGTGATAACAGATCGGGGTAAGGCTTTTACTAGTCGTTACTTCAAACAATTTGGAGAAGAAATGCAGTTTAAACACGTTATGAATGCGATTGCCAGCCCCCGTTCTAATGGGCAAGTTGAACGCGTAAATCGCACCTTAATTGATGGCCTGAACACAATGTCGGAAAGCGAGTGTAGTTGGGACAACAAGTTACCTGATGTTGTCTGCGGAATTAATAATACTCCCAATGCGACTACTGGCGTTTCACCTTTTAGTCTTATGTTCGGTCATTCAAATACACGTTTTCCGGGGTATCCATTCGATGTCCCTCAAGATTCCTGTTCTCAGCAACAAAATTTGCAGACGAGACAAAGCAAAAATACGCATCGATAGGAACATGACTATTATGAAAAGTAGATTTGACCGTAAACATAAGAAATGCTTAAAGTACAATGTAGGAGAACTTGTACTTTGGAAGGGTGGAGTTGCTAGAGATTCGTCGGCTAAAGTTACGAGGAAGCTTGATGGGCTGTACACTGGGCCATATAAAATATGTAGGGCGGATCATTCCCTAGATCGTTATCAAATAGTTAGTATAAAGGGCATGAAAGGTTACAGGCGGTTTAGTGCCATAGTGCGAGGTGAGGTTTTGCGACCATATAGGACCACCTTGTCCGATGATGACAGTTCAGGTAGCGATCGCGAGGTGGATAGGGATGATTTAATAGACCTCTTAGAGGGGTAGTATTTCAGGGCTAAAAACCCGTTCGTTAGTAAATAGTAAAATGTATGGTACCTATGACCACATTTTGATAACAAAAGTTTTATGTGATATCTTTTACATAATGTATTACCAATTTAAAATGTAAGTGTTTAGTTCATAGTTAACGATTGTAATTAATAATAGAATATAATTATATTGATTAAGAGCACTCAACTCATTTAATTTATTTACAAAAAAAGGTAATCTTGAATAATATGCATTTGTGATTGCTGCTGTGTCATCCTTTCGTCGTTGTTCTTTGCAGTAGTCGGCTGTGTGACTGTTGCTGTGTGACGGCTGCTGTGTGATCCTTTCGTCGTTGTCCTTTGCAGTAGTCGGCTGTGTGGCTGTTGCTGTGTGATCCTTTCGTCGTTGTCCTTTGCAGTAGTCGGCTGTGTGGCAGTTGCTGTGTGATCCTTTCGTCGTTGTCCTTTGCAGTAGTCGGCTGTGTGGCTGTTGCTGTGTGATCCTTTCGTCGTTGTCCTTTGCAGTAGTCGGCTGTGTGGCTGTTGCTGTGTGACGACTGCTGTGTGATCTTTTCGTCGTTGTCCTTTGCAGTAGTCGGCTGTGTGGCTGTTGCTGTGTGACGGCTGCTGTGTGACGGCTGCTGTGTGACGGCTGCTGTGTGATCCTTTCGTCGTTGTTCTTTACAGTAGTTGGCTGTGTGATCCTTTCGTCGTTGTTCTTTGCAGTTGTCAGCTGTGTGGCTGTTGCTGTATGACTGCTGCTGTGTGATCCTTTCATCGTTATCCGCTGTGTAATTCCTTCGTTGTTGTCCTTTGTAGAAGCTAGCTGTGTGATACTTCCTGTGATATTATTGCTGTATGAATGACTTACTATTCTCTTTGCATATGTGATGAATTGATGATAGATAAGCTACGTGGTAAGAAAAAAATGCTTTTAAGTGTATTTGGACTCTTTTCAGAATATGGACTTGCGAGAAAAGGACGATGACCGCCGTGGGACACGGCTGATGCAGGATGGCCGAATGTTACCGTCCACCTCCGCTACTGCTACGTCACGTCCTGAATCACTACCTGCCAGCAAGACTACACGACCGGACTACCGATACTAGCGCGACCTCTACGAGTATTCGATTAATTAATTAATTATTTAAATCGCTTAAATTATACTCTCTATAAATATTCTCTAATGATTGTTGAATTTCTTTAGTAAGGTATATGCATTTGTTTAACTTTATTTATTCATTTTGAGATGTTATTAAAAGTAATTGTTTTGACTTCAATTGCAACCTATAAAAGAACCATGTCGGTTCATTGAAGGGTCACTCTTAAACTGGACTTATTGTAAGGCGAAGCTCTGCCCGAATAAAAGGTCATAAGTGTTACAAGACTTTACTTAGTTTACCTAACCCGCTCTTCTGCAACAGAAGTTTTAATTCATCGTTGGGTCGCCGCCCGTGCCCAAATTGCCACAATTACCCCAAAATCCACCATCCACCATATAAACAGAACCGGATCTCGATACCTAACAATACCAGTCATGGCCTCACGGGTCGGACAGGGTTTTCTTAACACATTTTACCTAAATACGAAAGATATTTTTTGAAATAGTTAAAAAAAATTGATCAGATATTTTTGTTACGTAAAATTGTTTGATTCGTGCAAAGCTTGCGACTTTAACTTTACCATCAAGCATTTTATATACAAAAAATTGCTTATATAAGTTTTATTTAATAAGAAAAGACATATTTTAACTAAACTCATGTATTTACAACAGTATTCATGTATTTTCATGTATTTAAAACAGTTTTTTCTGCCCAGCATTTGGGCGTTTATATTTTTGCCCTCTGGGTTAAAACCCTCGACCCATCACTAAACACAACACAACACCATCAGTAGGAATACAATGTTCCGAGTATGCAGACCACCCAATCAATGCACTTCACGTATTCCTTGTACAGATAATTTATGCTAACATTTGTTTAATTTTTACGTAGGTTAAGGTAGATTTATAATCACTGTTCTTTTGATGTTTGATTTTTTGGTTTTATTTATGTTTTAGCTTCACCAATACACTGAATAACACTTGGTGTTGTTCATTGCACTAAGTTTAACGTTATAGAAATAAATTTTATCGAACTCGTTACTTATTTTATTTTACAACTCTGAAACAAACGGAGACAGCTTTAGTCAGCTTCGCGATCGTGACGTCACTCCTAAATAAAATCAAAATAATTTGCTAAATTTGCATGCCGAGTGCCATGCTAGGCTCATTACCGACGTGTTTTTAAGGCTCAAGGTTCAAAGTAACGAGTCGAGTATACGTGCGAGTTTAAGGGTAGGGGAATTTCTTGCGAAGTCTGGCCGACCGTTTACCGATAGCGAAGTTATAAAACAATGTGCATGCCGAGTGCCATGCTAGGCTCATTACCGACGTGTTTTTAAGGCTCAAGGTTTAAAGTAACGAGTCGAGTATACGTGCGAGTTTAAGGGTAGGGGAATTTCTTGCGAAGTCTGGCCGACCGTTTACCGATAGCGAAGTTATAAAACAATGTGCCTTAGTTATGGCTGAGGTGTGCCCCGACCAAAAACGTGTACCCGGCGAACTGAAGATTTGGGCGATCATTTATATCAGCAACTAAAGAAAAAGGACAACAATTTGATTTGGTTTTCTTTAGCTACCGATGAAAGTTAAAAGATATATAAAGAAAGATAATGAGGTTTCAGATACTGCCCAGCTTTTAATATTTGTTAGCGGAATCGATAAGAACTTTAATGTCTATGAGGAGCTTTTACAGTTATGTAGTTTGAAGGGAACGACTACAGGGGAAGATTTGTTTTGTAACTTAGAAGAAGTGCTAGTATTGTAATGATTTTATAAAATAATGACAAGACATTTATATAGGTTTCCTTATCACGAGCGACAGATGGCGCTTGTAGTTGAACTATTCGTTATTAAACGCCCTTTTTATTACAAATTAGTCAAATATAAGTAGGTGTTATATTATCAATTTGTCTGTGTAATCAATTTATAACTATTGCTAAATTTAAAGATAATCTAATGTATTTAAATTAATCAGTTGATCATGCGTACTGTGTACTTCGCTCTGATTGGTCTAACCCAGCTGAGTGTTTGCCTACGTTTAAGAGTGGGGAACATTCGGCTGGTAACAGATCAACCTGGACCTGGACTGAGACATTCTATTCCGAGGCGTTGAGCAGTAGACATAATATCTTATAAGCCAGTGCTGTTGTTGTATAATTGTTAATAAATATTGAGCGATTAAGTGATAAGTGATTGTTGATAATTACATACTGTTGGATGAATAAATACTTGTAATACTCAGTCTGAAGTGTATGATTCGTCACAGTATGAATGCAATTACCATGGGAAAAATTGGTAAGTTTAACAACTGATGGAGGCAAGAACATGAGTGGACAAAATAAGGGTTTGGTAGGTAGAATTAAAACGAAACTGGCAGAGATAGGATGTGAGATCCCATTATTATTCCCACCGGCCTGTGTGATGAATGCCAAATTACGCAAGCAAGTCAATCCTCCATTGACATGGATATATCGAAAACAACGCCGAAAAAACTGTTAGCTGAAGTAAATGAAAAGCTAGCAATCATTATCAATATGAAAAAAACATTGGAATCATTGTCTGAAGATATAAGCTTCTATGCGGAGAAGTACCAGGAGTTAATAGAAGAGAATGAAAAAACAGACAAAAAGATTAAAACATTGGAACATAAGAACTTGCATTTAGGAACGCTTAACAAGTCCCTAGAAGAAAGAATATCCTATTTAGAGATACATGAGAAAGAAAGAAATGTGGAAATATTTGGTTTGGAGGAAACATGCAATGAAAACTTAGATTCAACAATAAAAGTTCTATCAGACAAACTAGGCGTCGACGCCGTTAAGATAAATGACATTAAGCGGGTAGGTGAAGAAATGAAGCGCGGAGTTGTGCGCAAAACCAACTCCGTGCGAGGTGACCTTGCTAACAGCGACAAACAAAAACCGCGGCCCGTTATTATTACGCTTTCCTCACGTGCTGCCCGTGATCAGTGGTTAGCGACAAGAAAAACCTACCAACTAACCAATGATGATGTTTTTGCCAACGGGAACAAACAAAGGATTTATGGAAATGAGTATAAACTAACTAGGCTGAAGGCAACACAGAGAGTTGAGTAGAAACAAATAGCTAAAATACCTTATTAATTGATAAACTGATAACCTATAAATAACTTACATATACTTCAATAATTTAATCTAATTTCAATACAATCTAACAGAGCAACTATTTCACACGAAATCCGAAGTAAAAAGAGAGTGAGCCGTTGGTGTCCAGTCTTTATATCTTCTCGTACTGACAGTAGCTAGGTAAGTGATCACGGTCGTCCGGTAAGAGGCACTGGGGTGGCTGCTACCGGTCATTGGGTTGCCAACACGGCCATGCTGCACCGTGCCAGCCCCGGGCACGCTCACTGCACCTGGATAATTATTTTTGTAGCAGTCGAGTAGGTTCGATTCTGTAAACATATACTTATATCACTTGTACAATTATGCTCATAGTTTAACAATAACCCGAGTCGGTCATCATGTCAAACAAGGCACGATTCATAATTAGCAAGTCTACTTGGCCCCAACGTGAAAATTTCCTTTAGACGTAGGTAATTTCACTGTTTAGGGAAAAGCAGATTCTCCCAGCTCCAAGATCCTCATCGTCAGGACGCACCTTTAGGCTTAGGCTACGTCCATCTATGTTTTCCAGATGCACCTTTAGGCTTAGGAAACCTTTGACAGATTTCAATTGACATGAGTATCAAGTGCTGTCGAGTGCTAGTAATGTCACAAAAGCTATAATGTGCCAGAAACAAGTACAATTTATGTCTTAATAATAATAAACTTGATAAATATTTGTAGCAAAAATATTAGAATGCAGTTAACCTAAACGCTGAATGGGGCAGAATAATTAGAAAAAATAAAAGCATTATTACAAAAATAAATATTTTGTGACCCACTCGCGAGTACATTATGTCATGTCGTTCCGTTATATTTCTGGCTAATAATATATCACAACCCGACAGTTCGTTCAAAACAAAACTCCATATTTTCTAAGTTGACCGAATCGTAATTTAATATTTACTTGAACTTTTGTATATACAGTGTGTATGCTATCGTTTGAAAACTCTTGCCAGATCACAGGGGCGCTAGGGTAGCTATTGGTATTAATGACTCTCTACACAGATTTTCCCTAATGATGGAACAGCTACTACCAGTGTCAATAAATGCGGAACACATACGTGTTTGGACAGAAGCATTATCAAACAACATTGACTTTGATATAACTTGTGCAGTTATTAACATTAACAATATGATGGTTAGGTACATTGGTTACATTTTGCAATAAAAACCAATACCGTTCGGCCATCCCAATTTCAATTGTAAATCTCAATGATTTTAGCCATGATCACCTTTATCACTTGCATCAACATCATCATCATCATTATCATCAAACAAATTTAGACATAAGCAAATTGGTCAGATTTCACCAAGATACAACATCACGGCAGCATTCCTGCCTCGATTCTCCAGCAGCTACTGAAGCTACGGATTGACCTCCGAAGCTAGCTCAGTAGTTGCACTCACACGTAATCACTGCTCAGTAATCTGTAATTTCACATTAGTAGGGACCCGCCAATGGCGGTAGTTTTACTTTATACCAAGAAATTATTGCATAACTCTTTCCAATCAGAGACTTCAGTATTCCAATGTTGTGATTTCACAAGTATCATTAAGAAATAACGATATAAAAATCAGTAACAAATTACCTAGTGGTGGGTACGATAAAATATTTAAACCGGGACATATTTAGTAGACATAATTATATCCGTTAACTTTTTTCGAAGATGAACATTGTGCGACATGTGCGATTACCCTCATTCTCTCGTAATGACCATACCAACAGAAATCTTAATGCAATTTAGCAACGATAAAATATAACATACTACCGATTAGTAGGTACTCAAGTGTAGTCACTCGACTTTATATATTTTAAATCGAAGAGTCAACACAAGATATGTTTTTTATTAAACTTCACCAATGAACATTCGATACCAGAATATTGTCAAAATTAAAACACTCACCAGATTTTGGTGTTTACCGTTCCAAGAATCGATCACAAAATGTGGTAGACTGTGCTCACCAATGCCATATTATGTTTGAACCAACGCTAATCCCGCTTCTGATATAAACTAACTAGGCTGAAGGCAACACAGAGAGTTGAGTAGAAACAAATAGCTAAAATACCTTATTATTTGATAAACTGACAACCTATAAATAACTTACATATACCTCAATAGTTTAATCTAATTTCAATACAATCTAACAGAGCAGCTATTTCACACGAAATCCGAAGTAAAAAGAGAGCGAGCTGCTTTTTTTTTTTTGTATGGTGATAGCTGTTGATTCAGGGAATCTTTACAGCGTAACCGGACTTGGTGGCGAGGCACCGAATGCCTCCAGCCAGGAGCATCTTATAACTAAGCAACAGCAGCTAAGGGCGTCCCCTGCGGGACTCGACCTCGGCTTAGGGCGTTGCTGGGGGGACAGCTAGGGACGGCTGGATCTGGGTTAAATTATTTAGGGGCTAATTTAAAGCTGGCTCGGCGCGGGCCGGCTCGAGCAAGGGACAGGGAGGGTTACCATTACGGGCCTCGCCGGCGAGGACGGTATATCGGATTGCGTCTGTGTGTGTGGGTTTTGAGAGTGCTTGTCTCTCGGTTAGATTCCTGTAGGAGGGTGATAGGGTCGTCGGGGTAGGCCAGAGCGTGCCGTGGACGGCGGACTCTACTGATTTGGGAGGGTTTGTAGTCGGCGCTACTAACCACTAGGGGGTTGGGGTGATGGGGGGCCCGATCGAAGAAACGCTTGGAGGTGCGTTTCATAAACTGCTTGATGGTGGGCAGTTTCAGATCGACATGGAGTTCCCTATTGCGCACGAACCACGGGGCGCCCGTGGCTTTACGCATGAAACGGTTTTGGAGAGTTTGCATCCTTTGGATACCGGACCCTTCGATGTGTGCGAATACAACGCTCGCATAGGTAATGATGGGTCGAATACACGTCAAGTAAATTCTCACCTTGTATTCAAGGGACAATTTACTGCGTGCATTGAGCATGCTGTGGAGGCGTCCGAGAGCGAAAGCGGCGCGAGCGCGCACCGTCTTTATGTGCTCTCGAAACGAGAGACGATAGTCGAGAATCACGCCCAGGTATTTGGCTTTCTTTTCCCAAGGGATCGGTTGGCCGTAAAGGAAAATGGGACGGACTTGATCGGAGCGGTCGTTACTTTTGTGGAAAAGAACGGCCGCGCTTTTGGAGGGATTTACCTCGATTCTCCATTTCCTGAACCAATTACCGAGGTCATTGAACGAGGTCTGGAGAATCTTGGTGACGGAGGGTAGGGATCTGCCGGAATGGTAGATAGCCGTGTCGTCGGCGAATAGAGCCAACTTCAACTTGGAATTTTTGGGGATATCGCTGGTGTACAGCGCGAAAAGGAGCGGGGAGAGCACGGAGCCCTGAGGGACTCCGGCGCGGATAGGATGAGGGGTCGACAGAGCGCCGCCCTCTATGCGATAGCGAAAAGTGCGATTCGACAAAAAGTCTCGTATGATGAGCACGAGACGGTCAGGCACATTTAGGGAGTACAGCTTGAAAATCAAGCCGTTCTGCCAGACTTTGTCGAAGGCTTTCGCTACGTCGAAGAAGAGCATGCCTGTCGTCAATCCGCGCTGGAACCCAGCGCTGATGTGTTCGACAATGCGATGCACTTGTTGGACGCACGAGTGTTTGGTCCGGAAACCAAACTGCTCGTCGGGAATGAGTTTATTGGATTCGGCAGAATCCTTTAATCGGAAGTAAATGAGCTTCTCATAAATCTTCCCGAGGACGTTGAGAAGACCTAGGGGGCGGTAACTGGTCGGCTCAGTACGGGGTTTGCCGGGTTTGGGGATTCCGATGACAGTGGCTTCTTTCCACGTCTGGGGAAAAATGTTATTATTTAATGCCGCATTGAAGATGGCGGTCGTTAGCACTATGAGGGGGGCGGGGAAGAGTTTGACCACCTTGTTGGTGATACCGTCTGAGCACGGGGCTTTCCTGGGTCGTAGATTCTTGACGATCGTCCGGACCTCGTCCACTGAGACGGGGGGACGGGATCGTCGGGAGCGGGGGCAGGGGTGGGGTCGCGGTCGGGGTTGAGGTTGGGACTATCAGGGGGCTCGGGGGGGGTTGGAGGGAGAGTGCGACTCTTCGTTCGACTTCGGCGTTCACCTCATCGAGGTGAGCCTAAAGAGAGCGAGCCGTTGGTGTCCAGTCTTTATATCTTCTCGTACTGACAGTAGCTAGGTAAGTGATCACGGTCGTCCGGTAGGAGGCGCTGGGGTGGCTGCTACCGGTAATTGGGTTGCCAACATGAGGATCTCACGAAATACATGCGTAACATTATCTGGACGGCGAAAAATGAGCTAAAGCCCACCTATAAATATATTTGGATACAAAATGGTAGGGTGTTGATAAAAAAAAGATGATCCAAATGATATAAAAATAAGATCGATTCGTACATTGAGTGACATAAATATGTACACAAACGAAATCACGGGCAACAAATAATGGACCCGTGTGTAGTTGTTACATCCCAGTTAAATAATTGCACTAAAATTCGCAGATCCCGTATTATCACATGTAAACAATAATATCAAATACAATAACTTCACGTCTATAGAGAACTGGCAAGAGGATATATTGCAATGTGGCAAAAACTTAAATATTATATACACTGAGAAAAAATTTTGATCAAGTTCAAGTTTTAATAAATAACTGCGTAATTTTTAATATAAACATAAGACAGCAAGAATTACCTTTATATAACATAGAAGGATATGAATCATAGATTATAAATTCTGATAGGAATTTACTAAAAAAAAATAATTAAAGGAACTAGGAATTGAAAAACAACTATAATATATATTTCTAAAGAAATCGATTATACAAAGAGATAAATAAATGAATTAAGAATTAAATAAATTTAAAGGTATGTGGCGGAACATGTCACTTAGGCCAGCGCCCTATAATTAACAGCGGAATCGCTCCGCCTATAACATCGGGCCACACTACTCCATCACCTGATACCTGCGTGTGCGACGGGTCGATGACCGCTACGTTACACGCGCCGCCTCCACGCACTGTGCGCATGCACTTGGGTAGCAACGCAGTGCACTTGCATGACGACGGCGCGCGCTCGCATAGCAACCGGTAGGTTCCGCATAGCGACGCGCGCGCGGCTGCCTGACGACGGCTTCGAGTGTACGCAGTCTGCTTTCGATGTGTCTCTCGTTCGCTCGCGCCGCGTAGTAATATTATTGCGTTTACGTTCTGTATGTTATTATTGTATTGTGTAGTCGTGTATTGTCTGAATATAATTATTAGTAACGAAAAATAATAAACTTCATTTCTGTCTTTCGCCTTCCATCTCTCATCTCTCATTCTTCATACTACGCTTCGCCTCGCTAAGCTTCACTTACTAGCTGAGATAGTAGCCACAAAAGCTACAGGTACATTAATAAAGTCTGACAAGCGAAAGTACAACGTCCGTCTATCTCTGGTGCTGAAGCGAAAGTGAGGTCTCGACCGGCGTGCGTGGTGCGGCTTGCCCCCACTCGCCCCTCCATGTCCGCTCTCCACCACTCTGCAGTGACGTAACCAGACTCCACCCACATTTATGAATTTTTATTCTAATTCGGCCTCTCCTGACGGCGGTGCGTCCTCGCCCGCAAGTCCATCAGAGTGGTGAGGTGGATGCTGCTGCAGATCTTCAATCTCATGGGGTGGTGATGCAGAAATATGTACATCTGCTTCAACCACCTGGCGCTCGTCACAACACAACTTATTTAGAGTAGAGTTTGCTTCATCTACATCATCGTCATCTGAAAATCACAATAGTTGCATTAGTTTTACTGTAAAGTCAACATGTTGGAACTAGAACGCTTACTGCGTCTTCTTCTCGAGTCAAAAAATTAAGCTTAGCAGAGCCCTCAGGCTGCCTAGTGAGTACATAAAGGAGTACTATCCATCAGTTAAATTATCGCAGAGCCCTCAGGATGCGCGAATGTTATCCACTCACATCTACAGAGCAGTGCCCTCAGGATGCTCGACACTTTACACAAAGGGAATACTAATCAGGATTCCTTCACCCTCGCAGAGCCCTCAGGATGCGAACCAATGAGTAGAGCCCTCAGGATACTTAAGTGCAGAGCTCTCGAGATGCACAAACACGAAACAACGAGTAGAGCCCTCAGGATACTCAACTTAGTGCAGAGCTCTCGAGGTGCACAAATACGAAACAACAAGTAGAGCCCTCAGGGTACACAACTTAAGTGCAGAGCTCTCGAGATGCACAAATTTAAACACCAAAACTAAGTAATACTGACTCAAAAAATGCGGTGCACACATCGGGGGTCCATTCCCCGCGCCATAGCTTTATATATTCTGCAGCAGCTTGCGTGGTTTTGCCATATGAGCCAGAGATTAATTTAAGCTCATAACGATCCTGCGGCAATGTTTGCGTGACAACGTACGGACCACGCATGCCAGAGTCCAACTTGCCCGTAGCTTGACTAGTCTTTCTAACGAAGACAAAGTCACCCTTCCTGAACGTGCGTGGAGCTGTGCGCCGTTCATTGACTCGAGCATCTTGACGTGTACGGTTTTCATCAAGCAGCTCTGAGGCGCGCTGTCGGGCAAGCTCGCGCAGTGATTCGCGATTTGGATTTGTCGCTTCCAGCGCCACATCGCGCACCAGGGATAATATGACGGGCGTTGTACCATCGCTGCCGACTAATAACTGCAAAGGAGAACATTTAGTTGATTTTTGTATCGTTACATTCAAAGTGAGCTGTATCTTCCATAGAATATCAGACCAACTTTCCTGCCTATAATTTGACTCGACACGAATCATGTTCATTACAGTACGGCAATATCGCTCAACTTGCCCGTTGCTCTGATGCATCTCGGGAGTGATAAAGTGCATATCACAACCTAAACCTTTGATCCAATTGACAAAAGAACTACTCTCATACATACGACCACGGTCGACAATAATTAATTTAGGAGGACCAAAAAGGGAAATAGCGTTTTGGAAAGTACTTTTTAACTCGCCAGCATCTTGTCTATGTATTGGATAAAGAAGATAAAGAAGAAATGCGTCCACAATCAAAATTACATACTTGAAGCCATTGGAGACCGGGAGTGGTCCTAAAACATCACTGTGGATGGTATCAAACGGAACTGCTGGTTTGTTCCAAGACTTTATAGGCTGTAAGGGCTGACGCGGTACCTTTTTATGAGAAAGACATACTACGCAATGTTGTATGTACTTCTGCACAAATTGTCTCAATTTAGGGAACCAGAAATGTCTCAACAGTAAGTCAGTTGTCTTTTCTATACCAATATGTTGGTGTTCGTCGTGGAAAACTCGCAGAAGGCTAAGGCGATGACCTTTCGGCACATAGCACAGTAGACGCGATTGTTCACCAACCACATCTAACTTGTAATACAGGGTGTCATTGCGCATGACGTATCGAGAGCCATCAAGATCACCATCCTTGACCCTCTGCAACAAACTCTGAGTCTCTTCGTCAGCGGCCTGCGCTATCTGAGCCCAATTCAACGGCTTTAGAATTTCACAGATATTTACAGGGTTGCGACTTAGGTAATCAGCATGAGATAGCGCAGTCCCCTTACGATACTCAAGTTCAAAGTCATAATCCTGTAAATACATCCACCACCGAGCAATCCTCGGCAGTAGATCCCTCTTGCGCTGAGTTAGTTTCAAGGCATTGCAATCAGTTACAACCTTAAATTTCATACCAATTAGGTAATGTCTGAAATGTTGCAACGCTTTGACAACAGCTAGTGTTTCTAACTCGTATGAGTGGTAACGCGATTCGGCACCTTGGGTTACCTTACTGAAGTAAGCAATCGGTTGCTTATGTCCACCATCACGAGTCTGAAGTAAGACGGCACCGTACCCTTGCGCTGAAGCATCGGTGTGCACTTCTGTGGGAAGAGAAGCATTGAAAATAGCCAATACTGGCTCATTAGTTAACCGTTGAATGATTTCGACACGGACGGTCTCTTGTTCCTCACCCCATATGAAGGGAACACCCTTGCGAGTCAGATTCGCGACGCATGCAGTTTTTAGAGAATAGCTGGGAATGTATCGCCTAAAGTACCCTGCAAGGCCCAAAAACTGCCTTACCTCTTTCACGTTGGTTGGCACTCGTGCGTTTACTAGGGCCTCAATCTTGTGCAAGCTCGGCCTAACCTGACCATTGCTAATCGTTCGTCCTAAATACTCAATTTGCATAGTGAGAAACTTACAATTCTTTAAATTAACTGAGAAACCTGCTTTAGTCAGGGTTCCGAGAACCTCACGAAGGGTCTGTAAACCTTCGTCAATTGTGTTACTGGGCAGTAAGACATCGTCAATGTACACACATGCTCTACCTGAATCAATGTAAGGGCGCAACGTGTTTGATATTATGCGTTGGTAAACGACAGGCGCATTAGCAAGACCGTAAGGCATTTTGAGGTATTCATAGTGGCCTTCTGGGGTTACAAATCCTGTGCGATGAATTGATTCATCATCTAATTTAATCTGATGAAAGCCTGTGGCCATATCAAGGCTTGTAAAATATTTAGACTGACCCAAGCGATCAATGTGATCGTCTATCAAAGGTAGTGGAAAATGATCTTTTATGGTATTAGCATTTAAGGCCCGAAAATCTACGCAAAGTCTGTCACTACCATCTTTTTTCTTAACTAAAAGAATTGGGCTCGAGAACTCTGACTCTGACTCCCTTATAATTTTTTTATCTAAAAGGTCTTTAATAATTTCTCTAACGCGTAGTTTTTCATCATGGGACATCTTATATGGACGGTATACTACTGGGGTTTCATTATGCAAACGAATGTGCATAGAACCAGTTTGCACGGTTGTTGTAGCAGTACCTACCACCAGATATTCCGCAAAATCATTAATAATTTTCATAAGCCGTTTCTTATATTCACCTACTAGTGGTGTATCGATCAGTAAACTCAAATCAGATTGAATGGTAAACACGTTATCGACTCTAGTCAATCGATGCATGCCACGCATTCGAGTAAATGTAACACCGTTCCTATTTAGAACATCAGTACCCACAATTACCGGCGTGTTCATGGATTTATCTGAGACCACATGGAACTCGACTTCAAGGGTAATCTCAGGAAATTCAACGGTTAAGGTAGTCTGGTAAGACGTTTCTACCTCCTGACCACCTATGCCGCGTAAAACACGAAATGATGGCGTTTGGGTGCATTGCAAATGCTTCGCGACAGTTTCAGATATCAAGGAGATAGTTGACCCGCTATCTATGAGTATGTCGACCGGTACCCCTTGAATCACCGCTGTCGTTATGTCGTTCCGTTTAAACGTATCAAAAGTTTCACGACAAAAATTTACATTCGACCTGCCATGTGACTCGGTACGTTGTTTGGCGAAACAATCCTCAATTTTGTGACCGATTTTTTTACAAAATGAACACGGATCTGATTTTGGTCTGTAATTATTCGAGGAATTTGAACTATCACCCGCAGGTCTTTCAAATTTTACACGTTTAGGGCACGTTATCTGCCTATGACCGAAATTACCGCAAGAAAAACACTTAACTTTCGAATCACCGTGTTCCCGTTTTCGTAGGTTTGGATTAAATTCATTTTTACGAAAACCACTACGCGGTCGGACCGATGTAACGTGAGCAGGCTTCACATAAATGGACAAAAAGTTAACAATGTCATCGGGCATCAACTTAGCGTTTGTAGCGGCCGCGTGAATTTGGGGATCAGTAATACCGCGTATGACTATAGCCGCAATCAACTCGTCACTTAATCCTTTAACGATACGTAATCGTAACAAGGAACGCCTCGCATATTCCGCATATGTAGGGTAGTTGTCAGAATTGGTTTTCATCACATCAAATAAAATATTTGCGATATCTAATTGAAGTGGGCACAGAGTTTTAAATTCGCGCTTGAAATTTGACCAACTACGATCGTTACTAACCCATTCATTTAACCACAACCTTGCATCGCCTTTTAGACAATTACCTATGCGTGCTAAGCACTCGCGATCGTCCCATCGATTTATCGTACGCACGTGATCGACTTCGCTACACCACACATCAAAATTATGCAAAGATGGGTCAAAGTTAGATATGAAAACATGGTTAGATCTTACCGGAATGGCGCCAATTGCGTTTACAATCTTCGCGGTTACCTCACTCATAACCATGTCAGTGTTGGGATGCGTCGCACTCGAGCAAGGCATAGGCGTCGCATCCACACCGGCGTCACAGGACTCCGCGCTTGATGGTATGGCTAATGCACCAGACCGCACGCTGGGAACGGTTGGCGACATCGGCGTCGGTACGGTCGATACCGCTCGTGGCGAACTCGGGGTACCTCCATTTTCATTTGTACTACAAACTCTGGAATTATCTTCCAAAACATTAAGACGATTCAAAATAGTTTGAAGTGTTTGCTCCAAACCAGGGATGGGCGTATGGTCTCGCTTGCTAGATTTGCGTTTACTTTTTTCAGACATAATTTTAAAAAAAATAAAGAAGACTGGATAGGAATCCCACTTCTGAGATTATAAATTCTGATAGGAATTTACTAAAAAAAAATAATTAAAGGAACTAGGAATTGAAAAACAACTATAATATCTATTTCTAAAGAAATCGATTATACAAAGAGATAAATAAATGAATTAAGAATTAAATAAATTTAAAGGTACATTAATAAAGTCTGACAAGCGAAAGTACAACGTCCGTCTATCTCTGGTGCTGAAGCGAAAGTGAGGTCTCGACCGGCGTGCGTGGTGCGGCTTGCCCCCACTCGCCCCTCCATGTCCGCTCTCCACCACTCTGCAGTGACGTAACCAGACTCCACCCACATTTATGAATTTTTATTCTAATTCATATATAAACACGAGGGAAATTAAAAGGGGCGGGGGGATATTATTATATGTAAATAAAAAATTAAACTTCACAACAAAAATATTAAGTACTAATTACTGTGAATTGATCCATGGGCAGCTTTTTCAAGAGGGAAGGAGACCAGTACATATCTTTGTCATATACCGACCCCCAAAAACAAATAAACTAGGATTTGTTCAAGAAGTGCATAAGTTTGTAGCGACACAATTGTAAAATTGCAACTTAGCAAATTGTTGGTAGCAAAGTGAACGCTCCCCGCTTCCAGTCGTCTCACAGCTTTTGTGTATGGTGTACGTGATGTTGTGTTGTTAATTTACTGTAATTACACCAGACAACATAGACAACAAGTTTTACCTAACCTTCTGACGTTTTATTTTGGAGTCAAACAATAATTAGTGTACCTTATCTATGAACTAACATAGTCACTAAAGTGGTGACCCGCGTTTGAACAGTATTCGGTAAAGTGAGTGAGCTTCTGCTAAATTATCATGGCCACGTCATCGCCGTCCGCCGGGATCCCCGACCTTGCAGCAATAACGGTGTCGTCACGAATTTCTGAATTTTGGACCCATCAACCGAGAGTGTGGTTTATACGGACGAAAGCAGTGCTGGCGCCGCAAAAGCTGGGAGACGCCTCAAAATATGACCTTGTGGTCTCGAAACTCGGACCTGACGCAATAAACCAGATAACAGATTTTTTATTAAACCCCCCGGAAACTAACAAATATGAAGCTCTCAAAAATAAATTGATCTCGATATTTGAAGACTCGAAAAATAGGCAAATTAAAAAATTAATAAGCCAGACAAAAAGCGCTTTTATACTAAAAAACAAAAACATCTCATGGAAGTAGAATGTATAATGTCATATTGACAAAACAGATACACGAACAGAAATTAAATTCTAACTAAATAACTAAGATGAAACTTACGTTATTTTCAACAACTGATAGCGCAAATTCGGTTACATCGGCAGTGCTCGATTGGTTTAGTGGTAAATGCAAAGGATTCGGAGTAAGGAGTTTCGAGTTCGTAATCTGCTAGCGACTAGTGTAGTTTAAGTTTTTGATCTTTTATTATTTTATTTTAAGTTTTTAGAAGAATAATTATTAATTTTAATAATTTCCTTGAATTATTTAATTTTCTCTACAGTAAAAAGAGACGTTTGGCAGGCCTAGCCAAGTTACAAATCTATGATCGCTAACGCTATAGAAAACTATTAAAATGTATGGGAAGTAAATATCTCTAACGCTTAGTCACGTGGTCAGAATAAACGAAACGATAAATGGTAGACAATTTTACAAGTTAGCTATTCGTCAAAACAAATAGAATGGGAAGTTGTCGATTCTACAATCTTGATCGCTATTGCCATACAAATGGTAGACAAGTTGCACTTTTGACAAGCGTTAACGAAACGTAGTCTAAGTTTTCAAACGATTGCAAAACGAACGCCAAGGCCCAGTAGAAATCGCTAAAAAAATGGCGTCGTGAGACTTGTTAGTGATAGCAGCTGGCTTAATTGTTGAAACGAGAAGTGTTTTGTTCGTTGTGTACAACTCAGTGGTTTTGTTTAATTGATTCATTCGCTTTGTTTCGGACTAATAACTAATACTTAAAATAAAAAAGGACAAATTATTTACATTACTTATCTAAAATAAAGCATTAAAAATGCATACTTTGAATATGTTGTGGTGTGCCCATAATGAAGAAGTGTGGCTAAAACGCCAGAAAAGATATTTGTATCGTCAGTGCATCGAAACAATAGATGAAATGTCGGACAATTTGTTTATAAAGCGATTTCGGTTCGATAAACCGACTTTCAAAGCCCTCGTGGAAGAACTACGACAGAAAACTTCTTTGAAAGGATCAAATGAGATTCCGCTGGAAGTTAAGGTAAAAAGCACAAAATTCATTGATAAAAAATATACTTAGTTCAAATTGGTTCAAATAATCCAAATTGTTGATGAAGTGCCTACCTATATAGGTAAGTAACAACTTATTTCATTATAGTCTTTAATTTGCAGGTGTTGTGCACTCTTAGTTTCCTGGCTACAGGCTCATATCAATGGATTGTGGGTATTACACACCATCTTGTTCAACGCACAGCTAGTCGCTGCATCAGACAAGTTGTTAATGCACTGAACCACCCTGCTATCATGGCAAAATGGATTGTGTTTCCAAAAACGAGACAAGACAGAGGACTTATAAAACAGGAGTATGTATCAAATTGACATATATTTACAATGTTACACTTATGTGCATGTATGTAATAAATATTATAAAGTTTTGTTATTAAATATCATTATTTTTATAGGTTCCAGAGAAGATTTGGTCTGCCAGGTGTTATTGGTTGCATAGATTGCGTCCACATAGCATTAGTGAAACCAGATGATGAAGAACATCTTTATTATAATAGAAAAGGGTTTCATTCATTGAATGTGCAAATGGTAATTTATTTTGAATATACTTGCTATGTGACATGTTAAAAAAATAAAAAAATTTTACTTATAATGTTTTTATTTTACAGATTTGTGACAGTAATCTTCACATCATGAATGTAAATGCAAAGTATGGTGGTGCTACACATGATTCACATATTTGGTCATCTAGTAGAGTTGAATCTTATATGCGTGAACTTCATCAAAATAATGAGCAAGTGTGGTTATTAGGTAAGCATTTGAAAGTTATAAAAGTTAAATTTGAATTTATAGGTATTCATTATATTCATAAGAAACAATTTTTTTAGGTGACTCTGGATATCCACAACGCCCTTGGCTTATGACTCCAATCCTAAATGCAGTTCAAGGATCAGTAGAAGAGCGATATACTCAGAAACATGTACAAGCCCGCAACTGCATTGAACGTTGTTTTGGAGTACTCAAAGGACGGTGGAGATGTTTACTTAAAGACAGGGTACTTCATTATCTTCCATATGTAGCTAGCAAAATAACAATGGCATGTTGTGTGTTACACAACATGGCATTGAAAGCAAGCTTGCCTCCACCACAACCATTCCCACTAGCAATTGAAAATGATGATGATGATGTACCCTTGCAAGGTTTTACATGAACCTCTGCGGGTAGCCAAAATGAAATAATCCAAGGCAGAGCCATGCTGAGTTGTTTATTGAATAGATTACAGTAAGAGTATTTTACACTAATTATATATTTTTTTAATTTATACTAAGTATTACACTTATATTATTATTACTGTCTAAACTTTAATGCAGATGTTTAGTTATACATATACTAGGGTCCTATTTAACGTACAAATTATTATTGTGACATTTCTGACAGATACCATCAATTCTTAATTACTTAGGTATGTGGTAAATAGCTAATTATCTATACTTCTTTTTTCTTTAAAAAAGCATATTAGCAATGTGGTTCGCACATTACTAGTATTCTTGTTAACCCCTCGTGCACAGCTTAATGCTTGTGTTCTTCTAATCTACTTATTACCCGACCTCGCAAAAGAGGGCAATGTTTTGCTCTATCAATGACATACGCGCGGGCGGCAAGGTAGTCTAAATCTAAATCTAAACTAATATTATAAAGAGGAATGATTTGTTTGTTTGTTCGTATTTAACTCAAAAACTACTCGACCGATTTTAAAAATTCCTTCACTGTTAGTAAGCTACATCTTCGCCGAGTAACAGAGGTTATATTTATTTCCAGAAATAATTAGGGATCCTTACTAAAACATGAATAATCTAACTCAAGGTGTAATTTTTTTTTACATAAAATGTCTTACATCGCATGCGCTGCGAAAACTATTGATGATAGAACAAAACAATGTACCTACTACAATATTAAAGAACATATCAATATCTATAAAAAAGGTCTGCGATGGCATATGCCTATCTCTGACGGATAATTCACAATAACTGCTTTTACTATTAAAATTTTAGATTAATAGTCCAAATTTGGACTATTAATCTCTTACAAACGTAATACCGAAATAAATCGTAATTCAAACACAATTTTATCAAATTGTGTTATTATTAGAATTCCGATACAATTAATCTAGGTCCCTACGCTACCATTTTGTCGAAAATACTTCACTGGAAATAAATGTAAGCGAATGCAATTTTTGATAACTTTACCAAGTTTGGAACGATTTTCCGGTCTTTTATTTCCAGTGAAGTAGTAGTAGATGAAATAGTACCGTAGGAACCTAGATTAATGGTATCAAATTCCGAATAATAACATAATTTGATAGAATATTGTCTGGATTACGATTTATATCGCTATTAATGTAATGCCTATATAAATCGTAATCCAGTTATTTTGTGAGCAATTCAAGCTCCGCCGGACCCTTAAAAAGGAATGAATTTTTGCGAAGGTTATTTAACCCATATGGTATTAATTCTATATCTAAATAAATCTGTTGGAACGGAAATTTTATTTATAGAATATTTGTGCCCTTAACTCGATATAGTTTAAACAAATATCCTAGAAGATATCAAAATATAAAAATATTCGCGCGACAAAATAATTACGCGCGCGGCAGTTATTCGGTCCGGCCGTTGCATCGCAATGTAGGTAGTACGTGGGGATTCTGGCCTCCGGAAAATTAAAAATATTTATAATCTATACTATAATAAATAAATATTTGAATTTTTGTGTGTTTGTAACGAATAAACTCAAAAACTAGGTATTGGACTGATTTCAATAATTTTTTCACATTTTGAATGCTACATTATCCCTGAGTAACATAGGCTATATTTATTACTAGAAAAAATTTGGGATCCCCACTAAAACTTCAATAATGTCCACCCGTGCGAAGCCGGAACAGGCCGCTAATTATATTATTAAGAGGAAATATAATTATATTTGTTTGTTACGATTAACGAATAAATACAAAAACTACTGGACCGATTTCAAAAATTATTTCACTATTAGAATGCTACATTATCCCCGCATAATATAATAATTTTCTAGTAAAAAAATTAGCGATCCCTACTAAAACTTCAATTATGTCCACCCGTGCGAAGCCGAATACAAAATATTACAGAAACTGTATGCCACTTGTTACGGTGCATAGCTAGTACTTTTTTTGCTCCACATTCATACATCTCATACATACGCGCCAGTTCCGAGTATTGCGCATCTGACCTTTGAAGGATCTCGCCGATAAGATCAGCGTACGTCCTTATAGGGCGACCTTTTTCGAGGATGCCGCTGACATTCGCCTTATAAATTCCTTTCGTCAATCGTCTTCACTCAACATGCCCAAACTTAGTATTAGGTACTTGTTTAAATTGTTAGAAATGTGTAAAAAACGAAGCATGTCACCAACTCAAGTAGATACTTGTGTGACCCTTTTTTGTTGCACGTACTTATATAAATCTAACTTTGACCTTTTTTTAATTTTTTCTCATGGATTTGGCGTCAGCCCACTTTCCCACACAATATAGTTACTTATTTATACCTGACACTTACACCTAATTCTTTTGCAAATCTTAAAAAACTAATAAATGTATTTTAATCTATCCTAATTACTGATGGTGGTCTTATCATCAGTCCCGTCACCGTCTCACACACTCAAATGGTAATCCTGCCCTATTATAAAAACGAGTGATGTATGAATAGATTTTAGACTAGAATGATGTGTTATCAATAAGGCTTTCAAACTGTTATCAGAAATATTGAAGTATGAATAGTTTCGAAGCTAGAATTAAATGTTATCAATAAGATCTGTTATTTGTCTTATAATTTTATTATAAAAGCAAGTGTAGTGTAGTGTACAATATGCATTTAGTTACTTATTCTTTAATGATCTGGCATATTAAAAAATTAAAGCACCAAATAATTATTATTGTTTAATTTAGGTATTGGGATAGCCATTGCCTCCAATTAAGTTTAACTTTGTTATAAGCATATTTACTTATTATTTCTATAAGTATAGGCAGTGGGGTAGGTGCTTTCTGCAACATAGTTTCTAAAACTACATCAAAAGGCAAGGCTTCTACAAATATTTGTACCTCCATGAAAAATCAAAATAAAGAATTTTGTATTATGGCTGGGGTTATCGACAAGACACAAATTTATGTTTTAATTTGAAATTTAAATAAGATATAATTCAGTGAGTTTTATAATTATGATCATATTATACAATCACTCAATTATATCTGTTGAAGGTAGTGATGAATGTCTCAACTGGGGTAAAATTTGTGTCAAATTGTCAAGAACCGCAGCCAAACGATTTAAGGTTTGGTTCCGATTTTCCTCCATTTCAATCCTTCTGGATTCTAATCGAAACCGTTCCATCTCCCTTTGATGAATATTTCTTTCCCGGTCTTCCTCTAATTGTAGTCGGCGATTCTCCACAACAACAAATTCAGATGTAGCCCGTTCAAAGGGCGTCTGTACTCGCCGGGTGCGTGCACGAAGCAGCCTGTGCCGCCGCGGCGTAGATGTGGTGGGCGACGCCACGGGCGAAGGGGTTGCCAGGCGTTGTCGACGTCGCGGTGCCACTCGTGATGTAGATGCTATAGGCGACAACGGCATCTGAGTGGACACGGGGTCAAGCAGAGGCATTGACACTTGAGATGGAGGAAGACCCGAAACATTAGGGGGCTGTGGAGATGGGCCAGTAGGTGCTGAGAAACGAAAAAATAAAAAGTTATTCACTGATATAATTATCTAATCTAATATCTTTGAACGAGAAAGTCTTGTGCCTATATATTAGGTGTATACCTATATCCTCGTAAGACCCAACCTAAATTTAAGTCAATATAAATTAAGACCCAATATACTAAAAATAGTTGCAAGTAGTTATGATTTGATTTAGTATAAAAGTGTTTTATTACTTTGGATTAAATTTTATGAATGGTATTTCTTATACATAAACTATTTCATGCAAAAATATATTGAAATAATTTGTCCTTTTTTTTGGGCAGATTTTAAAACGGGTTTATGAAACCGAAAAATAGGTTTAATATATCGTGTCATAATTTTAGGTCACTGGGTAGTTATTTAACGATTTTTTAATGGGTCGGAAAGTGATTTTTTTGTCATTAAATTAGGTTGTTTGGCCTCACGAGGATATATAATATACACACACACAAAATACACCCAGAATCAGAAACGAAATTTTCCATGGGGAGAAAATTTTCCATAGAAGGCAGACAGACCTACTACCAACTAACATAATATTGTTATAAGGAGTTTTAACAATTTGGATGAAGTTTTGTATTCAGACAATGTTTGATTTTCCAGATAATCAAAAACATCAGAATTAATAGACTAGATAGTTGTGATGATCAACTTTATCATTCATCATTATCACCATGTGGAGAGTGATGAGAATGTTGTCCCTGTATATTTTCTAATTATTTATAAAATTATAAATACCGTCTATAAAATCCAACTGAATATCAGCTGTGGCAGGAAACTGGGAGGGAAATCCATCGTGGGCGGAATCACTGGTCGGAGGTGGTAGAGAGATTCTTTGAGATTGTGGTTCCTGAAAAATTTAAGGAATATAGTTAAAAAAATATATTTAATAAACGAAGTATTAAGCAATGACCATAAGCAAAAAAAACTAACATCAAATCCTCTCTCCTCAATTCCATCTTGACCAACAACAGCAGTCAAACCCATAATGGCCAAAACCCTCTCTTCTGGGGCTGTAAGAATATGCCTGCTACTTGGACCACCACCAGTACCACCAGCTTCACGACGCATTAATAAGGATTTTTTTTTTTGTTTTTGCTTTCCAATCTGCCCACACCTAAACAATATTTGTGTTTTAATTTTTAGCCATGCACCTGTAACCTGCAGTGTGTTATAAACAAAAATGCCATTTGATAGAGATAATTAACACTTATAGCAGTATATTATTGAGTACCTACTTATATTTTCGAATTTTTGGTTTTCATGACTAAATTAAGAAAAGGGTCTCACTTTTTTCCATTTTTCCATTGACTTTAAAACTCCTCCACCAATGGAGTTAAGTATAGTTACTAACTCCTGCCACAGATGGTCAGCCTTAATTCTACCTTGAGCACCTTGCTGAGGCCTCGCTATGTCACCATGGCTAGAACCAGAGTTAAAGCTATTTTAGAGGAATAAAGGGTCTGTTTCATGACCAAAAGGCTAATTAAAATCGTGTGTATGTATCATAAGTAGGTGGATAGTTCAAGTCAAGTGGCGAATCACGTCATTGTTTATGTTTCAAGTTCTTGAATATGTGAACGATTCAAAAATAAGAAGAATGATTTACGTAATAACTGAATTTACATACCTTTCCATGAATTCCAATAGAGCTGCAAACTGTTCCGGGCTAGCTCGGGATCTAGATTCCATCCTATAAAAGTTACGAGGTTTAACTCATTAACTTGCGAAACAATTTCAGTTTTCATGTTCTAAGTTGTGTCAAACTTTTAAAACTTGCCTAATTTTGCAATATGATGTTAACATACATCAGTATGAGAGACTTAATACTCACTTTCACGAAATCACGAATATTTCACGTACAAAACAATTCCACACAATTTAAACTTTTTAATTCACCCGCGCACCGCACACAAAGTTCAAACAACTTGTGGCTCTGTCAACGAAATATTGACGTTTAAGAGCGCTAACCATAAACAATTAAAAACATTTAATCTCTCTTCGTTGTAGAATCAGCGATCACGACTGTAATGTCGATATGGCTACCAACTTATCGTTTTCTACAATCGCTTCCGCTAACACGTTGGCGATTATAGAAATAGATTAGATACGGAGCGTTTGTAACTTGGCTACGCCTGCTGTTTAGAAACAGGTGAAGCCTCGGATATTTTATTTATTTTGTTATTTACCATTATACCTATCTTTATAGGTCTTAAACCTAATGCGATAGTGTGGCAACTTACCTATAATACTTTTACAGTTTACACATCTTATATACGGTATATACCATAAATACACTTACTACTATTATTGATATACTAAGTATAAATATTACTAACAGTAATAATAGTAATTCACCAGTAAGTTTGTGATGTTACAATCATATTATTATACGTATAATAATTTTATTATTTAGCGGGGATAGCGACGAAAAGGATCCCCTTTACTTTTAGAAAAAAAGTCACAAATAAATCCAGTAAACTTTCAAATTTCCAAAGACCTATGACTATCTAAGAACTGGACCTATAGGAAAATACTCGTAACTTTGTCTATTGTTTTTGCCCATTGTACAGGGTCAAAATAAATTAGCTAGCGAAACTCAGCAGTAGTGATGGGTCTAAACATGATCAAAAAGACACAACCACGTGCGTGTCTTTTTGAAAAATCTGTTTTCTTTGTGTAAACTTCACAGACGTAATGAATATCGATAACTAAACACGATAAAACAAAAAATATAACACAATTTTCTCAGCAAATATTCAAGTAACAACATCACCAGCGGTAACTGACCTCCAAAAAATCAAAATTATTATTTTGGCGTATTTAGATATCGATACCCATCGTGTCTGCGTAGTTTTGCTACCTACCTAATTTAAGTTTACCTTATATATAAATCACCGTGCAGGCTTTGCTATTTTTATTAGACCTGAGAGGTACATTTAGTGCTGAAAAAAGATCTTCCAAATCTGAATGTATTCTTTTGCAGATTAGAAAACGTTCCAGTTGCAGTTACATCAGAAAGTGATATTATAGTGACCCCTAAAAATTTTACTATACTCCATTTGGTTAGGTACTTAACTAAAGGTAAACAAATCATAAAAAAGGTTCTTTTATAGGGCCATTTTTCTTTTCGAAATAAAACGTAACCAAAATATTTTTTAATAATATAAAACCACATTTTACTTTTATATACTAGCATATTTAACTACTTTGTTTAATATTAAATGATTATTATTAATTCTTAAGCTTGTGAACAATTAATTAAATCAAAAAATATAATTATGTCATAACGTATTGCAATGTGCCTACTAAAAAGAACCTAAAAATACAGGTATTCAAGACATTATTCTACGTATTAGACTTTTAATAACTCGAAAAAAATGAGAAGTAGTACTGCAAGGAACCGCAGCAAAATATTTAACCTATATTACACTTAATCGGGTAACCAGACGCCATTCGTGATAGTTTGTTTACTTTACTTTCGTTCGTTTTTGTGTTTCTTTTATCATCAATTGTGTTAATTAGTTATTGTTTTGTTTGTTCGTTGTTTTTATTGATTGTTAGTTGTGTTGTTTAATTTTAATTATTAAAAAAGTGATCCCGAGTCGTGTACTAGGTGACACCTGTGATCGTTTTATTATTAGTGTTGGTAATTGTTTTCATCTGATTCAGATTAAAACTTATAAAGTCAATTAAAGGTTATTGTAATAAAAGGTTGAATTGAAAACAGCCCTGAACGCCGCCATTTTTATTGTTTACCTTTAGTTATGTACCTAACCAAATGGAGTATAGGTCATTCAGTATCAAGAATGAGATGTGTACAAATTGCCCTAATATTATAAATTAATATAAAAAAGTCGATAGCATATACCTATCTCCGACGGATAACTCACAATAACTGCTTTTACTATTAAAATTTTAGATTAAAAAGGAATACATTTTTGCGAAGCTTATTTAACCCATATGGTATCTATTAATCTGTATCTAAATAAATGTGTTTATTAAAACGGAAATTAAATATTAAATATTTGTGCCCTTAACTTTATATAGTTTAAACAAATATCTTAGAAGATATCGCAAAATAAAAATATTCGCGCGACAAAATAATTACGCGCGCGGCAGTCATTCGGTCCGGCCGGCGACCGTCGCGTCGCAATGTAGGTGTAACTACTACGTGGGGATTCTGGCCTCCGGAAAATTCAAATTCAAAATATTTATAATCTATACTATAATGAAAAAATAATTGTATGTTTGTGTCTTTGTCACAGTTAAACACAAAAACTACGGGACTGATTTCAAAAATTCTTTCACAATTAGAATGCTACATTATCCCTGAGTAACAAGGTATATTTATTTAAATAATGTCCACCCGTGCGGAGCCGGGACAGGCCGCTAGTAATGTCATAAAGAGGAAAGATTTGTATTTTTGTAGGTATGTAACTGTGTAAAATATTCGCGCGACAAAATAATTACGCGCGCGGCAGTCATTCGGTCCGGCCGGCGACCGTCGCGTCGCAATGTAGGTACTTATACGTGGGGATTCTTGCCACCGGAAAATTCAAATTCAAAATATTTATAATCTATACTATAATGAAAAAAGAATTGTATGTTTTTGTCTTTGTCACAGTTAAACACAAAAACTACGGGACTGATTTCAAAAAATTCTTTCACAATTAGAATGCTACATTATCCCTGAGTAACATAGGTATATTTATTTAAATAATGTCCACCCGTGCGGAGCCGGGACAGGCCGCTAGTAATGTCATAAAGAGGAAAGATTTGTATTTTTGTAGGTATGTAACGAATAAACTTAAAAATGACTGGACCGATTTCAAAAATTCTTTTGCCGTTTCAAACTTTTTTTATTTTTTTTTCGGGTGGGGAAATGCTCCTTATGCACGCCGCCCCGCTTCGGGGATGCGGGACGGTTGTGTCGGGCTCTCCGGCCAGGTGGCCAGCATACCGACTAAAACCACCACCACTGCCACCCTCCGCATAGCTGTGGGATCATGGGAATCGCTCTCGCATGCTCCGCGATCCCACCGCGGACGTCCAATGTTGGACGACCCCGAGTCCGCCGCCCAAGACCCTCCCTGCGGCGGGACAGATATGTAGCCCCGCCGCCAACGTCACCTTATGACGTAAACTCAGAATGTGAAGGCAAACTTCAATCAGGCGGGTGGGGTTCGCGGTGGCTTAGCGGTCAGAGCGTCTGAGATTTAGATTTTCTTAAGATTTTATATCTTTAATATTAATCACGTTGTTATGTATGATATTAATTACTTGCACATTATCAAATGTTGTGTTGTGTGAGTCCGGTTGGATGAAATAGATGTGTTAATAAAAGTCAAATAGAAATTACACTGCAATTTATTATGTTCTATCACAACACACTTTACAATTTTATAACTTTGCTCCACACACAAGGTCTGTCCAATTTCTAGGTACATAGTCCAATTCAAGTTCAATTTAGATGTCAAACTACATAATTCACAATTTTGATTCCAATGTACGCACTGTATGCGAATCACAACCGGACTGCCTTAAGCAGTCAATCTACGGGCAAACGATGTAAAGTGACACCCACACCTACATAGCCATGCACGTGCACTTACATGGATATGCATGTGTTTGTGTCCCCAAATCATTCCCCCCCTTTGGCAAAAATGTTTTACAAAAAATTACGAAAAAGTTTAAGCATAAAAATTTTGACAAAAAATAACCAAATATTTGATGCAAAACTTGACAAACATTACATTAAATGATTTGAGCAGTCACACAATCCTTTTAACACCAATATTTTTGCAGACAATTACATTAAATTTTAAAATCAGTCATAGTGATTTTAAAATTTAATGTAATTGTCACATGACAACAGTATGTAAGTACTTAATCTATTTTTAGCCTTCTCTGATATTATTTTACTATAATATTAGCAAGTAAGTACACAGGGAAAAGTACATAGTTACAGTAAGTAGATTCTGACCATTATTATAACCCGCACATTATAACACTTCACACACACTTTAAACGATTCCCGCAACTGCATTGTTTACATATATCCCGCGTCAGTGGAGGCGGCAGCGGCAGGCTGCTGCTGCACAGTTTGTACCCGGACCACAGGTGGGCCCAAGTTTGCCATGTTCACTTCCCAGCGGAGCCAACCTTTGACGCGACGATGACATTGGAGTCTTATGGCGTAGACTAGTACAGCGGCGGCCAAAACCATAAGAACAATTACGATTATTTGCATGGAGTTAATCTTTTCATGAATTTCTCCGGTATTAACCTGGGCCTGGGCCACAGCAACATTGCCTTTGGATCCCCAATTGCCCATTATAACGCAGTTAGGATAATTTAATTGCGACAACACTTGTAACTTCTAAACAACAAATGTATAGTAATACTCGAATCTATAATTTATATTCAGTTTCAAAATACATACATCACATTATCTTTCGCAATAATGTAGCATTTACCTAGAAATTTGCCTATTCATACCCTAAATACTTAAATCATAATGCTCAAAACCCTTACATTGCTTAAAAATACTTAAACATTAATTTATTTACCTAATTGTATAATGTGCAAATAATTGTTGTTATTTGCGTCTTAATGTAATGTTATGCTACTGATACATTTTACAATGTTACCTATTCATAACAGTTTACTAATTCTACTTATTTATTTATATACCATATAACCATACTAAAATAAATTGCGGATCCGCAACATAACACACCAGCATTCCATAACTATACCTTTGATTAAAGTATCTATTTATTTATCCTATCCTATTCTATCTTAGCCTATCTTAATTTAATACCATACTTAATTTATAACATTCGTAACGTAACCTTTTGTTAACCGTAACGTTATCTGATACGAATGCTTACTATTTGTTTGTTATAACGTACTTATCAGTTTTATTCATAATGTGCAATTTGATATTATACTTATTCATAACAACATTATCTGTGTGGAGACAAAACTATAACGCGAATCGCACGGGTGCTCGAATTACACGTCCACTTCTAGTCACGTACTCCTTACGCGGCGGTTCTTGCGGCGATTCCGATAATTGTACAGCGCGGTAATCAGAAGGTTTACAATTACTACTGTACTCAGAAGTTTCATTATCTAATATTAAGAATGCAGTCTTTAATCTGTCAATCGAAATGCGAGTTTCACGTCGCGGTAATTGAATTTTAAAGACTTTGGGGCCTCTTACTAGAACATTATATGGTCCATCATACGGCGGCTTAAGAGACATATGGACCGTATCATCTCTAACAAATACGTATTCGCAGTCCTGCAAACCCGAGTGTACGAACAACTTTCGCGAATTTGCACTATTTCTGGTAGGACGATAATTATTTATGACTTCGCGAATTTTCTGAACTAAACTGTACGGATCGCTAGCGTCGGTCTCTTTAGAAACATCGTAGAATTCGCCGGGCAAACGTAAGGTTTTGCCGTAGGCCAACTCTGCGGAACTAACTCCACTATCTGTGCGTATCGCTGCCCGCAGGCCGAACAACACCGTAGGTAGTTCGTCTACCCAAGTAGTATTACTATGTAAACGCGTCATCAGCGCGACTTTCAATGACCGATGCCACCTTTCCACAGCCCCGTTGCTCTGGGGGTGGTAAGGGGTGGTGCGAATCTTATGAATACTTAGAAACTTCATTGATTTAGTAAACAAATTTGACTCGAATTGACGTCCCTGATCGCTAGTAATTCGTATAGGACACCCGAATCTGACTATCCATCCTTCATAGATACATTTAGAGACTACATCCGCGGTTATATCTTGGACTGGGAACGCTTCCGGCCAACGAGTGCATCTATCAATAATTGTGACTAAGTACCTATATCCCTGCGGAGATGTCGGTAAAGGACCGACGATGTCTACATGGATGTGTTCGAAGCGCGATATTTTGGGAAATTCCCCTAAACCCGATACTACATGTCGCTTGACTTTGGTTTTCTGACACTGTAAACAAACTTTAGCCTATCGCCCTATATCATAGTTCATGCCTGGCCAAAAGAACTGCTTAGTAATCATTTTTTTTGTCGTACGAATGCCAGGGTGACTTAAGTTATGGACGCTATCAAAGGCAATTTTCCTGAAATTTTCCGTTAAATAGGGTCTAATTACATTAGTCGATATTTCGCAATAAACTAACTTATTACACGTAGGTATCAGAATTTGTTTTAATTTAATGTTACTATTACTATCTGTTCGCTGCGCCAGTTGTAATAAATACTCGTCTTTCAATTGCGCGCCAGTGAGTGCATTATAATCTAGTACAGTCGGACACAAAATTGTTTCTAAACGTGACAAAGTGTCAGCTACAATATTGTCCTTGCCGCTGATATGCTGTATGTCGACTGTAAATTCACTTATAAAGAGAAGATGTCTTGTCCTTCCAGGTGTTTCTTTATCATCTTTACCAATTTTAGAAAACGCGTGGCATAGGAGTTTGTGGTCTGTATACACTGTCAGAGGTCGACCTTCAAACAATTTTCGGAAATATTTAATAGACTTATAAATACCTAGTAATTCGCGGTCGTAGGTGGAATACTTTTGCTCAGTGGGTGAAAGTTTTTTGGAAAAGTATCCTAAAGGTTTCCAGGAACCACTTATGTTTAAAGAAACTTTATTCTCAATAAAACATACACAAATGTCACTTACTTGAGAACAATAAATTAATGTTTACAATATAAAAAGGTTCGACTTCACCTCTATGTACAGTTTCACAAACACGACCCACTCAACGCATTCATTTCTGCGAGGGTGTTTTACTTGCTGTTAAATACTGGCCGAGCTGAAATTTGAATGCATTGAGTGAGTGTACATTTCTAATACTTGATGGTAATTTATTATATAGTTGCACTCCTTCAAATGTAACCATTTTTTTGCCATTATTGGTTCTAGTTTTAGGTAGGACTATTAGGCTCGCTCGTCGTGAGCTTCGTTGGCTGACTTGTCGATATTGAGTTAATATAATGTTTGTGTGTATTTTTTTATTAAGCACTTTATTGATGAATATACATGTATTATAGATATAGAGTTGCTTGATGTTCATTAATTTTGTGTCATTATAGATTTTTGAAGTTGATGTTAAATAGGGATAGTTAAAAAGCATTTTTATTAATTTATTTTGCGATCGTTGAAGTTCTGACAGTTTTGTTCTCGTAGCATTGCCCCAGACTTCAATCAAATATAGTAGGTGCGGCTTTACTAGTGAGTTATAGATGGTGTATCTTAGAATTCGCGGAATACATCGAACTATGTTGCGCAATGACCCTACTAGTGTCGAGAGCTTGTTTTTTATATTTTCAATCTGGGCATTCCACGAAAGAGTACTGTCTATTCTCAGACCGAGGTATTTTTCGCTTGTTTTTAGCTGCAGTGGTACGTCATTAATTTTAAGTGGATCAAATGGTGGAATGATTTTATTTTTTGCCTTAAATATTACATAGCAAGTTTTAGATATGTTTATTGTTAAAAGATTAAACTGAAACCATGTGTATAGAGAATTTAAGTCATCTTGGGCTAGTGTAATAATGTCGTGGATGGAAGAACCAAAGTAAAATAAACATGTATCATCAGCATACAGGGTAAGGTGGCCATGTAGTTTTATTTCGGGGATGTTGTTAATATATATAAGAAAGAGCAGAGGACCCAGAATGGATCCCTGTGGAACGCCGCATGTTATTGGTAACGCGTTACTTTGATCATGATTACCTAGTTTGACTATTTGTGAGCGGTTGGTTAAGTAGGATTTAAACATTTTTAGTGCACTTCCAGTGATGTTAATGGATTCTAGCTTTTTTAATAGTAATTTGTGACAGACGGTGTCAAATGCTTTTTTTAGATCGACAAAGATACCCACGACTATATTTTTATTGTCTATGTTTTGCTTAATTTTAGTAACGAGGTCAATTGTAGCAGTGGTAGTATTGCTTTTTGGTCTAAATCCATATTGGCGATCGGTAATAAAATTAATAGAGTTTAAGTAATTTTGTAATCGGTTGTGAAGAACTTTTTCTAATATTTTTGACATTACTGGCAATACTGAGATTGGTCGATAATTTCCGGGATCTGTAGACTTCCTGATTTGTAAATAGGGGTAACCTTTGCTATCTTTAGTGTGTCGGGAAAGTTTCCGTCGGCTAATAGTTTGTTAAAACATGTACATAAGTTATTTACAATAAGATTTTTAATGCACTTTATTGCTTTAGTGTTTATTCCATCTATGCCTGTGCTACAATTTGGATCAAGGTTTGTTATTATTTGTAATATTTCTTTGGCAGAGCATGGCTTAAGACTGGACAGCTCACCTGATTCTTGAGGAAGATAATTTGGTAAAGCGCGATGATAGTTGTCGTGAAATGTTGCAGGTATTTCTTTTGCTAAAAGTGGTCCTATCGTGGCAAAGTAATTATTAAAAATTTTACAAATGTCATTTGGTTTAGTAGTGATTTTAGAGTCTACAACTAGCTTCGAGGGAGTACTACTTTGTTTGATTTTGTTATTGGCCAAATAGTTTATTACACTCCACATTTTTTTGGGTTTTTTAATGGATTTGGTTATTACATCATAGTAGTAAGTATTTTTTGTTCTTTGTATTAGTTTTTCTACACAGTCTCGTTTTTCGCTAAATTGCTTCTTTAGAGCTTCGTTATTAGGGTCATTTTCAAGTTCCGTCCACATTACATTTCTTTGATTTATTTCTGCAATGATGTCCTTATTGATCCAATCTTTTTGTGGAAGGTTAAGAATTTTAGTTTTAGTTATTTTACTTTTTTTAACACATAATTTTATAATATTTTCCCATTTCAGGTAATCTTCGTTATGGTTAAATTCCGCTGATTCTGTATGTTTGTATAACTGTGTATAGTCCATTGCTTCATACTGAGATCTCTTTCGTGGTGGTGATTTGACTTTTTTTAGTTCTAGGTACATTTGATTATGGTCTGACAGAGAAGATTCAAGTATTGCCATATGGAAGTGGTCGTTCTTGAAATTAGTGCTAATATGATCAATAATGCTTTTTTTTGTAATAGAATTTCTCGTACAATATTTTTTACTTATTTTGTTCAGAAGTACGTGTCCGGCCTCTTTAACTATAGCTTTATATTGTTTTGTTTCTTTGTTGTTTTTGTCCAATAAATCAACGTTAAAATCACCAAATACAATTGCTCTTTTTCTTTTTTGTAACTGTGAATCATATTCCTGTAAGAATTCTCTGTAGTTGGTATTACCTGGGTAGTATACTACCCCTACTTCAAAAGCATACCTCTCCAAATATATCCATAAGTAGTTATTGCCTCCTGAATACGTAGATTCTGATAGACTGTGTTTAAGGTCGTTGTGAATATATGCCGAGACTCCTCCTCCTCTTCAGTCATTTCTGTAGTTATAATAATGCGTATAGTTATCTATTTGTAACGTTAAAGCTTGGGTTTCTGACCTTATCCAGGTTTCTGTTATTAGAATTACATGTGCTGTTTTTGGTAATGACTTTAAAATGCATTTTAACTCGTCCAGCTTTCCTTTTGTTTTAATGCTTCTAGCATTCAGGTATAAAAATCTTAGTCGAGATTTGCTAGTAGTGATACTATGGTAGTTATTGAGTACTTGATACGTGTTGCAATTATTATTGGTAGTTATATTTTCGTTTACTAATTGAAGTTTTTTGGAGGCTGTTTTATTATTGTTGGTACCCCATGGATATATTTAATTGTAAGCTGGTCTTCACCGTCAGTTTGACGTCGTAATAATTCATCTTTCAAACTTTTTAGGTATTGTTGCTGTGTCGGGGTTTGGTCTGAAAATATTTTTATGTTTTGAGGCAGTCTATCCTTGTTCCGTAATAAATATTTTGCAGGGTCCGATGAGGTAAAACACGCTTTAATGCTGCGATTCTTTCCGGGTGTGTATTTGCCTATTCGAAAAATCTTTGTAGGGTTTTGGAGGCCTTGGCACACCCGAGAAATGATTTCACAGACATTCTTTTCGTCAGTAGATGAACCTTCTCCTGTGCTAGTGGTTGTTGTCTCTGGCACTCCTACTATAATGATATTTTTTTCCCGATAGTTACGATCCGTTACCTCCTTAATTAGTTGCTCATTTGAATATAGTTGGTTGTTTGTTTTACATGTGACGGGTTGAAGTGGAGATGAATGTTTTAGGGCACTGATGTCTGATTCAAGTGTACCGATTTTGTGTTCATTTTGACAAATTTGTTTTTCCAATTTTAGTACACTTTGACGTAGTTCGTTTTGTTCTTTAGCGACATTAGACGTCGAAGATTTGATCTCGTTAATCTGAGTGGTATTTTCGCAGATTAGCTGATTAGTTTATTCGTTACATACTTTTAACTCGGAGATTTGTGATTTGACCTCTGTAATACTCTCTTGCATGTTTTTTATGATCATGCTCATTAGATTCCACATATTTTTCTAGTAACGATCCAATACGGCTTAACTCCGAATGAATCTGTTTTATCTCAATAGTACAGTCGCAGTCCGTCGGCCGTTCTTTACGTTTGGAGCGAAAAGTAATTTGTGATTCGGCTACGAGTTCATTTAACTTTGTAGGATGACGTTCTCTACACTTAAAATGATTGAGACCGGGGATGAATAAAACCGCCCGTGTTGAGTGCTGTAAATCCACTGACTTTATTTTTACTGAAATAATACCTAATCGATCGCGCGTACGCAAACGCTGATCTTGCATAACCTACTTACATACATAATAATGTGCAGTTTCACTGTACATACTGCCAACTCTAAAAGAATGGGGAACAGGAACCAATAAACCTAGATGAAAAGTATACTAAGTTTAAACATGATAAACTGATGCGATAGATTAAATGATATAATTAGATCTTGTTAGATGATATAAGATGATAGCAATTCATAGTGTTAGTACCTATGGTAATCTACCTATATCTAGACTGTCTGATTTAATCAAGTTCGTATTTGTGAAAATTAACTTTCACTGACTGAGGGGTGACCATAGGAGAGGTCCCCTTATCAACACTACTTATATATTGTATATTTTCACTCAACTCACTAATCACTGGCGCAGTTACACTAACACCTTCAATAGGTCCTTGCTCTGTAACGTCGACTCGCGCTTCCGTCACCGGGGTATGATGGTCTTCTGGCATAGCCGCGCCCTCCATCTGGTGATCCAATACCCTATGATACCTTTTCCTTGCAATTAAGTACAAGATGATACTGCCAAAGATGATGGATAAGGCCAAGGTAAAATACACTACCGAGTAATGATGAATGTCGTGAACAGTTAACTCGGTCGAAGATTGTTCCTTAATGTTGTTTATTTGATCTCTCAGCTGATTCCAAATACGGGTATGGTTTTCCGGAACATCAAATTCTTCTGGTATGGTCGAATTGATAAGTGAGTTCAAAATGGATACCTCTGGGACTTCGATATTAGATTGCACACGCATATGACGTAAAAAGTTGTTGTGGGTATATATATTAAATGTATCCGATTTCAACGTGCATCCATGACCTAGATCAATTATACCACTGTCTCGTATTGTAGTAGTGGTCGTGTCGAAAATACAATAAATGCGAAGATGACACGTTTCGCAGCAGGAATAAAACCATGAGTTCAGCTTATGTAACTTGATCCAGTAATTGTGACAGGTGGATAATTCTTGCTTACACGCGCCTTTACTGTTTACTACCGGGATATCACATAACGATTGTTTTATGTTCAGGTTGTAGACAGGTTTGTCAAATAAGCATAATAACTTGTTGTTGTTTATAACGTGAACACATGCTTGCAGGTCATTGTCCGCTAAAAGGAGAGCGGTGTCTTTCTGTATATTATAAGCGATGTATGGTAACGTTGGGATTGTCTGAAAGTGATTTGGACCCCTTTTCTGTGGAATGGGAATGATTTTATTGAGTTCGAAAAGATCGTTGCTCACGAGTGGTATTTTAATCTCAATTATAAGATACTTTTCATACAATCTAGCGGATGCCTTCATTACCTTATACATGTCCGATAAATTCGATGTCTCTACTGGCGTCAATAAATTTCCCTGTAATTGACTGGAGATTATATTGATCTGAATGGCCAGCTGTTCGGGAGACAACAGATATGGGTCGATGCGACCGTGGCTGATGTCTGTCACGGTGTCGATTAGTGTGTGCTGAATGCGCATAAGATTCGATATGATGATACTCGCTGCCAGTGCGGACGATGTTACGTATAAGCCGTTTCGGTTGTCTAAGCGCACCTTATTTATTTCATCGGAGACATCTTGAAGATGTTGTTTTATAAAATTGAACTGTTTGTTCATGGTTGCTTCGCTACGTCGCAGAATATTGTATTCAGATTCCAAGAACAAAGTTTGATTCTTGAGTAGGTTCTGAAGGTGGTTCTCGTTGTGAGCTATACTTTCTATATCTTGCTTGTATTGTTCAGCAAATCTCTCGTCCAATACGCCAAATAACGTATTTGCTAGATATCCTACTCCGTTGATTAAGCCACGTTTCGGTCTACGGGAATTAGGGGTTTCAAGGAGTGTCTGATAATTCTCGATTTCCTTGACCTCATGTTCTAACTGTAAGAGGACGCTATCATATTGAGAGCCCATGGAATCGGAAGTATGTTTCAAATGTGTTATATAGTTTTTTACATCCGATATTCCGCGGTAGTATGTGGACATGTTGTAGAATACAATCAGTTTCCATTCATCCTTGATAACTTGTAGGTCAGACATCTTGTCGAAGTAAAGACCTTGACTCGGCGAAATTTGTGTAATATTATATGACGTCAGTTTTTGTTGTAAACTGGGTGAAATGGCGGACCCAAGTCATGATACTCTCTAATAAATTGTTTGTATTTATTAGAAAATGAAGTGTTTTTAGACATTTTTGATTCTAATTGCCTAAATTGTGTATCATGACTTGGGTCATATGCGAAAAGTCGAGAATCACAACGATCAGGGGTATTATTTACCACATCATGGTGTTTGGAAACTCGACTCTACTACAACGAAATTGAGAGTCGTTTTTAATGCGTCATCTAAGACTACATCTGGAAATAGCTTGAACGACTTAATGTTTTGTGGACCCAACCTACAACAGGATTTATTATCGCTTATCATCAATTGGAGGCAATACAAATACGTTATCACTGCGGACATTGAGAAAATGTTCCGTCAGATACTCATAAGAAATTGTGATCAGCCTCTGCAATCAATTGTTTGGAGAAACTCATTGAATGATCATTTAAGTCAGTACCATTTAACAACTGTAACATACGGAACCAAAGCAGCTCCTTTTTTGGCTATGCGGACGCTTAAACAGCTCGCGATCGATGAAGTTGATAAATATCCTATAGCAGCCTCAGTTGTCCATAACTCCTTCTATATGGATGATTTGCTGAGTGGACAGAATTCTGCCGATCAAGCAAATCATCCGGCTCGAAGGACCAAAAAATGTAGGATGACGTTCTCTACACTTAAAATGATTGAGACCGGGGATGAATAAAACCGCCCGTGTTGAGTGCTGTAAATCCACTGACTTTATTTTTACTGAAATAATACCTAATCGATCGCGCGTACGCAAACGCTGATCTTGCATAACCTACTTACATACATAATAATGTGCAGTTTCACTGTACAAACTTCGATAGGTCGGGTTGCGAGCTAGAGCTAGCAGATGGGGGCGATCTTTGTACATTCATCGTGTTTACACTTAATTACTTGACAGCGGCAGGCGGTAAGCAGTGAGCGTACCTTCTTCCAAATTTTAATAATTAAGTTGTCGTGTATTATAATATCGCGGAACTTTCCACTCCGTGCGTACAATATTTGTGTGTACAAGAGTCAAAGAATAATATTGTACGTACTCTTCTTGCGGGGGTGAAGTATGTTATGCTGAACGCGGAGTCTCTGTGCGAGCGAGATGAATAATTGGGTCCTTGTTTCGCAGCGGTGAGGCAGGGTGAGCGCGGGGTGCGCCAGCGCAGTAGTGTGCACACACTTGTTAATAAACACAGCGACGAATTGTAGCAAGTGACAACACACAGTTTTAACAATTTGAGTTCTATTTGTAGTTGTACTATTAGTTACTTTTGAAGTACACTGATTTTAAAAACTTTTAATGTAATTGATAGCACGTCTGCTCCGGGTGAAGTCGAACGACGATTCTTCACTTACCTTTTGCTGCAATACCGCGCCCAGGCAGGTGTTGGAGGCATCCGTCATCAATGCTAATGGTACATTTGGGACCGGGTGGGTCAATGTCACGGCTTTTTGGAGTCCTGTTTTACATTGTACAAATGAATTTTCAGATATATCGGTCCATGTAATTTTGGTTTTATCATTTTTCTTGGCATTAACTAAATACTTATTAAGTTCACATTGGTAATTCGCTAAATTTGGAAGGTGAGGCCTATAAAGTTAAGCATTGCTAAAAATCGTCTCAAGTCAGCTATAGTCTCAGGTTTAGGGAAATTTAGGATAGCCTCAACCTTTTCATGTAGTGGTTTAATACCATCGACACTTACTTCATGTCCTAAAAATTCTACGCACGGCTGTCCGAAGCAACATTTATTTAAGTTAATAGATATGCTGTAAGTGTTAAATCGTTCAAATACTAACCTTAAGTGTTCCTTATGTAGCGTCTCATTTTCGCTAGCGATTATGACGTCATCCAAGTAATTGAATAAAAAATCTAATCCCTTCAAAACAGTATTATTTATTCATGAAACTCTGGAATGTTTGTGCTGCATTACGTAAACCGAAGGTCATACGGGGAAACTCAAAAAGTCCGATCGGGGTTATAATAGCCGTTTTTTCTATATCTTGGGGCGCTACGCTAATACAATGGTAGGCTCTATTTATATCTAATTTAGAAAATATAGTTTTATTCGCTAATACAAATGTAAAATCATGTAGTCTAGGAATTGGGTATCGATCGGGCTGTAATTGCGTTTAATCTACGATAGTCACCGCAAGGCCTTACCTTCATCACCATTTTTCTTAGGAACTATATGTAGCGGACTAGCCCATGCGCTTTTAGAAGGCCTACAGATACCCATTTCCTGCATGATCCTAAATTCTTCTTTAACCTTCTTGTATCTATCGGGCGGTAGCGGACGAGCACGCACGTAAATTGGAGGATCGGTCGTCTCTATATAATGTAACACGTTATGCACCGGAGTTTCCCTGAATGACGGTGGTTTAGTAATATTGGGATACATACACAATATAGCATAGTATGAGTGGTTTTCACAAATAGAATTAACAGAATCCTGTTTAACATTTATAATTGACGCTGCTACATGCATATCGGTAACCTGATCTATTAACTTGCGACTGTGCATGTCAACTAAAATTTTATGGTATGACAAGAAATCGGCACCGATAATGGGTTGTCGAACATCAGCTACAATAAACTCCCAACGGTACGGTCTGCGTAATTTAAGATCTAAAACCAAAGTTTTTACACCATTTGTAGCAATTTCGGTACCGTTGGCAGCATATAATTTAAAATCAGTGCATTGGGGATTTTTAATGTCCTGCTGATGGTGGCGTTGTGTGTCGGGTCGTTTTATTCCCTACAATATGGTTGAGTCGAACCGCGCCGATACACACGTCATGCTCGTGAACGGGTGCTGTCTGTCGGGACTGGTCAGCTCTTACTTGCTGTGGCAATCCCTTTCTTTCTATATAATTACTAAATATAACGCCTACTTATACTGAATAAATCATCATACACATCAAACTGCATAATTGTCAAACTATTTAAAACAAAGTTGTAAAGATTAATATTGTAATCATGTTTAAAAGAGTATCTATGGAGTTTCTTGCCGGCTCTTCTCCATAAGACCCACTTTTTGGAACCGTGCAATTAGTTTGACTTTTCAAAAGTACCTTTTTAATGGTCTAATTGAAATAAATAATTTTGACTTTGACTTTGACTTAAAAGGTTTTTTAGCTACAGGTAACACAGATACATTAGCTCCTGTATCAATAAGAAAACGAAACCCAGAATTATGATCAATAACTAATAGGCGGCTACAAAGACTAACGGCACAGACCTCCGCCGATGACTGTACCTTGCTATTTAGTTTTCCGGCTGTGGACGGTTGTTGTCCGTCCTCTGCTCCCTCGGCTCCCAGGGCTCACATCGGTGAGTCCTGTAGCGGTATTTGAAGTGATATCTGCACAGCCAATTTGGTGAATCCGGCGTCCGACGATTCGACTTGGAACGTGACGAATATCTGCCAAAACTGCTGTCCCGTCGGGTCAAATCAAATCAAATCAAATCAAATTTATTCGCATAAAATGTGGTACAATAAGATGTTACAATAAATTCCGGAGCAAGGCACATTCTGCCATTATATAATAGCATGCAAATTATTTATATATATGTTTTATTTTTTAGGAGGTACTACCTCCTTATAAAACTAAACACCTATAATCTACGAACAACCGAATTATAAGAATTTATAATACATTTCTAAAATGATAGGAATCTGAGTGTTTTTTGAGAAATGTGTTCACTGTGTAATAACTCTTTTCTATTAACCAGTTTCTTAACGCTATACAAAATTTTCGGTAGGGCAGCTCAACAATTCTCTTTGGCAATGAATTATATATTAGTGGTGCCATATATATGCAACTACGTCTAAACAGTCCTAGATCTGGATCGTTCCATGTTCGTTAACCTGGCATTAATTTTTGCTAGCTCCGCAGTCAAATTTGCTATATTGGCGTCGTCCTTGTATGATTCTGAATTCGTGGGTTTGGGTGCTACCTCCGATACCTGTGCGGTGCGTGTGACCTCAGCGACGTTATCCGCAATCACGGCCAAGTTATCTAAATCTTTGGTCTCCGAAACTACTAATACAGCTCGCACCGTTGACGACAAATGACCTTGCCATAATACTCTCAATGTGTCATCTGGAATTTTATCCCGCGCTAGGTCTCTCATACGGTGGAGGAGCTGTGAAGGCTTTTGATCGCCCAACTCCATCTCGCCGATCAGTTTATCAATTTTTCTGGTCTTAGTGTCCTCGAACAACGTCAGTAATTTGTTTTTCAGCGCCTGAAATTTTCCTGTATCTGGTGGTTTGCTTAGAAAATCGGTGACTTGCATAATTACCTCCTTGGGTAACTTTGAGACTACGAGATCGAATTTTCCATCGTCTCCCATCTTCTGCAGCGCTAATATGGCCTCGACTCGAATAAACCATACTCGAGGCTGGTCCACCCAAAATTCGGGTATACGTGACGACAAAGAGATCGCCATAATATTTGACGGTGGCGTTTGTAAACCTATCGGCACTCCGGTAGTCATTTTTGTTAGATTAGAATTAGCACTGTGTCCTTTAGTCGGGGTCACCAATTGTTGTGTATGATATTAATTACTTGCACATTATCAAATGTTGTGTTGTGTGAGTCCGGTTGGATGAAATAGATGTGTTAATAAAAGTCAAATAGAAATTACACTGCAATTTATTATGTTCTATCACAATACACGTCAACAAAGACTTGACTTTAATAACTGTATTTATTTAAAACTGTAGAATGAGCTGCTACAAAAAATACGGCACACGGCTCCGGGCCAAAAATACCGCCCCGGGGCCTGACGGAGTGCCGGGCCGTGCTCTCGTCTTAGCTCTGGAGGAGCTAGGGCCCCAACTGAGAGGACTCTTCTCGGCATGCTTAGAGCAGGGCCAATTTCCCACTTTGTGGAAGACGGGTCGCCTGGTCCTGCTCAGGAAGGCAGTCCGGGTATCGGCCCATAGTGCTGCTGGACGAGGTGGGCAAGCTGTTCGAGCGGATAGTTGCAGACCGCCTCGTCAGCCACTTGTTCACAGAGGGGCCGGACTTGGACGACAGCCAGTTCGGTTTTCGGCGTGGGCGCTCCACAGTTGACGCCATAATGCGAGTGAGAGTCCTGGCGGAGGATGCGGTGTCCCGGGGCGGGGTCGCGCTGGCGGTGTCCTTCGACATCACCAACGCCTTCAACACCCTGCCCTAGAGTTGTATCAGGGAGGCCCTGCGGTACCACAGGGTACCTCCCTACATCCGCCGCGTGGTTGGGTTGCTTCCTGCTGCTTCCCAATTTGGGAGGCCCGAGCACCGCCTGTAGGCGGTTGTACGTGGGGGTCGTGCGGTCCATGGCCCTGTATGGGGCCCCGGTGTGGGTGGCCGACCTGACGGCCCGCAGCATCGCTGTACTGCGAAAACCGCAGAGGGCGATGGCCGTCAGAGTCATCCGCGGGTACCGCACGATCTCCCACGAGGCGGCTTGTGTGCTGGCCGGATCCCCGCCCTGGGACTTGGAGGCGAAAGCGCTCGCGTCACTGTATCGGTGGCGCGAGGAGGAGTTGACGCGAGGGGCTAGACCGGTGCACCGACAGATAGTCCAGCGCCGGTCAGAGCTCACCCGAGTCCTGGTGGCGGAATGGCGGGACAGGCTCTCTTGCCCTACCGCCGCTACCGTCGAGGCGGTCCGGCCAGTGCTCGAGCGCTGGCTCGGGAGGAGGCACGGCTCCCTGACGTTTCGGGCGACGCAGGTGCTCTCGGGGCACGGCTGCTTCGGGAAGTACCTGTGTCGCATAGGCAGGGAGCCGGACGCCCGGTGCCATCACTGCGCCCATCAGGAGGACACGGCACTGCACACGCTAGTGGAGTGTGCCGCTTGGGAGGAGCCGCGCCGTGTCCTCGCAGTTGCGGTGGGAGACGACCTGTCGCTGGCGTCTTGAGACACAGTGATCGCCATCGGAGGCTGCAGAGCGGGAGAGGGAGAGTGCCAGCACCCGACCCGCTCCCGGCGCACCGGGAGACGTCGGCGGAGGGCAGACAACGCCCTCCTCCAGCCTCCCTAAATGGGTCCGGGGGTTCTACCCACCCTTCTAGGACCCAAAGCGGTGGCGCGTAGTGTTCCACGCGCGCCCCTCAATGGCGATGGGGGGGAGTCCAACGCCTCACTCCCCCCAGGCGGCAGGACTATGGACACGGTGGAGCCGCAGAGGGAGATGAGTGTCGGTATTGCTATGCGCCGCTCTCCCTTCCCTCTGCGGCCGAGGTGTGGACGTTGGCGCGGCTACATATCTGTCCCGCCGCAAAGAGGGCCTTGAGCGGCTGACTCGGAGTCTCAAGTCGCCCATTGCGCTGAGCGATTTCCGTAATCCCACCACTATGCGGAAGGTGGAAGTAGAAGTGGAAGTTTTAGTCGCTGTGCCGGTCATCTGACTGGAGAGCCCGACACAACCGTCCCGCATCCCCGAAGCGGGGCGGGGTGCATAAGGCACCCGAATGAAAAAAGAAAGTGTAAGGCACCCGCCGGCCAGGTGGAGTGACGACATGCGGTAGGCGCGTAGTGTTCCACGCGCGCCCCTCAATGGCGATGGGGAGAAGTCCAACGCCTCACTCCCCCCTATATATGTATAGATGATTTTCCACACGAAACCAAAAAAAAAAAAAAGGGCGACTGACGACCCCGAGTCCGCCGCCCAAGACCCTCCCTGCGGCGGGACAGATATGTAGCCCCGCCGCCATCCACACATCGGCCGCAGAGGGTAGGGAGAGCGGCGCATCGTAATACCGACACTCCACTCCCTCTGCGGCCCCACCGTGTCCGCAGTCCTACGGCTGCGACCCCGCCGAGGCGGCGGAAGGCAGGGAGAGCGGCGCACCGTAATACAGGCACTCCTCTCCCGCCGCGGCCCCTCAACCATCAGCCGCCGTGTCGCCCACACAACACCGCGGCCCGCCTCAGTTGCGGTGCCTCCCATACGACACCGCAACCTACAGTAGCCGCTCCAATGCAGGCTTCCTGGGCAAAGCCCGCAGGAGCAGCCCCTCCCTGGGGTTCTACTTAGCTTCGCCGTGGGCCACCATCCACGGTTACTAAGCCCCCCCGCCGCGACAAGGCGAGAACCCCTTTGGGGGGGGGGGGGTTGCCGTTTCAAACCTACATTGTCACTGTAACATAGGCTATATTTATTACTAGAGATAATAAGGGATCGCGACTAAAACTTCAATAATAATTAATATCATTAATAATAATTAAAATTGACAAGAAGAATTAAAGAATTCCGCAAAATTTCTAGTATCAGTTTACCCGCGTTCATATCCTCAGTCCACAGTACCGAAAAGTTAGCCAGAGATCTTTATTTATCTACCTATATAGGCATGTACCTATCTACGTAAAAAAGATTACGTCTTTCGTAATGTTTTTTGTTACGAAAACGGTTATAAAATTTTCTATGTATATTTTTCATTTGTTAGAACTGCGAGAAGATCTCTAGGTGCGATACGTAGATAGTAGGTTGTAAGTAAGCAGGCACCTAACCTAGGTATGTAAGTAAATAGGTACCTATATTAAATAGTAGGTAGGTACAATAAGTAACTTTAATAACCTAATAAGTTATGTCTTACCTAGGTACCTATGTAATTTAGTGTAAGTTGTAGACAAATATAGGTATGTAGGTACCTACTTATATCTAGATTATGTATAGATAGTAGCTACTTATGTAAATATTTCTGTTTACGTGTGTAAAGTATAAGTAAGTACCTACTTACTTAATTTTATACTGTAGCGACATCTATCGCGCTACATACAAACTGGACAAGTCCTGAATCGCGCAAGTGAAGTTTGCATCGCAACTTGCATATATACAACTGCCCAACATCAACCGTTGGGCCGTGGCCCGCCAGGCAAAACACCCGCCTGGTCGGATGATCCTCCCTTTGGTGTGAGGGGCAACACACCTCGCCCCTCCACAGTGGTGACCCCGACGTGATCCCAGTGTATCCACACTGGGGACCCCGAAGAAGAACATCAGCGCAGCCTTCGAAGACCAGCAGCTTCATCATCATCGTCGTCTTCCTTCCCTCACAGCACGAGCAGCGAGGCATACAGCCAGCCAGCACTCTTCCGGCTTCAAGGGGCATCCTGACCACAAGCCTGCAGCGAACGCGCATGCCTGGTCAGCACCCTCAGCCGACAACAAGCAACATGGCACAGCACACTGCACTTCGGCCGGTCAACAAGCAGAGGCAGTCTCTCCTGGTCGACGCAACAGCCAGCCACTACTCAACACTGCACCACCTCGACTCACTGAGGACTACGCAGCATCACCCCGACTCACTGGGGCTCTCACCGTAACACAGTCCCGACTCACTGCGGACTACGCCGCATCCTGTTCCGACTCACTGGAACACACTCCACTGGCACTGGCAAGCTTCAGACGCACTGACCGCTGACTCATCGACACGACCATCGACGTCCGGTCTCGGGGGGGAGTGATGCAGTTGAGAACTCGCAAGTGATTGGTCGGCGAGTGCCAGGCGCGGTGACGTCAATAAACTTCAAGTTCGACTGCGATTTTAATTGTGTTAGCTCTTCATCTCGTTGTTGATCTTGTGATAATTTGTCGTAATCTATACTTGACGGACAATTTATCTCTTCAAGGCGTGACAGTGCGTCCGCAACTGAGTTGTTTTCTCCTTTCATATACACGATATTGGTGCAGAATTGGCTGATGAAATGCAGATGGCGTTCACGTCTCGGCGTATCACTTGTACTTTGGGGTTTTGAGAGTGCGGAGGATAGCGGTTCGATGCCGCCATGTTCGGTAGCCCTTCGATGAGCTTTCTGAAATGCTTGACAGCCATGTAAATCGCTAGCAGTTCGCGATCATACGTGCTGTAACGGCGTTGTTACGCACAAATACATGTGTGCAGGTAGCTAGATCCTTGTAGATGAAGGGGCGAGCCGTAGTTCTAGCGTCGCGTCGTAAGGTGGCGTTAGCGGTGCTCGCACGGTGTCGTTCTCTTTACCTTTGATTTAGACTTTGTGCATTCTAGGTACCTACCTATTTGGAATCGTTATGAAAAAGTCCCAGACGAAGACTGCCAATTAGCTCAATTAATTTATGTACCTACTTAGCTAATTGGCAGTCTCGTCAGTACCTACCTGACTACTTACTTATCTAATTACAAGTAGGTAACTATCTAGGTAGGTAAAATACTAGAATAGGTAGGTACCTACTCTATTTATGTTTTTTGTGTTCCACAATAAAGTGGTTATAACAAACTACAAAACAAACCACGATACCCGTGCTACTATTGGGCTTGAAATGTACCTCCCTATTTACATACCTACCTACTCCACGTGCGCGATAAGTTGAGACTTTTTTTTTTAAAGAAAACGTTGCCCCACACTAGGATTTTCTCCTGTATCGGTAGCCCTTCGATGAGCTTTCTGAAATGCTTGACAGCCATGTAAATCGCTAGCAGTTCGCGATCATACGTGCTGTAACGGCGTTGTTACGCACAAATACATGTGTGCAAGTAGCTAGATCCTTGTAGATGAAGGGGCGAGCCGTAGTTCTAGCGTCGCGTCGTAAGGTGGCGTTAGCGGTGCTCGCACGGTGTCGTTCTCTTTACCTTTGATTTAGACTTTGTGCATTCTAGGTACCTACCTATTTGGAATCGTTATGAAAAAGTCCCAGACGAAGACTGCCAATTAGCTCAATTAATTTATGTACCTACTTAGCTAATTGGCAGTCTCGTCAGTACCTACCTGACTACTTACTTATCTAATTACAAGTAGGTAACTATCTAGGTAGGTAAAATACTAGAATAGGTAGGTACCTACTCTATTTATGTTTTTTGTGTTCCACAATAAAGTGGTTATAACAAACTATAAAACAAACCACGATACCCGTGCTACTATTGGGCTTGAAATGTACCTCCCTATTTACATACCTACCTACTCCACGTGCGCGATAAGTTGAGACTTTTTTTTTTAAAGAAAACGTTGCCCCACACTAGGATTTTCTCCTGTATCGTGGGTGCGTTTACAAACACAAATTTTCACATACATAAAACGCCCAGACCCGGAACAACTACCTGTAGATCATACAAATATTTGCTCCGTGTGGGAACCCACAACACGTTGCGCCGAAGCCGATCGCTCAGCCGCTATGCTAAACGTGTCGTCAACTTGAGCGACTAAGCGCAGTGACGTCACAGACGCGTGCTTGATGCTTGTACAAGGCACAAAAAATATCACAATCACAAATCACAACGAACCTCAGCCCGTGATTTTGTCTGCGCTATTATTTTAATTCTGCCTTTATTGTACACGGGAACAGCGCTGCTTTATATTAATCCTTAAGTAGGTACCTACTTATACATAGAGGTCATGTGTTCCATCCCCAAGTCGAGCAGTGTTATTGGGTTTTTCTATGAAATTCTCAGTAGCAGGCCGGAGTCTGGATTTGTGCCCGGTTAATGGCAATAGGCTCGTCCCCTATTACATGGGACCTAAAGATATCGGCGGACTATGGGTGTATATTAATAGTTACTACTACTCCTCTGCCTAACCCTTCGGGGAATATAGGCGTCATTGTACTGTGAGTTAGGTACTTAATAAAATTATTAAGTAGGTATGTACCTACTTATCTTGCTATGAAAAACAATTTTGACACACACATAAATTAGAAAAATAATGTCTGCCCATCATGGATTCAAAAAATACTTTTTTTTAATAAAGCACCGTGAGCAACCTTGAATTTCACACCCATATAAGTATATTTATTAAAAAAAATAATGTCTGCCATCATAGATTTCAAATTAATGTCTTTTTCGTAATCAGCACATTGAGAAACCTCGAAATTGACACCCATATTAGGTACTAATATTATCAGTGCCCTTATCAATTTAGAAAAATAATGTCCGCTATCTTGGATTTCAAAATTAATATCTTTATTGAAATCAGCAGCCCAAATAACCTTAAAATCGACACCCATATCAATTTGGAATTAAAACATTACGAGTCATAAAATAAAAAGTATTAAATACAAACACAGGTCCGCCCGACGAGTAAGTACATACTTACCTACTCGGGTAAACTGAGCATCCGTAGGTAAAATACCTAGGCAGCGCACCCCGTAGTAGGCATGTAAGCGCGCGACCATCAGCAAGTTACGAGTACGAATTACGATGAACTTACTCATAAATAAGGATAAGTACCTAGGTACTGAAATAGACGAACTGTCGTATCGTGTATGTATACGTAGGTACCTACGTCCTGCCAGTTCGAATGCGCACTAGCGCCATCTATTGGTTACACGGTTCTAGTAAACTTGAGGCGCTAATAGATGGCGCATGCAGCAAGTGCGTTACAAACGACATCTATCGCCGACAAAAGAAAAAAATCCTGGCCCGAAGAATCCCGCCCGTTACGAAGGTCCCGTTTCTTTGTATGGGATGAGGCATCTGTACTAGTATTATATTATCTGTGCTATTAGTATTCTGGTCCAGTCACTGTTTCACTTCGAGGTCCTATAATTCTGTTATTACTTATTGAAAGTATTCACTAACAAAGTCACTTCCGTAGCTCGATATTCCCAACAAATTTATCCCCAATATATACGGAAAAATGATGTAATTACTTATTTTATAATTTAAAAGTACACGGGATATGTTTACTAAGCTAGTGTTGCCATAAGTTTTTTTTCACATTTATTTTGAATTTTTAAAATGTACCTATTAATAGGTATACATATCGTTATTGTCGTTGAATACACCTACATCCAATACTACGCGTACCTACGCATTTATCTTTCTCAAACGCACACTAGTTTTATTATAGGTAGGTTATTTTTTGGCTTTATGATGGGCTCGTCATCATGTTGGCGAGCGAGCACGGCTAAATATTCGTGTTTTTCTGACACTTACGCGAATATTAGACATTGAAATAAAACTACTTTTTACGGATTTTATCGCGTTATATTGATATTATTTAATTCCCGACGTTTCGGATCCTTTACAGCATCCATGGTCACGGGTAGACAAGTTGTTGGACGTCTTAATGTTACAATTACTAACAGCTACCTTACATTTTTGTTAATTATTGGCGATCCGATTCACGCAGAACGAGCTCACCGTATCCTTCGGTCTTGCAGTTTTGGACTTGGATTTTGATTTTATGGAATCTATAATGGGGTTCCAAGCAGGTGGTAAGACCCAGCCATCTTCTCTATTGAAATTTGGATGTTTTTTAATTTCAATAGCCTCACGGATCATCCTGGGAAGGAATCGGTTTTCTTTTGCGAGGACTTGTGGTTTATCAAATCTGATGTAGTGCTGGGCCTTGTCTAGAGTATGTTCACAAACTGCTGACTTCTTGAAACGGCGGTGTTTGACATCAGCGATGTGTTCTTTTACGCGGGTCCCTATACTTCTTTTAGTTTCGCCTATGTAAGAGAGACCGCAATCACAATCTAGCTTGTATACACCTGCATCTTGCAGAGGTATGTGGCACTTGACAGGTGGTAGGAACTGACTAATCTTCTTCAGCGGCTTGAAGTATGTTTTGATTGAAGCTCGCTTCAAGATATAGCCAATCTTGTCTGTGACTCCTCTAACATATGGTAATATAGCAGGTAGGCGTTCGACTGTGGCGCGTTTCACGCGGGTTAAATAATATCAATATAACGCGATAAAATCCGTAAAAAGTAGTTTTATTTCAATTCGTGTTTTTTGTTAAAAAGAGCATAATAAACATTTATATTTTATTCTTAGATAAATTTCATATTGTTTCGTTTAATTTAATTCTTATTATTATTAGGTACCTAGGTACTTATTTGGCTTTTCATTTTGAGTACCTAACGGATTTTAATTTTAAAATACTTTGTTAAATATGTACCTATGTAGGTAACATGTGTACCTACACTACCTATTATGGATATGGTACCTATGCAGCGCGCCGGCAACCCTACTTACTTCACGCACTTATTTGCGCTTGTACAAACGTCAACTTGCGCGTGTAGTTGTAGGTATTGTTTGTAATCGGAGCGCTCGCGCTCCTACCTACGGAGTGGCAGAGCCACTGCGCAGCGCGCCGTTGTGTGCCGGTGCGAGAAACACCGATATACCTATTTACCTAGTACGAACCTATTTAAACTACTTAAATAACATTTTGTAGTACTTCTTACCAATTATTGTATTGTTAGGTGTATAGGTATATGGTAAGTCCTGGGTACCTAAACCTTGGTAACTACCTAGGTATGTAGGTGTAAGTCTCTAAGTGTGTATTGTCTTATCAGACCATAGTAGGTATGTAATAGCGCTTCAACCCCTATGGTACAAAAAAAATATTATAAAAACTTCACTTCTGATAATAATAAAGATTTATTATTATTACTACTTTGTTATAAAAAAAATACGGGAATGACACATCACATTAGCATGGAAATTCAGAAACTGCAAACAGCGCCATCTATTTTTAAAACAAAACTATAAACAGTGCCATCTATTTTCACAAAGAAAGTCAGAATTACGAGGATAATATTAGATTTCGTATAATTACGGAAATTTGACTTAAATCTAATCTTCCCATGCTTAGAATTGGTTTTTAATTAGTACATATTTTTTTCAGGGTCTTTTTTTGTATAATTTTCACTTTAAACACACGCTATTTGCAAATCGATACATGTGACGCCATCTATTAGTATTTTACATGAACTATGTTCACTTTGTTCGGGTTGAGACCCCATGCTAATAGTGATAAGCATCGAGTACATAGCCGACAACGCAATAGTGTTTATTATCACATATCATAGATTTCTGAACATAATGGTGTATTTTAAACAACTTTAAGCAGTGGTTTTTAAGTGAAAATATGCTTTTAAAGCACTACTATTTCCTGCACCATATTTTGCCGATATAATATAACAATTTAATACTGCATAATATATTGTAGCAAGATGACACCTACAATTAATACTTGCGCTGGGTGTAACAAATCTATCAAGATGAAGGAATTATTGAAATGTGGTGTATGTACCCGCAAATACGACTTGGAATGTGCTAATGTTACACTTAAACAGTTTAATCAGATGGACCCGACTCTTAAAAACACTTGGAAATGTCCCGAATGCCGCTGCAAGCAACCTAAAACTGACAACACTAATACGCCTATTCGACCTACTCTCAATCCTGTAGGTAGTTCATCCGAAAACTGCAATGTTACATTGCGCAGAAAGCCAAGTTACACAACTCCAGAAAGTCCAGAGATTGAGGGTGACTACATTACTGAAAATAAACTGCGGTCTATTTTGAAGCAAGAAATTACGATGATCATCAAGTCTACTGTCGAAAGTGTTATGTCGGAACAATTAAGAGCTATCAACGAACAAATGTCGGGCTTCCAGGAGGCAATGTCTTTCTTCAACCATTTATATGAGGATCTAAAATCTAAAATAGATGAAAAATGTACCGCTGTTGTTGAGCTGCAGAAGGAGAACGCTGAATTGAAGTCATTCGTGAGGGATCTCTCTGACAGGTTGTGTTCGGTAGAACAAAATATGCGTGAAACTAAGGTCGAAATTGTTGGCGTCCTTGAATTCAGAAATGAAAACTTAACCAATACAGTCGTGCAATTAGCCAAAACCGTGGATAGTCCCATTAACGACGACGATATCCTACATGTGACTCGAGTTGCAAAAATAAACAAGCATAGTGATAAACCTCGCTCAATTGTTGTACAACTTCGCAGTCCCCGAAAACGTGACATCTTACTCGCTGCTGTCACCAACTTCAACAGGAAAAATGCTAAGGAAAAACTGAGCTCGCAGCACTTGGGACTTGGTGGCCCTAAAGTCCCAGTCTTTGTCGCAGAACACCTGACACCGGCCAACAAGTCGTTACATGCAGCTACTCGCTAGAAAACCAAAGAGCAAGTTTACAAGTTCGTCTGGGTACGTAATGGTAGAATACTTGTACGTAAGGATGAACTAAGTCAGGCGATCTTATTCCGTAGTATAGACAGCTTAAATAAAATTGTCTAATTAACTAAGATTGTATTGATGAGTGCGCTGGAAATAACAACTCTTAATAATGCTTGACATATACTACCAGAACGTCCGTGGTATTCGGACTAAGACTAATGATATTTACAATAATATATCTCTGTATGACTACCCTATCATTGCCCTAACCGAAACTTGGCTAAACGAAAATATATGTAATCGAGAGATTTTTGATTCTAGATACATAGTCTATTGAAGGGATCGCTGTGTGTCGAGGGGATCCAAAAAGGATGGTGGAGGGGTATTGGTGGCAGTATCACGCAATATTCCATCTGCTCGAGTTGAATCTTGGGAAAGCGATTGTGAAGACATATGGGTCACGCTACAAATTAAATGTGGTAATCTAGTCAAACGAATTGCTTTATGCGTCATCTACTTACCTCCACCGGTCCGATTGGAATCACTCAACAAGTTCCTCGATAATACCTCTAATGTTATGAACCATGTTAGTTATGTAGCGACATCTACCGCGCCACATGCAAACTGGACAAATCCTGAATCGCGCAAGTGAAGTTTGCATCGCAACCTGCATATATACAACTGCCCGACATCAACAATTGGGCCGTGGCCCGCCAGGCAAAACACCCGCCTGGTCGGAGGATCCTCCCTTTGGTGTGAGGGGCAGGACTCCGAAGACCAGCAGCTTCATTATCATCGTCGTCTTCCTTCCCTCACAGCACGAGCAGCGAGTCACACAGCCAGCCAGCACTCTACCGGCTTCAACGGGCATCCTGACCACACGCCTGCAGCGAACGCGCATGCCTGGTCAGCACCCTCAGCCGACAACAAGCAACATGGCACAGCACACTGCACTTCGGCCGGTCAACAAGCAGAGGCAGTCTCTCCTGGTCGACGCAGCAGCCAGCCACTACTCAACACAGCATCACCCCGACTCACTGGGGCTCTCACCGCAACACAGTCCCGACTCACTGCGGACTACGCGGCATCCTGTTCCGACTCACTGGAACACACTCCACTGGCACTGGCAAGCTCTTCAGACGCACTGACCGCTGACTCATCGACACGACCATCGACCTCCGGTCTCGGGGGGGAGTGATGTAGCGACATCTACCGCGCCACATGCAAACTGGACAAATCCTGAATCGCGCAAGTGAAGTTTGCATCGCAACCTGCATATATACAACTGCCCGACATCAACAATTGGGCCGTGGCCCGCCAGGCAAAACACCCGCCTGGTCGGAGGATCCTCCCTTTGATGTTAGGGGCAACACACCTCGCCCCTCCACAGTGACATAGTAATTATGGGTGATTTAAATTTAAGTTTTATCAAATGGACCAAAGAGTCCTTGAGTCATCTAATCCCGTCAAATTATAATTGTGCACTAGGTTACTCTTTTACAGATTTCATCACAGAAAATAATTTAAAACAAATAAATGCCATCAGTAATATAGACGGTAATTTGTTAGATATAGTTCTCACAAATCTACCGGACAGCACTGTAATAATGCCTTCTAGTTTAGTCAGTAAAGTGGATCTAAAACATCCTCCCCTTCTTCTTAATCTCACTACACATTTTTCGCAAAGTCACTTGGAATCAAATTCTAGATGCGACTTTAACTTTTTTAAAGCCGACTATAAAGAAATAATAACAAAGCTAAAAAGTATGTTGTGTATGTTCCAGTTAGGAACAATGTGTTCTCAGAATCTGTAACTGTGAATAATATGCTATCCACCTTTTACGAACTGTTAAGAGATATTATTGCACAGTATGTACCTAAACGAAGGGCAAGTTTGTCTGAGTTTCCGCCTTGGTTTGACACTGCACTTAGAAAGCTTCTCTCAGAAAAGAATTCTAAGCGACTTAAGTACATGAAATACAAAAACCCTCGTGTCAACCGACACGACTTACTTTACAGTTAGTTCAGTGTCGTACGATGCCACCTTACCTTTTAATTATCTTTTTGTGATTTTTTTGCATTTTCCATGCTAAGATTATTAAGTTATTTTTTAGTAAAGGAAAAAATTCAATCGCGGGCAGGATTCGAATCTGCGTCTTCTGGTTTGATATACCAGACGCTCTGACCTCTAAGCCACCGCGAACCCTACCCGCATGATTGAAATTTTGCCTTCACAGGATCTAAAATCTAAAATAGATGAAAAATGTACCGTTGTTGTTGAGCTGCAGAAGGAGAACCCAATATTCTAAATTTAAAAATTTTACAAGTGGTTTCAACTTAACAATTCGAAGTATAATCGGGCATAGGTTCCCCGTCTCATCCAAAATTTACTTGAAACTATTACAAGTCTAAACTACAGATCTTAAAATTTATTCTAAGTTACTAAAATATTACAGTTCCAAATTCCTTTACTTGAATTTTCTAAGTTAAAATCTTCTTTATAATAAGGTTGAAATTGTACTCACGGTTTTTATTTTCACTGTATTGACTACACTTCACTCACTTAAAAAACTCGCTGCGAAAGTGGCGCCCTCTACGAGCGCACCCTGCACCACCACTGCTTCCTTCGCTTCCCTTGCGTCGCTACTCCGGATGTTGCACCAACCAGGCCAGTCAAGCTGCACCACGCTCCAACTGGCTGCTCCACCCGGCTGCCGGCTGCACACCTTCAACGCCTGGGTACCTTTCACTTGGTACCCCGTTGAAGAGGATTGCTCTGGACAGCGATCCACTGCCCAGTAGTACGACGCGTAGGGTGGCTTACACAACACCGAAAACCACTGCACTGCACTCGCGACACTTGCGACGCGACGCGTATCCGACTCGTAAGGACCATGAACACCGCGGGTCTCAGACGAGGGATTTTAAATAATACAACTGGATCGTATTAAGCACGTATAATCGAATCACAGCGTAATATTTATAGTAATGCTCTTACTTTAACAAAAAAAATCAACTTTGCCAAGGTAAACTCATGTAACGAAACCATAGCGCGATCTATTTCGATCCCAACACCATCTAGGGAAGCAAGAAGTAAACTTTTCGTTTTTATTGACTTCGTGTGATCGCGCTATGATTTCGTTTCCCACTTGGACACCGAACGACCTAAAATTCTGCTCAGTAAACATCCGTTCCGACATAAGAGCAAGGCCTGTCGTGTTTATACAGATACATAATATCAAAGGTACTGCGTATATCGATACTTGCGCTAAAACTAGTGTTGCCTCATATCAGTTATACAGGCAACTTATGGCGAAGGGATGCAAGTTTATCGATGAAAAAGCCAGGGTCACACTAGTTGATGGGGTACCCAAGTATCAACGCGTTCTAAGAACGGAAGTACCTATGAAACTGGAAGACCGTGTCATATTGTCAGTTGAGTATGCGAGTATGGTTTTGCCTGAGGCTCGTGGTACCGTACCTTGCTGGGAATCGGATTTATTCAGGACGCAGGGATGGTGTTGAACTTACCTCAATTTACCTGGGAGTTCCTTGGTACGTCCTCTACATATGAATTATACCAAGAAGACTTCATCACCTTCACCGCCGCTGAAAGTAGTTCTGTGGAGGTAAAAGCCGTGCAAGATTATACGCTTCTTACGTCTAAAGTATCTTCTAAGAAGGCAGCTCTGTCTCAAGAGACTCATGATCCTGTATATCGATTGATTCCGCTAGATATATCACCGGCTAAGAAACCCAAAACCGTTTTCGATGGGTATTCGCCACGTTTCGCCGAATTTATCATGGAAGACGCGGCACAAAACATAAGAGAAGCTGAAGTAAATTTATTGCCAGGCGAGGACATGCTATTTCCTAGTGCAACTGTGGCAGAATATCCCACAGGGTCAACTTCTCTTGATCTATGTAGCGTAGACATCAGTGATGCGCAGGAAAGAGAACTTAATAAAATCTTGGTAGAATACAAAGATGTTTTTGTTGATAATGGTAAGCCATCCTCACTAGGGGAACATTGTATTGTTACAACCAATGAAATTCCCATATCAGTACCCCCTTATAGATTATCCCAAACAAAAAAAGAAGTCCTTAAAGCCGAACTGGAGAAAATGATAAGTAATGGTATCATAGAACCTTGCTCATCGCCCTGGGCCTCGCCTGTAGTATTGGTGCCTAAACCTAATGGAGAGGTTCGAGTATGTATTGACTATCGTCGTTTAAATGCGATAACGGTACCAGACACTTATCCTATTCCCCGAATAGATGATTTATTACATGCAGCTAAACCAACTCCCTACATGACGTCACTGGATTTAAAAGCTGGTTACTGGCAAATAGAGATCCGAAAAGAAGATGAAGAGAAAACAGCCTTTATCACACCTTTTGGTATTTACAAGTTCAAACGAATGCCATTTGGTTTACGGAATGCACCATCTACGTTTCAACGTTTAGTTGATAGATTTCGTGTTACTGTAGATAACGTCAACCTACTTGCCTATTTGGATGATCTTATCTTGTTTTCTACCACATTTGAAAACCATCTGGCAGACCTAAGAAGTGTTTTACAAAAGATGAGAGAACATAACTTAACTGTAAACAAAGACAAATGTAGATTTTTCCGTTCCTCTATCAAATACTTGGGTCACATTATTACGCCAACCGGCCTGAAACCTGACCCAGGCAAAACAAAAGCTATCTTGGAAAGGCCAACTCCTAAAAACCTCAAGCAATTAGTTTCATTTCTACAAATGTGCTCCTGGTATCGTCGCTTTATTGATTTTTTTTCCGCAATAGCACAACCCCTTACTAAACTCACGAAGAAAGCCGCAGTTTGGGTATGAGGTAAGGAGCAATAAGATGCTTATAATACACTCAAACAACGCTTAACATCCGTCCCGGTTTTAAGACAAGCGGATGAAACCAAACCCTATATACTAAAGACTGACGCTAGTAGCTACGCCCTCGGAGCAGTTCTCGTGCAGGGGGAGAAGGAAGATGAACACCCCGTTGAGTATGCGAGTAGATTGCTTACGGCAGCCGAAAGAAACTCTTCAAACACTGAGAGGGAAGCGCTCACACAAAACAAATTCCGAGTATACATTGAGGGATTACCAATTACCGTTTTAACGGATCATAAAGCGCTGAAATGGCTTATGAATTTAAAATCACCCACTGGCCGTTTGTCGCGATGGGCTACAAATCCAGTCCTTCAATTTAAACGTTCTTTACCAGCCTGGTAAAGTTAATACGGTAGCGGATGCGTTGTCCAGACCCCCATGCTGTGAAGATACATGTGAAGTATTTATTTTATTTTTATTTATATACTCTTTATTATACACCAAAAAAAAAGTTACAGACAGGACATAAATCGATTTTTTAAATATACAATGGGCGGCCTTATCGCAACCAGCGATCTCTTCCAGGCAACCTTAGGATGGACACAACAGAAATTGAATAAAAATGGGGTTTACGGTGCATTTACTAAATATTTATATAAATAGCATAAAATAAAATAAACACACATACAAGAAATATTTAATACCTACTTATTATAAATATAAATAAATAAAGTACGTAAGTAAAGTAAATATATATAACAGACATAGCAATAAATGCATAAATACTTATAGAATTACACAATACATAGAATTACTGTGACAGATAGTGATCCTTCACAAGTTTTTTAAAAACTGGCAGTGATTGGGCACGTCTGATTTGTACCGGTAATGCGAGCAGCCTGAACCGAAAAAGATTTGTCTAGAAAAGTGGTGGAGTGCATTGGCATCTTAAGTCTTAAGTTATCCGATGACCTCAGAAATCGCGTATGGGTGTCACCAAGAAAATCAAAGCGGTTTTTAAGATACGGGGGGGTAGACGGGAGAAACAAAACATTGTAAAGTAACGAAAGAATATGAGCATTCCGGCGAAGGCGAATTGGTAACCACTTGAGCTTTGCACGAAATTCTGAAACATGGTCATATTTGCGTAAGCCAAATATGAACCTTATACAAAAATTTTGAAGGCGCTCCAGCTTGTCAAGTTGGTCCTCTGTAAGATCAAGATAGCTGACATCCGCATAATCAAGGATTGGAAGAAGAAGTGATTGGGCTAGCGCAACTTTGGTCGCAATCGGCAGGAAGTTGCGAAGTCTTTTCAGACTTGCAGCAGACGCGAACAGCTTGCGACTAACTTCCTGTAGTTGAGCAGTCCAGGTAAAATTTTGGTCAATATAAATCCCCAAGTTTTCCACTTTTTCACTGAAAGGAATAAGAACGTTGTCGAAATAAATTTGGGGCAGGGTTTTCCAATCAATTCTTGAGGTGGTTCTGGAACTGCCAACCACAATCACCTGCGTCTTAGTAGGGTTTTATCTTATCTTATCTTGTATAGGGCCGCGGCAGCAATGCCACAGTGCACTTCGACCCAATGGGATCTTTTGTGCTTCCCTTAGATGCCTATGACTCATCCCCGCCCAGTTCTTCAAACAGCTCTTTCATGAGCTTTATGATGAGGCCTGGGGGTAAGAGTCTGTAGTCCTCTGGTCTTGGATAACCTTGCCCCAAGAGGCGCATGCGCTTTCTAGCCATTGCATCGCATGTACACAAAAGGTGTTCCATGCTCTCAATTTCCCTTTTGCAGGCCCATCTTTTGCAGTAGAGCGTTAATTCCGAAATGTCCGGTCAGAGCTCACAACAAGTGACGGGCCTGCCGCCTGCTTGAGTTCCGAATGGCATTTTGCCATTTTGATGAGGAACCTATGAATTTCTTGGAGTGAGCAAGTCCAGTGAGGCTCAACCATTCATCCGTGTGCCTCGCCATTGCGTACTCCCGAAATGCCGTTTTGACTGCGCTTGAGGCCAGTCCTACAAATGGTTCCGGTCCAATTAGTGATGTTTCAGAACCTTCCCTTGCCAGCTCATCAGCGTGCTCATTGCCCATAATCCCTCTGTGCCCAGGGACCCATACAAGCCTTACCTTGTTTCGCTTTCCTAGCTCATTTAGAGTCCGGGCAGCGTCCATGACCAGCCTTGAGTCGATCCTGTAGGAGGTCAGGGCCTTGAGTGCCGCTTGGCTGTCACTAAGAATGTAGATGGACCTGCCCGCGGTACCACTACTTTCTATCTGTTGTGCACAGGCAAGAATAGCATATGTTTCCGCTTGGAAAACTGTGGCTAATTTGCCCATGCTTTGACTAATCTTGTAGTCCCTTGCGTATAAACCCGCCCCTGTACCCGATTCGGTTTTCGAACCGTCAGTATACCATATCAGACTGCCCTCCTTAGTAGGGTTTACCTTAAGTCCAAAATTTTTGCTCCAGTTGCCAATACTAGAAAGGTCTCGGTTTAGTCTGTGGACCGCTTGTGACAAATTTCCAAGTGGAGCTTTACAGTAAACTTGCAGATCATCTGCGTAAAGGTGATAGGAAGAAAGTAGACGTTCAGAGATAGAATTTATAAAAATTGAGAAAATTAGAGGAGATAAAACGCCACCCTGTGGTACGCCGGCAGAAGTATTACTCCATGAAGATGAAGTATCTTCAATGCAAATGCATTGCCGACGACCGAACAGGTAACTATGAAACCAGTCAATCGCCGATGGAGATATGTTAAGAGAGCGTAATATGCCAAGTAAAACATCGAAATCGACGGTATTAAAAGCATTACTAAAATCCAGTAATGCCATAACCGTCAGATTACCGATTTCCATGCCAGACCTGATATCCTCCGTAATATTGACAAGAGCTGTTGTTGTGCTATGACCTGGACGAAAACCAGATTGGAAGGAGTTCAGGAGGTTATATTTAGAAAGGAAAATGCTCAGTTGATTATAAATTAACCGTTCAAGGACTTTGGAGAGGAATGGTAAAATTGATATAGGGCGATATTCGGAAAAGGATGAAGGGTGACATTTCTTAGGTAAAGGTATTACTTTGGCGTCTTTCCAAGCACTTGGAAAGACACCACTATAGATGGAATAGTTCAGGATGTGACAAATAACGGGAAGGATAACATCAAGCACAGGGAGGATCATATTACGGCTGACGCAGTCACTACCAACAGCGTTGGAAGTTATTGAAACTACACTTTTCTTAACATCACATGCGGTGAATGGACTAAAAGAAAACGTGGAGTTATTGGGAGCCGGAAGAGAGGAAAGATAATTCAAAGTATTATGTTTAGTTGTCCTATCAAAAACAGGCGAAGCAGTAAAGTGGTTATTAAGGTAATTGATATCTAAATCTTTAGGGACAGATTCTTGACGAGCTTTCCCGACTCCCATCGATCTAAGAAATTTCCAGACTTTTGCTGGATCTCCGTTTTGAACAGAGTCGTGAATGTGTTGGCGCTGAGCATTCCTACACACCTTGTTGCAATGATTGCGGATTGAGACATATTTTTCTCGGTTGAAGTCCGTCGGTCGGCCCTTGTATTTAGACTCTTATCTGATCTGTTAACCATGGCGACGGCAAGTGTTTCACTTTAATTGGGCGAATTGGTGCATGACGATCGTAAAGCTCCACGAGTGTACTTGTGAAGAGTTCGACTTGTTCATCGACTGAATCAGAGTTGATAATTGGAGACCAATCCAAGTTGCTGGCATCCTCACAAAGACGGTTAACGTCGATTGCGCCAAAGTTGCGCTGCATGAGGATTTTAGGTTTTGCTTTAGGAGGCCGAATTTTATAAGAAATAAAGATGAGATCATGATAGGAAAAGGCATCGGCTGAGCATGGACCATGTGTGGCGACGCGATCTGGAGAAGAGACGAAAATAAGGTCTAGGAGTGAGGGAGTAGAATTCGGAAAATGATGAGTAGAATTGAGTGGGAGAATAGACAGATTATTAGATTCTACTACAGAGCGAAGGTAGGAGAAACGGGAGTCATGTTTAAGAAGACAGGTGTTAAAGTCACCCATGATTATGCTATGACTGTAAGAGGGGATTAGCATCTCTAATAAGTTTTCGAAGGAGGAGAAGAAGTTGATTCGAAGGGAAGGACAGTAATATACACCGAGAAGTAACTTCTTGCGATTAAGTTCAACTTCAATAAAAAGATGCTCACCAGCATTTAGCGGTGGTGGCTGTGCTGACACATTGATGATAGTATAGGTAATGTGAGCGCGTAGATATATAGCAACACCACCACCACCACCAACCAAGCGATCATTTCTAATCAGTTGGAAGCCGGGTAGAGTATAGGAAACTGTAGGGAGACAAGGTTTAAGCCAAGATTCGGAGACAAGTATGGCATGAATATTTTTACAGTCAAACGATGCCAGCATATCGGAGAAATGTGCCGGAATACTCTGGGCATTTATGTGAATAGCGTTAAAATTCCTAGGTACATCGGAAAACTGTGCCTTGAGAGTGTCAGCAAGTGAAGATATGCTGGCGAAACTACTGTCATCGCTGGAAAAGGAAAAGAAATTGTCGTTGTCGCTACTATAATCTGATAACATTATAAAATAAATATACTATAATTATATAAAATACTAAAATAAAATTAATAGACTGGTATGTGGACACTTATAATCAATAAGTCCACCTTCCGGTCAGTGCCACGAAAAGAAAACAAAAAAAAAAAAAACATCAAAAATACCTAGGTCCCTAGGTCCGAGCAGTTTAGATAAATAAATAAATAGCTAACAAGGAGATAACAGTGTCACAATACATATTATCTACTTGGTACTTAAGTACTTGAAATATCTACTAACTAAACCATAGACCACAGCCAAATCAAAACAAAACTATTAGCGCGAGAGAATATCAGTAGTCTATGGTCTCAAATTGATATGACATTGACAATGACATATGATCTTTGAGACTTGTCAGTCAGCTACAATTTAAAGTAATGTTAAATATTGTGGTGGTATAAACAATATGCAATACAACCTGCCCGGACATTGGAATGAAAAATGAAAAAAATAAAATAAAATCACTTCTTTGAAGCTGCCGCACGCTTAGTCTTCGTTGTAGTGGATGACTTCACCGCAGCCGTAGAGGTCTGTGATCGCGTGGATTCGACGGGACTCGACTCCAGATCAGCCAAAGTTTCTATCCGCTGCCGTCTACCATCGGAGCCAAGAACGAAAACATATCCCGACTTGGTCCAGCTTTTGCCAACACCGAATTTCTCCCTGGCTGCCAGGAGGATGTCATGCCGGCCTTTAGTGAGGAATTCCGACAAAGTGATGCTAGATCCTTTGAATTTGGCCTTAGAGAACCATATTTTGTCGCGGATTGCGAGACTACCAAGCTTAAATAGTATAGGCCTGGTTTTGTTAGGCAGGGCTTGGCCCATGCGGTGACATCTGCTAATATTGGATGCACTGAAGTCACATAAATTTAGTCGGTTCCGGACTGTTTCTGCAATAACTTCAGCAGTATCCTCTTTAGGCTTCTCAATTACACCATGCAGTAGAAGGATTTTCCTCCGGCTTCTCATTTCCAAGCTATCAACACTTTGGGCTAGTATTTCTACCTGTTGTTGGAGGCTTGTGTGATGAACTTACGGAATGTTGTAAATTCTGTAGTCAGGTTTGAAGTGGTTCTTGATGTTGATGGGGCCTTCTGCAGTTCACCTTCGAATTCAGACATCCGTGCATGGAACAATTCCTTCATCTCAGTCAGAGACTGTTTTAGTGAGTCCATGTTTCAGTGATGTGAGCAAATGTGATAAAATTAGTAGAAGTGAAGATAGGGCTTAGATAACACTGTACCAGCAAGTGAATGATATTAATTAATTAAAAATGACATGAAATATTAAGAATTACTATACAATTATGAAATACTAAATTTTAAATAGAGAGTGGCTTTTTCTTTGCCTTCACTTTGCAACTACCCACGAAGAAAAAAAGTATGTTCCATAGTAGTAGATATGGGTCATACACATATGGGTGTTCGAATAAAATAACTTAAAAATTTACGACAGTAACTGAAGACTTTTATTTTTTAGTTAAATCATTGTTACTTTTCTGTTTACTCATAATATTTCAAGCTATGAAATGATATTTCTTTTTTTTTAAATAAAACAAAATGTTTCAAATGTCTCTTCGTGTGGACTGTTCAGATTCGGGGTATAAATAAGTGTTTGGATAGATGTAGTTAATTATTTTGTACATATTTATCAAAACATCATTGTCACATTTACGTGATATATAATGAATATAATTTTTATTAGAAAGTTGTTAATTATTGCACAAGATATATTTTTTTATTTCCAATAAACATGCTGTTATACGGATTTAGGTCTTTTTGGTGGACCTAAAAATCAACCAAATTTTATTTTAATTTCTACTAAAGGCACTATGTATCGAATATTTTTTAAATTGACAACACTGGATAGCCGCCATTTGTTGAAGTTCTTGTCAGTACAGCTACGTGCCATTTTCTAATTTTACGAAGGTTAAAAATAAAATTAAGTGTTTGTCAAAGTTCAGTGCATCTTTCCTGCTGGGGTTGTAATTTGGTAAGTTATTATTGTATATTTTAGTAAATATTGCGCCGATATGCCTTTTGAGGAGTGTGACGAATCATACACTTCAGACTGAGTATTACAAGTATTTATTCATCCAACAGTATGTAATTATCAACAATCACTTATCACTTAATCGCTCAATAATTATTAACAATTATACAACAACAGCACTGGCTTATAAGATATTATGTCTACTGCTCAACGCCTCGGAATCGAATGTCTCAGTCCAGGTTGATCTGTTACCAGCCGAATGTTCCCCACTCTTAAACGTAGGCAAACACTCAGCTGGGTTAGACCAATCAGAGCGAAGTACACAGTACGCATGATCAACTGATTAATTTAAATACATTAGATTATCTTTAAATTTAGCAATAGTTATAAATTGATTACACAGACAAATTGATAATATAACACCTACTTATATTTGACTAATTTGTAATAAAAAGGGCGTTTAATAACGAATAGTTCAACTACAAGCGCCATCTGTCGCTCGTGATAAGGAAACCTATATAAATGTCTTGTCATTATTTTATAAAATCATTACATTCGGCCATCCGACAACGTGCGATCTCCTGACGCACGTTATCGTAATTCAATAACATAAGTCATAAATACAGAAATATTACATGCTTAAACTGTTTGAACAAACACGAATCAAAATGCAAAATCATTACATTCGGCTATTCATTGATGTCCGACTCCTTTCTATGAAATAGTTTGTCGTTATCATTATTGCTTTCAGAAGATGGGCTACTATTACGATCTGATGAATCTTTATGGTCAGGCGAATTTATATTTATATTTACATTTTCATTATATTTATTTATATTTTATAAGGTCTAACACGATCAGCGGAAACGACGCTCTTAAATGAATCTCTACGTTTGCTAAAACCGGAATTTCAGTGATTTTATATCTGTCATTGCCCAAAACTTCAGTGATTTTATCAGATCTATGAATTTAAAAAGTTTTATTGCCTTTATTATTATAGTCAGTTCTGGTAACCTTAATCAAATCACCTTGTTTATAGGTTCTAGGGGTGCTACCGGCATCATAATAGTGTTTTTCGCGACTTTAGTATTAGTACGACCTCATCTCTTACGCTTTGTAACATGTTTTGTATAATGTCAGCTCCAACATCGAACTTATTACTCTAACTATCTCTGAATGTCAAAGTCAAAGTTCTTTAATGCTTCATGTGTAATTTATATACATAGATCTCTAGTTTGGTAAGTATCAACATGAAACCCCGTTGGGGCACAGCATAGAATACATGGGTACTAACAAGTTAATTACATAATTATAATTTAACAAATTACAATATTAGAAAATAAAATTATAAACTTTTACTTAAAATTAAATAACCATTTAGGTAGTCAATTTACAGAAATTTAAGGTATTGTTATTATTTTGGTAAATGTTTTTTTTTTTTTTGCACAAAGATTTTATTGTTATTAATTATAATTTAATTATCTTTTATTTTTATCTTCAAAGAATTCTTTTAGCGTGTACATGTAATAACATTATTGTAATAGGTGTTTATTTAGTCTGTTTTTTAAATACATCGTCATTTAGGATATCTTTTAGTTCTCGAGGTATTTTTATTGTGGTGCCAAATAAAGCCCCTATGGCAGTCTTTTTAGTAGAAGAATCAACTGAATTATTTACACCCCATTGGATTTTGCCAAGACACATTTCCCAATTGCGTTCGTCATTTTCGTCATTATGTTTTGCTAATGCGTTTAAGATGGTTTGGTTATATCTTTCAGTTTGACTTTTTGCCCTGCGACAAACTACAGCGATAGGGACATGTTTAGTGCTATGACTGTCGCAAAAGCTCGTGATCAGGTATTATTGGAGATGGTAAGCCAAAGTCATTTTTTTTTTGTTTTCGTGTCTTTTACCGCTTTCACATATATATATTTTGTAAAGCAATCAACTATTGTAATAATTTAGGCATTGCCGTTTTTACTCTTTACAAACGAACCAAGATGGTTTAGGTGAATTGTATGGAATGGGACGCTAACTTTTTCTATAGGATACAATTATTCAGTCTTTTGTCTGGATGCATCATCTTTATTATAAGCGTACCGAATGTACCGAATTTTATCGCCGCAGCCTTGGAAACCAAAAGACAGATTGAATTCTCTCAGTCGTTTTAGTAATGCCTAAATGTCCTATATCATCATGGTTATAACGGCATATTTTCCAGCGGGCACTACGAGGGACAACTAGGCGTATTTCATCGTCAATTCTTTATACTCTATGATTTTTAATAACATAATTTTTCCTAATATCTTTAGATTCTTCGTCAGATTCAGGCTTAAGAATTTTTAAGTATACGCGAAATGTCTGGATCTACATTTGTAGTGTTAATATCCAATTGTCAGTCTCGATACTTTAACAGAAGACTCGTCTTTAATGTCAGAAAGCAAAGAATGTTATTTCGGCTTAATGCATCGACACGTGTCATACGAATACCGGGTCTATACTCGCTTGGTTAGTATGGTTGGTTCGGAGCGTATTATGGTCTATTACAATTTGAAATTCTAATCCCAACAGATAAACACAAAACTTCAAATTTCATAAGATTGTAAATGACGCCTTTCAGGTGTCGTCTGCCTACTAAAATAAGCAACCGGCTTAAGTACCCGAAGGCTAGACTGCCACTGTACTAATATTTCTCCCACACCTAAGGAACTAACATCTGTGTGCAACTCCGTATCAAGTTTAGGATTGTATAAGGCTAGTGTTGGTCTATTACTCAAACTTTTATTTTAATGCTTGAAATTGATCTTCTACCCAAATGATACTATAGAACTAGCACAATCGGAATCGGATTCTTGTATTATATCATTTCGCAACAAGTCATCAATAAATTCTCGTACCTGTCCTCTCTCGAAGTGCGATAAGCGATAGGGTCTATGTGTGACAGGTCTATCATTAAGCAAGTCTATCTTCATTTTAATAGAGACATATTACAACCTATCTCGCTCAAGTTAAATGCAAAAAATTCACGATACGCCTGCGATAATGCGTAGGTAAGGCTTATCCATTTGCCAACTTGAGGGACCGACTTTGATTTCAGACTTTATCAAAGGAGCCAAGTCAGTAATATCTCTCGTGATTTTGTTAGGGCATATAATTCTTTTTTCTTACAAAAGGCATTGCTTTTGCAATTAGAGCATCGCAATGCAACGAATCTTGGGCAAAATTCTTTGGGAAAATTCAGGGTTTGATTAGCTAAATTTGATAATAAGGTGACATTTACCCATGCTTAGACGATATGTGCCTTGAGGTAAGTTATATTCTTTGCCAAGTTTATTACTATTATAACCTTCTATATAAACATTCCCAGGATAAGAAGAACTTAAATCCGAAACTTCAACTAATTCCGATTTGTTTCTGGCTAATTGAATGAAATCCGATAAGGTAAGCTTTAAGGGGCTCAAATCATTGGTTTGCTGCGAAGCTCAGGACTTTAAAATTTTATCCAATGAGTAACGCAGTCTGCATAAACCCATAATTAACCATAAGCAGGTACTTCTACATTCGATTCGATTTCATCAATCCTAAGAACGTACTATATACGGGTGTCACCACCAAAACCCTTGACTATAGGTAATCTCGACACAGTTTTCACGGGGTCTGGCTGTTTGCATCATATTCACGCATTACATAAGTCAAAAGTCAAATCATCCATTTCAAATAAACTAATAATACAGGTACTTTTGAATTGCCAAAACTAGGTGCACGGTTCCAAATAGTGGGTCCTACTATACCCAATCTTAATAATCTATCAATCCCAACGAAAACTCGATTATTTACCCGTTTGTAAAACTTGTTATTACTGTTACTGTGTGTAGAAGTTGTAAGGACTTTACGTTCTATTTCATCGCTTGACTTTGGGTCTATTCATGGAATTAACGGTATCGGTTTGCAATTTTCGTTCTAGCGCCCTGTCACACTTTAGACGCTTGTCAAGGGACTTGGGACATCTGGTGTAAGAGTGTTCTTTACGACGACAATTAAAACAAATAATTGGAGGTATCATTTGAAGTCGAAGGCGAGGTATGATCATGAGTTCATGACGCTTTCTATTTGTAGAAATAGGTTCTAACTAGGTATGCTGAGAACTGAGAATATGTAGCGAGTCTTTCCGGTTCATTACAATTTAAAGCTTGAGCTCCATTTTTAATGGATTTATCATAAATGCCGTGAGTTGCACAACCTACAGCCTTTTTATCACTAATATCATATCAGCTTGTATATCAGCATCAATTTATCATAAAAATATTCACGTAAACTTTCATTACTTCATGTTGTACCTTTTCATTTTGACACACATTATTGTAACTCGTAACATCCTAGTTATATATGAAAACAATAAAGATTTGAATTTGTACGTACCAATATTTCTTTACCTTTCCCTTTTTTTTTTTTCGTTGGCAAAATTTATGGTCCGCTTCTCGTCCCATTCATATATTACACACTTACCTTTCATAAACAACCTTCAATACTCTGAGATTTACTGGAGGGATTGAACTTCGGTATAACATTTGGTAAATGGTTGTACGACTAAACTGGCGGCTCTTCGTCTGGAGTATGCATTCATTGGTTTCATCATCATTCATTGGTATCATCAGATTCCATGGCCTCAAAACATAAAAATGTATAAGTATTGTTTCAATTTGACACTAACAAGTTAAAAGCTCCTTTTTTTACTATTATTATTAAATTCATTTTATATTACTAAAATATCTACTCGAACTGGTTAAAATTAATAGCTCCATAAATTCGAAGTTATGCATGAAAAGTTCAATCAAAAATATACGTCTTCCAATAAATGTTTCCCATTTCCAATTTATAAAATTAATAGAGGGTATATACACAACTATTTGCAACGCACTTAGTCGCATAATAATTCTTTTAATTGTTCTCTTAGTATAAATCATGCTTTACTTACGCGTCTGAGGATAGTTCCATTCCTATTGGGCACACTTGGCCCAAAACTTTTGACTCACTTGGCCAAAATAACTTTAAGCACACTTGGCTTAATAGGCGTACATAGCCTCTAGTAGCTAGAGCACACTTGGCTTCCTATTGTAGGTACACATAACTCCTATTCTTACTGGTATACTAAAACTACTTTATACTTCTTTAGTGGAATCTATTTTGGATTATGCTCTTGGTTGCTACGGCCTCACATTTAAAAACCTATATAGATAAACTGGAGAATATCCAAATAAGATTTATAAAACTGCGTGTAGATAAAAAAAAAAAAACTTATAGATACCCTACCATAAAACATTAATTGTGCACTCCATTACTAATTATGTACCTACCTACATGTTATTAAGACTAAAATTGATCCCACAGTCAAACTGTTTGTACAGTTTTGTGGGGCTTTATATTACTTCGTAAGACCTAATATGTACCTCATAAAAATTAAATAAATAAAATAAAAATAATTAACCTCTAACAATCTAAGCACACGTGGCTCAATAGGCATACGTAGCCTCTAACAATCTAAGCACACATGCCTCAATAGGCATGCATAGCCTCTAGTAACTCAAGCACGCTTGGCTTCCTATTGTAGTCACACATAACCTCTAACAATCTAAGCACACATGGCTCAATAGGCATACATAGCCTCTAGTAACTCAAGCACACTTGGCTTCCTATTGTAGGCACACATAACCTCTAACAATCTAAGCACACATGGCTCAATAGGCATACATAGCCTCTAGTAACTCAAGCACACTTGGCTTCCTATTGTAGGCACACATAACCTCTAACAATCTAAGCACACATGGCTAAATAGGCATACATAGCCTCTAGTAACTCAAGCACACTTGGCTTTCTATTGTAGGCACACATAACCTCTAGACATACGTCACTCAACATTACTGTATCTGTGGATTTTCTTGTAGGCATATCCCACTTCTGAAATGTGACGAATCATACACTTCAGACTGAGTATTACAAGTATTTATTCATCCAACAGTATGTAATTATCAACAATCACTTATCACTTAATCGCTCAATAATTATTAACAATTATACAACAACAGCACTGGCTTATAAGATATTATGTCTACTGCTCAACGCCTCGGAATCGAATGTCTCAGTCCAGGTTGATCTGTTACCAGCCGAATGTTCCCCACTCTTAAACGTAGGCAAACACTCAGCTGGGTTAGACCAATCAGAGCGAAGTACACAGTACGCATGATCAACTGATTAATTTAAATACATTAGATTATCTTTAAATTTAGCAATAGTTATAAATTGATTACACAGACAAATTGATAATATAACACCTACTTATATTTGACTAATTTGTAATAAAAAGGGCGTTTAATAACGAATAGTTCAACTACAAGCGCCATCTGTCGCTCGTGATAAGGAAACCTATATAAATGTCTTGTCATTATTTTATAAAATCATTACAGGAGTATTTTCAAAGTTTCTTTTGTTGCTTCCGATTCAACGGGCACATTATTTATTTTAAAATACCTTATGTTTGTATCATGTATGCAAGCGGTATTTAAGCTAGCGATGGGCCAAACCGTAAATTTTTCTAACCGAATCACCCGAATCAAAATTGGACTCAACCCGGGTTGCAACCCGGGTTATCCAAACCGAAACGACCGCGGGCTGCGGGTAGATAACTCGTGAAGATGACGACTTTGAACGGTTAGAGTTCCCGATTCGGTTCGAAAAGTCGCTTGCGTATATTTGCATTTGCGTAGGTAACCGAAACGTTCGCAACGGTTTGAGAAATTTAAATTTTCATTTTGGACTTTTTGTTATAAAGTGAAAAGCAGATACACTAAAAAATATTTATATTTTAATCAGTCTCACTATCACAAAAAGTTTAATAAAATTCTAAACATAACGGAAACTATTTAGGTACGAATTATAATCAGTCTCATCAACTACAATAACGTACTTAAGTATAATAAAATTCTCAAAAATAAACATAATGACAACTATTTGGGTACCTACGAATTACAATCAGTCTCATGTAACTAATTACAATTACGCTATCGCTAACTCGACTCGGCGGCGAAGACTTCGTTCGGTGCAATTCGGTTACGTTCGGTTATCGTTCGGCTCGGGGCTTCGGGTCGAATCGGGTCAAACCGTCAAACGATGTGTAGCGTCGCGCGCACGTCGCACCGTCTCGTCTGCGTTAGCGGTTAGAAACCCAACCCGAGTTGGATAGGTAGTAACTCGGTTTGATTCGAGTTACTCTCAACCCGGGTTGACCCGGTTTGCCAAACCGAGTTGACACATCGCTAATTTAAGCATTCAAAACAACTTAGCTTCCTAAATTCCAAATATGCAGAGTTATCCCATACGACCTGAAAAAAATATATAATTATGTAGAATTCATATTTCAGTATACCTAGTTAGTATATTGTTAGGGTTATTAATTTTACCTGATGGACTGTCATGGTCCCCTTGAACGTAGCTATATCTTTCGGCAGCATTAATTCCTTCATTTTAACTTCGTGCTCCCCAATAATTCCAATTTCTATGTTTTTGACGTTCTTTCGGATAACGTCTATAAATGCAGCAAAAGTTCCAACATCTTGTTGACACTTCACTTGAAAGTCAGCAGTTCTTTTAAATAAGGCACCAATGCCATCAGGTGCACCTTTGCCATGCCCAGCTTCTTGGTAATTCCAAGTGATAAGGTTTAATTGGGGAAAATCATTCTTCAATTGAGTTATTATATAGAAAATATATTTATTTCTATATTGGCTAGAGGGGCTATCTGTCAAAATGTGGATGCGATCAATTTGTGGTGACTTGTTGTAAACAAATTCTATCAAGTAAACTAGATGAGCCCATACCGCCGCTGCATCATGACGGGTGCATTCACTGGCTGTACAAATGGAGTAGGGTTCAGTTGCACCCAGCTCATTTTTTAAATAAACCACAGCTGTATGAAGGCATACTTGACCACGACTGCCACCAAAATGCATGCTCTGAACTTCCTCTGCATATTTATAAGAGTAATTTTCGGAAAAATCCATATGGATCAACGCTTCGTTAGTTTGCAGTGATTCCTTCAATTGTTTAATAGTAGCATACTGGTTTACAATGTTACTTACGTGTGTTAAAAATTTAGGTAATGTTTTCTCCAGTTTTATTATTAAGTTACGTGGATCAGATGTCTTTGGTTTCTTCTTGATTATTTTAATATCCTTACCGTCTATTTTCTTTGTATCTCTTTCCCATACCATATACTGTATATTTTGATCATTTCTAAATTCTTTATAGTTTATCGTCTTCTCTTTGCAAATAGTGCACTTTCGAGTTAGGCAATTTATATTATATTTATCGCAACAAATTCCTGAAATTAAATCCTGACTATCTTTGGCATTAGTAATATTATTTTTATTGAGAGCTGCTATCAATAAATTATAATTCGTGTGTAAAGTACAGGCACACGTATCACGGTCGTCGACCGGAAAAGAAGCCCAAAATGGTCTGAGTCTTGTAAAAGTAACGTAACTGATTTTAATATTAGGATGGTCGTTCAAAAATTTCTTATGCAAATTTTTCATTGAGTCCAAAAGATAATGTAATTGTTTGACGGTTCCATGTTTTTTCATATATTGTTTTTTACCCGGAGTAATACGGCTGTTAATGTCCTCCTCATAGAAGTCCTGTATTATTTTTTGTACGTTGTATTTTTGTACGTTTCTCTTAAATCGATCTCGAAGGTAGACTTTTCGAAGTTCTGAGGAAACTTTAAATTTTTTGAAATTCTTCTTATCTATTAAATTTGTTAAAAACCGCTTTTCTTTTAGAGTTTTAGTTGTTGCAATTTTCTGTGTGATTTCATGGCCCAAAAGTTTGTTAAACAATTCTTTTTTGTCTTCCGTTGTTTTTCTATTTTCTGGCTCGATTTTGGAACTAAAACTATTTTTTAATTTAATAATTTGTTTCTTTAAAATGTAAAGTCTGTTCTTGTATCGGTTTAATAATGATTTGTAATGTTGTATAACTCGTCCATGTTGAATTCTAATTGTCTTAATTTTTTTTATTAGCTTTAGTTCTCTCTCACTTCTTTTCGATTTTGATTCTCGTTGTACTACATTTAACGGATCAACATTAGCGGTTATATTTTCATCTTCATTGCTTACTTCACTAACATCAACTTTTTCAACAATTCTTTGGCTCACTTTCTTTTTGTAGTACTTTTTTGAGCTCTCTTTCCACTTTCTTCTTTGGATTCTTTTTTCCCGTGGGCTCATTTCGGTAATGCTTTTAATTTGTTTTATCTCCTTTCGTTTTAAATAGTGAAGCCTCTTTTTTTCTCTCTCAATAGCATAAAGTTGAGGATTATTTTTAATTGTTTTGTATTTTTCTCTTCTGGCTATTCTTCGTCTAATTCTTCTTCGGTTTTTTGTTTCTTTGGTTTAGCCATTTTTACTTAATTATGACGATTTTTGCTAAAAATAAAAAACATCATTCGTGAGACAATCAGTACCATTCGTGTCACTCGTGAATCGACACGAATGAGAGTCACACGACTGAGAATGTTAGCACTATATTGAATTTCCCGCCAAAATGTAACGTTCTAGAACATAACTTTGCATCGGAAAAGAAATATGCCTATTATGCCTAATTAACGAAATAAATCATATACAAAATAGGCCATAGGTAAGTACAATAAACAATGACAAACAGTAATGAGAAGATTTTGGCAACAAGTCTAAAATTTTACCTGATATTCAGATTTTCTCCCAAAAAACGGCGTGCACACAACTAACCAGCACACGCGTTCGTCGACGACTGATCACAGGGGACCGTGTAGGGTGGGAGGCGGGGTAATAGAGTAGTTTAAATAGGTTTTCTTTTGAGTTTGATAACGACTACACAACTGATACTTTTAAAAGAATCAGTTTAATTATGCTGTGAAATCTTATTTTTGTTTACGCTTAATGTTGTTTCTTCGATTCATATCCTTCCTAGAGAACTATATTACACAATCGAAAAATAAAATCTGCAGTTTTCTGCACACATTGTAAATTTATGAAACATTGAACAAAAAAATAAGCGTTTGCTTAGGTCACACTTCTGAGATTTGAGTAAGTTTTGTAGGTATTTCTCCGTAATTAATAGAGATATGAGATTTGTTGTACTGGGCACATTAGCGCCTCAAAGAACTGATTGATTAAAATTAATGTAAATTCTGATAGCAACTACGACACAAGAATAAAATCAGATTATATGAGTTTGGCCCTCAATTTTAAAACGACCCGAACCTCCTCCTGTGTGTTGAAGTAGGTTGAAAAATAGCATTACCTTAGTGTTAATAATTATGGTAGATATCTACTAATACTAACTTCAAAATAGATAGCAAATTAGGTAGGTACCTACCGGCTTACCAACTCGAACCAAAACCATCAAAACCCAGGGTAACCCGAATAAAATCTTTTCATGAAGGTAACCTCTTCAAAGGCTTAAGTCATTGAAAGGGTTAACCCCTTCACGTGGTTACCATAATGAAGGGGTTAACCATTTCGCTCGGTTTTAAGGATGTAACTCGAACAAAGGGTAACACTGCGATATGAGCTACCCTATGTACGGGTTACCCTTTCGAAATGCTTAAGCCTTAAGCAGGGTTGTACGGTCCCTGTTACAAACACAAATTCTCACATACACAAACGCCCAGACCCGGAACAACTACCTGTACATCATACAAATATTTGCTCCGTGTAGGGATCGAACCCACAACACGTGGCGCAGAAGCCGATCGCTCACCCGCTACGCCAATCGTGTCGTCGACCTATTATACCTATTATAGATATGGTACCTATGCAGCGCGTCGGCAACCCTACTTACTTCACTTGTACAAACGTCAACTTGCGCGTGTAGTTGTAGGTATTGTTTGTAATCGGAGCGCTCGCGCTCCTACGGAGTGGCCGAGCCGCTGCGCAGCGCCGCGCCGATGTGTGCCGGTGCGAGAAATACCTATACATATACCTATCTACCTAGTACGAACATATTTAAACTACTTAAATAACATTTTGTAGTACTTCCTACCAATTGTATTGTTAGGTGTATAGGTATATGGTAAGTCCTAGGTACCTAAACCTTGGTAACTAACTAGGTATGTAGGTGTAAGTCTCTAAGTAGGTATGTATTGTCTTATCAGACCATAGTAGGTAAGTATTAGCGCTTCAACCCCTATGGTACAAAAAAATATTATAAAAACTTCACGTCTGATAATAATAAAGATTTATTATTATTACTACTTTATTTTAAAAAAAATACGGGAATTACACATTAGCATCATCGAAATTCAGAAACTGCAAACAGCGCCATCTATTTTTAAAACAAAACTATAAACAGTGCCATCTATTTTCACAAAGAAGGTCAGAATTACGAGGACAATATTAGATATCGTATAATTGCGGAAATTTGATTTAAATCTAATCTTCCCATGCTTAGAATTGGTGTTTATTTAGTACAAATTTTTTTCAGGGTCTTTTTTTGTATAATTTCCACTTTAAACACACTCTATTTGCAAATCGATACATGTGACGCCATCTAGTAGTATGTTATTTGAACAATATTTACTTTGTTCGGCTTGAGACCCCATGGTTATAATGTTAAATACGAACAAACAAACAAATCTTTCCTCTTTATATTATTATATTATAGTTTTTTAGTTAAGCTATCGCGCACTTTTTTAGAGATATTTATATGATCTTTAATATTGTAGTACATTGTTTTGTTCTATCATCAATAGTTTTCGCAGCGCATGCGATGAAAGACATTTTTTTGCACCTTGGGTTATATTATTCAAGTTTTAGTAGGGATCCATAATTATTTCTGGAAATAAATATAGCCCACGTTACTTTGTGAAGATGTAGCTTATTAACAGTGAAAGAATTTTTAAAATCGGTCGAGTAGTTTTTGAGTTAAATACGAACAAAAAAATCTTTCCCTTTTTATAATATTATTGTTAGTTTAGATTTAGATTTGTTTAGATTTACATAACGGTAGGTATTAGAAACAGAAACAATTATCGTTTGAATGTTTGTTTGTTTGTCTGTTTTTGAACTGTGTGTTTGTACGCGCATCACGCAAAAACTATAGCACGAAATCGAATGTGGTTTTTATTTAAATTTCATAAAAATATTAATGTTATTTTAATTTCACTGATATTGGATGTACATATATACATAGGTACATATGAATATATGTACCTGCCTGACTACTTACTGACGAGACTGCCAATTAGCTAAGTAGTAATACATAAATGAATTGAGCTAATTGGCAGTCTTCTTCTGGGACTTTTTCATAACGATTCCAAATAGGTAAGTACCTAGAATGCAAAGTCTAATTCAAAGGTAAAGAGAAATGGGTATAAAGTTAGGTACTTATACTCAACACACGTAAACAGAAATATTTACCTAAGTATTATTTACCTTACTTATATCTATACATAATCTAGATATAAGTAAGGTTAACTCGGCGACGACCGGCAGCCTTCATTTAAATTTTTTTCAATCACGAAAATTGACCATTTCCCTTTTTTTTTAAAAATTCAATATTATTATGCAATCAAATATTTACTTGAATCCCAAACAAAATTGTGAAATACAAATATTAATAATAGGTTTAGGAAAAAATACAGGTTTTGTAAAAACGGCGAAATAGACGGATTTTACTACCTCGTCGGATAAGACCGTCTTATGAAACAAAAACCTATAACTACACTGTTTACAAGAATATAGACTTTGCGTATGTGTGTACCTTTCACCAGTAATTGAATGTGTGCCGTAAAATTTTAAATGAAGGGCTTCAAGCGGCTAGTATTGCAAAAAGAAGTGTTGTCGGGTAAGTTCGGCATACTTCGCCATTCAGGGGTAAAAAACATATTCATCACTTCAAAAAAAAAAACAGATTTTTTTAATCAACTTCTTATTTATTGCAATATAATTATATAGATTATTTAAAATAATCAAAATGCAATCTTTTCAACGGCTGTTTGTAATAAGTTTGACATTGTAAGTAGCCACTTTATTACTTATATATTAAATTGTATGTAAAAGAGATAAAAACGAACTTATTCTAAAGTCTAGTAGTAAAGAAATGGTCATTATGTATTTATCACTATAGGAAACTTAAAATATATTTCAGTACTTACTAAAATTCTTGGAAAAATAAAATTTATAGAAAATTAAAACAGTCTTTTGACTCAAACAAAAATTACAACAATTATAAAATAAATCAGACCAAGATAATTACTTTTCATAAAGAATAAAGTAAATATTAGAAAAACCCTTGCAACAGCTTTGACAATGGTAGAAATATTTCTATTTTGTCTAGTATTGACTTAAAATTAAAAAATACTATTAATATTGCACCTTGCAAAAATTGTAGATAAAGCGTCTTTGCTTATTTATCATTTAACTAAACATAAAAATTTTGGCAACTGTTTTGGCACTTCAAAATCTTTTTTCCATAAATGGAGACTCGTAGCCAATATATATTCTATATCTGGTGATATAGCTGTATTTCGCCCAAGCGTAGTAGATTTTCCTCGTCTTTTTTTCACATGGTCCATTATTGTCATTCTGGGTATTTGGTATGTTTTCGATGCACGATAACCACTCATCTTACCGTTTTCAACTTCTTGTACAGCTTCTCTTAATTTCTCCTTAGAGTAAGATCCTCTTTTTGTTTTTCTTTGATACTTTCCCATTCTACTTACAATAGAAATAATAGAATACCTGAAATAAATCAAAAACTAAATTTTATGCTATTATTATTAGATAAAATATTTTATAAAATTAATGTGTAATATTTTATTTAGATGATATGTAACAGTTAAAAGTTAATTAGGTTAGATAAGGGTACCAAATAATTTATATGCAATAAGAATTAGTTACAAGTAAATTAAAAAAACTAGTTTCAGCGGAAAAGGTTCACGAGATCTGGAAACGGCGAAGACCGTCCATATGCATCTTCTCCTCTAAGACTAGACGGACTTCTCCTACTATTACACTTTGAGGTTAGATTTTATTAAGCACATGTAACTTCGTAAAAAATGTGTTTTGTTTAATCTTAATACAATAATTAAATAAAGAAAGCGATTATCAATGAACTTACCTGCTCAGATCCAAATAATAGTATAGATTCAACACTCAACAAATTTTTTTTGACAGCGTGTTTCTATCGCAATAAATAATAATAATAAATAAAATTTATTCATAATTACAAAGGTAAAATATAATACAAAGATGTCTTACAAATAAATAATTAGGAGGTATTACAGTGTTTGGTGCCTGTACTAGGATAAACCTGTGTCACAGGCGGCAAGTGCTACAAGATTACATAGTAAAATATATTATATTATATCATATTCATTCTATATTACATAATATTTTTTAATATTTATCTATTTATTATTTATTTTATTTAACTATGTCAGATGATGATGATTCCTTCTATTCCGCCTGTGACAATTCTTTTAATTCATTCTCCTCTTTTGACGATTGCGTTTCAGTAAATTCCCATTTATGTAACGAATATCAGCGTTTTTCTAAGTGTTTTAATGTAGCTCACGTTAATGCACAGAGTATACCGCAACATCACTCTGAGTTGCTGGACATATTTAATGATGTTTCAGTACACGCTATTTTAATATCAGAAAGTTGGCTCAAACCCGAACTCCCTTCTACTTTTTTCAGTCTACCTGGCTTCGTTCTTATTCGCAACGATCGCACGGGAAAAAGGGCCGGGGGTGTCGCTATTTATCTTCGTAGCGACATACCCTACAAAATTCTTATATCTTCTCCCTCGCCGTATAATGGTAATCCTGAATTTCTTGTCCTTGAAATTGCTGTCAAAGGGGTTAGGGCCGTTCTCGGAGTTGTATACTGCCCTCCTGCTATTAATTACTTTTCGAGTCTAGAAACTCTTCTTGAATCTATTTCTTCCGAGTACAAGCATATCATAGTCATGGGTGATTTTAATACCGACCTATCGAGAAACAGTCCACGTGCACGCAAGCTGAGAGGAATCCTGGAGTCGTCGAATCTTTTGTCTCTCCCTCTTAGCCCCACTCATCATAATCTTGACTCTGACTATTCCTGGATTGATCTTATGCTGACGTCTTCTTTAGATCATATTGCTAATCATGGCCAGGTTGCCACTCCCGGTCTCTCAAGACATGACTTAATTTATTTATCTTATAAAATTAAGCCACCCAAACGGCAACCGGCTATAGTTGTTCTCCGTAGCTTTGCGAGGGTAAATAAAACGATGCTCAACAGCGACGTACAATCGATTGACTGGACCAATGTTTTGCAGGCAGCTACAGTAGATGAGAAGGTGGATTTGTTTAATAAATCTATTTTAAATGTTTGGGACACGCATGCCCCGCTTAAGGCTGTTAAAGTTAAACGTCCACCTGCGCCTTGGATTACTAGGCGGCGTGACAGGGCTTTTAGAAAGTATAGAAGAGATCGCAGTGAGGAAAATTGGTGCTTTTATAAGCAAGTGAGAAATCGTTGCAATCAGATGGTAAGGGCTTCTAAACGCCGTTATATTCACGATAATGTTCTTAGTTCTTCTCAGGCTGATATATGGAAGTTCCTTAAATCCCTTGGCATAACTCAGTCCCCATCAAATATTATACCATCGTGTTTATCCCTTAATAATCTCAATCTACATTTTTCTGCATCAGCTCCTCTTGCTGTTCATATTAAAAATAATACTATTCTCGATATTACTTCCGTGCCTACATTACCTTCAGACTCCTTTTCATTTTCGCCCGTGACTGAACGCGACGTCCTGAAATCTTGTAATGCTATTAGATCCAGAGCAGTGGGCTGTAACGGCGTAAGTAGGATTATGGTTGATCTTATTATTGATAGCATAATCCCAGTACTAACCCATATAATAAATTGTTCCTTGCAGACTGGGGTTTTTCCTTTATCCTGGCGAAAGGCCCACATCATTCCCCTTCCTAAAACCTCCAATCCCAGCCTAGTAAATCACTTTAGACCTATTTCAATTCTTCCTTTCCAATCCAAAGTTTTAGAAGCAGTAGTCCACAAACAAATCTCTTCCTTTGCATTTAAGAACGCGTTACTATCACCTTTTCAGTCTGGTTTTCGACCTAGACATAGCACGTCTACTGCTTTGCTAAAAGTCACTGAAGATATTAGGTCTGGCATGGAGAAGACGATGGTAACAGTTTTGGTTCTCATAGACTTTTCCAATGCTTTCAATACTGTTGATCATGATATTCTCCTTGCCATTCTTGAACAAGTAGGGATGTCGACATCATCACGTGGTTGGTTCTCTTCATATCTTCGTGGTCGCCAGCAAGCGGTGCGTATTGGTCAGGATTTCTCCGACTGGTGCGACTTGTCAACTGGCGTACCACAAGGCGGTATACTTTCTCCTCTCCTATTTTCTTTATTTATTAACTCTATCACTAAAATCCTCAAATGCTCTTACCATCTGTACGCTGATGACCTGCAACTCTACGCACAAGCCAGCATAGAAAATGTAGACGGTTGCATAGCCAATCTCAATGCGGACTTGGATGAGATTAAAGGCTGGTCTTCTAAATTTGGTGTTGAGGTAAATGTCAACAAGTGTCAAGCCATCCTCATCGGCAGCACGTTCCATTTAAAAAGCTTTGATGCCAAGAATCTTAAACCCATTTTATTTAATAACTCGGTGATTCCTCTCTCACAGAGCGTCAAGGATCTGGGGTTGCACATTGATGATAGGTTGGGCTGGGACAAGCAAGTCACCCACGTGAGTCAGAGTGTGGCAGCCTCACTGCGATCTCTCTATAGGTTCAAACACTTTCTTCCCCCCTGCACTAAAACCCTTCTGGTCCAGTCCCTTGTGCTTCCTGTAATTGACTATGCTGATGCTTGTTACTGCGATTTATCTCAAGAACTTCTCAACAAATTGGATCGTCTACTTAATAACTGTATTCGCTTTATTTTTGGTCTTCGGAAGTATGACCACATATCCATCTTTCGTTTCCAGCTTAAATGGCTGCCTATCCGTCAAAGAAGATCCCTTAGATCTCTTTGTATGCTTTTTTCTATCCTCAACGATCCTAATTCCCCTGAATATCTCAAATGCCTCTTCCAGTTTTTGGGCTCAACTCATAATCGCGACCTTCGAGCTTCTGAAAATCTCAAACTACAAATTCCTTCGCACCGTACAGGTTTCATCGCTAATTCTTTTGCTGTATCAGTTATAAAGCTTTGGAACGGTCTCCCACTTGACATTAAAAAAGCTCCGAGCAATTTCTCATTCAAGTGCAAAGTACGTGAATACTACCTGAAGACACTGAATTAACAACTGTCCTTTTCCCTTGGTTTCATTTATAGTTTAATTATAAAAATACTTTCTTTATTTCATCTCTGGCACTTATAGTTGAATTGTATGTATGTATAATAAATATATGTATGTATTTAAGTATATATTAAATTATTGTCTATTTATAGTCTGTCGCTAGTTACTCAAATATTTATTTTTTGTACCTATTATAATTTCTCCCAAACCCAAAGGTTGACTGGTAGAGAATGCCATATGGCATTAAGTCCGCCTTATGTACTACTATTGTGCATAGAAGTATAAATAAATAAATAAATAAATAAATAAATAAAATACAACAAATTTATAATAGCTTAACAGTAACATAAATTAGAGAAACTAATTACCTAAGTACCTATAGCAAAAAATATAACAATAAAATAATAATAATGATATCTTCAACCTTATTTCATAATATTAATTAATGATTCGGTTTCATCATAGGTCAAAGATTGTAAATGTTTATACACTACTCTTTTAGTACTATGATAATTAAGGTCATAAATAGCTAAATTCTTATTAAGTCTATTGTACAAGAAAGGGCCTAAAAATGAATAAAACCTATTTGTGAAAACAAACTTTGACTCGGAAAGTGATGTACATACAATATCTTTCCGCCTCTTGGTGTTAGTAAGGTTTTTATTATACGTCAGAGTGGCGTGTTCTTTAAGTACAGTGTGCATTATGAAAAGTTGGCGGACAGTAAGAACATTACAGGTTTCATATAAAAGGCGTGTGGGGAAAAGGAATGGTCGGGAAGTGGCTACTTTCAGGATAGCTCGTTGGGCTCGTTCTGTAGTCAGCATTACTGTTTTTGGGGCACCTCCCCAAGATATAATGCAGTATTTAATAATAGACTCACACAGTGCCTGATATATCTGCTTAATTAGTTTGTAATCCGCAATACACCGAAGTTTTTTGAAAACAAATATTAGCTTACGTATTCTATTTGCTAAATTTGCAATATGTTTTTTGAAGGACAGATTGTCGTCGATTATAATTCCTAGATATTTAACAAAACTAGTGTTTTTAATAATAGGACAAGTGCAAGCATCTATTAGGGGATAATGACAGTAATGTGCATATAAGTGATTAATACTAGGAAGGATATGAGGTTGTCGCATGCAGAAATTAATAAATGTCGTTTTTTTTCAGTGTTTAGTGTTAGTAGATTACGTTTTAGCCAGTTATTTACATAATTAAAACCTCGTTGTCCATACTCATGGACTTCCGTGCTCGTGTCAGCGAAAAAGATTAGAGCAGTGTCATCTGCATACGAAACAATTTTGCCATGGTCTATATTTAGACTACAGAGGTCGTTTATATATACCAGAAATAGTGGAGGCCCAAGTATACTTCCTTGGGGGATTCCAAAAGTTGGGATTTTCATATCTGCACTAGTGATATTCCCTATTTTAACACATTGGTATCGATCTTGTAGATAATCTACGAACAGTTTAAGCTGAGTGCCTCTTATTCCTAGTGCCTCTAACTTGCTTAGAAGTATAGAAATAGACACTGTATCAAAAGCTTTGGCCAGGTCGAGGAAGATCCCTGTAACTCGTTTACCTTTCCCAAGTTCTTCAGTGATATAGGTGGTTAAGTGATGTACCGCATCTGCGATTGATAACTTAGATCTGAAGCCAAATTGAAAAGGGGAAAAAAGCGAATGCTTTTCAAGATAAGAGACTAGTCTATTATTAATAATTTTTTCCAATACTTTGGAGACTGAAGGCAATAAAGAAATAGGCCTATAGTTTGTAATGAGGTCCTTTCTACCAGATTTATGAATGGGAATTACTACAGCCTTTTTCAGGTATTTAGGAAAAATTCCTTCACGGAGACAGATTTGAAATATGTGAGTTAAGGGAGGGATTAAGATATGTCTAAATCTTTTCAGGATTGTATTGCTGATGTTATCCCACCCGGCTGCTCGGTTGTTTTTCAAACTTAGAATAACTCTTTCTACTTCACTTTCGTCTAGATCTAACATAACAAACGACTTTCCACTTTGGCAACCCGACAGATTTAGTGAAAAGCTGTTATTCCGAACTTGTATCTTTTCGGCTAGGTTTTTCCCAATATTTACAAAAAAACAATTTGCGTTGTCAGCAGAGGTGACAGGGTTAGAGTGTGTGTGCAATAAGCTTGAGTCTGAGTTAGGATGATGTGACGTGAAAGTTACGTTCTTAATGTGTTTCCAGAGTGTTTCCCGCCTGGTGAAGTTGCTGTTTGTCGTATTCAGTTTTTAATTTTTTAAGTAGGTTATTACAGAAATTCCGGTATCTTCTGTAAGATACCTGTAAAATTAGATTATCGGGACATTGCTTAGCTTTCATATGTAATTTGTCTCTGTGCCGTATACATCGGATAAGGCCCGGGGTTATCCAAGGTTTAATGTTATACATTTTCTTGCTAAGATTAATGTGCGTTGTGTTACGTAAAATAGCTTCTCGCACTTGATCAATTACATATGACAGGGAACTGTTTGGGTCAGCAGTACAGTAAACTGGGTTAAAATCAATATTGCATAAATTATGTTCAAGGCTACGCATGTTAATTTTAGTATTTTGTTGTGGGCGAGTAATGTGCTTAGCCAGCGACAAATCGAGGGTTAGTAGGACAGCGCAATGGTCTGTTATTGTTGAGTTAGTAACAAGTGACGTGATCCAGACAGGAGCCGCTTTGGTGTGTTGGCAAAGTGTGAGAAGGAAAAAGTCCATGGTATGCGCATAGATTTAGGTAGTCCTGGGTACCTGAATCGGTGTTTTCAGAACTAATATTTAAATTAATGTCTCCAGTTAATATTATATTTCTAAATGAGGAAAGGGATTGGAGTACAGTGTTTAAATCATTATTAAAAACATTTAAGTGTTTAAAAGAAGGAGGTCTATAAATAGCAATAATTACGATGTCGGTGCCGATTTTGATAACAAGGCAATTACATTCTTGAGTATCGGGTTCCTCGACTGTTAGGAGTAAAGATTTCTTTGAATATATTACCACACCATCGTTTTGGTTAAAAGATGTTGTGCTGCAGAAACTATTATATCCATGTAATTCAGGGAGATGACCCACACGATTTGAGAGCCAGCATTCTGTAAGAACAATTATGTCGCACTCGATATTAAGCCTATGTAGAAAAACGTTTAAACTATCTATGTTCTTATAAATACTCCGTATATTTTGGGTTAGTATAGTTATGGGGTTATTGTAGTTAGAAAGATATTGCTCACAGTTTTCCGTGTCACACAGTTTAGACTCATATATAGAAGTATTGTCTAGTTCGTTAATTAATTCATCAGCCATTAATGAAAAACGCTAAAAAAATGCTAAACAAGTAAAGGGAAACGGCGCTCTAGGCGCCCCCATAGTCTATAGAATTAATGTACCTTTTTTCGGCTATTGATTTCGCCGGGCAGTCAGCAGAACCTGTGGTATGGTTGCTGGGTTTTTTGAAGCAGAGGCACGTAGCGCATTTAGGTTCATCCGATTTTTTCGTACAGTCCTTTATAGAGTGATCTAGATCACCACAGTGGCCGCAGGTATGAGGTGCCTGGCGACATGACTTGGCCGCATGACCATACTGCTGGCACTTAAAACATCTTGTGACCAGAGTGAAATCTCTCACAGGGCAGGAAGACCAGTTCACAAAAACCCTCTCATTGCTAAATAGGACTTTACATATGTCTGCAGGTACTTCTATAATGTAATTACAAGTATCAGTATCCTTTTTTCCTGACTTATGGCTTAACTTTATAGAGGTCAAAAACTTCTCAAGGGTCCACCCCTGCAGTTTATCGGCTAAGTTTTGGTGGTATATACAGCTGAAGACTTCTTTTTCATGCATTGATGTGGGCACTCCAATAACTACTACTCTCGGCTTCCGCTTATGAGGCTCGTCGATAATAAGTCCCGATGTCGTCAACTGCACTGATTGCTTCAGCTTCTCCACGTCCTCCTTTGTGTCAGTGCTGATTATGACACCACCGTTCTTAGTCTTCCGCAGTCCTCTGACATGGAGCTTCATCTGTTCAGGGCAGATAATTTTTTGGACCAGGGACTTTGTCTCCTCGCTGGACTTCAATTTATCATTGGGATAAATGGCAACTGAACTTGATTTTTTCGGCTGAATGTAATTATTGTTTCCTTTTTTAACCATGTCAGCAAAAGAGGTCCCCGTTGCAGGTTTCGACGACTGGTTAATACTCAGCTTCAGGTCATGTAAGCACTGCGATAGGTCATTTTGTTCTTGTAGCACTTCTATTGAGGAACGGGCTTGAACGGCTTTTACCTTAAGGGATTGGTATTGCACGGCCATCTGCGACGTACCGTGACCCACTTTACGGCATAGCGAACTGATTCGAAGTTTTTGCTCCGAATTCAATTTGCCTTCAGCAGCGATATTGCATACTTCCTTTAGGCACTGCTCAATTGAGGCCATCCAGTTCTGGATTTCTGGAGTAGAAATGAGGTCAATATTATCGCCACTGTTGTTTTGCTGAGGTGTATGTGCGGGTCCCGGTGTAGGCGGTGGGGTGCGAGCGGTCCTGCCGCTCCGGTTGAAAGGACTATTTTCCATTGTATTACAGTTTTTGTTTTATTAATATACGAATACTGAACATTTCCACAAAATAACAATTTTAAACATATCACGCGAGTCACAGTTTATGTTACTACTGGCTGTTCACAAAACGAGGTCAAGATTCAGCAAAATAATTATCTGTTAATTTTTATAATATTCAATTGATCGACACGTCTGATCGCAACGATATCCGCCGGTATGACCGATATGATGATGATATAATGAACGTTGACAACCAGACTAAATTTAAAATGTCGTTTAGTTTCTTTGTATTATAAATAAAGTCATCTCTGTAAATTTATTGGAACTAGAATAGTTTTACTATTTCGTACATTAGGGTGCCATCTGTGTAGCTAATCTGAATCCGTCGTAATTCTTACTGTACGGTCTTACCCTACTGACGGTCTTAGCCGAGTTGACCTTAGGTACCTACATACCTATATTTGTCTACAACTCTACACTAAATTACATAGATAGATAGATAGATAGATAGAGTATTCTTTATTGTACACCAAAAGGACAGGTCAGAAAACAGAGAATATACATCTTTAAAAGTACAATTGACGGTCTTATCGCTAAAAGCAATTTCTTACAGACAACCATTGGATGGACAAAAAGCGAGAAAAAACAGATAACGGGTGGTCGAAAGTGTACGCAATAAATAAGTTTAATAAGAATAGTTTATTTACTAACTATAAATAGATATAAATATACCTAAATATTGTAACATAATATATACTCAAGCATAAATATAAGAGTAGATATATAAATTATATATGTATATATATAGATATATATTTTATATATATTTAAATATAGCTATGATAGATACTCCACAACTAAGCAATAAAACAGAATACAATTACGCAGAAGGAGTCAAGTAGTGTTGTTTCACCAGTTTTTTAAAAGAGTCTAATGTTTGTGCACGTTTAATGGACACCGGCAGTGCATTCCATAGACGTGTAGCCTGAACCGTGAAAGAATGGTCAAAAAATTTTGTGGTATGCATAGGCATTTTAAGCTTTAAGTTCTCCGATGACCGTAAGGATCGCAAATGTGTATCACAGTCGAAATCAAATCGTGCTTTAAGGTAGTCTGGTGTTGTTGGATTGAAAATAATACTATATAGTAATGAAAGAATGTGAGCATTTCGACGAAGGCGTATTGGGAGCCACTTGAGCTTAGCACGAAATTCTGACACATGATCATATTTGCGTAAACCAAATATGAATCTAATACAAACATTCTGGAGACGCTCAAGTTTATTAAGTTGGTCCTCGGTCAGATCAAGATAGCTGGAATCGGCATAGTCAAGTACAGGCAGGAGAACAGATTGTGCAAGCGCAATCTTAGTGGCAGTCGGAAGAAAGTTGCGCAATCGTCTCAGGGACCCTGATGACGCAAACATCCGACGACTAGTTTCCTTCAGTTGCGGACCCCATGACATCGTTTTGTCCATGATAATCCCCAAGTTCTTAACATTTTCACTCACGGGTATTTGGATACCTTCAAAAATAAATTGCGGGAGATGGAACCAGTCAATTTTTGAAACCATTCGTGAGCTACCAATAACAATAATCTGGGTCTTAAACGGGTTGACTCTAAGTCCATAGCGTTTGCTCCACACTGATATTTTAGTGAGATCTTTATTAATGTTATCAATGGCGTCCGTCAATTGTTCCAATGGAGCTTGCGAATAAATCTGAAGATCATCTGCATATAGGTGGTAGGACGAGAGAAAATCATTAGAAATTGAATTAATAAATGTTGCGAAGAGTAACGGGGATAAAACGCCACCCTGAGGCACGCCAGCTACCGTATCACACCATGAAGAGAACGTATCTTCAATGCGAATACGCTGCCGGCGGCCAGTCAGGTAACTACGAAACCAATCAATTACCGTTGGAGATATGTTAAGAGAGCTCAGTATAGCAAGCAAAATGTCGAAATCAACGGCATTGAAAGCATTACTAAAATGTAGTAGTGCCAATACCGATAACTTCCCATTTTCCATGCCTAGCCTTATGTCATCCGTAATATTAACCAAAGCTGTGACTGTGCTGTGACCAGGACGGAAACCGGATTGGTAAGGATTGAGAAGTCTATTCTTACAGAGGAATGAGTTAAGTTGTTTGTGAATAAGACGTTCAAGGACTTTGGATAAGAAAGGCAATATGGAGATCGGATGATACTCTGAAAAGGACGCAGGATTGGATTTTTTTGGTAATGGAGTAATTTGTGCATCTTTCCAAGCATTTGGAAAGATGCCACTGGATATCGAATGATTTAGGATGTGACAGATAACGGGAAGGATTTCGTCGAGAATAGGAAGGATCATATTACGGCTGACCGAGTCACTTCCAACTGCATTAGAAGTTATAGATAAAATGCATTTCTTAACATCACAAGCAGAGAATTGATTAAAGACGAACGGAGAGTAATCGGGAGTCGGAAGAGTAGAAAGATCATGCAGAGTTTTAGCTTTGATTGTACTGTCAAAGCAGGACGAAGCAGAGAAGTGTTGATTCAGTAAATTAATATCTAAATTGTTAGGAATTGTATCTTGACGTGATTTTCCGATTCCCATTGATCTTAGAAATTTCCAAACTTTCGCTGGATCTCCATTTTCAACCGACTTGTGAATGTGTTGGCGTTGTGCATTCCTACACACCTTATTGCAGTGATTTCGTATATTTACGTACCTCTCCAAGTTCGAAGCACTACGTTTACATTTATGTTTGGACTTAGCTACCACTTTTTTGGCCATTATGATTCTGATTTCATCAGTTAGCCACGGAGATGGCAGGTGTTTTATCCTAACTGACCTAATGGGAGCAAAAATGTCATAGGTTTCAGTAATCTTGGCCATAAAAAATGAAACTTTTTCATCTATTATATTAGATGTCAATAAAGGTTCCCAATCAATTTTTCGGATAGACTCTCGAAGAAGATTGAGATTCATGCCACCAAAATTGCGCTGCAAGAGAATTTTTGGCTTTACCTTTGGAAGACGAATTTTATATGAGAGAACAATCAGATCGTGATAAGAAAATGCATCGGCCAGGCACTGTCCATGCTTGACGACGTGGTCAGGAGAAGAGACGAAAATTAAGTCAAGAAGTGATGGGATTGAGTTTGGGAAATGGTGAGTTGCATGTAATGGCAGAATGGATAGGTTACTAGATTCAATTATAGAACGAAGAGAAGAGGAACGAGAATCATTCTTGAGAAGGCACGTGTTGAAATCTCCCATGATGATGATATGACTGTAAGAGGTGACTAGGTTTTCTAAGATATTTTCTAGAGAGGAGAAGAAATTAATGCGTAATGATGGACAGTAATAGACACCAAGAAGAATTTTTGCATGGTTAAGCTCAATTTCCAGAAAAAGATGCTCACCAGCGTCTGAGGGGGGTGGTTGTGCTGACACACTAACAACTGAAAAAGAAAGATATGATCGAAGGTATATGGCAACACCACCACCCCCACCACTAGAGCGATCATTTCTGACTAACTGAAAACCCGGAAGAGAGTAGGCAGATGAGGGAAGAGACGGTTTTAACCAAGATTCAGAAATTAGAAGAGCATGAATATTCTTACAGTCAAAGGTTGCCAGCATATCGGGGAAATGAGCCGGAATACTCTGGGCGTTGATGTGAACCACATTGAAATTCCTAGGAACATCAGCGAACTGTGATACGAGAGTGTCTGCAAGAGATGGAATACTAGCGAAACTGTCATCACTGCTATTTGCTGAGAAAAAAGATTCAGTATCAGAATTGTAGCTAGTATCTAATATAGACATAAGATAAATTACTATATAAAATTATAAGATTTACGATACAATAAATAATATAAATAAAAATTAAAACCAGTTATACAATACCTTTGTCCACCTGCCGGTTGTGTTATGGTGCATTAGTTATATATAAACAAATAGTGGCAAAACTTCAAAATTTACGCACAATTACAAATGGACACAGTCCGGGTAGTAAAACAAATAAATAAATTAATAATAATATATATCCTTCCCTCCGGATCGCGAAAGCGTTTAGACGTGTCCTCTGTGTATTCTTCGCAAATAAATAATTGAAATTTTAATACTATTGTCGAAATTTATTGTACAAATAAATCAGTGAAGTACCAGGGCGCAAGATAGTGAGAAGAGTACGATTTAAAGGAGTGTGTGCGCGAGCGCAACCCAACAAGCACACTTACACACGTATTACTATCCACATGTGAGTAATTCATTCCTTTAATACTTTGAGGGGTCAACTTACATTGGACGGAAAGGACACAATTACTTCAAAACGCCGATCGGCGGCCAGTCGGCTAGACCCCTAAAACACATGTGCATCTGCATACTGGTGTGAGCGAGACAACCGAACTGACACCAGTATTGAGACACCTACTGGAGCGATAAGGACGGATACACGCACAGTTAAACTCCCACATCTAACCTCCTACATCGGCTGGTGTCCTAGTACCAGGGAAGTAAGTGGCGAATATTCAACCGCAGTTTTGACTCGAACATGCTACGAGTGCGGTGAGTCAGCGCAGCGAAATACGAGATCGGTAGTCGCCGGCGCAGCGTGCGTCATCCGCCCCGTACCACGGTATCTGCCATTTCTATCGCTTGGTATCGTTTGCGTCGAAGGAAACACATTGGCCTGTACCACGATATCTACAAATTAAAATTCTATCTTGTAAAATATTAAAAATGGATAAATCACTTTCTGAGTCTAATCTTACTGAGTCTGTTACCCCACCTAACTTCGTCTCTCAAAGAAGCAAACGCCAGAGAGAGAATGATTGGTCTCACGAATTTCGCAATTTTAGGGAGGAAATGAAAGAGATGTTTGCCGCAATGATGTTGTCACAAGAAAATCAGCTTAAAGTGATCTCTTCGGAACTGAAAACGATAAAAGAGACTAATGTTAATATTGAAACTTCCATAAATGTGTTAAGTCAGCAAAATGAAGAATTTAGGAAGAAAATTGATCAACTGGAGAAGGAGGCGAAAAAGGATAGGGATTACATAGTTTTTCTTGAGGAAAAAGTGGAGGATTTGCAAAGAACGTCTAGAAAGTGCTGTCTTGAGATTAGAAACGTGCCAAAAAAATCAAACGAAACACAAAATGACCTCATAAATATGCTTATCAACTTATCCAAAAATGTGAACTCCAAAATCGATCAATCTGAAATTAAGGACATATTTCGAGTTTCCGGAAGGAAAGACTTCTCCAGAAATGCTCCCATAGTTGTCGAATTAGGCTCATGCATCACTAAAAAGTCAATACTCAAATCGTGCAAAGAGTTCAACTTAAAGAATAAGAACAAGCTGCAAGCAAAACACATGGGCTTTACCACCGACGAAGAGACACCAATCTTTGTTGCAGAGCAGCTCACCCCCAAAGGGGCACGCCTTCACTTTCTTGCCAGAGACCTTGTCAAGATGAAACAGTATAAATTCTGCTGGACTTCTTTTGGTAAGGTGTACGTAAGGAAGGACGAGAACAGTCGCATTATTAACATAACAAGCGAAGCTCAAGTACATAAATTGCTACAAGATTGACTGTTTATAAAGTTAAAGCTAAATTCTGTAGTAGAACAAAATAACCTACCTAATTGTAAGATAATGTTATTTCTACGTGTACATTACCATCATATTCATACATACCCAACCCACACACAAGCAAAGCCATTTATCCAAATCACACTTATAACCTCTACGAAAACACAACCCACACGTACTTATAACATAAAACACTTATACACCACACATAAAAAACAAATTCACAACCAGAAATCCACAATTACAAACCCTTATTATACTACGGATTCTAAAAACCTAAAATTATGTTTCACTAAATACCAGTGTTTTAGATTAATTAGACAACAAATTGCATATTTGAATGTTTATAATATTACACAAACCGTAACTTTATTAGTAAAAGAAAGGATTATGGTTTGTGGATTAAGGAAAGGATTATATTGTCTATTTTGCCATCATGGACATGACTTTAAATAACATTCATGCAATAGACGAAATAAAGGTTGCGCAGAGCACATTATGCTCTCCTGATAACCTCCACAAACATGTTTCAGTGAACTTGTCAGACTTGACGATCATTTCGCAAAACATATGCAGTGTCTATAAAAATCTGCCAGACTTACAACTCTCACTTACTTGTCTTAAATTTGATGTCGATATTATTATTTTAACCGAGTGTAGAATAGATCTCAACAAACCAATTCCCCTATTGTCGAACTTTACATGCTTTCATACAACAAATCATTTAAATCAAGCTGACGGTGTCGTCATTTACATCAAAAGTAGCCTGAAAGCGGAAGTAAAAGAAGTTACATTAACACATGCATCCTGTCTACACGTCATTCTCAAAAACCTTAGCATTCTTGGAATCTATCGCTCTCCGTCCCACGCCAACGCCACTGATTTTATTGATTCAGTAAATATTTACCTTGAAAGTATTATGCCTTCTTCTAATATTATACTGACAGGCGATATTAATATCAATCTAATACACATAATAAATGAAAACTCAGTTACCACGGGCAACCGACTAAAGTATTTAAATATGCTAGCATCACATGGTCTTCTACCAGGTCACACATTGCCAACGAGAAAAGACCGTTGTTTGGACCACTTCATGATTAAACTAAATGCTAATACAAAGTATGCTGAAGTTGCGGTTCTTGATACAACCATTACAGACCACTCGATGATTTTCTTAAAACTCTCAAAAACGACTGATAAAAGTAGTATCCGCTCTAAAACTAAAATTATTGTTAATTATGAAAAGGCGCTTGAATTACTTAAAGAAATTAACCTACCTAACTTAATAACTACCACTAATCCGGTCACATTGACAAAATCACTAATTAATTGTATCACAAAATGTCTAACAGAAAGTACAATTTTTAAACCCATTCCCTGTAACGCTAGGCTATTAAAACCATGGATGACCATCGGAATGTTAAGGTGCATCAGGAATCGTAACGCTATGCAGAGGAAACTAAAGTGTGACCCTGAAAATACTATACTAAAAATTACTTACCGCAGATACCGCAACTATTGCAGTAACGCTATTAAACAATTAAAAAGAAAGTACGACACAGAGCAATTAACTACAGCTAAAAAACATCCCAGAAAATTATGGAAAACTATTGATAACATAACTAATCGTAAAGAAAGAAAAGCACAAAACCTTAAATTACTAGAATGCAAACCAAACCCTCAAGAGTCGGTAGACCATGTCAATCACTATTTCGCTAACGTAGGAAAATCTTTGGCAGAAGAGATTGTTAATGACACCTCTGGTGAACAACACTCTTGCTCTCATGACACGTCATTTGTGCTTCTAAATACGGACAATAGTGAAGTATTTACCACTTTGATGAATTTACGGAGTGCCAGTGCACCTGGATGGGATAATATTCCCACTATGTTTCTGAAAATTGCCAACAAATTGGTTGTTCCCATTATTACACATTTGACCAATCTGTGCTTTGAACAGGGCATCTTTCCTGCAGCTTTGAAAATTGCTGTTATAACACCCATACATAAAAATGGCAAAACAGATGATCCAACTAATTACAGACCGATCTCTGTTTTGACATCAATATCCAAAATTATAGAAAAGATATTAAATTCGCGTCTAATTAATTACCTTAATAGGTATAATTTATTATCCAATACCCAATTTGGTTTCCGTAGTGGGAGATCTACTGAGGACGCTGTCATCGCCCTATCCTCAAAAATAATAGCTCAAGTGGATAATAATCAAAAGTGCTTGGCGGTGTTCCTAGACCTAAAAAAAGCCTTCGACACCGTCGAGATTTCAACTCTATTACAAAGATTGGATGACTTAGGCATTCGCGGGGTTGCGCTAGAACTCTTCAAAAGCTATTTAAGCGACCGAAAACAGAAAGTCAAACTGGGCGACTACGTCAGTGTGGAAGAGGACATGACCTTCGGTGTACCGCAGGGATCTGTGCTTGGTCCTACCCTGTTTCTAATTTATATAAATAGTCTCTGTGACATGAAGTTAGAAGATGGTCATGTCTTCTCTTACGCTGACGACACCGCAGTTGTTTTCACCGGGACCACATGGACTAAGCTTTTTGACGTTGCAAACAAAGGCATAAATAAAGTTGCAAAATGGCTCAAAACAAGTTTGCTCACTCTAAATATTGCAAAAACGAATTATATTTGTTTTACAAAATATGCAAGTAGCCAACCTCATCCAAACCATCAAATAAAAATACATTCTTGTGTTAGCTCTTTGTCCTGCCAATGTGAACCGTTTCAAAGAGTATCCACCACTAAATATCTGGGAGTTATGCTCGACCAGAGGCTATCGTGGCACCCACACATTGAGCTAACGATGCGCAGGGTTCGTAATCTGGTTTGGGTATTCAAAATCTTAAAACATGTAGCTGATCCTACTCTCCTAAAACAGATTTATGTATCACTGGTACAATCAGTAATTGGGTATTGCATTCCGGTATGGGGTGGATCAACTAAACTGAAATTCTTAAATTTAGAAAGGGCACAGCGATGTATGATAAAGGTTATGCATTCAAAGCCATTTAGACATCCCACAGAGTCACTTTATTCAATAAGTGATCTTCTCACGGTGAGAAAACTTTACATTTTACACGCTATTGTTAGATTGCACAAATCCATTCCATATGATCCCCACAATACTGAAAAGAGGTTGCACTATAAAGTTGCACCTGTTCTATATGCCAGAAGTAAATATGCAGCTCGACAATACATTAGACAATCGGCATACTTATACAATATTATAAACAAAAATATACATATATATACTAAAACTATTCGTGAATGCAAAATCACTCTTACAAACTGGCTAAAGTCCAAGACATACTCTGAAATAGAAGAACTTCTAACGCCTATAAGTTAACACAGGTTAAAAGTATGAAGGTAGAAATATACATAGACGGACTAACACACACACACACACGTGTAGTTGTTGGTGGAAGCTGCTAAGACAGCTAGCAGCTTCCGAACCCAAGATACGGTCGTGTCGTAGGGCTAATCACATACACATACACACATACACTCCCATACACACACACATACACATACACACACGCACACACACACACACTCACACACACACGCGCGCGCGCACGCATTCACACACACATACACACACACAACACACAAACGCGCACACACAATCTGATGCATGCACTTTAACTTTCTTTCTTCTCTTCTTAAAATTAGATCTTACTTAACATTGTAACATTGTAATTAGTTTGCATAGCTATTAACCAAGATACTACTGTAACATTGTCAGTGGAGGGGCGAAGTTTCTACCACAAGTATTTTATAACTTAAAAGAAACTTCAACCGCTTTCTGAAAACAATTTTTTGGTAAATAAAGCATTTTTCATTTTCATTTTCATTTTCATTTATATATATATATATATATATATATATATATATATATATATATATATATATATATATATATATAGTACAACAGTATCTTTACGTGCATACCACAGTAAAAAGGAACGTAATGAGACAAAGGTGGAAGGTGGCAGTTGTCTTTGACAGAGTACGTCAATGTCAATATACAACATTGACGTAACAGGTTACAGTGTCACTGTCAGTGTGTTAAAGTACTCTGTCGACTGTGAGGTTAAAAACAAAGTGTTATTAACTAATTTATTGTGTTAAAGTGAGGTAGATGATAATATGTTATATATAAGAAGTAGTATTACAAAAGTGGGTACGCAGAAAGATACTTTTAGAGAAATATCTACTACCCGGACTTATACAAGTTACATACAGCTTCACTTTTTACCAACACCGGCACGCTCACCACGCTTCGATCTGCTTGAGGCGGTGGTAGGCTTCTCCGTTGCGACCGTAGTGATAGACCCGACGCTGTCCTGCTGCTCTAAGGCATTCAAGTCCGAGAATGAGACAACCCGCTGCCGCGTTCCGTCCGACCGAACAACATAAACAAAGCCGTCTCTTGTCCAGCACCGGGTTACACCAAACCTTTGCCGCGCTGCCATGAAGAGGTCGTGCCGTGATTTGGTCAAAAACTCGGAGATTGTTATGCCTGATCCTTTTAACTTGGTTTTCTCAAACCATATCTTATTGCGGACGGCTATATCATGCAGTTTAAACAAGATTGGCCGAGTCCTTTGAGAAGCTGCAGCTCGCCCCATTCGATGGCAACGCTTTATATCGCCAACAGTGAATCCACTGACATGCATGCGGTCCTTGACGACTTTGGTGACTACTTGTGCAATGTCTTCGTCTTTGGCTTCAGATATACCATGAAGCAGCAACATTCGTCTTCGTCCACGCATCTCCATACTGTCAATGTTTCGAGACAGGAGCTCAACCTGCTGCTGTAGACTGCTAAGAGCCTGTGTTATAAACACTTTAAAGTTAGCAAAGTCGGAGGCCAAACCTGTGGAGCTAGCTGATCCTGTTGGTGCCTTCTGCAATTGTGCCTCAAATTCAGACATCCTCTTGTGAAACATGTCCATTAGCTGTGACAGAGTGTTATTAATAGGATCCATTTTCGTGAGGATGAAGAAGAAGAAAAATAAATTAACTTATTGTAGTAAAGTATAGTTGAAGGAGAAAACACTTTACCAGCAGGTAGCCTAGTTATACTATAATTTTAACATTAATTCAATTTAATAAATATAGTTTAAATAATTATAATTAAATTTTATTTGTGGAGCTGTTTTTAGCTGTCTTAATGTTTCAACTACCCACGAGAGAATAAAAGGTACATTACATAGGTACCTAGGTAAGACAACTTATTAGGTTATTAAAGTTACTTATTGTACCTACCTACTATTTAATATAGGTACCTATTTACTTACATACCCAGGTTAGGTGCCTGCTTACTTAAAATACCTACTATCTACGTATCGCACCTAGAGATCTTCTCGCAGTTCCAACAAATGAAAAATATACAAAAATTTATAGGTAGGTACCTACCAAGGTAGGTAGTTATGCATGCTGTATCAAGCCCTAATATTATTATCACATCTTGTTAAGGCGTGACGTAGCGCATAGTACTTCCACGCCACGGGCGGGCTACGCTGATACAGCAGTAGGATATTATTGGGCATCCTACTCCACCTGCCGTTCCTACGTCTCACTTCGTTCGCCTCCGTCACTTTCGGTGAGGTAGAAAGCCCAATAATATCCTACGGAGTAGGAGCCGTTCAACATTTCCGTTTTAAAACTTGATTTACTTACCGTTCTTACTTCTCACTTGTTTGCCTTGAGACTGTATTATACACTATAATGGTACGTTTTGACGAGTTATCTTAAGAGACGTGAATTGGCGGTTCTGAAAAGATCCTTTTGTGAACACGGTAGGCTGTTTCACTACACTACTTTACTGTCATTATTTCATAGTTTCACTACACATTTCAGCATTTTATAGACCCGAAATTATTACTTCTAGGTTTTAGCTGAAAACCAAATTGGGCAGTGGTTCTGAACCACTATTATATCAGCACTAGAGAGTAATAACTGCGCCTCCTTTACTTTTGGTATGGTAGAAAGCCCTATAATATCCTACGGAGTAGGAGCTATTTTATAGACCCGAAATTATTACTTCTAGGTTTTAGCTGAAAACCAAATTGCGCAGTGGTTCTGAACCACTATTATATCAGCACTAGAGAGTAATAACTGCACCTCCTTTACTTTTGGTATGGTAGAAAGCCCTATAATATCCTACGGAGCAGGAGCTATTTTATAGACCCGAAATTATTACTTCTCGGTTTTAGCTGAAAACCAAATTGGGCAGTGGTTCTGAACCACTATTATATCAGCACTAGAGAGTAATAACTGCGCCTCCGTTACTTTTGGTGTGGTAGAAAGCTCTATAATATCCTACGGACTAGTAGCCATTTTATTCACCGGAAATTATTACTTCTAGGTTTTAGCTGAAAACCAAATTGGGCAGTGGTTCTGAACCACTATTATATCAGCACTAGAGAGTAATAACTGTGTAAGTATGAACGTTTAATAATGTGAACTAATTGTTTGTAGTGATTAATGAATATATAAGTTCAAGGGCTGAGCATATTATTATTACTGATGGCTTACCACGATCAAGTACCGCAGATCCTCGAATTGAACACTATAACTTTAGTTGACAAGTTTTATAACAACAAGTTTCACACATATTTTGTTCACTAATGGAACTATACGAGCATAATAAACTAAAATTCAGGACAGATTGTCTCATGTCTCTTCACAGAGCAAGAAATAGCATACAACTACAGGCACACGCACATTCTATTTCTATGACGCCAGATTGCGCACCAAGGACATCTGAACTTTAGAATACCGTAAACATTAAACTAAAATTTGGGACAGATTGTCTCATGTCTCTTCACAGAGCAAGAAATAGCATGCACCTACAGGCACACGCACATTCTATTTCTATGACCCCAGATTGGGCACCAAGGACATCCAAATTTTAATTTAATTAACTCATACAGTCGACACTAGCTTACATGTTAACAAATAAGAGCGCTCGCTGCTTGAACCGTTAGCCTAAAATTCAGGACAGATTGTCTCATGTCTCTTCACAGAGCAAGAAATAGCATGCACCTACAGGCGCACGCACATTCTATTTCTATGACCCCAGATTGGGCACCAAGGACATCTGAACTTTAGGATATCGTAAACATTAAACTAACATTTGGGACAGATTGTCTCATGTCTCTTCACAGAGCAAGAAATAGCATACACCCAAAGGCACACGCACATTCTATTTCTATGGTCCCAGATTGGACACCAAGGACATCCAAATATTAATTTAATTAATTCATACAGCTAACACTACCTTAGACGTTAACAAACAACTACTGGTTGCTCTGCTGTTACTTGTTGCGTTCTTTCGCACTCATACAATCGCATTCGAAACGGTTCGTGTTAAGCTTACACAGTATAACAGACACACACAGATACACACACAGTGTAAATAATTCTTTAGAATCTCAAAGATTGCAAAATTGCATTATGTAAATTTGCAGTATCCGAGCTTTGTTACACAAACACGTGTATGTATGAGTAATTTCCATGTATTTAACAATTACACTGCATGTAAGATGATCATCGTGCATGTTGCAGTCTCTGATTAAAATTGGTTTTTTTAGAAGATCTCCTAACCAATGCAATTACTTAATTTAAATAGAATACCAGTTTTGATAACTTTGCTTATTATTTTATAATGTTTCATAATAAATTGTTGGTGCTATCAATCTAGGAATTGTTTGAAAGATGAATCTTAATATCAGTATCTATTGAACCTTTACATGAAATGATTATGAAAGTTCAATACTCAATAACTTTATTGCATTGCATTCCCATAAGTTCGTTTTAGTCGTTAGATGATATTACTTATACTAATGTCAAGTTTTACTGCAGCATGTTAGTGAACTAACTTATTGACGCGAGTTCGTTTACATGGATTAGTCTGCACAAAAAAAATGTTTCCAGGATATTTTTCTTTCAGCTCGTTTTTATTTGCGTCTTTGAAAAAATGTTTTTTAATTTTTTTATTTCACATGTGTGATGTCATGTGGAGTTTTACATCAAGGTTTATTAAACAAAAATACATACTTTATTACAATATCATAATGTATTAATCATGAGTGTCATGTATCGTCTTCAGCTTCGTCGGCGAGGGTAAAAGCTGGTTTTATATGTCATTTCTCACGATAAAATTGCAATTTGACGGAAGCGATTTTCAATCACTACGATTTAATTAGATGTAAGTAACGTAAATTAGCCATACAACTGTGAGACCATGTAATTAAGGTTTAATTTTATAATGGAATAAATATTGCTGAAATGGTATTTTTTATGAATAAAATCAATCAATTTTGATCACAATATTACATTCGCTCCAGTATCTTCCAGTGATCAACACCAGTTACTTTCGTTATAATAATTATTCATTACATTATAAAACCTTCAACTTATAACATGTAAGTAAGTACTACTAAGTTTACTGAATTTGCTAATGCATTTAATCGCTACCCAGCTACGGACCTGGTTTCTGCCTGCCGGCTGGTGTATCGGTAGTCTTTATTAAGTCACAGTTATTAGTTCTAAAATTAATCTTTATGTGTTCCATTTCAGGTCTGACTCCGATTCAGAATTTTCGACACGACCCGCAGCTGTAGCCGAGGTTGCGAAGGTGCGACCTAAAAAGAAGGTGACGAAGCGCAAAGCTTCCGAGAGGACCACGCCATCAGAATCGAAATCAAGGTAATTTTGTGTTACTGCTTATACCTTTAGGTGCTTGTTGTGTATGTTATGTCAATTAAAATGTTATACACAGTTATACGTTGGTTAGTGGATTTAGAACTGTAACGCAGAGAGCGCTGAAATCAGATTCCATTTATATTCCTTGCAGGAATGTTTACAGTTAGTTCATGAGGTATTGTTATTGAAATATTATAACATAACATCATGCCTTCTATCCTCGTAGGGTTCGACAGAGGAGTATAATAATACACACTCAATTCGTCAATTAACTAAAACTAATGCAATGTAATGTGTTGTGTAAATTATTATAAAGAATATGTTAAATTGTTTACAGTAAAAGACGCAGTTCGGGCTCGGACCTCTTTGGTTTGGAGGACTACATTCCGTCGTCGACCTCAATAATTGGAGACTTCGGTTCGACCCTCACCAGCCGTGTCGCCAACGGTAAAGTGCGGCGAACGGCGGACTTAACCGGGGACTTCTATGTGGAGGTAAAAGTCTATAACAAGGCCGAAGTTGCCTCCACCCCTAAAGAGGATCGGTGGAAGAAAGCCTCGGTGGCCCTAAAAGTCCAGCTGAACCGTAACACGCCGCAGTGGGACGGTCTACAAGTTTTTATGAGACGGAGTCATGAATTATTCGATAATTCTGAGCCCGTCTTTTATAGCGACAATATAAATATAAAATAAATAATTAAGTTGTTGGGGCACCAGACATTATATTCTATTCTATTATTGTATCTTTGCGATCGTACATCATAATCGTAATAATAATATATTGCAACATCTAATACTAAGTTTAAAACTATTTTAATCTAAAATGCCTTTCTGTACTGTTTGTAACACATCTGTTGAGCGCAGTCACTGGACAGGTCACCTACGTAGTACTAATCATAAAAACAAAACTACTTCGCATTTTTGCGAAGGTGTTGAAATAATACATTCTGCATTTCGTAATCGTATAGCTTCTTATAGAATTGTCGATCCGTCTGAGAATTGTTCTCTAGAACCATTTCTTAATGATAATTGGGACAAAATTAAAAAGTTAATTGACATATCTCTTAAACAACATGCTTGCCTAAAAGTTAATTTCGAATATTTTGCTTTGTTTTTAATGTTTAAAAATGATTCTCAGGAGATGAAATCATTTGCCACAAAAAACGTTACTCTGCATCAGAATTATGAATTTCATTCATTAATGTCTCAGGTAAAAAATACTTTAACAAAAAAGATAGAAGAATTTCAGGACCGAGACAGTGGATGGACGTTCTTGAGCAGTTCTCATTTGGAAGTCAATGTTAACAAATATCAACCGTTGCGCGGTTCAGGCTTTATCGAATTACCTTCTGCAATAAAATCGAGAAAAGCATGTGTTAATATCCGCAATAATGACGAGTATTGCTTTTTATGGTCTGTTGTTGCTGCTTTATATCCAGCTAAGAATCACCCTGAACGAGTATCTTCTTACCCTGATTTTCGTAACGTTTTAAAGGTAAAGGACATGTCATTTCCAGTGAATTTCTTAGATATTGCGCGGTTTGAAGTGAATAATCCTGAAATTTGTATTTACATTTATGGTTTAAAAAATAATACCGTCATAGGACCGCTTTACAAACCAAAAGCCTTGATCGGAAAGGTGATTCATTTACTTTATTTAGAAAGAGATGATTTGTCACATTACTGTCTCATTAAAGACTTGCCGCGACTTCTTAAAAATCAAATAACAAAACACCACAGTAAACTGTACTTTTGTGACGTTTGTTTAATGTTTTTTAATTCATGCGATGATCTTAGTTCGCATAGTTGTGGAGGTGTCGCCACTGAACTACCTCCAAGAGGTTCTTTCATTATATGCTTATGCTTAGAGGTCAGAGCGTCTGGTATATCAAACCAGAAGACGCAGGTTCGAATCCTGCCCGCGATTGAATTTTTTCCTTTACTATTAAATAACTTAATAATCTTAGCATGGAATATGCAAAAAAATCACAAAAAGATAGTTAAAAGGTAAGGTGGCATCGTACGACACTGAACTAACTGTAAAGTAAGTCGTGTCGGTTGAGAGGTAAGGTAACTTGCCTCTCATAGATGTCACCAAACGTCACCTTATGACGTAAATTCAGAATGTGAAGACAAAATTTCAATCATGCGGGTAGGGTTCGCGGTGGCTTAGAGGTCAGAGCGTCTGGTATATCAAACCAGAAGACGCAGGTTCGAATCCTGCCCGCGATTGAATTTTTTCCTTTACTATTAAATAACTTAATGCTCCTATGATTTACTCAAATGATAATGCTCGCGACTTTGAAAACGCGATGACATGTCATATTTGTGAGCACTTCTTGTTGGGCGATAGGGTTCGCGATCATTGTCACTTGACTGGTAAATATCGTGGTGCAGCTCATAGTTACTGTAACATACAATACAAACTACCAACATTTTTGCCAGTATTTTTTCCTAATTTATCCGGATACGATTGCCACCTTTTCATAAAAGAATTAGGTGAAGCTCCTGGATCTATTAAAGTGATACCTAAAACAAAAGAAAACTATATTTCATTCACTAAGTTTATTCCGATTTCTACCGGGGAAAGCATCCAGGTTCGGTTTGTAGATTCTTTCAAGTTTTTAGGAACTAGCTTAGAAAAGTTAGTTAGTACAATGAAAAAACAAGACTTTAAACAATTAAAATCTTATTTTCCTAATAAAAAACAATTTAACTTACTCACCCGTAAAGGAGTGTATCCATATGACTATATGTCTCAATGGGAACGTTATGAAGATACGTGTTTACCCTCTAAAAAATATTTTTTTAACTCTTTAACTAATGAGGCAATTACCGATGAAGACTATGAACACGCTCGGTCTGTTTGGTCCGTATTTAATATTCAAAACATGGGTATGTACACAGATTTATATCTCAAAACAGATATTCTTTTGCTAACAGATGTATTTGAAAATTTTCGAAAAACTTGTAAACTACATTACAAGCTCGATCCCGCGTTCTATCTTACAGCACCAAGTCTATCGTTTGATGCAATGCTTTTAAAAACAGGGGTTCAATTAGAATTGATTAGTGATGTTGAAATTTTTAGAATGATACAAAAAGGTATTCGAGGAGGTGTTTGTATGTGTTCCAAAAGACATTCCAAAGCCAATAATAAATATTTAGATACATACGATCCAACCCGTCCAAATTCATTTATCATTTATTTAGATTGTAATAATTTATACGGTTACAGCATGTGTCAATCCCTACCCTATTCCGGTTTTAGATTTATGAATAGACAAGAAATTGATTTTTTACAATTGAACTTAGCAGGCATCAGTGATACTGCGGAAAACGGTTACATTCTTGAAGTTGATTTAATATATCCGGAGAATTTGCACATGGAACACAATGACTTTCCTTTTTGTCCAGAAAAATGCTTGCCACTTGGTGGTAAGAATAAAAAGCTAATACCAAATTTGTACGATAAATATCACTATGTTATTCATTACGTACATTTAAAAAAGTGTTTACAGCACGGTTTAGTATTGAGAAGGGTCCATCGCGCTATTACATTTAAGCAACGTTGTTTTTTAAAGCAATATATTGATATTAACACCCAGTTACGTCAAAAAGCAGAGTCAACGTTTGAACAAGACTTTTTCAAATTATTGAACAATAGTATTTTTGGAAAGACCCTGGAAAATACTGAACATCGAATAGACGTTAAGTTAGTAAACAAGTGGTGTGACTCGAACAATAAAACAAAAAAGACTACTTGTGCTGAAAAATTGATAGCCAGCCCATATTTTCATAGCGCCTCTGTATTTTCTGATGATCTAGTGGCAATCCAAATGAAACCTGTGCGTATTTTTCTTAATAAACCAATATACATAGGGTTTGCAGTATTAGAATTATCTAAGACTCACATGTACGACTTTCACTACTCTATCATAAAACCTTTTTATGGTAACCGAATTGAATTGTGCTATACTGATACAGATAGCCTAGTATATGATGTACAGAGTAATGACGTTTATAAAGACTTCAAGCTCCATTTTCTAAAATATTTTGATACCAGCAATTATGACTGTAACAACGACTATAACTTACCAATTATGAATAAGAAGGTTCCAGGACTGTTTAAGGATGAAATGGGTGGCAACATTATCAAAGAATTCGTAGGATTGCGCTCAAAGCTTTATTGTATTAAAACTTTAAACAAAACAATTAAAAAGGCAAAAGGTACAAAAAAATGTATTACCAAAAATTTAAATATGTTAGATTATAAAAATGTTTTATACAATTGCAATGTTATTCACAAAAAAAATGTATTGTTTAGGTCAATAAAACATGAAATATTCACTCAGGACGTAAATAAAATAGCACTTTCAAGCAATGATGATAAACGATTGCTATCGATTGATAAAGTTTCTACTTTAGCTTGGGGTAACGCAACTATATTTATGTAATGTATTACCACAATTTAAACGTAATTACAGAAGTCACATTTTTAACATGTATTTTATTTATTGTAAATGGTAAAACGTCCTAAGTGGAAAGTTAGATAATCCTTCAACCTACCTACTGTCTTACTTACTACTCGTATTATAAAAAGTTTGTGAGGTTGGATGAATGGATCTTTGTTACTCTTTTAATAATGTGAAATGTACTATTGTCGTGTAATGTGGCGTGTTGACGGTTGGCGTAGTGGTTAAGCGATTGACTGCTGCGCTGCGTGTTCGATTCCCGCATGGAACAAATATTTGTATGACCTACAGGTAGTTGTTCCGGGTCTGGCTGTTTGTGTATGTGAGTTTAAATATTTGTATGTTTGGAAGTTACTTTTGAACCTAGCTTTATTATGTAAACAATTCTAAAATGTGTGTATTCTTGGTGTTCCTTGTACTAGTTAGAGCTAAACAGAGATGTAACTATACGGCCTCTGATAATTACTTAGGTACCTATATAGGCCTTTTATAAGTTTGCTTTTATCTGTACTTTGTACCTACTAAATATATACTTAAATAAATAATATTTTATGTTCATAAATCTGTTTCATAGTATCGACAGAAGTTACTTTTGAACCAGGCTTTATTATGTAAGCAATTTTAAAATGTGTGTATTCTTGGTGCCCCTTGTACTAGTTAGAGCTAAACAGAGGTGAAACTATACGACCTCTGATAATTATTTAGGTACCTATATAGGTCTTATATGCTTGCTTTTATCTGTACTTTTGTACCTACTAAATATATTGTTAGGATAATCAAGGATCGTTTACTGCATTTAGTGACGTCATCTCACGATTCCTATAAAAATGGGGTTAGCTCGCCGGACAAGTCATTTGCTGGTCGGCTTTCAAACGGGAAGGTGTCGTGTCGTGAGGTGTCGGCGCTATTTGCAGTGAGTCATTCTTATAGCGTCTACCTAATTGTGGTTTATTACTTTTGTGTAATTAACGGCTGTTTGTCAATTACGATTATTGATCTGCCTAAATTAAATATAAGAATTAATTATTGTACTTTGTGTTGCTCGTTTATTTTATTTTTTTAATAAAATCCGACTTCTGATCCTAAAATCAGAAGTGGGATTCACCTACATACCCACATAAACTAAATTATTACATTCGTTTGAAAAACAGCCGTTAATTTGTAGTTGAGATGCCTCGTTCACAAGATGATTCTGATGTGTCACTGCACCGTAAGACAAAGTGCAACCGTAGCAAATCGCGTCGGCACCGCTGCGATTCTCGTTCGCGCTCCCGCCGCGATTCTCGTTCGCGCTCCCGCCGCGATTCTCGTTCGCGCTCTCGCCGCGATTCTCGTTCGCGCCCTCGCTGTGATCCCGTTTCGCGCTCTCGATTACGTACCCGTCGTGATTCTCGATCGCGATACACACGCTCCCGTAGCCGCAAGGGCACCATTGGACCGGCGTTAGCAGCCATAATGACGCGATTAGATGCGATAGAGGGAAGCGCGGCCAGCACGTCGCACACGCCTCCACGTGCGGATCATAACGCCAGTCTTCGCTGTAGTAGTGACGTACCATCAGCGGCTGATACGTTAGCTGATGCCCTAAACACAGTAATAAATAAAGTGAAACCGCTTAACTATTACGTGTCGAATTTCGATCCGGCGGTTCACAATTTTGAGACGTGGTGCGACGAGGTTGAGCGGGCAAAATTAACGAACAGTTGGGGTGATCCAGAATGTTTATCGCGGGTAGCTCATTGTTTAAAAGGGGATGCCAAGACCTGGTTGAATGAATGGGTTACCAACGACCGTTCTTGGAGCAATTTTATCAAAGAATTTAGATCTTTATGTCCGCACAAACTTGACTACGCGAATATTCTCTTTGAGGTTATGAACACGAATTCCAATAAATTCAATACGTATGCTGAGTACGCTCGACGCTCGCTGTTGCGACTCCGCATTGTAAAGGGTCTAAGCGAAGAATTGATGGTCCAGATAGTGATTCGAGGCATCAATGACGCCCAAGTCCGAGCCGCGGCAGCGAACGCCGAATTAACCATCGATAATTTAGTTACATTCTTAGCAATTTATATCAAACCGAGCCTTAACAAATCTGAAAATCGTACAGGTTCTAAACCCAACTTATTTAACAGACGGAATAATGTACCCTCGGGTAGTTCGTGTTATTTATGTGGTAAAACCGGACATTTGCGGACCAATTGTCCTAAAAAGCGTAAACCAGACGAAAAACCTAATACAGTGACATGTGCCTTTTGCACGAAGGTTGGACACGCCGAGAGTGATTGTTATACGAAGCGACGCGTCGAAGCTTCGAGTAGCAATCAACGGAAAGTGAACCTTGGCAAGGCTCTTCCGAGGCTAGTGACATTACTACCGCTACTACATTATACATTACTACCGGTAATTCAGGGCATTCCGGTCGACGTCTTAATAGATAGTGGGGCGATTGATGTGTCCTTAATCTCATCGGATATCGTTAAAAAAATTTCCTGTTCACGAAAGCCAACCCATCGTATTCTAAAAGGTATAGGTAACAACGGGATTGTTGCTCATGAGTATGTCACCCTAACCGTTGAGTTCAATAAAATCTCCCTTGAAATAGACTTTGTTGTGGTACCGGCACCATATATGAATACGCCGATAATTATTGGAACCGATGTGCTTAACCGAGACGGTGTTACGTATATTAGAACAAAACATAATCAATTTCTAGCACATGCCTCAAATCCGATTTGTGCAATAAATACTGTTAGGCCGGTCGAGCTCTCCAATATCAACACACCTCTTCAAGGTGAAGAATTAAGCCTGTTAATCGAAACAATAAATGATTTTATACCATTTTTCATATCTGGTACCGCCACCACAACGGTAACTACTGGCAAAATGCAAATCAACGTGACAAGCGATGTCCCCGTGGCATACCATCCCTATCGCTTATCATACCAGGAAAAACTTAAGGTCAGGGAAATAATAAACGATTTATTGCGCAAAAATATAATCAGGGAGTCCAAATCCGAGTATGCCAGCCCCATTATCCTGGTAAAAAAGAAAGATGGTGCAGATAGGATGTGTGTAGACTTCAGAGCACTCAACCGCATCACTGTCAAGGACAGATATCCCCTGCCCTTGATAGAGGATCACATTGACCGTCTTGGGTGCTCTAGGTTTTTTACAGGCCTCGATATGGCCTCGGGCTTTCACCAGATTTTAATAGACGAGGCCTCAGTTCACAAGACAGGCTTCGTAACCCCTGAGGGACATTACGAGTACCTTAAGATGCCATTCGGTTTGTGCAATTCCCCTACCGTTTACCAACGAATAATCAATAAGACCCTCCGAAGATTTATCGAAGCAGGCCAGGTTCTCGTCTACATTGATGACGTCCTTATTATGAGCATGACAGTCAACGAAGGCATCAATTTGTTACGAGAAGTTTTAAAAACGTTAACGGAAGCTGGATTCTCGATAAATCTCCGAAAGTGCTCGTTTTTAACCACTGAAGTAGAATATCTTGGCCGCGTCATAACTCATGGTCAGGTTAGGCCGAGTAATCGCAAGATTGAGGCTCTGGTAAACGCTCCTGTACCGAAGAACGTAAAACAGGTTAGGCAATTTCTGGGCCTAGCTGGCTATTTCCGGCGTTATATTAAAAACTATGCCACAAAAACTCTAAATATCTCTCGTCTTACTAAGAAAGATGTAAAATTTGAATGGGGTAGTGAGCAAGAACAAATCCGTCAGGATCTAATCAAAATATTAACTAACGAGCCCATACTTGCAATTTTTGACCCTAAACTAGTAACTGAACTTCATACAGACGCGAGTAGCGTAGGTTACGGTGCCATCTTGATGCAAGTCCATGTCGACAGTAGCAAACGTGTGGTGGCTTATTTCAGCAAAGTCACTCAAGGCGCTGAGAGCAGATACCACTCGTACGAGTTGGAGACGCTGGCGGTCGTCAGAGCATTGCAACACTTTAGACATTATTTGATCGGTATTGAATTCAAAATTATAACCGATTGCAATGCACTGAAGTCCACCGAGCGCAAAAAGGATCTGCTCCCACGCGTTGCGCGCTGGTGGATTTATTTACAGGATTATAATTTTTCTATTGAATACAGAAAAGGCATTATGATGTCTCATGCCGACTACTTGAGCAGGAATCCACCAGCGACGCATATCAACAATATAGAGAAACCATTAAATTGGGCCCAGATCGCACAGGCCGCTGATGATGAAACACAGGAACTTCTGCAAAAGCTTAGAGACGGTAGCCTTGACACACGACGCTATGTGTGTAACAACGACCTTCTCTACTATCGATATTCTCCGATTGGTGAAGAGCCGAGACTTTTATGTTTTATACCGAAGGGACATCGACTCAGCCTTTTGCGTATTTTCCATGATGAGCATGAGCATATAGGAGCTGAGAAAACATTAAGCCTTATTCTCAAACATTTTTGGTTCCCCGGCCTTAAGCAATTTGTCGATAAATATACATCTCACTGCCTAGTGTGCATGTCCAAAAAGAGAGTACCCAGAGCTCCTTGTCAACCTATCACGTCATGGGTCAAGCCTGACGAACCCTTCAACACCATTCACGTAGATGTATTAGGTCCATTGCCCGAGTCAAATGGTTTTAAATTTGTTTTAGTACTTGTAGACGCATTTACAAAATGTTGTCTTCTTTATGCATTGTACCGCCAAGACACTAGCGAACTCAAACGTGTATTCGAAAACGCAATATCTCTTTTCGGTGTCCCTAAATTATTAATTTGTGATCGTGGCCGAATGTTCGAGGCCTCTAATTTTAAAGGGTGGGTACTAGAAATGGGTTGTGACATTCATTATGTAACGCCTGAAATGCACCACGCAAACGGCCAAGTAGAAAGATACGTGCGAACCGTTTTAAATCTCATTCGCGTTGAGAGTAACAATAAAAATACTACCTGGTCCGATGCGCTGTGCAAAATTCAGCTAGTATTAAATATTACAAAGCAAAAAAACCACCCAATTGTCTGCTTTAAATTTGTTAATTGGATCCGACGCGACCACTCCCGTTATCCGTGCGCTTGTCCGCGATGTGGCAGTTGAAAATGCACAACCAAATCGTGAGGCGTGGCGGGAAATGTGCAGGGATAGAGCTAAAGGACCTGCTAAAGAAAAACCAAAAGAAGCAGGACTCTTATGTGAACCGTCATCGACGCTCTCCCAAGACTTTCCAGGTTAACGACTGTGTATTTGTCATAAAGTACTCGCAATCAACTGGAAAACTTGATTCGGGGATGAGAGGCCCTTATCGAGTAACCACAGTGCTGCCAAGTGGCCGCTATGAGCTCAAATTATTGAGTGGTGCTCGTGGAAAAACCACGCAAGCAGCAGCGCAATATATGGTACTTTGGAAAGGGGAGTGGTGTCCCGAGAGTTGTGCGGCTTTCTTTGAAAGTGAGTACCTACTATTATTTGCTGTGTGCCTAACAAATGTGTATGTTACAGCTTTTAGGTATGTTCCGTGTAAATGTATGGAATTGTACGAGGACTTGCCTCGTTACGAAAAGATTAGAGCGCTCAGGGAGAGGTTCTGGAGGCAATCCCGGCAGACACGCTGTGCGTGTGTGGGCTTTGTCCCGGCAGACACGTTTTACGTGTGGGGTGTTTACCCGGCAGACACGCTGTGCGTGTGTGGGCTTTGTCCCGGCAGACACTTTTTACGTGTGGGGTGTTTACCCGGCAGACACGCTGTGTGTGTGTGTGGGCTTTGTTCCGGCAGACACGTTTTACGTGTGGGGTGTTTACCCGGCAGACACGCTGTGCGTGTGTGGGCTTTGTCCCGGCAGACACGTTTTACGTGTGGGTTGTTTACCCGGCAGACACGCTATGCGTGTGTGGGCTTTGCCCCGGCAAACACGTTATTACACGTGTGGACCTCGGTCCGGCAGACATATCATGTGATATGTATAGGTTGTGATGTAAGAGAATGCGAGTATGTGATTAAATAGAGATGCATGTATTGGATGCTTGTTAGAAGTGACCGACGACTCATACTTACCCGTACGATTCTATGACAGAGGGCCTTGGTAGCGTGAAGTATGATAGTTAATAAAGCTACCTTAAATTCTTTTAGGCACAGAAGACGGAAATGATGACGATGAGATTGCAGGACCCTCACCAGTGCCTGCGAATCCCTCGCCTGCCGCTGGACATGTCGCTGAAAATGCCACCGAAGGCGTTGCTGAAAAAGTGCCCGAGGACGGCGCACGGTCAGGAGAGGCCGTGTTAGGATAATCAAGGATCGTTTACTGCATTTAGTGACGTCATCTCACGATTCCTATAAAAATGGGGTTAGCTCGCCGGACAAGTCATTTGCTGGTCGGCTTTCAAACGGGAAGGTGTCGTGTCGTGAGGTGTCGGCGCTATTTGCAGTGAGTCATTCTTATAGTGTCTACCTAATTGTGGTTTATTACTTTTGTGTAATTAACGGCTGTTTGTCAATTACGATTATTGATCTGCCTAAATTAAATATAAGAATTAATTATTGTACTTTGTGTTGCTCGTTTATTTATTTTTTTTAATAAAATCCGACTTCTGATCCTAAAAATATACTTAAATAAATAATATTTTATGTTCATAAATCTGTTTCATTTCCGTTCCTGATGACAAAGCGCACCGCATTCCGTAACATATTGCTTACATAGAATCACTTCAAACTTGTACGAACATGAAGATTTGCAAATGATTCCTGAAATTTCCGTAGCCTTGTGTGAAACATAACACCGACCAGGTGCTTGCAAGTGACGAACTGCGTCGACCGTGCGCACATCGGAAACAAGTTCGAACTTGTAATAAAACATGTGCACAATGCTTTCCGGAGTACTGTTACACAATCATAACAATATTAGTCTCTCCATTACATTTGGCTGATAGTGACCGGACTGGTTGGACTTCTCAGTTCACATCATCGAATTGAAAACCTATTGTAAGTAAGTAGTTCGTTATTTATACTATAATTACTTAGATTTATATTCATTAGCATTATATTGATTCTTATTTTGTTTGTTTCAGATCATCAAAAATGTGTGATTCCCCTGACCTCGTCTTTTCGTAATACGCCCAAGGATTCCCGACTCCAAGTTTGAGTTGGCATGTACCCGAGCAACGACAATTATCTGAACAACAAAGGCTATCCAATAAGAAACCAAGAGCGAAAAGGGATTATCAAAAGCGGAAGCTGCCTCTCTGCCAGTCATACGTCATAAATAATGAGAAGAGAAAAGGTCAGCGACTGATCCAAATACAAGTTTTGGATATAAGTGAGCAACAAGAAACTGCAAGTGATAATGAGGACGCGGTAATTATGAGTGCGCAATACATAGTGAGTGAACCAGTGGACTATGTTATGGAAGAGACACAATCATTAATAAATAAAATTTCCAAAAAACTTTGTGGGGACAATTGTTATTAGTAAGTAATGTAGTTTATAATTTTTTATTAGTAAAAATATTAAATTAAATTTCATCACAATATTAAATATAAAAATATGTAATTAATAGATATGAGGCAAGTATTGCCTTTTTATTCTTTTTTGTGGGTAAAAATAAAATAAATATTAGTAATGTATAATATGTGAAAGACACAAATATAGTATAGCGATATGAAATATAGTGTATGTAGGTAAGTGGTATAAAATAATCGAAATTTTTTACTGTAAATATGTGAGGCAATAAATACTGTATTTTATTTTGTTTGAAGTATGTATACAAATAATTAAGTACTTTCATATTCTTTTTTGTGTATATTAAATAAAATGAAATATAAAAATAAATAATGTGAATCTATGTAGTTCATAAGTTCCATTTTAATTAAAATAATCACAATGTTTTGTAAGTTAAGATGATAAAATAAATAAAATATTATTACGATGTAGCTAGGTATAATTAGTTTATAACTGTAAATACTTATATGAGGTAATAAAGACTATATTTTAATTTTTAATTTTATGTTTTATTCTATATGATTTACCAAATTCAAATATTAAATTAGCTGTAAAATAAGATTAGATTTGCAGGTCATCCTTTTTTCAGTATTAATTTACATTTATTGTAGGTATACCTCAAATTTAACATAACTACAGCTAATTTAATTTTTTTAAGGTTCTAATAAAAAACCAAGAGTAGTTACATAAATATTTTTATTAAATGTAGCTTAACCACAACAAAATAATTTGAATACAGACATATTATTATCAAAATACCATTTTCTTATACACACCGCATTATTTAGTGCACAATTAAATGTATGATTCACACAATTAAATTCAGTTTTATTTTTACTATATTTATTTTTTAAGTCTGAAAGGTTAGGACATCCCTTCTCACCTATATCGATCACTTCACAGTTTCCACATAAGTCTTTAATCCACTTTATCTTTTTCAAACCCTTTGTAATAATCTTTTTATTTTCGAAATATGGCACTATGACACGTTTAAACTCGTTTGTAGTCTATGTAGCCCTCACTCCAGTAAATTCCACTGTTTTTTTTCGATCCATCTCACTTGCTTCTTTTCTTCTTTCGTTAAATAATGGAACGAAAATGGTGGTTTACCACGAATGTTTGTGTGTGTTCTTGACTTACAATAGCCACTTCCTTCACAATAAAATTGTTATTAAATTTTTTAAATCCTTGGAGATCAACTATAATGGTATCCGGTTTCATGATAAGATAACTTCTTTATGATGTTACTTAAGGGTTTGTATTACAATCGTTGAGAATCAGACAGTAGGCTGAAGTTTGCTCTGGTATTTCGGAATTACTCTCAATTTCTACTCGCACATCCACTACTGGACCTGTCTTTAAGTTATCCGCTTGTCTAGAGCAATCAATGACAAACAGCGGTGCTAAGTCTTTAAATTGTTTCTCGCTTAATATGAGCTCTGGGCGACGTCCGTAATACGACTGTTGAAATCTGGTGTACTGCTCGTATAATAAATTCTGTTGTCAGCAAAATTTACATTTAGGTTCTCATACGGGAAATACGTGGAATTGAGATAAACTCTAACGTCTCGAACATGACAGTGATCGAATTGAGACATGTCAGAACTTGCATTGTTTTTTCTATTTGTTTGTAGACCAAGAATTATGTATCGTGGTTTTTCTATTTGAGTTTAAGTTTTGATAGACCAAGTATGTTTTGTAGTTTTAGGTAAAGTGGGATATTCGTACAGATCCCAATTACTGTATATTATTTGAAGTGGTCGATCTTTTTCTAGGAGTCTTAACAAACTAATTTTTTCTTTATCTGATACTTTAACATGTGGTACGCGCCATATAATTTTGTTAATCTGAACATCATCCACCGTTTCACCTGTGCTCAGTTTTACAGCGTTCAAATTGGTGTTACTTCGTAACAATATCAGTTCATGTCTACTGTTTATCACGACTTTTTTAAAATCTTCAGCAAATCCGAGGATATGACACAGTGGTATAGAAGCTGAAAATCTTCCTCCATTGATATTTTTTATACCATCAATATTCCAGCCCCAAGCATTAGATATTTTTGATTCACTTTCATTCATGGATATTAATGATTTCATGGTTGTAGTTATACCTGCATTTTTTATTTTATCAATCTCCACTCCATTAAGCTCATACCTAATATCTTGGAATAAGTACATTAGCGCATTGTTCGTGAAATTGTCTCTAGAAACTTTGTCTTTCGTGTCTTTTTTACTAACGATAACAGTTCCTTCCAAATACAGTGCTAGCTGATGGTAATATGTATAAGTCTTGTTGGTTAATAGGTATACGGATTTCATCGTTTCTGTTGAAACTCGTCACATAAGGCTTGTAGGAATGAATTTCGATTCCTTCTATGGTGTTATCGTAAGTTGGAGCAGATAAAACATCTAAGATATTCATTTTAGCAATTTGATCGCTCTGAGGAATGCTTTATTGTCTTTAGTTAATTTTATTTTCTTTTTAGAGCAAGGTCTTCTTTGGTATGAAGCTCGAGTAGAACTGATATTCTTAAGTTCTTGACGTACATTTTTATTGTAGTTAATCATGGTTTTCTTTTGAGATGTAAATACAGCTGCACTTCTTCACCACGCAAATTAATTAAGTTATTGTTTATATCTAATAGCTTGATATTTATGCAGTTTATATTGTTTTGATTGATTGGAAAGTATATTGCGTTCTTTGGGATTTCTATGATCCTGTATCCAGGTGGTACGTTAAATGCAAATTCGTGAATAATATGACTTGGTTTTCCGTTTATGTACGAACCGCTTACAATATCACATTCGATCCTGACCACGGTCGTTGGTAAAATGTTGACCGGAGACTGAGACACATGCCATTTATTTGCTTTCAAGATTTGTTTATTAAATCCTAACATTCTTCTAAAAGAATTCTCTTTGGTAAAATTAACATCTTTTGTACAGAAAATAGTTGTTTTTAAAGTGTTATTATTGCATTGCAGTTTGATAGATGCATCTTTAATTTCTGATTTTAAATAATCATTGATATCTTGCAATTCATATGTGCCTTCCGGTATTTCTATAACTTCGTTAAGTCCATAATAGAACTTATTATTACTGTTATCAATGTTTGGAATAGAATTAAATGTTGAAAAGTGTAATAAAGCACATTCATACTCTCCATCAAGCTGTAAACTATTAGGGTAGTATGTAGATAAAACTGACGAGTTTCCAGTTATCGACAAGGTGAGCGACATCTTGCAAATGATTGAAATGGAACATAAGCATTATATTTTATAATACATTTTTATTCCAAAAACTCCACAAATATTCTAAACATAAATGACCGCAGTTTACAGAATTGAATTTTTGATATCGTGTTATAAAAGACATTACAATTTTTTAAATATCGAATTAATTCTTTCGGTGGTTTCAGATTTCCATAGCTATCAAAATATTCGCAATAATCAATTACCTTAACATATGCTACCCAATGCGTCCCTTCGTTCATAGAATCATCTAAGTTTACAATACCACACTCGATCCGTTTAGGGTTTCTAGGTAATCGATCCTTCATGTAGACTCCACGAAAATGAGGAATAACTTTTGAATATTTTAGGATGTCTACATTAGTTAGAGGTCGATTAGGTAGCATCTTCTTCAGTTTTTTGAAGAATGAACATACAATCCATTACCATTTTTATACGGTTTAATGTATAAACCCTTGCCCAACACTAACGCCTCCATAGCCCTATTGTGACGTTCTGACTCTCGCAAATTTTGCTGACCTGCTTTGTAGTCATTAACGGTTTTTGCAATGCCAGCTACACCGCCAGCTAAAGTTCCCTAAGCCGATAAACCAGCGAAAATTGGAATCAAAGGCAGAACTCCTCCAGTCTTTGGTATGGGTATTACTCGTGGCACCCGAATTCGAAGATGGTTGTTTGGAAATAACTTTTTTGCGACTAAGTAAGCTGCTTTTATTAAAGACTTATTGTCGCTGTGTTTGAGTTTCTTAATTTTTGATTTTATTTTAGAGACTAAACTTTTAAATGTTATAATCCCGGAACCAGACTTCAATTTAGCTTTCATGACTTTGCTCACTAACCATGAGCTTAGTTTTTCTCCTTTCCCTGCATCTTTTGATTTCAATCTTTGTTTAGCCATATTAAGTAGTTGTAAATCAGCTTTGTGACGATTTGTTAAGTCTGTATGGTTTGCATATGCAATGTCGTGATGCATACAAGCTTCGTCTAGCTTATTTACACCTCGATCACCTCGCGCCAACCGTTTGGAAAGTTTGGTTCCTGGTCCGCAATAATTATATCCTGGTAAATGAGCTTCGAATGGCAGATTATTAATTATGCTATTAACTAGTCCACCACCTTGCATTACTAAAAGTACAATGAGTGGATTCTTTTTTAAAAAGGTTATATAACATCTTAGCCCATTATGGCAGCTTTTTCAATCCAACTGTTTTCACCATTATTAAGACCTAGCCATTTGACATATAATTTATTTCCTTTCTTTTTTAAATTTTTTTCTACCAAATAAATATCAGGATAGCTAGATTTTTGAAGTTCTTGCTCATAAAACGCTCCTAATATGTTTTGTTTTCGTTGATCTTCTAGTAGATAAGTCACTGGTGAGGTACTATTAATCTTTTTTATGTTAAATAATTCAGTTGACCAATTAGGAGTATAACCTTTCTCAAAATTATGTTTAAATTTGCTGATACGAACATAATCACCTACTTTGAATTTAGGCTTCCCCTTAGCAAAATCATTATTGTATATATTTTTTTTAATTTTCTTTTATCGCTGGTTCATTTGATTTATTCACATCGATCGGTTTAAATTGGATAGAACGATGTTTCGTATTGTATCTTATAATTATATCTTTCAACGGTGGACCTATCCACTTATAATTTCCATTGAGACTGAAATGTTTATATAATTTATTCTTTATAGTTCTAATCAGTCGCTCTACTATTGATGCTTTTTTAGTAGAGAATGATGAGTAATGGTTAATATTGTACTTTTTCATAAGAGATTGAAAAGTGTTGTTATAAAACTCTGTTCCTTTATCAGTTTGTAAGTTAACGGGATTTTCAAGACTGCTACACAGTATTTGTTCGAATGCACGAGTAACATCAAATTTATTTTTCGATTTTAACGGTTCAGCCCAGGCGTACTTTGAGAAGCAGTCAATCACTACTAAAATAAAATTGTAGCCTTTGTTATACTTTCTCAGGTGTTGCATATCCATTAAATCTGCTTGCCACAAGTCGCGGACTCCTTTCAAAATAACATGACGTCGGAGAAAATTTCGTCGTGCTGCTTTATGTATTTCATATACGATTTGCTGTTTTGCCATGATGGAGTTTTAGTTTTTAGAAATAACTTATCTACTTCTGCTTTGGTGTAAAACTGTTCTTGCAAATGAGTTAAAACTTCAGGTGTATTTGCTTTTAAAGAAGTTTGAACTGCGCTTCGAGCATCCTTTATGATTTGAGAACGCAATAAACCAATCATTTTATTAAATTCTTTTATCGTATTAGCATTCAAATGATCTACATAATCTTTGTTCACAGCATCATCTGCTTCTATAGGAGATCTAATTCCTCTCAATCTCAAGGTTTTAACGTCAAAATCTCCATTTTCTGATTTTAACAATGCCTTTTCATTAAAATCAAATAGTTCTGATAGATAGATAGATAGAGTATTCTTTATTGTACACCAAAAGACAGAGCGAAAATACACAAATGTTACACGGTCTTATCGCTAAATGCAATTTCTTACAGACAACCATTGGATGGACAAGAGTTGAGTAGAAAAGACAATGGGCGGTTGCAGGTGTACATAGGTGCATAATTAATAAATAAATAAATACCTAGATTGAATAATAAATAAACATACATCTTTGATGCAAAATATTTATACCATACATGCAATAAATAAAAATATTATACTATACTTAATATATTACTTAAAATTTATAATACAATAATATAGTTACCATTTAGGTACAAGAGGCCAAGTAATGCTGCTTCACCATTATTTTAAATGATGCCAAAGTTTGTGCACGTTTAATGGACACCGGCAGTGCATTCCATAGACGTGTAGCCTGAACCGTGAAAGAATGGTCAAAAAACTTTGTGGTGTGCATTGGCATCTTTAGCTTTAAGTTTTATGATGAACGTAAGGATCGCATATGTGTATCACAGACGAACTCAAAGCGAGTTTTAAGGTAGGAGGGCGTTGTAGGGTTGAAAAGAATACCGTAAAGTAACGAAAGGATGTGAGTATGATAGTCGCATTCTTTTATGAACATGATGACCAAATTTATCTATATTCATGATGTGTAGACAGAAAGAAAGCTATAAGTAAAATGAAAAGAATAATTGTTTATCAAGATATTTATTAACTTATAAATTGACCTTCACGTAGTTCCTCTATGATAGATATTATTTCGTTATCTACTCCTGTATTTCCAGCTTCCCGAGCTAGCTTTTTTCTGATCATAGTCACGTCTATGAGCATTTGTATGTAGCATCATCAATTTATAATTTTTCTTATCGTCTTCGATAACCAAACTTAAATCAGGATCTTTTTTGAGCAGCAGTTGTTTTAAACCAACCGTGTTTTTATATTTTTGACCAGCCACGATTATAAATTGATCGCTAATTGTTATGGGAGCAGAACCTAGCATCAATTTATCACGTTCTACTCTGACCCCAAATGGAATATCTGCCAACGCTTCTGAAGATACTGACCAGGATGATGTGTCACATTCTTGATTTTGATCAACTATTGATTCATATGAAGAGTCACTGTTAATTTCTGATTCATCTTCATCCCCATCGGGTCCTTCTTTCTGCAATGTTTCGTCTATAAACGGAACTTCAGACTCCTCTTCTTCAATAGTATGTAGGCGAGGAGTTGGTTTGCTGCTATTAGCAATTAAGCTAAGAGATTCTGTTACAGGCTTAAAAACTGCATCCAGTGCTTGTTTACGATCAATCTCAAAATTTCGCATTTTTCGTACTTTCTTCTTTACGGCTTCTGCAGCATTTACAATTTGTCTTTTCAATGATTTATCCATATTGGTAAAAATTGATCGTAATCGGTGTAGCGCCGTGTGAAGAATGATGAAGTCATGTTGGTGCAGTCTTTTATATTTGTATATCCTTAATCAAAGACTACAAAAGTGTCAAATTTATTTCTGTAACAACCTTTATTTTTGAAGCAATCTTTATTAATTACAACATAACTGAATGGTTCACTCCATATTTTTGAACACATTTCACGAAATTCACTCCAGGTCATGTCAGTATTGACGTGTTCTTCATACACATGTCTCATATTAATTTCATCTTGTTTAAAAAGTACGATTAGGTTTGCGTTGTCTCTGACCAACTGCTTAGGAATTTTACTATATGTCTGATTTAGATAAAAGCAATCGATAAACTTATGTCTGCCCATTGCAAAATAATCACGCATGTTGCTTTGATTTTCACAAGCCACATCATCGAATACAATGACAGAATTGGATTTTGCGTCGTGAACATTAAGTACTTGCTCATTTTCATGATATTTCTGAAATGTGATACCTGGTAAACGTTGCAAAACTTTTTCTAAAAAATTGTACTTGGGTTGTTGCACGGTTTTCGAATATACATAAACATTTTGAAATTTTAAACCATTTTCATGTAACGTAAATGCTCCTATTACCGCCAGTTTTAGCTGTCTTAGGTTTCACTTTAAAAAAATAGATATAAGCTGTTATGTTAGGAAAGATGTTATAATTTATAATTAATCTCAACGAAGTATTTTTTGCAATTCAGTACTTAAATTCAATATTCAATAACACAATAGTTACTAAATAATTATTTAATCCAAAAGAGTAGTTGATTCTATTACCGACCCATAGAATGCGGCAAGATTCTATTACCGATTTTCCTACTTCTTTTACCGACCACTACGAAGTTGTCACTTCTTCTATACTATTAAATAAAATAAAAAATCGTTTTTTTTCTTCCTCCTTCGTTAAAACAGTTTGTTTTCTGCAATGTTCATATATATTTATTATTTCTCTTTTCACGCAGAGTTGTCCTCGGTATGCCATAGGTTTTTGAAGCTTCGTATATGCTGGTCCCTTCATTTATAGCTAGAAGCGCAGCTTCTATTTGAGCAGAGGCGTACTGCTTGCGCTTCTGCGGCTCCATAATTCTATAAAAGAACACAATCTTTAAAGAGATATAGAATTTAATTCTTCGTAAGAAGCTTTAAAAAGTTACATTGCCCCCATTCCGTCCCGCCATTTTTATTTGATTTGAAAACATATGAAATATAGCCAATGCCATGAAGCCATGAATGAAACTGGATAGCAAATATTATTTTACATTAACAATATGTCCTGAGACAAAAACTCTCAAAACGTCACGTATGCAAGAAATAAGCCAATTTGTTCAAAAATATACATTTTGTTTTTGTGTACTGTAATATTACCGACTCACAGCTATGAGTCGGTAATAGAATCAAGTATGAAGGTTACAATATTCTATTAGCGACCAATAAAATTAATAATAAACAGATAAAATATCCGCTTTATGGAATACTGTTAAATTCGATCTCATTGCTATATTATTTCTTTTAATGACAGTTAGTCTTTAATTCAGATAATAAAGGTTATTTACAGTATAATATCATTAAAATAATAGGGATATTGTCTAACGTTGAATCGAGTTTTACACAAAAACTTTAAGAAATAGCTTTGTCGTTAATAGATCTAACGAAATATAATAATTTTAAGAATTGAACAAGAAAAGAATAAAATCAAATGAGGTAGTTTATAATAGATAATATGTTAAAATACTAAATGTTTTCAAAGTTTAACAACGCCATGGGTCGTTATTAGAATCAAGTTTTGAAATTTGGATTCTATTACCGCCTTAAATTAAAACATGATTTTATAACACAAAAACCAATAAAAAGTATTATATTATGAGTTAGTTTAGAAAACGAATATATACGTTACAGTTGTAATGTGATAGCAAGAAGACAAATCCATTTTTAGTGTGTTATTTTCCTTAAGTAATATTTAGGTGTACTTACGTGGCCAGAGACGCGACACTATGAAAAGTGCGTCCGCTTCGGGCGCGTCCCACTCATTGTCAAATTATTTCTTTCACTGGCTATTTAAACACACAAACTTTACTCTTTTTGCTGTCCAACAAAAATACGTAACTAATTTTTAAGGTATGACTTTTCTGGAACCCTATATATGTCTAATATGAGTGATTTAAGAATTAGGTCGTTAATAGAGTACATATTTTAGGGGGTCGTTAATAGGTGCTTTTACGTTATAAGAAGACCAATTAATAAATTAGTTTTTCCACAATTTGAGGGCCCGCAAATGATGCATCGTATCGTGTTAGGTAATAATTCTCCATGGCGAAAACTAGTGTTTCGTGGCTCAACGCAGAGTTCGTTTAAATGTAACGATTGTGGTTGTTTTACAAATTTCATGACGACTGTTTAAACGGTTTATTGAATAATGAGAAAATTTACCAACCACGTCAATATTCATAAAGTGAAACAATGAACTGATACAATATATCTCGGTTTTTGTATCTACTTAAGAATGAGTTATTGAAATTTGGTGAAGACAACGTCTGTCTAGTCAAAAAAAAAAAATATATCAAAAAGACGATTATGGCCCATGAGGGGATCGAACCCAAGACCTTCGCGTTATTAGCACGATGCTCTAACCAACTGAGCTAATGGGCCGATGAGAGCTCTCTACTAAAACAAGATCCTCATGGCTCTCATATCAATTGAGTTTTACGGAAACGAAAATAGTGGAACAGCGCCTATTCCGTAGGATATTATTGGGCTTTCTACCTCACCGAAAGTGACGGAGGCGAACGAAGTGAGACGTAGGAACGGCAGGTGGAGTAGGATGCCCAATAATATCCTACTTACAGCATTCAGAGTATGATCTGTTCTGTTTAGACTAACGCTCGGCGACGAGCATCTGTAGAGATAAGGACTTAGAATTAAGAACAATATATTTTCCATTGTGTTAGTCTGTAATAAATCGTCGTTGTTACAACTCGTAGTTTGTATTTAAAAAACCTTCGGCCGCCACCCCAAAACTTAACTGGCGCAGCCGGTAGGATATCCGTGAAATAAAGCTGTGCTCGAGTACACGAAAATAGGTCTCGCGCGCGGTTCCGGGTATCCTCGAACCAAACAAATTCGTTAAAATCTGGGAGTTGTGCTGAAGGCTCCAGTCTACACCAGGAGCGGCTCTACGGGTAGGCATGGGATCGAGCGGACTGTAAGTAGACCTTTTTACTATCCCTGTCCGATCCTTGCTATTTCCTGTAGTTGTTCTTGTAGGACTGTGTTTTTGTAACCTTAAAACTAAAATCGTTCAAGGTTATTTGACTTCTGCACTCAAATTGGCAGGTTTATTAAATAAGTTATATTATAATTAGTTTATTTTTGGTAACCCTTAATCCAAAATCATTGAAGGTTACTTGACCTTGTATTAATTTCCTAAGTTAACTTAACATTTTTAAGTTCAGTTTAAAGTTAAATTTAGTAATTAGTTATTAAAATGGATCAAGTAAGGATAATTCCTAAGGAAATTTTATGCTTAATTCCAAAGTTTGATGGGGACTACAACATATTAAATTTGTTCATAAAGAAAAGTGAATATGTATTAAGAAATTTTAATGGGGTAAATAATCCTGCACATTCAGCATATGTATTTCATTCTATTACTAGTAGGCTATGTGGTAAAGCAGCGGCCTTATTGAGCGAAAGGGAGGATATATCAACCTGGGAAAAATTAAGAGCTGTGTTTACTCAACATTTTGGGGACCCTAGATCAGAAGAGTGCGTTGCTATTGAATTGGAAAATTTAAAAATTAAAACTGGTGAATCTTATTTAGATTTTTGCCACAGAATTCAACAAATACGCAGTAACTACTCTCTTCTCTAAGGTCAACTTACTTGCATGCGAACAAATGAAAACTTCTAAATTAATAATTTATAATGACTTGACTCTTAACGTGTTTTTATATAATTTGTCCGAGGATTTAATCCGAATCGTAAGACTTAAAAATTGTGCTGGTTTAGAAGATGCTCTTAGCGTTGTCATAGAAGAGGTGAATTTCCAGTTTCAGTATAATTCAAAAAACAAATGAAACACAAAATCACATCAGAATTTTTCAACACAAAATTCTGGAGGTTTTAGATTCCAAGCTCCATTAAAGCCAAGCGTTCCGTCAAATAATTTTGGGCCTCCTATCAACCAAAACTTTAGGTATGGAGCATCGTATCTACCGCAAAACAATTTTAGATCAAACGGATTTAATAATAATTACAGATTCGGTGTACTAAATCAAAATGGGAATTTTAAACCTAGTGTACCTCAAGGTAATTTTAAATTTGGCTTTCAAAACCAAGGTCATCGACCAAATTTAGGCAACCAACAAAACAATAATTTCAGATTTGGAATTGTTCCTCAACAAGGAGGAGGCCTGCGTTTAATAACGCACAGTCAAACCCTAATTTAGTTTCACCAAACCGACAATTTAAATTCGGTATACCTTCACCAAACCAACCGCAACGTAACTTACCTCAACTCGAGGAAAAGGATGTGTCCATGCGTACTGCTCGTCCCCTTATACAGAATAATAATATAATTACTCAGGATCAAGACGATAACAATATATTTTTCTCACATGACGATAATGAACCGCAAATATTTAATCACGAAGATTTTCAACCTGATTATTTCAATCGCGAATCAGATCTAAATTTTACTAACGCTAGCTATTATGACAGTAATTCGTATGAAAACACTGTGGAACCTAATACGGACCACCAGATCAGTCAAGAGGAACATGTAAATTTTTCGATAATAGCCTCGACCAAAGACCCTCCGAATCAATATATTTAAATTGTAATAGTATCAATCGATTACCACACATAATTATCCCTGAAATTAATGCACGCCTAATGATTGACACCGGAAGTACAAGAAATTTCATTAGCCCTGCTAAAGCTGAAAAATACTTTTCGGCATTCAAATACAATGAACCATTTCAAGTTATTAGCACTCATGCACGTAGCTTGCACAATCAAGTTATATTTATACCCTTACCTAAAACCTTTCGAACTTTCCTTTTACACAAATTTTACGTATACGACGTTGACAAACGTTACGACGGACTGATAGGCTCTGACTTATTAAAAATGCTAAACGCGACAATAGATATGAAAACTCAAGTACTGCGAACTCAAGATACAGAGATACCAATCGTATACAGCCCGACATGTGAAATTACTTTAGAGCCCCGCACTGAAACCCGTGTAAAAGTACCAACTGACCTTACCGACGGTGACGCGATTATAGATTTTAAGGATTTCGGGAATGACGTACGTATGCCTAGCGGTTACGTGTATAGATTCCTTTGCTACAACTATTATTCAGAATGCTTCACAAGATAGCGTGACCCTGACTTTTCATGAACCAATAAGTGTGACGCGATATAATGAAAATTACTGTGAAACTAACGTTATATCTGATACTGATAGGGCATTGAATAATTATGAAATTGATGAATTACTTAAAGAAAACTTATCAAAATTACGATTAGATCACGCTAACTCGGAAGAGCGTGAAGCTATACGAAAGCTTTGCTTTGAATATAGAGATATTTTTTTATTGTGAACAGTTACCATTAACATTCACGAATAAAGTCAAGCATCAAATCCGGACTACGAATGAAGACCCAATTTTTATACGACCTTACCGCCTTCCGGCATTACAAAATGTCGAAATACAGAAACAAGTTGATAAATTGCTTAAAGATAATGTAATAATAATAATAATAAACTCTTTATTTCAGACCAAAGATCCATACAAATGTGTTAGTAATTCCTTATCCTAATGTTAGTAGAAAACAGTTACTTATTAATATTTATCAATTATTGACATGGACATCAGGACGCACATGTCTACTTGCCCAGTGTCTGATAAACGGACCATCAATTTTGTCTGCCAGTGTAGCTAGTATACTGTTAGGACTGTCCCTGAATCGCCGCATCATGGATGCACATCGCTTGCGTATGATGGCATAGAAGTCATCTACTCTCGCCTCCGCAAACATGCTAGACGCACTGCAACATCGAGGTAGTCCCAACAGCATCCTCAGCGCATTATTATATTGAACGCGCAGAGCGTTGTAAGTCTTCTGCGTATACTTTACCCACAAGCTGCACGAGTAAAACGACTGGCAATAAGCTCTAAATAAGGTCAGTTTAACTTGATTAGTACATCGAGTAAACCTGCGGGCAAGCATGTTACATCGGGCTGCCAACGCTCTGCGCTCCCTATCAATATCCTGATCATCAGTCAGAGAATCCGTGACTACATGGCCGAGGTATTTAAATTGAGTGACAACTTTTAGAGGAGAATCTCGAAGCTTTACGGGTGGAATATACGCAGGTGTATTATTTCGTACTTTAAACACAATTACTTCACTCTTAGTGGCATTATACCTCAAGCCATGAGCCTCCGCATATCTCTCACAGACAGCCAACAGTTTCCTCAGACCACAGATGGATGGGCTGAGCAGCACCATGTCATCGGCGTAACTGATATTGTTCAGCATCTTACCATCTATCGAGCACCCAACCATGGTGCCGCTCAGCTCCCCCACCAACCGATCTATGTAAAGATTAAACAGACTAGGTGAAGTTATCCCCTGCCTCACTCCACATTCCAGCCCATATGTCTCAGAGTTGGTATCCGCCCACTTAACATAGCTTTTCTGGTTCTTATACCAATGTTGAAATACATTAATTAATTCAGCCGGTAAGTCTGTATCATCCGACAGTTTTTGCCATAAAATGTCATAATTTACCAGGTCAAAGGCTTTTGACAGATCAAGAAAACAACCATACACCGGTGTCCTCCTGTCCGTATAATACCGGACACCGGACCGGTTTGCTTGAGACACAGGATTGCACTTTCAGTGGACAGTCCGGGTTTGAAACCAAACTGTGCATCATTTAATTTGATGTACCTATTTAGTTGCTTCTCAAGCAGACTATCCAGCACCTTTCCAATGACCGTAGCTAACGAAATAGGTCTATAATTATTTTTGTCGGATGAGTCACCTGTCTTGTTTTTCACAACAGGAACTACGACAGTTTTTATGAGATCCTCAGGAAGGTAGCAGTGACTAATACAGAAATTAAACAGCATATAAAGTATTCTAGGCAGATGGTCACCAGCACATCGCAAGTGTTCAACACTCAGACCATCGTGTCCCGGTGACCTACCTCGTTTCATATTACTTAAGATAGTTTTAATTTCCTTGATCGAGAATCTAGCGTGAGTATCACCTTCACACGGTGTCCGAGTGCCTCGCACAGATGTGCTTGTAGTAAGCGGAGCGGTCTTAAAGTTATGCATGAACATATCAGCTATATAACTATTATTTGAAAAACCTTCAACATTCACTGGCAGGCTCGGCTGAGGATTCAAAGCATTAGTATGTTTCCAAAATGTACTAAAATTTTTCTCTTCATGAAGTGTGGCAATAATATCCATTTTAATCTGACTTTCATTATTTTGGCACCATTTTAATTTACTTTTAAATCTTTGTCTCGATACTTTCATTTCATTATAAACCTCCCCTGACATAGGCTTACCTACCAAAACCCACCTTTGAAATCCCCGCCGTGCTCTCTGATGAGCCACTTTTACATGCTTGTTCCACCCAGTTACTACACGTTTATTTTTCCTAACAATAGTACTGTTACTTAAAAAGGCAGCTTCTTGTAGCACGGTTACAATCTGTTTGTACATACTATTAAGGCGCTGTGACTAGTCAAAATAGGCATCTTAAAACAATTTTTTAGCAAAAAGTATACATTTTAACACAGCAATAAAAATATATGTTAATCTTGAACATATTTACGAGGGAACCTTTGTTTTCAAAACACGTTTTCGTTAAATTTTCTCGATAAAAAAAAATCATAAAATAACCATTAAAATTAAATTTCTAGCAGTTGTAACTGTATTATTTATTAACAAATCTTGATCAAATTTATAACAGTGACGTAATATATAAAAATAAAGGGAACTGTTGTTTTTATTTTTTGATTGAAATACTATATATTTAATAATTAATAAATATCATGATAAATAACTCGCACGAGTCGAACGAAACATCGCGGCATCGTGGCGTCTTTTTTCTTCTCTTTCATTTCTACGGTAAGCGACAGTGAGCGCTGAGGCGCGCTGCCTGATGGACCTATGTCACTTTGTTCCGCCCGCCGCTCAGAAATAATTTTATGTCTGGTCGTTTTGAAAGCTATTTATTTTATTACAATAATAATAATAATATTCATTTTTATTCGATGAAACAAAAACTCATGATAGAAATTGTAAAGTAAGTACATACAAATAGATTATCTATAGATTCGTAAATTCGATGGGTGAATCTATAACTCGATTGGTCTAGCGGTATCGTGTATTGAACAGATATGCACTGGTCTTGGGTTCAAACCCCGCAATAATTTTTCACTTTTTGTTGATATTCTTATTTGTAGCATATAATTGCTTTTTTTTATTATTATTTACTTTTGTTATCTTCTTGTTTGAAATAAATTTTCAATAATTATTATTTAACTTCCTATTAATTCTCTTTTTTTATAAGCTTTTACTAAGTTTTTTTTAAATTTTCCTGAATCGTTTTTTTTGCATTCTATAGTAAAAAGAATCGTCTGGTGATCTATCCGTCAGTAGATGAACCATCGGAGAAAACTTTTCACGAGTATGCTTATATATGGTGTTACAAAATATTGTAGGTAATGTGAGTAATGCGAAAGGAGATCATTGTGAGTTGAATGAGGAATATCAACAATGTGCATCAGAATGTACATTGTTGATATTACTCAATTTCTAAATGGCAATTATGACAAATGAAAATTTGTTACTGTCATATTTATATTAGAAAATTTGACATTTTTACAATTTACCATTTTGATACTCGTATGCCAATTAAATTAATTAAATTTATATTACGGCCATTTTGAGAACTCGTCATATTGCACCGAAACCCAGTGCTAAGTGATACATACATACCTACTAAAGTTTATAATATTCAAATTATTTGCAGTCTTACAAAAGAGTGCAGAAATACGAAAAGGGGTCATTACAGTCATCACTCATCATTATGAACAACTTTTACTGTGGTGCCAATCAACAAACTATGGTCATTTAGTCTTTTTTTCTTTAAAAAAAAAGAGGTCATTTAGTCGCGGGTGAATGAGCTTTTTCGGCAGATTATTTTTCGCGATTTTAGGGTTGGAGTTATAGTGAAAGTTGTTCATAATGACATTATTCATAATAATGTCATTATGAACAACTTTCATTTCAACTTCGACAACTTCGACGACGAAATGACCATAGTTTAGACTATAGCACAATGACGAATTTGTAAAGTGGCCGCAATATAAATCGATAAAGTGGCAAATTTTCTAAATGCTAAATACATAATAGGGGCATTGTGGATATTCATCATTTTCTCAAAAAATCACATGATTTATTTATTTATTTATTATTTATTTATTTATTTATTTAACTAGAACGGTCATAGACCAATTACACTAATTAAATAGAATTGTAATTTCTTGATTAACTAAACAAATTTCAGAACTACTACATTATGAGCTTCATTTGGCTTTTCATTCATAGAACGATGGTGTAATATACTAAATAATTCCAATAATCTAAAACATATCACAGATTCGCACCAAATTGAAGTCGATCATAGATCCCTCTCGCACAACTTCAAGGATACCGTCAATAGCCTCACCCATCCATCCTCAAACAAATCAATATCTGGACACGAGTTCAGGAGATCGTTGAGTGCAGAGAGTGTTCGCGGTATTGGGGACTTTGCTCGGGTTAGAGTACGGCAAGTTGGCACTGCAAGCAGTTTGTTTCCTGCCTCTTAGATAGTTATTAGGGGTAAAGAGTTGACACAGTTCATTAAACAAATCAGGTGAATCAATTTTTCCACGTAGGATTTTGCACACCGTGACAATTTGGTCACGGTTCCTTCTGGTTTCTAGAGAATTGTAATCGAGACAACCCAGGAGAAACTTGGTGGGGTAAAGATATGGGTATCCATAGACACTTTTGTAAAGATATCTAAGGTATGCCTTCTGTACTTTTTCGAGTACTGAAATTTTTCTTTTCTCAAGGGGACTCCAGATAGACCCACTGGTTTCCAACTTACTACGTACCAGCGCATTATAAATGATTCGAATGACACTGGTATTTTGGAAGTCACGTGCGTTTCTGAGGACAAAACCTAGTCTAATATAGGACTCCTTGGCAACCGCGACCATGTGATCATGGAATGTTAACCCCCGGTCGAATGTAACACCCAAGTCCTTCATGGTCGACGATTTAGGTATAGTTTCGTTCTTTAACTTATAATCGAAAACAACTGGGTGCCGCGCTCGGCTAAAGGTCATAGCATTACACTTAGTGGGGTTGAATTCAAGTTTGTTATCAACGCTCCATTTATACACCGCCTCGATGTCGCGCTGGAGTGCCAAGCAGTCCTCCTCGTTTTTAATTGCTGCGTACAGCTTTAGGTCATCTGTATATAGTAAGCATCGTGCGTGGCTGACTACTGTAGGAATGTCATTGAACATAATAATGAATAGTAGAGGCCCAAGAATGGAACCCTGACTTACCCCGGAACGCGTGTGATAGGGTCTAGATTTAAAGATACCCAATTTGACAAATTGCTGACGGTCTCGTAGATAGTCCGTGATCAGATTGAGAAGTCCAGGGGCAAAACCTATAGCACAGAGTTTCGCCAGCAAAATGTCATTATTGACCCTATCAAACGCCTTCCGGAAATCGAAGTAGAGGACGTCAACTTGGAGTCTGTGATCTAGCTGGGTGGAAATGAAGTCAACAAGAGTTATGAGGTTAGTGTTCACAGATCTCTTGGACCTAAAGCCGTGCTGCTCGTTACATAAGTAGGCGCTAATTTGATCGTTGATATGCTTATGCAAAATGCTCTCGAAGACCTTCGCAGGAGATGAGAGAATCGCGATGGGTCGGTATTCTTCGATATCAGTTTTTTTCGAGGATTTAGGTATAGGCGTGACTCTTGAAAGTTTCCATTGTGAGGGGTAATTGCCAGTGCTTATAGCTAGATTAAGAATATGACAGAGAGGTTCCGAAATATACTCTTTTGACATTTTGAGGAGACCAGGGGGGATGTAGTCTGGACCTATAGAGCTATTTGCTTTTAACTTTTTTTGATATAAACAATCATGTAAGTATGTCAAAATTTAAAAACTTATTTGCTTCAATTTTACATTCTGAACACGAAAACCCTGGGAAAATCACTTTCAACCTTTGTAATCAACTTGTCGATACTTGCTACACATAATGTGTAGCAAGTATCGACAGATGGGCGAAGGTCGTCAGTCAATCATGGGAGCTGACGATTCCGAAGAGTTATCCTCCAAAGAGATCGCGTGACAACCACCTATCTGTCTGTCCACCCAGTCATATATCCATTGTATTTGTACACATCGCGTAATTACTGTGATTTAGAATTACTTTGTTGTTTTTTGTTTATAACAAAACAAAAAATGAAGAAATTTTTATTTCAGAGAAATCAATAACGATGTGCTATTCGTTGAACCGTCAACAGAATTTCAAGACAATAATACATACTCACCAGTTCATAGTCGAGGAGTCGTTGACATAATGCATTTTATCAGCAGTTGCAAACTATATGTAGCCATATTTCTTTATTCGATTGTAACTTCTCACAGCTGTTACTCATAGCAGAATAAAGGATTGGCTTGATCTCCGGATTCAATTTTAGATGCAATATGTGCAAAGACGATTTTATTGTGACAAGCAAAGATTTAGCAAGTACACACAATGTCAACGCTAACGTGGCTGCTGTTACAGGAATTACTTCTGCTGGTATTGGTTATTTATTTATTTATTTATGCTTCATGTACAGAAGTGTACAAAGGCGGTCTTAATGCCTTAGGCATTTTCTACCAGACGACCTTAGGGTGGTGCAGAGACGATCATGGTAGATGCACTAAAAGAGTAGAAGTGAAATGTGTGACTTGAAGACTTACCAAAACTATAAACTTACACAATTACTATATACATTACATAAATATTTATTTTATATATATTTATATATATACAATATAAAATAACATAAAATACAATACATATATACTATACATATATACAATACATAATAGATATAAAAAGAAAAGTCAGTGTCGAGATGAATCTAACAGCGTTTTATCCAGCAAGTATTTGCGCACACAAGTTTTAAACGATTGCCGGCTGTTTATCATTCTGATTTCAAGGGGGAGAGCATTCCATAACAGTATTGATTGGACGAAGAAGGTAGAATGTATAAAGTCAGAGTGGTGAGAAGGACATCGAAGAATAAATAAAAATAATAATCGTCTATTAGTTGAACGAAGATGTTTATTGTGGAAGGAAGTAATATACTGAAAATGAGATGATAAGTACGATGGAGAATTAGGAGAAAAAAGTATAGAATAAAGAGTAGTCAGCGCCCTCAAATTTCTTCGTTGGCGAATGGGCAACCATTTCAATTTTATTCGATATTCTGAGACATGGTCATATTTACGGAGATTAAAAACGAATCGAATGCAATTATTGAGAAGGCGGTCCAATTTATTGAGCAGATCTGCATTCAGGTCAAAGTAGCAAACATCACCATAGTCGATTATGGGGAAAATTAAGGTTTCGACAAGCATTGCTTTAATGTGCGCTGGAAGAAAATTTTTGAGGCGGTAGAGAGATCGCAGGGTACCTGTAACTTTTTGACTTACACTTGAGACTTGGGATCGCCAACTCAATGTAGGATCAAAACTCAAGCCGAGATCTTTGACGCTGGAAGTCACAGGTATGGCTATGTCATTGAAGACTATTGGTAAAATATTTATATTGCTCAACTTGCAGATATTGCGATGGCTGCCCAAAATGATAGCCTGGCATTTATTGGGATTTACTGCCAAACCAAATCTATCAGCCCAGTCCCTGATTGAGTCAAGATCGTGGTTCACTGCTTCGATCGCGACGGATAAATCTTCTATTCTAGATTGAGAGTAAATCTGTAGGTCATCGGCATATAGATGATACGCACACTGAAGCTTTTGGGTAATAAAATTTATGAAAATTGAAAAAAGCAGTGGAGATAATATTCCGCCTTGGGGAACGCCAGTTTCCAGCTTGCACCAAGTTGAGAAAGACTCCTCAATGTGGACTGACTGCTGGCGATCTCGAAGGTATGATGAGAACCATTCCAGCACTTCAGGAGAGATCATGAAATGGGAAAGGATGGACAAAAGGATATCGTGACTGACGGTATTAAAAGCATTGGAAAAGTCAACCAGTACCAATACAGTAACCTTAGTGTCTTCCATGCCTGCCCGAATATCGCCAGTCACCTTAAGGAGTGCAGACACAGTACTGTGACCTGGTCTAAACCCAGATTGATAGGGACTTAGGAGTGTATTTGCATAAATGAAGCGAGAGAATTGTTTGTGGACACAGGCCTCCAGAACCTTGGACAGGAAAGGAAGAATAGAAATTGGCCGAAAATGACTGGGGAGAGAAGGGTTAGGAATCTTAGGTAGACGCAAAACATGTGCTTTGCACCACGCAGACGGAAAAGAACTCGATTCAAGTGAAGCATTTACAATGTGAGAAATTGCAGGGAGTAGGTGGTCCAAAACTGTGGTGATCATATTCCGACTGATGTTGTCACAACCCACAGCATTTGATTTAATGGATAGGATTATTTTTTTAATCTCACCCGAGTCCACTGGAGAATTATTCGCAATTCGAAGAAATTACAGCATGTATGGACGTACCCAAATTCATCATCAGCAAAAAATCCATGACAACAGCAGCTATGCGTTCTTAAAACCTGCTACTGCTGCCACAGGATTCGTCAGATGTTGATTCCCATTTTTCATAAATGATGTCTTGATCAAATCAAATCAAATCGTTTATCTGGGATCTTGAGCATATGTGGTTTTCGTAAATATGGGTATGTCGATACATGCTGTAATTTCTTAAAATTGCGAATAACCAATACCGGCAGAAGTAATTCTTGTAACGGCGGCCACGTTAGCGTCGTCATTGTGTGTACTTGCTAAATCTTCGCTTGTCACAATAAATATTATCGTCATAATTGTTGTCTTTGCACATACCTATTTTATTTTATATTAATTTGTAAATTATAAACTTTAGTAGGTATCTATGTATAACATACTACTGTGCTTAGGCACAAAATTACGAATTCTCAAAATGATCACAATATAAATTGAATAAATTGAAATTTGCATTCGAATCTCAAAATGGTCAATTCAAAAAATACAACTTACTATACAGTAATTTTGAGTAATTCCTCATTCAACTCGCAATGATCTCGTTTCTTTACTAGTTACTAGTTCATCGTATGGTTTAGACGCAGAATGCCAAATTCTCAAAAAGGCATAGTTTTTTTGGCATGTATGGTTTTGCGAAAAGGTTAGACGAGAAAAAATATTTTTTAGCGATTTTAGGGCAGGCGCCATAGTAAAGATGTTCATAGTGGTGAGTACAATGACCTCTTTTGGTATAACTACAGTCTTTTGTAACATCCTGTATCTGTATTATTTTTCTTCAGAATAAACCATCAAGTTTGGTGACTGTTTTTTATACTACTCTGAAGAAAAATATATACGGGAATAAAAATGTCTGTTTATATTAATTCGCAATTTTGACAATTGCCGTTTTGAGAATAGGCCATTTCTAGAATTGACCATTCTACGCCCAAGCCATTTTATTTATGAATTATTTATTATTCGTCTGATGAATCTGTTAAGTTTCTCTATATTCTTTTTTTTTTAAATAACAATTATTAATTAATTATTTAAAAAAATAAGAAAACAAGTGTGTACATTTTTAAAAATAAAAAAAAACTCATAGTATCTATTGAGATACGAACTCGTGGAAGCGCGATTTCAAGCGGGACAGCGGCGCGCTAAGCCAAACGTGCACTTAACCAATGTTGCGAAATTATGTTTCTGTATTTAAAGAACGTCGCGCATGGTTGACGTTCGCCCGGTGCGCCCCGCAGTAGGCGGGACTACGCGTGCCCCACTTCATCTGCTTCACCCCCTCAAATACCTAAATGTTGACTATGCACAGCGCCTTAATTAATAATTTATGTTGTTCATTTTTACATATTTTGTCACTACATTCAATAAACTCACTAGGAAAATCGATAACACGAAGTGCTTCATGACAAAGTTGAGAGTAGTGCTGTATTTGCTCAGGAGTTCTAATTCCCCATATAACTTTATTTGGCATTTTATTTGTTTTAACATATTTAGGCACTAACACATTAAAATCACATGTTATTTCTAAGGGGAAATGATCTGACCATGACACGTCATTAATAACATTTACTTTTACAATTGAGTCTTTAGTAACACTTGTTACCAAGCAGTGATCCAACCATCTAACGCACCCATGTGAGTCACTCATGTACGTAAAAGTGTTAGAATGTATGCCAAGCATATCAATGTCTGCACATGTAAAGTGATAATCATAGCAAAACATTAATAATTCAGTACAGAATAACTCACCAGGGTGCGCGTTGAAGTCTCCCAACACAAACACATTTTCTACACAATTACATTCCACGATTGCATTAATTTCAGCTAAGCACTCCGTATATTCAATTAAGTTACTAAGGTTACACACAGGCATGTACACAGAGAAAATAAGAATATCTCTATTATCAACAACTGCTTTAATCGCGGTCAGTCTCACATTAGAACATTTTATCACCGACACAATATCAAATGCACTAGATCTCCATAGTATAGCAACCCCCCCGTAAGGGCGGCCACGAACTACCTCTGTTGATTCCGTTGCGCATACCCCCGTAGAAGCAAAGCCAGGATAAATGCTGCCTAGGTATGCCAGGTCATGCGAGAGTAACCATGTCTCCTGTAGTGCAATCACATCCGCCGTAGCACATAATTCCTTTACATAATTAATTGATCTCTTAATAGATTTGCAATTAAAGCTTATAAGCTTGCAATGTCGTTTTGGGATATTGTTTTGTACAGGATTCATTTTTGTGCCTTTTTGTTATCCGAGCCTCGCCTTGTACTTGTAAATACAAAGTATCGTCTGAAGAAAATACCTTCTGGCCACAAGTTTTCATCTTCAAATAGGTCCAATTTATGTTTAGGAATTAAAATCTTGTAGGAATCGTAGTCTTTCGAGTCCTTCATTTCTATTTTTTCCGGGATAACTATGACCCCTGTCTTATCCTTGACATAATCTACAATGTCAGCAGCAGTTACATCTTTCGACACATTATATAAGAAGAACGGAACTTTTACATCTGCCGCCCTAAATCTTGTATTCATATTGACCGTCGCGGTCCCTTTCTTTCCAGTAAAACGAGATTGTTTTTTACGTGATTGAACAACTGTCCATTCTGGTTCATTATCTGAGACCGGTTTATAATGTTGTTGTTGTCGTTCATGACTCATGTTTTGCATAGTAATCGATGCACACTTGGTAATCTCCGGTGCAATTGCTTCACTACACAAAACAGTTTGCTTGTCTCAGCGTATGCATAGGCGGCACAGGCGCGGGTGACAAGGACAGCTCGCGCTGTACATTATGCATTGTACAGGTGTTATCACCAAGCGGAAGAACGTCGTAGCTATTGCTTGTTGTTACTATTGGATGCACAAGATGTTTATTTGGAGACTTAGCACAGTTATTTTCTGCCTCGTTCAATGATTCCAATATACACATCGGTCCGCTATCCATCAAATTATTACAAGGGATGTGGGTAGATGCGCCGCGTCTTTTGTAATTTACATTACGTTCAAAATCATATGTTAACGACTTATTATTGGATATTTTGACTTCTTCAAGTTGCTCCTTTGTTACAAACGTCTCCTTAATCTGCTTAATCTCGGATTGTAACACAATAATATCCTTAAGCAGCCTTGATACATCAATATGATCGAATGTCAAGGGGGGTAATTTTTGCAAATCTTTCGCCACAAATATAGGAATCCTTTCCGGGTCTGTGTTCTTGAACAAACCAATGATATCCTCTAGTTCACGGCGCATTTTGTTTTCCCCTTTACGGGACACTTTCTTCATTGTCGTGTTCACTGATTTAAATAATAATGTTTTTCCAGTGTCAACATCTTCATTATTAAACGAAGAACTACACAATTTGACAATACTCTCCTCGTCCATAATTTGAATTTTGTTTTGTATGAACGCGAGAACTTCACTAATTACTATATTGCACGAATTGCATTTTAGCACCGCCATTGTAATTTATCACACAGAGGTCGACGACCTCACGCGTCCGTACGATGACGACGACTGAATAAGTAATACAGAGTACAGTAATACAGGAATCATTCTCCCCATGGAATGCACCTGTGCATTTAGTCCCAAAAAAAATTGACGCCTCAGGTGAACAAAAATTTAGAATGGTCATAGACTACCGACGTTTGAACGACATAACTACCGACGACAAGTATCCCTTTTTTTTTTTTTTTGGTTTCGTGTGGAAAATACACACCTCTGGCACTGTTGGAAACGGACGTGTGCTCTTAAAAATTTTGCTAAATACTATTAAATTCTAATAATCTCTGACAACCTAAAGTGATCTCACATAGTGAAAATATAAAGTTACTTATAACAAAAAAAGTACCGTGTTACTAAAGACTTGAAGTTTTGAGTAGTGTAGCAAATGCGCAAGCGACAGTGACATACGTGCACCCACCCTCCCGCCCCACTTCGAGTAAAGAGACGCGATGCTATTTTTCAACTCGCTCGCACCCGCATGACGCAAGGTATACAATGAATGTGCAACGCCACCACCATCGCCACCGCAACCGGGTGGGTCCAAGCTGTCGAGCGATAGCGAGTACACACTCAAACCTACCACGGACGATGACACAGATTCCCCAGCCCCGAACTACTTTAGCTCAAGGAAACGGAAAGAACGTACTGAAGAAAGCGAGTATAACCGGACATTAAAAAGCTTTCGAATAGAAATTATGAAATTCATGGAAGATTTCGGTAACAAACAAAATGAAAACATTCTACAAATACGACAAGAAATATCAGAGATCAAACATGAAATAAAAACAATAAAATTAAACTCAGAAAATTTCACAGAAAGGATAGAACATATAGATAATGAAATAGAAAATATAAAAACAGAAAACAGTACGACACAACAAAAACTTAAAAACTTAGAAACCAAAATAACCCAAATTAAAAACATCCATAACACCGAGACACCAACACTCAAATCGCCGATCGCTCATCACGAAGACCTTATACAAGAACTTAAAGACCGAAGCGACCGCGAAAAAAATATAATAATTGTGGGTATACCGGAAAAAAATTGATAATAATTTAAGTATTAGACAGACTCATGATTATGAAGAAGTTACAAAATTATTGACACCACTAAAGGAAGAATGCCCTAATCCACTAAAAACAATGAGACTAGGGAAGTTTAATCAAAACAAAAACCGACCGATAAAAGTATGTTTTACCAATATAGAAACCCCGAAGTACCTCCTACGAAATAAAACAAAGCTACCCGAAAACATAAAATTATATGCCGACCAGACACCTACACAAAAAAAATACTTACAATCCTTAAAAGAAGAGCTAAATACACGGATAGAAAATGGCGAGAAAGACCTCATTATTAAGTACATAAAGGGTGTACCTAAAATTGTCATTAACGAAATCAACCAAAAAAACTTCCTACCGCCCCAAAACAAAAACAAAGTTTAGAAAATACGTCCAGCAAAATAACTTATCAGATAATCGAAAAGTACGAAGACACTCAGCTACACCCATCTTCATTGTGATTCCTCTACGCCAATTTACGGAGTATTCGGAAAGCGGGTAAATTGGACGAAATAAAATGCATACTGCACATGATACCAAAGACTACCCACATAATAATCTTTACTGAGACTTGGATTACATCGGAAAATGATGCAAAGTTATACCTACTACCGAATTATAAGCATGTCTACATCTATAGACAAAATAGCAGAGGAGGTGGCGTCTCAATCTACATACACAACACTATAAAACATGACGTAACGGAAGAATTGACGGAAAATGGTAATCACTATTTATGGATACACATTGACAAATTATCACTGAATATTGGAGCAATATACAAACCCGGAGATACAAACGTCAACAGCTTCTTAGAGATATTCTCATCGCAATTAGAACAGAGACGCCGAGCGATCGTCTTCGCAGACTTCAACATCGACTTACTTGGCTCGGATACGCATGTGAAGAAATACCAAAACGTAATAAAAGAATCAGGATACGAAATATTAAACAAAATACACCAACAGTACAGCACTCGCGAAACTAGCACAACAAATACTATTCTAGACCACCTTTGTACGAATATAAACAACCACACATTCAGCATGTCGATAATAGACTCATCCCTATCCGACCATAAGCAGATTTATCTCGAAATAGGCAAAATTGCCTCAAAAGTTAATAAAAAGGTACAATACAAGGCGATTGACTATGACAATCTTTACAAAAACACTACCATAAAAGACTACATAAACGACTACAACGTCTTGGAAAAAATCATTTCAGAACAAATAGAAAGGCATAAAATATATAAGACCAAAGTACTTAACTCACCCAAAGAAGACTGGATAAATAAAGAAATCATAAACGCCATCAACCTGCGAAACAACATATGGACCCTATCAAAAATGAACCCTAAAGATAAAGAACTACGAAACAAATGTACAGAAGAACAAAACCGAGTACGTACCATGATCAAGACACGGAAAGAAAATTATTACTATAATGCGTTCAAAAACAACAAGCAAAATCCTAAAAAACTATGGAAACTGATTAACGACTTAGCAATAAACAAATTTAGAGACGGCAGCTGTGCTCCCCCAAAACTGATATCGGATTCGGGTTTCATCACAGAAGGTAACGAAATCTGTAATGCATTTAACTCTTTTTTTACAACAGTAGGCGAGAACCTAGCTAGTAAAATACCTAACATGTACCACACTAACAACGGGAACACTCTAATGTACGAACCAAACTATTTGCATGACATAACACTAACCGAGTTTTCACCGTGTACTACGCACGAAATATCAAATTGAATAGATAACCTGGATAACGACACAAGCACCGGCCTAGACGGAATCAACACCAAATCAGTTAAATGCTTAAAAGAAAAAATTCTTGAGCCCCAACAAAGTGCATAAACGTATGTTTACATAGCGGTACATTCCTCGACTCGCTTAAAGTGGCTAAGGTGACTCCTATTTATAAGGCCGGTAAAAAGTCAGACCCGATTAATTACAGACCCGTTTCAGTACTACCTGTCATGTCTAAAATATTCGAGCGTGTGTTATACAACCGCCTAAATAATTACCTTCATCAGAAAAAGTTCTTGATTGATGAACAATACGGGTTCCGTTCAGGATCTAGCACCCTCTCAGCAGCAATAGACCTAATTACGAAAATCAAAACCAATATTGATAAAAAAAAACTTGTGCTAGGAATTTTCATTGATTTAAAAAATGTTTCGACACAGTCAGTCACCAAAAATTAATAGCAAAACTAAACAACACTGGTGTGACAGGTACAGCTCTTAAAATGTTCGAATCATATCTACAAAATAGAAGTCATGTGGTAAAAATAGATAACTTCAATAGCTTGCCCCAGAATCTATCATATGGCTGCCCGCAAGGCTCAATTATTAGCCCACTACTTTTCTTAATCTACGTAAACAACATCAACAGAATAGGATTAACCGGTCACCTAACTTTATACGCAGACGATACATGCCTTTTCTACTTCGATAACTCAATCAATGATATCATAAGCGACGCACAAAAAGACCTCGACATAATTAATGAATGGCTAAAGTACAACTTACTCACAATAAACACATCAAAAACGTCTTACATGATATTCGCGGCAAAAAATAAACAAATTCCAGCCTACCCATCTCTGACTATAAATAACGAAATCATAAAACGCTCAAGTGAAGAAAAATACTTAAGTCTATGTTTAGACGACAAATTAACCTGGAAACCCCACATTAATAGGGTGCACGCTAAGCTTGTACCGATACTAGGAGCACTACGCAAAACAGCAAACTGTATACCAATGAAAGTACGCACAATGATTTATAACTCACTGGTCAAATCGCACTTGGAATACATGATCGAGTTATGGGGATCGGCAGCCGCTACTAATTTGAAAGCGCTTCAAATACTTCAAAATAAGATTATTAAAGTATTACATCACTATCACTATCTAACCCCTACAAAATTGATATACGAAAAAACGAAAATATTAAATCTAACTCAACTCTACGCATACAATACTTGCATTTTGGTCAAAAAATTCACAATAATACCATCCAAACAAACATAACACTACAGAAAAAAAACTACAGTCACAATTTAAGAAGTAAAAATAAAATAAAATAAATTAAGCCACGAACCAACTATGGGATGAAAACTATCTTATTTGAGGGAGCACAGCTGTACAACAAGCTACCGAACGAAAAAAAAGAATGTCAAAATATGAATTTATTTAAAACTAAATTAAGGAAATATGTGATCACACAATTATAACTATATTTTGAATGTACGGTGGACCAAGCTACCACAATATGTCAAATTTCCTTAATATATTTTCAACTTTAATACAAAATTATAAGGCTTATTAGTGACGGTTTTGGATGTTTTGACCCGCCGGCAAGTGTACTTAGTTATAATAATCTATTTATGTCCAATTGACCATCTATAGTGTTATTTCAATACTTAGATTTCAATAACACAGCGTGCCAGATGCATAAACTAATGTATTACTAAACAAATAAGAATGTTGCAAATCTTATTTTAAGCAAACTGTAATGTTTTTATAAGAAATAAATTCTTTAATCCGAAAATCCTCATGGACATCCGCCGCCCGGGGAGGCGACGGGGCGTGTCGGACTCCACCCAGAGTGGGTGACCTACCGACTAAAAACCACACGGTGCTCCCTCCTGCACCTGCGGCGTCGGGGGCTACGGGAAACAGACAATTCGTCCGCGGCCCCCGACTGGCCCGCCGCTGCGGGCCCCATGTGTACATATTTAGGGGGGGAGTGAGGCGTTGGACTCCCCCCCATCGCCATTGAGGGGCGCGCGTGGAACACTACGCGCCACCGCCTCGGGTCCTAGAAGGGGGGGTGTGGCGGGCGTCCCCGCGCCCGCCACCCCCGGACCCATTTAGGGAGGCTGGAGGAGGGCGTTGTCTGCCCTCCGCCGACGTCTTCCGGTGCGCCGGGAGCAGGTCGGGTCAGTGCTGGCACTCTCCCTCTCCCGCTCTGCAGCCTCCTTCTGCGAGACGACAGTTTCGCAGAAGGCGATCACCGCGTCCCAGGACGCCGCGCTGCCGACCATTGAGCGAACGACGGCCGGCAGCGACAGGTCGTCTCCCACCGCAACTGTGAGGACGGCGCGGCTCCTCCCAAGCGACCGACTTAGACAAAATAATCTTAAGGTCACTCTCGATAAATGTGAATTCTTGAGGAAAGAGCACTTTATTTAGGGCATAAAATAACTAAATGCGGTCTAGAGCCTAACGATGATAAAATCAAAGCAATACTCGACTTTCCACTCCCCCGCACAACCACTGAAATCAAAAGTTTCCTTGGGCTGGTAGGTTATTACCGGAAGTTTATTAGAGATTTTTCTAAAGTCACACAACCTCTAACATCATGTCTGAAAAAGAGAAATAAAATAGAAATAACTCAATCATATATAGATGCGTTCCAAAGATGTAAAGAGCTACTTGTAAATGCTATTCTACAATTTCCCGATTTTTCTAGGCCCTTCATTTTAACCACAGACTCATCAAATTACGCATTAGGTGCTGTCCTCTCCCAAGGACCGGTTGGAAATGAAAAACCTATAGCATACGCAAGCCGTACTTTAAATAATGCAGAAACCCGCTATAGTACAAAAGCAAAAGAATTGTTAGCCATAGTTTGGGCAGCAAAGCACTTCCGCCCCTACCTGTATGGGCGAAAGTTTACAATATATACGGACCATCGCCCTTTGGCATGGCTAAATTCACTTAAGGAGCCAAATAGCAAGCTTACTAGATGGAAATTGAGATTAGCCGAATTCGATTTTATGTAATCTACAAGTTAAAGACAATCTATTAGTTAAAGACACATCACGCGATAAACAAAAGATTTTAGAGGTGCACTTATCTGTAGACGCTCCCGAATTAATCAAAAGTTTCCTTTTAGAATACGTAAAACCTAAAATTAAATATTTTATCTATTTCAAAGACCAAATACACCGTAAACAGTTTACAGACGCTGTAATTAAATTATTCAAAAAGGGTACCGTAAAAATTTACGAATGTTCTAAAAGAATTATTTATGTGGAGGACGAAGACGAACAACGTTCAATCGTACTCACCTATCACAAGGGCATAACTTGTCATCGTGGCATCAAAGAAACCCTTATGAAAATTAAGCGTATTTACTTCTGGAGAAATATGGATTTAACTGTTGCAGCTGTAATTAACACCTGTGAAATCTGTAAAAGCCTAAAATACGATCGTAAGCCACTTAAACCAGAGTTACAATTGACTCAAACCCAAACAAAACCCTTTGCCGAAATATTCATGGACATTTTCTCGATAGAAGGAAATTACTACCTAACTATAATAGACTCTTTTAGTAAATTAGGACAGGCTTTTAAATTATCGAACCGCTCCACTCCTGAAGTAGTTCGTGCACTTATTAAATACTTCTCAATTTATGGCGTACCAAACAGGATAAGTTCCGACCCTGGATCCGAATTTAACAATAACCTACTTAAAGAAACGTTACAGTTCTATCAAATAGACTTGCACGCCACATAACCCTAATTCTATGGGGTTGATAGAACGCTTTCACTCAACTATCATAGAAATTTATCGCATAGCTAAATATGAATACCGAATAACTGACGCTGCTGATGTAATGACATACTCTATCATGTCTTACAATCAAACTATCCATTCTACAACAGGTCTTACGCCTTTTGAAGTTGTATTTGGACATACAAACTTAAATAGTACCTTTGCAGTAAATTTCGATAAGCAATACACTCAACAGCTTGTTAAAGATCATGTTAAGCGGACTAAACATCTCTACCAATACCTGACCGATAAAATAGCAAAACATAAGGAAGTGGTTAAAGACAAACGCAGCGGTGAAACCTCGTTCGAGATAAAAGAGGGAGACACCGTCTTTATAAAAGGAGTAAATGATAGAAGGAGCAAAGTCAAGCCACGTTTCCAAAAGGCATTAGTATCAGGCGAAATTAATAGAAATATTTTTCCTGTTAGTATAAACAATCGTGCTTCTAAAGTGCCAATTAAGGACATTAAACGACCTTCACAGGGACCTGGGGTATTAATCCTAAAGCAAGGTGAAGCTAGCATAAGTTACGATAAGTGGACTATTATTAAGGTATTAGATTTAGATTTGATGCGTGAAGATTTAAAATTTAATGTTAAAAGATACACCGATTTTAGTGGGAATGTGAAACGGTATGTTGATTTTGAAACGTCAAAATTTCAATTCCTGGATGTAAAACTCCAAACCGATTACGCTATGAATTCTAGTATAGAAAAATTCCAACAATTAGCTCCATCAATTAGGATTAAGCGTGGCATTCTGAATCCTCTAGGATCTATAGTAAAGATAATCACTGGTAACCTATCTTTTTGTGATTTTTTAGAGCGTCTGGTATATCAAACCAGAAGACGCAGGTTCAAATCCTGCCCGCGATTGAATTTTTTCCTTTGCTATTAAATAACTGGTAACCTAGATAATGACGACGCTACCAGATATGAAAATATAATAAGTACTATAAAGACACGTCAAGACGAATTAGAAAATAAGGTAACATTAATATCCGAAATATCTAAAACTATGCTCAGAATATCTAATTCCACAAGGAATAATTTCGTTCAAATAGATAAAGAATTGTGGGAAATCACAAAATTAATTAATGAAACAAGTAAGCATGTTAAAATAAATAATTTTGTTAATGTCTACAATATGTTCTTACATAATTTCCAAATGTTTTACAGTCGATTGTCGATGAAATTGAAAATTCTGTTACTTTTAGTAAGTTAGGAATACTACACCCATCTTTAGTAAACTCTGTTGAAATGTTTCAATTGTTGAAAACTATTGAATTATCTAATAAACTTGTATATCCAGTAACCTATGATAACCTAGTTAAATTAGAACAGTGCATAGAGATAAAGGCCTATTCTAAAGGAAGTCAAATAACTTTCGTTTTAGATATAGCTATTATTAGAGATGAAACACATACCTACTACAAGATTGTACCAATACCGGTTACTAATCCTTACAATCAAACCACTATCATCATCCCTAAATATCCTTACCTCCTGGTAAAAGAGTCCGAAACAGTCTCGCTCTCCCGGCCATGCAACGAGCTCTACGAGATGAAGTTCTTATGCTACGAGGACGAATCCCAACTTCCTATAGAAGATTCTTGCATAACAGCATTAATAAAGTTTTCCTACGACACGAGTTCATGTCATCCCGATTGGCTGTAATCAATACTGTGAAAATAGAATCTTTGGGCAAAGATCGCTGGATTTTGTATAGTAAAGAAGGAAGCATACTTTCAATCATATGCAACAACGAGATAACAAAGGACAAGGTAAAGGGTACTTACTTTCTCATCCTGGACGACCACTGCTACGTTAAGATTGGAAATGTCACCCTGAAACCTCATCACGTTTCTAAAAGTATTATAAAATACTCAAAGCTGCCGTTTATCAATCTCCCCGAGATAGTAGCCATCAAGCCACATCTCCGTCGAAAGCCCCTCAATCTGGACAACAGCAACCTAACAAATCTGGAACACTTAACTAATCTCCTGAAAATCAGTGAAAGTGAAGTGAATGATTACCGCGAAAATGCGATAAATATAAAAAGTGTTAGTGTCGGTACCCTAATAATATACGTATTCTTATTTCTAGGCATTTGTGTTTTAGTTTATAAGACATATGGCAACACCTTAAAACAATGTTTTTTTCGGAATGATCGTAGTGATAATCATCTCTCCGATAATTCCGAACTTATGGAGGGAGGAGTTATGCATGCTGTATCAAGCCCTAATATTATTATCACATCTTGTCAAGGCGTGACGTAGCGCATAGTACTTCCACGCCACGGGCGGGCTACGCTGATACAGCATTCTGAGTATGATCTGTTCTGTTTAGACTAACGCTCGGAGACGAGCATCCGTAGAGATAAGGACTTAGAATTAAGAACAATATATTTTCCATTGTGTTAGTCTGTAATAAATCGTCGTTGTTCGTAGTTTGTATTTAAAAAACCTTCGGCCGCCACCCCAAAACTTAACTAGGTACCGTTTTCGTAACAAAAAACATTACGAAAGACGTAATCTTTTTTACGTAGATAGGTACATGCCTATATAGGTAGATAAATAAAAACAGAATGCCCAATCTCCGCCCCTCCCTAACATCAAATACCGAAGGCCCCGCATTTTGCCGGAGCGTTTGCCGGACTGTGAACAAGGGTTGTCCGCAAATCGAACATTATTTTTGCAATTATGTTTAATTGCATACCTACTAAATAACTAAATAGGTAGGTACATGACATTAGTTTTTGGTGTGGAATAAACAATGTTCTATATACCTATTATCTAAATATTTACAGTGTAAAATGTACCTATTTATAGGTATACATATCGTTATTGTCGTTGAATACACTACATCCAATAAGTACTAGGCGTACGCATTTACCTTTCTCAAACGCACACTAGTTCTATTATAGGTAGGTTATTTTTTGGCTTTATTATGGGCTCGTCATCATGTTGGCGAGCGAGCACGGCCAAATATTCGTGTTTTTTGGTTAAAAAGAGCATAAACATTTATATTTTATTCTTAGATTTTTTTTTATTATTAGGTAGGTACCTAGGTACTTATTTGGCTTTTCATTTTGAGTACCTAACGGATTTTAGTTTTAAAATACTTTGTGAAATATGTACCTATGTAGGTACCATATGTACCTACACTACCTATTATAGATATGGTACCTATGCAGCGCGCCGGCAACCCTACTTACTTCACGCATTTATTTGCGCTTGTACAAACGTCAATTTGCGTGTGTAGTTGTAGGTATTGTTTGTAATCGGAGCGCTCGCGCTCCTACGGAGTGGCCGAGCCGCTGCGCAGCGCCGCCGCGCCGATGTGTGCCGGTGCGAGAAATACCTATACATATACCTATCTACCTAGTACGAACATATTTAAACTACCGTAAAATGCCCTAACTTTGCACGAATATCGAGATTTTTTGTGAATATTTTTGACACGAGTAGAAATGTAAAGTAAAGTAAAGTAAAGTTTATTTCATAAATAATAAAACAATTGGTACAATATGGGCTCTGGATCCCGCACTAGGATACCCTGTGTTGCAGGATCCAGTCTCTTTCGACAGCTATAGATACATAACTATGAGTACTTAATCATTACGTTAGGTATATATGTGTTAGCATGTGTGTGTGTGTGTGTGTGTGTGTGTGTGTGTGTGTGTGTGTGCGTGTGCGTGTGCGTGTGCGTGTTGGTGTTTGATTGTAAAAGTGTCAACGTGTATGTGTCACTGTCACTTACAAGAAATGAGGTTTTCAGTGTCAATATAGTTAATACCCAGCAGCCAATCACTGACATGTTTTTTACAAGCATATTTTGTCATTTGTAAGATATTCAATTTTTTGTTGACTTTAGTGTACAGGTATGGCCCTATGAAAGAGAAGGCTTTATTACTAAGTTTTAAATAGTAGAAGCCAGTATTCCATTTAGGTTTCCGACGTGAGCGTTGATCCGTTATCATAGTAGTAATTGCAGTTGTATGGAATCTCAAAATCACTGACACAACGTACAGTTGGCGCACCGTCAATAATGACGGTGTCATAATGACTTGTATAGAAAAAATGCAAATCAGAACTTTATGCTGCTAGCAAAACAACTCATTATAGCCTACACTGCATATTCTCTGAGAAATAAGCTTTGACATGGCTAGGCAAAGTTGGCGCATTTTGGTGGCATTTTTGGTTGGTGGCATTTGTGGCAAATGCCACCAACTTTGTCGTCGCCATGTAACGAACTAAAAAGACACGTTAAAATGCAAGCATCTGTGGAAGACTGCAAGCATATCGTTTACGTCATCAATATTTTTAAGAAGTTCATTCCATTCCAGTTCATTTAAGTAGTTGTTAATTTCTGTATAATTTGCTTTATAAAAATTTGGTCTGCTGCTTAGGCTATATGGCAATGTACAATCTTTTATCAATGCTAAGGTCAGTTCGAGGGGGGGATGTAGTTTATCGATATTAACAAGAGAGCAGTTAGACTCAATTACTGAACACGTTGGCACTGTAGATAATACCAGATCCAATATACGCCCTGAACAGTTTTTCACATTATTATGCTGTATCATCTGACTTACATGTACAAAATCCAAAAGATTTTGACAAGTTTTAGGCAGGGACTTATTTAAGATATTAAACTCCCAATCAATTTTAGCTAAGTTTTATTTATTTATTTAGTTCCTTACATACAAATATCCTTATAGGCTAAACCCAATGTGATATTGTAGCACATAATATATAATATAGATATAAAGTATAATATAGTATATCAGTCACAGTTACTTAAATTTTAAAATAACAAATTTTATAGACTGCTATCCTCGTAAATTCACTCAGAGCACACCAGAATATGTCTATATCGTTCGCTATGAGGTTGAAAGTGCGGAGTGCCCGCGTCAGCGATGCCTCGTGCAGCAAGTTAGTGCGCGCGCGCGGCACCACCAGCATCTGTGGCCGACGACGCCGAGACACGTACCCGTCTGGGACATATAAACCAAACCTCTCCAATAGATCCGCGTTGTGTATCCCTCCTCTTATTACTTTAGAGATGTAAGTTACGTATGCAAGTTGCCTCCTGACCCTGAGTTCATTATAACCGACCATTACCAAAATAAAAAGAGTCGGATACATCAAGGGATAATATGGGTAAACCCCATATTGCCTCATATAAATATACCTAGTAAATTTATTCTGTACTCGCTCCAACATAAGACTATACTTAGTTTCATGTGGAGCCCAGATGACTGCGTTGCATTCTAGATGGCTTCTTACTAAAGCATTGTATAATGCCTTAATAGCTTGCATATTAGTAAAGCCTTTAACCATACGGAGTACGAAACCCAGGTTCCTATATGCTCTTTTGCAAACCTTAACTATATGGTCACGAAACGTTAGCTCAGTATTAAAACGAACTCCCAAATCAGTCACTTCTGTAACCCTAACCATTGGTATCCCATTTACCGTATAACTATGTTGGATCGGTGTGCGCGCCCGCGAGAATTTGATTGACATACACTTAGATGTGTTAAACTGTAGGAGATTGTTGTTGCTCCAATCAACCACTCTGTCTATATCTCTCTGCAGTCTTTCGCAGTCATCCACGTTTGTAACAGCGAGAGATAACTTAAGGTCATCCGCAAATAGTAAACACTTAGCATCTTGAATAACTTCCGGCAGATCGTTTATCATTATCAGGAATTCTAGAGGGCCTAGATTACTCCCCTGACTTACGCCAGATCGGGTAAAATATGCCTCCGATTGATATCCTTCATAATCCACATATTGCTGCCTATCCCTCACATATTCTGCAAAAAAATTAAGCAAATGTGGAGTGAAGCCGAAGGCTGCTAACTTTTTCAGCAACACGTCATTATCGACTAAGTCGAAAGCTTTTTGAAAGTATGCAGCATCGGCCTGTCCCCCCCCATCCACTGTTGGCAACACATTCGCTACGTAGCTAAGAAGATTACTCGTGGTGTTTCTAGCCGGTCGAAATCCGTGCTGGGCGTCTGTCAGTTGCGAACTTATCTGCAGATATATATTTTTGTGAATAGCAGATTCGAATACTTTCGCTGGTGTTGACAGTACAGCAACAGGTCTATACTCCTCTACTTTTGTTCCCGAACCTCACTTCGGTACCGGTATGACCCGGGTTATCTTCCACATCTCAGGAAAGACACCCGATCCAAGACATAGATTGAAAATGTGCAACAGTGGCTCAGCTAGTACCATCGTACAATCCCTAAATATATACGGTGGAATACCGTCGGGCCCTGATGATTTTTTAGGTTTCAATTGCTGAAGAGCTCGTCGCACGTCTTCCAACTGTAAACTGTCAATATGTACCCGCGGCGTACCGTTTTCAGCACCCGCTGCCGCTATTGCTTTACCCACGTCTAACTGAGGCTTTTTTGTGCTATAAACTGAGTGAAAATATTCCGCGAATTCTTTCGCCGCTTGCTCACTTGTCAAGGCTTCTCCATTTTTTTAAATCCTTTGGGTGCTTCTACTGCCTCTTTTGGACTTAACATATTCCCAAAATGATTTTGGGTCTCTTAACATATGATCTTGCACACGATGGCAATATTGTTCTTGTGCTACTAGTTAAAATCTCCTGCTATACAAATGGGAATTTCTGTTGTGTCTAGGACTCTTGTTGCAGTTCTCAATGGAGTGTTCCAAAGTAGCAAGGCATACTGGTGGCGGAAGGTAAATCACACAGAAAGCCATTTGACGTGAACTACGAGATGTAGGTATGTCAACTGTGATCCAGAGATCTTCACATTTACTCTGCCAGCGTAAGATGCGCGTGGAATTAATTTTTTTATTAACTGCGATCAAAACTCCCCCTCCTTCTTTGCTAAACTGAAATCCGCTTGTTTCCCTATCCCTTCTGTACACCTCATATCTATCGTCAAATAACTCACTGCTCAGAACATTACTATTGAGCCAAGTTTCAGTAACTATTATTAAATCGTAATTCATACTACACAAGTTACAGTAAAATTAATCAGTTTTTGTTCTCAATCCCCTACAATTTTGATAATAAATTAAGATGTCCTTGAATTTTATAACATTCAAATCTGAGACATGCATACAATAATATTAATATTAACAATTATAAAACCTTACTTATACAATTTTACTTAGGCCATTTTTGTTCTGTTTTGTAATTTGTATATACTCTGCGCCGTCGATTTTTCTTACAAATATTCTTCCGTTTCTAACCCACACGTATTTGTAATTCTTTTCCTTGGCTTTAATCCTCGTAGCTGCATGAAGGGCTCTATTCGATGGTGACAGATGTTCAGTAACGTAGCCAGGAGATTTAGGTCCGGCGTAGCCAAGGTGGGAACTGTTTAGTTTTTCTTGGGGGTTGCCTTGGTTGTACTTAATAGTAGCTGCCAGCAGTTGATCTCGAATTCTTGGTGAGGCCAATTGAGCGATTATGGAGCGGGGGCGGGTACTTGATGAATTGTACTTAGCAATATGTTGGCAACCCAATGACCGGTAGCAGCCACACCAGCGCCTCCTACCGGACGACCGTGATCACTTACCTAGCTACTGTCAGTACGAGAAGATAAAAAGACTGGACACCAACGGCTCGCTCTCTTTTTACTTCGGATTTCGTGTGCAATAGTTGCTCTGTTAGATTGTATTGAAATTAGATTAAATTATTAAAGTATATGTAAGTTATTTATAGGTTATCAGTTTATCAATTAATAAGGTATTTTAGCTATTTGTTTCTACCCAACTCAGTGTTGCCTTCAGCCTAGTTAGTTTACATCAGAAGCGGGATTAGCGTTGGTTCAAACATAATATGGCATAGGTGAGCACAGTCTACCAAATTTTGTGATCGATTCTTGAAACGGTAAACACAAAAATCTAGTGAGTGTTTTAATTTTGACAATATTCTGGTATCGAATGTTCATTGGTAAAGTTTAATGAAAAACATATCTTGTGTTGACTCTTCGATTTAAAATATATAATGTCGAGTGACTACACTTGAGTACCTACTAATCGGTAGTATGTTATTTTTTATCGTTGCTAAATTGCATTAAGAATTCTGTTGCTATGGTCATTACGAGAGAATGAGGGTAATCGCACATGTCGCACAATGTTCATCTTCGAAAAAAGTTAACAGATATAATTATGTCTACTAAATATGTCCCCGTACCCACCCATAGGTAATTTGTTACTGATTTTTATATCATTCTTTCTTAATGATACTTGTGAAATCACAACATTGGAATACTGAAGTATCTGATTGGAAAGAGTTATGCAATAATTTCTTGGTATAAAGTAAAACTACCGCCATTGGCGGGTCCCTACTAATGTGAAATTACAGATTACTGAGCAGTGATTACGTGTGAGTGCAACTACTGAGCTAGCTTCGGAGGTCAATCCGTAGCTTCAGCTGGAGAATCGAGGCAGGAATGCTGCCGTGATGTTGTATCTTGGTGAAATCTGACCAATTTGCTTATGTCTAAATTTGTTTGATGATAATGATAATGATGATGTTGATGCAAGTGATAAAGGTGATTAAAAAGAAACGACGCATATGGTGGCAAGCAACAACTGAATATATTTTGTTTGACACATAACAATAACACAATTACACTTTTTTACTATACTAGGTGGCAGCACATGTATGATATTTTGATATACTAATAACACTCCTACTTATCAAAATAAACCAGATATTACATATCTTATATCATGTGTAACATTTTTTTTTTTTAAATATATATTATATACTATTATTTAGTACATCTAATACCCAATACTTCCAGAAAATAATAATGTTTTTCATTTTTCAGGCTTTTGGTAAACAAGTCAGCTGGCATCTTTGCTGTTTCTAAATAATGCAATTTAATTATTTTATCATTAATACAATCTCGACAAAAATGATATTTCACATCAATGTGTTTTGTACGTTTGTGAAATAAATTATTTACTGACAGTTTTAAAGCACCTTGGTTATCATTAAACACATCAACAGTATATAATGCTCCTGTTATTTCACAAATTAAAGATCGTAAATATATTGCTTCTTTACATGCCTCTGTGATACTCATATACTCTGCTTCTGTGCTGGACAGAGCAAAAGTATTTTGTTTCTTTGATGCCCATGAGATGGCACTGCCAGACAAAGTGAAACATAAACCTGTAAATGACTTTCTGTCTACAATATTGTTGCCCCAGTCAGCATCAGCAAAACCTTCTAATTTAGTGTTACCTTGTTTTGTATAGGTTAAAGCAAAAGACCTAGTCTTTTTTAAATATCTCAAAACCCGTTTAACATACAACCAATGATTAGATTCATGACAATTATTAAATTGACTTAAATACACCACTGAAAACATTATATCAGGCCTAGTTAATACAGCCAGATACATTAAACAACCTACAAGTTGTTGATGGGGATACTTCACATTACATGTTTCTGTTTTATTCAAATTCAACTTAGTTTCTGTGGGTGACTCACATACACCACATACATTGTTTACACACAACAAACAATAATAAAACCTAAATTATAAAATCAATCAAAATTATATTTACAAATTATTTACATATTTTAAATCAATCATACAACTCATTCATTCATCTCACATTCACTCGCACATGTACACAAACGCACAACATAATCAAAAATCACATCAAAAATATTACATAAAATATCAACAGACACTGGACACACGCCTTATCGCTGCACCGTGTGACGTAGGCGCACGCACATTCCAAAGTGCACATGCATGCGCCGCGTGATCGTACCAGCTGGCCGGCCGGTCGGCGCGCCTCTCGCACCAGTCACAGCCTATGCTTGTCGACGCCGGACGTATGCCTGTCCTCCGTGCCGTATCTTCACGCGCTTACTTAATTCGCTTTATGCTACTCGAGTTTACTGTTATATTTGTTAACGCTTGACTTCTGTGCGCTTTCTTTCACTTTGTGATACCCTTCCGGCCTTCTAACAAACTGATTACTGTTAAATAAATTGGTGAAGTGTAGTGGGACTTATAAGACTTATTTATTTTCATTTGGACTGTGCACCTAACACCCTTCCCATACTGGTGACCCCGCAAGAACACCTGAAGGACACTGTGAGTAACAATGAGTAGTGACGACAGTGACACTGCAAAATCGCAGCGCAGCGTTGAGACCCGCCGTCGGCCAAGTAAGTGTGAGCGCGTTTCCACTGACCGCGATCATCCGTCATTGGAATTATTTAGAGTTGGCGTACGCATACCACCTTTTTGGCCTGAAAAACCACAGATATGGTTCTGCCAAATAGAGGGACAATTTAAGTTGGCTAGGATAACGGACGATGACACCAAATTCCACTACGTCCTTGCGAACCTGGACCGTCAGTACTCCGTAGAGATTGAGGACATCATCACGGACCCACCAACTTCTGGCAAATATGAGAAGCTCAAAAGCGAACTCATTAAGCGCCTCTCCGTTTCGAAGGAGAAGAAGGCGAAGCAACTTCTGCAGTCAGAGGAGTTAGGTGACCGCAAACCTTCCCAGTTCTTGCGGCATCTACAGCACCTAGCAGGACCAACGATCCCAGAAGACTTCCTTCGCACGATCTGGACCAGCCGCTTGCCAGGTAACCTGCAGACGATCATCGCGTCGCAAATGAGCCTGCCCCTCACCGAGCTTGCAGACCTAGCTGATAGGGTGCATGACGTGGTGCCTTCATCTTCCCAAGTGGCATCAGCATCAAAGCCAAGAGCAGACACGTCGACAGACATGATGGGGCTCATTATGGAGCTGACTAGGAAGGTCGACGCACTGACAACTGAAGTGCATAGCCGTTCCCGTTCCCGAACCAGACAAGCTTCAAGCAACAGGAGCCGCACTCCAGCCAAAAGGTCCGACTCGAACTATAGGAAGTTCCCAAATTGTTGGTACCACTACAAGTTCGGCGCCCAGGCGAAGAATTGCATACGGCCCTGCGACTTCAATCCGGGAAACGCCCAGGGCAGTCGATAATGGCGACTGAAGATTGCCCTACTACAACTGGTCGCCTGTTCGTGACAGACCGCAAATCGAAAGTTCAATTTCTTGTTGACACAGGAAGCGACCTATGCGTCTTCCCTCGATTTGCGCTACCACATTGTCATCGTGCGAAGACGGAATACCAGCTGTGTGCAGCCAACGGGTCTACAATTGATACCTACGGTTACCTCCAAGTTGTGCTCGACCTAGGCCTACGTAGGGACTTTGCTTGGCGTTTCATTATAGCCGACGTCACCAAAGCCATTATAGGTGTAGATTTTTTATCATTCTACAATCTCGTAGTCGATATCCGCAACAAGCGCTTAATAGACGGTACCACGAATTTATCATCTGTAGCTTCTGTAGCTTTTGACACCGATAGCCTCATTTCTAGTGTAAAGGTTGTGACTGGTGATAGTGGCGATTGCAAATATTTTAAAATTCTTTCTGAATTCCAGGAAATCACACGACCTGCAGGCACTCCATTTACACCAAAACACAACACGACTCACCACATTCGCACCACACCAGGCCCCCCAGTATCGTGCTCCCCGCGAAGACTAGCTCCGGACAAACTTAAAATTGCCAAGGCCGAGTTTGAGGCGATGCTGGCGAACGGTACGGCTCGACCGTCAGAGAGCCCCTGGTCGTCACCTCTTCACCTCGCCCCGAAGAAAGACAATGGTTGGCGTCCTTGTGGGGACTATCGGCTTCTCAACGCAAGGACAATCCCCGATAAGTATCCCATCAGGCACATCCATGACCTTGTCCACAGTCTATCTGGTTGTAAGGTCTTTTCCACAATAGACCTCGTGAAAGCTTACAACCAGATACCAGTTTTCGAGCAGGACATACCAAAGACTGCTATCACTACACCCTTCGGACTCTTCGAGTTTCCGTTTATGACGTTTGGGTTGAGAAATGCCGGTCAAACTTTCCAAAGGTTTGTCGATGAGATGACTCGTGGCCTAGATTTTTGTTACCCGTATCTCGACGATTTTCTCGTATCGTCGAGAAACGAGGCAGAGCATGAAGAGCACCTTCGTCAACTCTTCACAAGGATGAAAGACTACGGCATGCTCATCAACACCGCCAAATGCGTCTTTGGTGCATCACAGGTAACATTTCTAGGCTACCACATCTCTCAACACGGAACCAAGCCTTTGGAAAGCAAGGTGCAGGCTATTAGGGAATTCCCAGTGCCCAAAACAGCTAAGCAGCTTAGAAGGTTCCTGGGTATGGTGAACTTTTATAGGAGGTTCATACCCAGGGCCGCCCAAATTCAAGCGCCTTTGCATGCCTTACTGACCGGTACTGTGAAAGCATCGCAGCCTGTCGACATAGGCGGAAGCTCGCTGAAAGCCTTCGAGGAGTGCAAGGATAGCCTTTGCAGTGCAGCTCTGTTGGCACACCCTGATTCGGAAGCAAAGCTGGGCCTAGTCACGGATGCGTCTGACCTTGCCATAGGTGGAGTCTTGCAGCAACTGAAGGATGGAAGTTGGCAGCCCTTAGCCTTTTTCTCTCGCAAGCTGAGCCCATCTCAAGCGAAGTATTCCCCGTATGATAGAGAGCTCCTTGCTATTTACGAGAGCATAAAATACTTCCAACATTGGCTGGCAGCTACCACCTTCACAATCTATACTGACCACAAGCCACTATGTTACGCTTTCCATCAGCGGAAAAGTAACTGCTCGCCGCGTCAGTATAGACACCTGGACTACATCTCGCAATTCTCGACTGACATTCAGCACATCGCCGGAAGAGATAACGTCGTTGCTGACACGCTCTCCCGCGTCGACGAATTGCAAAGTCCTGTAGATCCAGAGGTTCTAGCTAAAGCTCAAGACTCCGACCCTGAACTTGCTGAATTCCTTAAGGAAGAATCCTCCCTGCGCATAAAAAAGATAAGTTTACCTGGAAGTCACATTAAACTGTACTGCGACGTCAGCACAACGACTCCCAGGCCCTTCATCCCTAAACCCCTGCGCAAACAAATTTTCGACACGTTGCACTCATTGAGCCACCCCGGCGCTGACGCGAGCGCAAAGCTTATAGCACAACGCTACGTTTGGCCACAGGTACGGAGAGACTGTCGCGAGTGGTCTAAGGCATGTTTGGCATGCCAGCGCACAAAGGTGAATCGACACGTTTCCACCCCCTTGGGTACCCTCGATTTACCTTCAGCGCGATTCAAATATGTCCACCTAGACCTGATCGGACCATTGCCTCCTTCCAATGAATATCGGTACTGCCTGACACTCATCGATCGCTTCACGCGATGGGTTGAAGTCGTCCCTATTACCGATATTACAGCGGAAACTGTGGCCAAAGCGTTTTTGTCGGGTTGGGTGTCTCGATTCGGTTGTCCTACTGACATTGTCACCGACCGCGGTAGGCAATTTGAGTCCGCCCTATTTCAACACTTGTCGAAAGTAATAAGTTTCCGACATCGTAAGACAACCGCTTACCACCCTCAGTGCAACGGCTTAGTCGAGAGATTCCACCGGCAGCTTAAGGCCGCCATTAAATGCCATGCTGACAGTAGCTGGACGGAATCTTTGCCATTTGTACTACTTGGCATAAGAAGTTCGTTTAAAGAAGACCTTCAGTCATCTTCTGCAGAACTCTTATACGGCGAACCTTTAAGACTGCCGGGTGAATTTTTCGGCCATACAGTTGACAAATGCACGACTGATATAACGGACTTCACAGCCCGTATCAGAACATTTGCCAACAATCTACAGCCAGTTCCAACATCAAACCACTCTAAAGAGAAAATCTTCATTCATAAGGATCTCTCATGTTGCTCCCATGTCTTTCTGCGGGACGATTCGTTGAGAGGTGCCCTCCAACCGGCATACACTGGTCCCTACGAGGTGATCGAAAGAGGTGCCAAAGTGTTCAAAATTTTAGTAAAGGGTAAAATCGTGACAGTATCTCTAGACCGACTTAAACCAGCCTATATATTGTCCGATACCAATAATACCCCTACCACTCATGTGTCCAATCCACCACCTTCCACCCCAACTGTGAAAACCACACGTTCCGGACGTCGAGTCCAATTCCCGGACTACTATCGCCCGTAGCACGGTCTCTGGAGGGGAGTGATGTGGGTGACTCACATACACCACATACATTGTTTACACACAACAAACAATAATAAAACCTAAATTATAAAATCAATCAAAATTATATTTACAAATTATTTACATATTTTAAATCAATCATACAACTCATTCATTCATCTCACATTCACTCGCACATGTACACAAACGCACAACATAATCAAAAATCACATCAAAAATATTACATAAAATATCAACAGACACTGGACACACGCCTTATCGCTGCACCGTGTGACGTAGGCGCACGCACATTCCAAAGTGCACATGCATGCGCCGCGTGATCGTACCAGCTGGCCGGCCGGTCGGCGCGCCTCTCGCACCAGTCACAGCCTATGCTTGTCGACGCCGGACGTATGCCTGTCCTCCGTGCCGTATCTTCACGCGCTTACTTAATTCGCTTTATGCTACTCGAGTTTACTGTTATATTTGTTAACGCTTGACTTATGTGCGCTTTCTTTCACTTTGTGATACCCTTCCGGCCTTCTAACAAACTGATTACTGTTAAATAAATTGGTGAAGTGTAGTGGGACTTATAAGACTTATTTATTTTCATTTGGACTGTGCACCTACCACCCTTCCCATATTTCCATGGGGGTAACAGCAGTTTTACATTCTAACATATTAAACTTTTTAAGTAATTGATTTACATAGTTTTCCTGACTCAATGTAATAACTCCATTAGCTTTATCCACATTTACAGTCATTCCCAGACAAAGTTTTACTTCTCCTAAATCTTTGAGTTTAAATTGTGAAGCTAAACAATTTTTTAGATTCTCCGTTTCTGAAACACTGTTTGAAAACACGAAGAAATCATCTACATAAACAGTTACAATTGTTTTACAATCATTATTATTTTTAGTATAAAGACAAGGCTCAATTTTAGATCTTTTATACCCTAAACCAATAAGACAATCATCAACTTTTCTGTACCAGGCTCTTGATGATTGTTTAAGACCATATATTGCTTTTTTTAATCTTAAAACCTTTCCATCATTTTTACAATTTGGAAAACAATCTGGTTTCTGCATATATATAACTTCATCAAGGTCCCCATTCAGAAAAGCAGTAGTTATATCAAGGTGTGTAATTTCCAAATTTAATTGAACAGCTAATGCAAATAAGACTCTGAGTTTTGTATGTCGCACCACAGGTGAGAACGTTTCTACATAATCTACACCTTCTTTTTGCATAAACCCCTTAGCTACAAGCCTTGCAAGAAAATGGACATTGTTCTCATTGTCATATTTCTTTCTGAGCACCCACTTACACTTTACTACATTACTATTAGCTGGAGCATCAACCAGCTCCCATGCATTATTTTCTTCAAAACATTGCATTTCTTCATTAACAGCATCAAGCCATTTTTCTTTTTCAGGTCCTTTCAGTGCTTCTTGTAGAGACAAGCCATTGGTATCATCAAGCATTTCTTCGCTAATACACATATTCGAATAGCCATATCTTTCAACTGGCTTCCTTTCTCGTACAGGTCTGGGACTAGCCTTAGTAGTTGTATCTTCACTATTTTCAGGGTCACTTTCACTGGGAATATAGGTATCGTCAGAAAATGCTGTGCTGAAGTCTACATCCTCTTCTATATCACTCTCCACTTCTGAATTGGATATATTCTGCTTAGTCTCATTCACTGGTACAGCAATTTCATCATTTCCCTTAGGCTCCATAATTATAACATCTCTGCTCGTTGTTATCTTTCTAGTAATAGGATTATACACTCTATAGCCTTTTATATTTTCAGGATACCCAACTAATATGTGTGGTTCTGACTTCCTATCCCATTTCTGCCTCTTTTCTTTTGCGATATGGACCATAACTTTGCTGCCAAAAACTCTCAAATGGCTTACATCTGGCTTGATACCTGTCCATATTTCGTAAGGTGTTTTTCCATCCAATCCTGATGCTACAATCCGGTTCTGCAGGTACACAGCTGTGTTTGTAGCTTCAGCCCAAAACTCTTTGCCTAAATCTGTGTCAAATAACAAGCACCTCGCCTTTTCTACTATTGTGCGATTGCGTCGTTCACACAGGCCGTTTTGCTCGGGACTATACGGATTAGTTTTTTGATGGATAATGCCTTCCTTCTGCAAATATAAATCGAAGTCTCTATTACAAAACTCGAGTCCGTTGTCACTTCTGATATTTTTAATTCTATTATTTGTCTGATTTTCTGCTTTTTCTTTAAAGTCTTTGAAACAAGCTAAAGCTTCACTTCTTTGTTTTAAAAAATACACAAATGTCATTCGTGAGCAATCATCCACAAATAATAAAAAATATCTCGAACCTCCAATTGATTGTACCTCCATTGGTCCACAAATGTCTGTGTGTACCACATGAAGCTTTTCATTACTTCTGTTGCCAACAGAATCAAAAGGTAATCTAGATTGCTTACCTTCACAACATACTGAACATGATGACTTAGATATATCAACTTTTTCTTCCAAGTTCATACCTTCTACAGCAGATGACATTTTGTTTAGATAATTACTATTTATGTGCCCGAATCTGCGATGCCACATACTACCAGAAATTGTAGGAGCTGCCAATACACTTTCAGGTACTCTCAACTTATACACTCCATTAACAACAAAAGCCACAGCAACTAAATGACCGTTCTTATTGTAGATACTGCAGCCATTCTTGGTAAATGTAACATTATTTCCGTTTTTCATTAGTTGACTTACAGATATCAAGTTTGTTGTCAACTCTGGAACACAAAGTACTCCCTTAATTGGCACTTTAAATTCACATTCATCCGTCTTCGTGACAATTTTTACATCGCCGGTACATAAACATTGTAATTTGTTATTGTTAGCAATGATTATTTCATCCTTTTGATCGTAACACGGGTTAATAACCCAACTTTTATTGGCAGTGAGATGTGTACTTGCTCCCGAGTCTATGTACCAATCTTGTTTACTAAAATTTCCATTCAGTAACACTGCACTTAGTGCATTGGTTTGTTTTCTCGCGTTTTTCTTCTCATTTGACTGAATGTTATCACTATTCGGACACTGATTACGATAATGACCGGCTTGTTTACATTTGTAACATTTTATACGTGATTTGACAGATGCGCTGCCATCTTTGGCATCTTTACCATTGACCATAGAATTATTTTTATTCTTATGTTGCCATATGTTGTATTTCTGCGAATTTGCAAATGCGCTCTCATGCTTCCCGCCGACTTCCGTTTCCGCCATGTCCAATAATTTTGTTTTAATGGCGTCGGTTGTAATATTAATACCTGAATGTTCGATCGCCATGACCATAGGCATATATTTTTCAGGCAATCCAGCTAAAAGCAAACACCCAATCCACTCATCCCTTACTTTAAAACCGGTTCCACTCAATTTTTGTCCAGTTTCAATCAATTGTGTTACGTACGAATTCATCGAATCACTGTTTTCTAGACGAATCGAAGTCAAAGCCCTTAGTAGACTTATTCTTCTTGTGAATCCCGAATCGTCAAATAAACTCTTTAGTTTATCCCACAGTTCTTGAGATGTCGAGACATCTTTGATATGCACGTACAACTTCGAGTCCACAGTCATTATGAGTTTCGCTTTTGTTTTTTGATCATCCTCAGCCATAATCGTTTTCCCTGCAACTGGTTTGATGCAGTGCAGCGTTCCTTCTAGCACTAGGAAGTTTTCCGCGGCAAAAGTCCACTCGCTGTAATTTTCTCTGCCCTTCAACTTGGGCACGTTGACTAGGTAATTCATGCTGGTCATGCTGAATTTATCTCGATTACCTAATTCCGTCAAAATTACACTTCTCCTACTGAGTGACTTACTAAACTGGAAAAGTTAGACTTTTTGCACTTCTAGAACAATAGGGACTGGGCCCATAACCTAAAAAGAAACGACGCATATGGTGGCAAGCAACAACTGAATATATTTTGTTTGACTCATAACAATAACACAATTACACTTTTTTACTATACTAGGTGGCAGCACATGTATGATATTTTGATATACTAATAACAGTAATCATGGCTAAAATCATTGAGATTTACAATTGAAATTGGGATGGCCGAACGGTATTGGTTTTTATTGCAAAATGTAACCAATGTACCTAACCATCATATTGTTAATGTTAATAACTGTACAAGTTATGTCAAAGTCAATGTTGTTTGATAATGCATCTGTCAAACACGTATGTGTTCCGCATTTAATGACACTGGTAGTAGCTGTTCCATCATTAGGGAAAATCTGTGTAGAGAGTTATTGATACCAATAGCTACCCTAGCGCCCCTGTGATCTTGCAAGAGTTTTCAAACGATAGCATACAAACTGTAAATATCTACAAAAGTTCAAGTAAATATTAAATTACGATTCGGTCAACTTAGAAAATATGGAGTTTTATGTTTTGAACGAACTGTCGGATTGTGATATATTATTAGACAGAAATATAACGGAACGACATGACATAATGTACTCGCGAGTGGGTCACAAAATATTTATTTTTGTAATAATGCTTTTATTTTTTCTAATTATTCTGCTCCATTCAGCGTTTAGGTTTACTGCATTCTAATATTTTTGCTACAAATATTTATCAAGTTTATTATTATTAAGACATAAATTGTACTCGTTTCTGGCACATTATAGCTTTTGTGACATTACTAGCACTCGACAGCACTTGATACTCATGTCAATTGAAATCTGTCAAAGGTGTTTCCTAAGCATAAAGGTGCATCTGGAAAAGATAGATGGACGTAGCCTAAGCCTAAAGGTGCGTCCTGACGATGAGGATCTGGGAGCTGGGAGAATCTGCTTTTCCCTAAACAGTGAAATTACTAAAAAGTGTTGGCAACCCAATGACCGGTAGCAGCCATCCCAGAGCCTCCTACCGGACGACCGTGATCACTTACCTAGCTACTGTCAGTACGAGAAGATAAAAAGACTGGACACCAACGGCTCGCCCTCTTTTTACTTCGGATTTCGTGTGCAATAGTTGCTCTGTTAGATTGTATTGAAATTAGATTAAATTATTAAAGTATATGTAAGTTATAGGTTATCAGTTTATCAATTAATAAGGTATTTTAGCTATTTGTTTCTACCCAACTCAGTGTTGCCTTCAGCCTAGTTAGTTTACAAATACATGTACAGTGTAAGACATCTTTCTCCTTAATTTCGCATTTCACTACTCTTGCGAGTTGATTTATTATATTATACACATTTTCATTCTTATTTTCGGGCACACACTGTAGCTCTAAGTTATTTGATCGAGACTGCTGCTCCAAGCTACTAAGTCTCTCATTGAGGTCCTCAACTGTGATCCTGAGTTCAGCATTAAACGCTGTAAAACTTAACACAGGTGAAACTGTGGATGACGTTCAGATCAACAAAATCATATGGCGCGTACCGCATGTTAAAGTATCAGACAAAGAAAAAATCAGTTTGTTAAGACTCCTAGAAAAAGATCGACCACTTCAAATGATATACAGAAATTGGGATCTGTACGAATATCCCTCTTTACCTAAAACTACAAAGCAAACTTGGTCTGTCAAAACATCAACTCAAATAGAAAAACCAAGATACATCATTCTTGGCCTACAAACAAATGTCTCAATTCGATCACTGTCATGTTCGGGATGTATCTCAATTCAACGTATTTCCCGTATGAAAACCTAAATGTGAACTTTGCTGGCAAGAGAATTGCTTTATTATACGAGCAGTACACCAGATTTCAACATTCGTATTACGGACGTCGCCCAGGGGACTTACTCTTGAACTCAATTCCGATACATCGACATTGGAATTGTGCCGTTTCGTCAAGTTTCGTACTCTTGAATCCGAGACTAGCGCCAAATTGTTTCAATATTGCGCGGTGATTGAGTGAACTAAATAGGATTGGGAAACGACCCAACCATTGGCCAATCAGGATGCCGCTACAAGGTTAAAGTTAAAGGTCAGTCTCGCATGAGCCGTGTTGTTATGCGGACGTGTTGCTGACACTTATATTATTATAAGTCGTGTAGCGCGGCGCAAGCCGTTGCTCGGAAATTTATATGCAATGAGTCAACAACTTGTGGCAAACGAACTGCTGGCGTTCCTGCAGCAGAAGCTGGATGTGATGGACGAGGTGTCCGCAGTTCAGATCTGCTCCACGAACTTTAGTGAAGACGACATCGCTGCTTCCAAGCTACTCTTTTACAAGCTGTTGAACAAGACAGATAAGATGGTGTCGCGCAGGCGTGACGGGACTAAGAAAAGCGTTCAGGACATAATAACGCTGCTTAAGGAGACCGACCCTGATGACGTGCCCACGTTTGTGGCGAAGGATCTGCACAAGCTTCCTCCCGTCACTTTCGACCACGTCGATGTAACGAGCCTGCTGAAAGACATCGTTCTTTTAAAGGCAAGCCTAGTGGATGTGCAGAAACGGTTAGATGCATCCCAAAATACCGCCGCCGATTTGCGCAATAAACTTGTAGAGTTGCGTAAGACGGTAGCGGTAACTGGGTCACCATCGAGTGCATCGAACATCAACATGCGTCGCGGAGCGGGCCTCGATATATCGGGGGCAAGCTTCGCATCAGCAGTTTTGTTTTCGCCGCCACCGCCGAATGCTGAGCCTGCAGAGTGCGCACCGTGCGCGCCCCGCAGCCCCACTTCGGCCCCCGCGGCTTCTCCCCGCACCGCCGCCCGAGTTACCTGACTCTCCGATCAGCTGCCCGCATTAATAGAGACAGCGAAAAGAAGCCATCCTGCTGGAGTCGTCGTGAGCACCCTTAATGCTCCGAAGCCCATGCCTGAAAAGGCATCGAAGCGGGCTGATGATGATGGTTATGTGACGGTGCAAAGGAGGAAGCGTCGCCAGCGAACCAACAAGAACAGATGCGGCACGGCTCCTGCGGAGCCCACCCCCACCATACGGGCCGCGTTACCGAATACTCCGCTGTACATTTCCCACCTACATTACACCACTAAGGCGCAGGACATTGTGGAGTACGTACGCCAAAGGCTCAATGGAACGCCGAGAGTGCAGCTACTGGAATCACGCCGCAACGTCAACTTCAAGGCGTTTGTAGTGCGAGTACCAAGTAGTTTACTGCACCTCGTCATGAAAGAGGACTTTTGGCCGCAAGGAGTGGTGTTCCGTCGCTTCCGCGGACAAGTGCCACCAGAACGCACAGTGACCTAGTGCTAGTGAAGTGTGTTTATTAACATAGTTTTAAGTTAATTATACTAACCCAAACTGTAATATTACAATATATATGTTAGTTTGTAAAGTATGTATCTATGGGCCTAAGTAGCCTGATAATAAATGATTTATTATTATTATTATTATTAACGGATTTGTGCTCAAGAGTACGAAATCGCCCGACAGCCAAATTGACATTGGAATCGGATCACGTTTGGATTGATATTGTATTGTTTTCAAGAGTAAGCCTGCAGAACCCATATTAAGCGAGAAACAATTTAAAGATTTAGCACCGCTTTTTGTCATTGATTGCTCTAGACAAGCGGATAACTTAAAGACAGGTCCAGTTGTGGATGTGAGAGTAGAAATTGAGAGTGATTCCGAAATACCAGATCAAACTTCAGCCTACTGCCTTATTCTCAACGATTGTATAATTGAATACAAACCCTTAAGTAACATTGTAAAGAAGTTATCATGAAAGCGGATACCATAATATTTGAACTTCAAGGATTTAAAATTTTTAAAAACAATTTTATTGTTAAAGAAGTGGCCATTGTAAGTCAAGAGCATTCACAAACAGTCTCGGTAAAATCACCATATTCGTTCCATTACTTGACTAAAGAGGAAAAGAAGCATGTGAGATGATTGGAAAAAATAGTGGAATTTACTGGACTGAGGGCTATATAGACTACAATGAGTTTAAACACGTTTAATAGTGCCATATTTGGAAAATAAAAAAAAATATTACAAAGGGTTTGGAAAAGATAAAGTGGATTAAAGACATGTGCGAACTGTGAAGTGATCGATATAGGTGAGAAGGGGTGTCCTAACTTTTCAGTCATAAAAAGTAAATATTGTAAAAATAAAACTGATTTTAATTGTGTGAATCATAAATTGAATTGTGCATTATATAATGCTGTGTGTATAAGACAATGGTATTTCGATAATAATATGTCTGTATTCAAATTATTTTGTTGTGGTTTCTTACACATTACATTTAATAAAATATTTAAGTAACTACTTACGGTTATTTATTGGAACCTTAAAAAAATTAAATTAGCTGTAGTTATGTTTAATTTGAGGTATAAATGAAATAATAAATAAATGTAAATTAATACTGAAAACGAATGACGTGCAAATCTAATCTTATTTTACAGCTAATTTAATATTTGAATTTAGTAACTCATATAGAATAAAACATAAAATTTAAAATTAAAATATAGTTGGTGTGATGCGGGAGTATAATATATTTCGAAGGACCAACAGATATAGAGGACTGTAGCGTGAAACATATGCTAGGTATGCTGAGCGGTTCGTGTTCACTACGCGGGAAGGTATGATGGGAGTATGGGACTCACCGGTGCACGTGGTGCGTTGTTCTGGTAATATTGTCCTGGAGTCCTGAGGTACCTCTAAGAATATGACGCACTCTTGACATATAAGAACACACACTGAGTTTAGCGGGTTGCGGTAGTTGGAGCCGGCTCACATTCGCGTGCGCGCACTCACAACTGTATATGCGGGAGTCTCAACGAAGATCCACGAAGCCTCTGACTGCAAACTTTTGAAGACGACACGAGCGCGTGACAGCGTCCTTCGCACTCGGTGCAATTCGTGCGTACCGGAGATATCCGAAATCCGTCTTCTTGTCCCATACAGGTTATGTGGATAGGAAAGAGATAGGAACAGGAAGCGAACGAAAACATTTAATAGTTATAATATTTATGCGGAAGTAGGAAGCTGATTTGACTATAAAGTCACAGATTAATAAGAATGCGTTCGGATATATGATATATATAATAAGACAAGAGAGATATATATTGATTATATTGTATTATACGATATATGTATGCGGTGATCATTGAGAAGATTTTTTCACAATTTTACAATTGGTCTTTTGAAAGAGCCGGTTAAAGTTTTTACTAATGCGACGCGGATAGTTTTCTCTTTTCCCGGGTAAACTTGCGTTATAACACCCATTGGCCATCGTAATGGGGGAAGATCATGAATCAATTTTTACGTTATCTATGTTATTTAACCACTTCTGTCTAACTTGAAGGTTATGTAAATATTCAATACGCCATCTTTTCCAATAGCTGCACACCATTTGATCAAGTAATAGTTTACGACAGCGGAGAGACTTGTCTGCCTCTGGTATATCCTGAACAGGCAGGGAGGTTAAGGGTGAAGCCATGATAAAATGTGCAGGCGTAAGAGGCTCTGGGTAACGATCTTCAGATAAGACACATAGTGGCCTAAGAACTGCCTCAATTTGAGTGAGAACAGTAAGAAGTTCTTCGTATGTAAGAAGCTGAGAACCGAAAACACGGTACAAATGCGTTTTCATAGATTTTATGTTCGATTCCCACAGCCCCCCAAAGTGAGGAGCGCGGGGTGGAATCATTTTCCACTCAATGCGGTAGCGGTTAGTCATTAACTCTTGTAACTGAGCTTTAGCTCCTATGAAATTAGTTCCGTTATCGGAATAAAGAACGGCAACAGAAGACACATCAGTTACTAATTCGATGTGAACGGCTTTAGTAACTAAGCATATAAATAAGCAAATATAAGCTTTTTGACTGCGTTGACCTCGACGTCTACACAAAGTTATTTTAATTGGGCCAGCGTAGTCAACGCCCGTATGTACGAAAGCCTTGGTCTCCCGTACACGGCAAGCAGGCAAATCAGCCATTTTAGGGCTGGTATGAGAGAGAGCGCTTTTAAAACAAAAATTGCAAGAGTGTACTCTTTGCCTAATGAAACTTCGAGACGATATAATCCAATACTTCTGACGCAGCAACGAACTCAGAAGGTTGGCCCCTGTATGACAATGAACGCGGTGAAAATAATCAATTATAACATGTGTAATATGGTCATGTTTTGGTAAAAGAGCGGGATGCTGTGCTTCATACGGAAGATTAGCATTAGACAACCTACCTCCGATTCTAATAATATTATTTTTATCTATAAAAAGATCGAGACGTTTAAGCGAAGAACGTAAGTTGCCCTTCTGAATTTCTTGGATTGTTTATTGATAATGATTTTGTTGAACAGCGCGGATTAAATATCTTTCAGCTATAGTTAACCGAGAAGCGGGCATTATATTATGACTTTGGTGACGTGGTATAATACGTCCAAACCTAAGAATGTAAACTATTATGCGTAAAATTTTATTCCAAGACGAAAACCTTTGAGTAAGATTATAAATCAAATTAGGTTCTAACAAAACAGACGCGGTCAAGGTAAGTGTTTTCTTATTATATTCAGGTAATTCTTCAATATTTGAAGAAGCAAAAGGCGTAATAGGCCACTCAGATGTTGGACACTTAAGCCATTTAGGGCCATGCCACCATAGATCATGTGCTATTAACTTCTCCGGCAGAGGACCTCTAGAAAGACAGTCACTTGGGTTTTCTTTACCATTTACGTGATAGAAATGTTTAGGATTAAGATTTTCTTGACATTTGGCGATGCGGTTACTAACAAAGATATTCCATCTATGGGGAGATGAATGAATCCACGAAAGAGCTATTTTAGAATCGGAGAAAGCAAATATATTATTAATCGTGATACGAGAACGATAAGTGTCATTAATTAACTTTATTAGTTTTGACATCAAGACAGCGGCACATAGCTCTAGTCGAGCCCGTGAAACGACCTTTACAGGTGCAACTTTGGACTTAGCACACACCAAACGTACGTGTATGTTACCATACGCATCTGTAACATGTAAATAAATGACGCAGCCATACGCTTTCATGCTAGCGTCCGAGAAAGCTACAATATTAATATTACAGCCCATATTAACGGTTAAATGACGCGGTGTTTTTAAAGAGGAAAGAAGAGGCAGTTGCTCTTGGAATGAATGAAATAACGAAATAATTGTATCTGGTGGGGTATCATCCCAGTCTATGTGAAGATTCCACAATTCCTTTATAAGTAATTGGGCAAATAAAATCACTGGCGCAGCGAAGCCAAGAACATCCCATAAGTGGGCAATAGTAGAAAGTAGAGTTCTTTTAGTACAAACTTTATCTAAATCTGGTGTAGTGAACGTGAAGCTATCGTCTAAAGGAATCCATTTAAGACCAAGAATTTTTAAATTATCCCTATCCGAAAAGTCTATAGAAGAGTAGTGGTGGTAAAAACGGCTACTTTTCGATAATGAATTATACTGTTATGTTATTTCTCAACAGCTGTTATTGTTAACTGTTGTTGTTTTTCTGTTGGGTTGCGTCGAAACTACGACGTAAATATTCGGCGGTTAGTCAAAAGTTTTGTCTCAAAACACAACTTTTTTTACGACAAATGTTAGTGTTGATGATATTGACAAATGTCAACTGTCAAAACTAAAAAGCCCACGTTCCATTCCATCGGTTCCATAGATATTGCATACCACAGACAATTTAAGCGCTCTACATACGTGCCAAAGATTTTTAGTTGATTGATGTGACCACCATGACAAAGTTTTATTAAAGCGGATCGTTCAGCTGAGCCCGCGAAATTCAAATTTCAAGTGATTTTTCGCTGTTTGTAGGTCTATAACAAGTTCTAGATTCATGACAGCATTCATGACATGAATGTTCAACATTCACAACTGAGAACTAAAACCTTTACCTATAGATCCTTATCAAGCTAAAAACTTGCCAAAAACTGTGAAAACTTGTCAAAATTGACACTTTACACGGTAAAGGTTTTAGTTCTCAGTTGTGAATGTTGTCTATTTAATGTCGCGATTACTACTGTCATGAATCTAGAACTTGTTATAGACCTACAAACAGCGAAAAATCACATGAAATTTGAATTTGGCGGGTTCGGGTGAACGATCCACCTTAAATATGAATATATTTTTAAGAGATGATAAAACATGAACATGTATTGAATGACGAAAAGAAATAAGTCAAATATGATATTGTTGCAGATAAGAATTTTCATTGACGCGTATTTTAAAGTTCATTGTAGTTATGTACATGATTTAATTATTTACATTCTTTACTCTTTATACAAGCTGGTTATTTTACTATATACATTTTTGCGTTGGGATTTAAGAACATGATTTGCTCAATATACCTACTTATATATTCTTAGAACTCAATATAGTTAGAAATAATATGAATAACTTTTCTACGAAAAAGTATTTTTATAATAGTTTTTTTTTTTTTAAAAAACGTTGCCCCACACTAGGATTTTCTCCTGTGTCGTGGGTGCGTTTACAAACACAAATTCTCACATACACAAACACCCAGACCCGGAACAACTACCTGTAGATCATACAAATATTTGCTCCGTGTGGGGATCGAACCCACAACACGTGGCGTAGAAGCCGATCGCTCAGCCGCTACGCCAAACGTGTCGTCACTGTCGTCGTTATACGTAGCTTTTTAGTCTCACAATAAATTTTTTCAAAATAGTTCCAGCCCTAATTTTCGGCATATTTTTAAATGTTTTACTTATCCTAAAACTAAACTATACCTAAACTAAACCTATCTACACAAGTCACCAATAATACATACTTTATAAATATTTACTTAACACGATTACACGACCGGTGACAATTTGACAATAACAATAATAGTCAAACAAAGTACGCAAATCGCGACGAACAAAACAGCTATCGAACAGCACTGAGCACGATGAATACCAATCTGTTACTGACGACGTGATGACAACGACGACAACATGACGCGTTGTCCTGTAATGTAAATGTAACCCTGTTAGTAAATAATGATAATTCGTAAAAAAAAAATCGACCTTATTTTGACTTCGTAAAGCTTATATTCGTAAAACACATTTGACTGAATGACAACGAATAGCAATAGCGTTGGTCACTTCGAAAAGAAAATGAACCTTAACATCATGTAGCGTAAGGTCATTATCGTACGCGATGCGCGCGCAGCGCGATCGTGGAAATGGAATGGCATGGCGGCTCGTTATTTGACAGCGCGTAATTGACGACGTAATGACAACGACAAGTTGTGTTGTCCTATAACCCTATTATGAAATAATGATAGTTCGTTAAAAAAAAATCGACCTTATTTCCATGCCGTAAAGCTTATATTCGTAAAACACATTTGACTGAATGACAACGAATAGCAGTAGCGTTGGTCACTTCGAAAAGGAAATGAACCTTAACATCATCTAGCGTAAGGTCATTATCGTACGCGATGCGCGCGCAGCGCGATCGTGGAAATGGAATGGCATGGCGGCTCATTATTTGACAGCGCGTAATTGACGACGTGATGACAACGACAAGTTGTGTTGTCCTGTAACCCTGTTATTAAATAATGATAGTTCGTTAAAAAAAAATCGACCTTATTTCGATGTCGTAAAGCTTATATTCGTAAAACACATTTGACTGAATGACAACGGATAGTAATAGCGTTGGTCACTTCGAAAAGAAAATGAACCTTATCATGATGTAGCGTAAGGACATTATCGTACGCGATGCGAGCGCAGCGCGATCGTGGAAATGGAATGGCATGGCGGATTGTTATCTGACAGCGTGTTATTGATAATTTCTATAATGCATTAAACATTGCGGAAGAAAAGTGCAATGCGTAATTTGTTGTTGTAATAATGACCATCACTGTAGAAGAGCGGTTGGATTGTGGCACGGAAGCCAGCAATTCCTTAGAATTACTTGCCCATTTGGTTAGGTCGAAACCCCCAGCTTTAAATAAATCGATAAGTTCACTGGATAGAACCTTAGCGTCCTCGAAAGATGTAATAGATGTGGCAAGGTCATCCATGTATAACTCGCGTGAGGCTACAATAGCAGCGCGTGGGAAACAATGTTTTTCATCATCGGATAGCTGTCGCACAGTGCGCATAGCGAGGAACGGACTAGACCTAAGACCAAATGCGACCCTGTTAAATTGAAACTCTTGGATAGGTTCGGCGGTATTAAAGCGGAATAATATTTTTTGATATTTTCTATGCTCATTAGTAACAGCAATTTGAAGATACATTTGTTTTATATCTGCAGTAATAGAAATTGGAAATAAGCGGAAATTGTATAAGAGTATAAACAAGTCTGCCTGTAAATTCGGCCCTGTGTGTAAGATGTCATTAAGTGAAATACCATTATGACCTTGGGCACTAGCGTCAAGGACGACACGCACCTTTGTGGTCTTCTTGTCATACCTAACAACGGGATGATGCGGTATGTAATAACCGTTATCACAGTTCGAACTATTATTCGAAACTATTTCAGATAAATAACCCTTATCAATATATTCCTGAATAACCTCGTTATATGTTAAAAATTACAGGCCTATATCCGTACTCTCATGCTTTTCTAAACTATTCGAATTGGTTCTGTACCCTTCAATTGCAACTCTAATCAATAGCAATATTTCAGACCATCAACATGGATTCATGAGTGGCCGTTCAGTTTTAACAAACTTAGTTGCCTTTGTCTCCGATATAGCTCAGGAAGTAGATGCGGGATATCAGGTGGATGCAATATACACCGATTTTACCAGCGCTTTTGATAAAGTGAATCATTCAATCTTATTACAAAAGCTTTGTAATTTTGGTATAGGCGGATCATTACTTAACTGGTTCGAGTCATACTTGCACGACAGACCACAAAGCGTCGCAATTAATGGATTTGAATCGCAAGCCTATAGTGCAGTTTCCGGTGTACCTCAAGGGTCACACTTAGGACCAGTGCTTTTCCTTATATTTATTAATGACATAACATCTCGCGTTAAGTACTGTAAAATGTCACTATTTGCCGACGATCTGAAAATTTACCGGTCAATAAAAACAACCAGTGACTCTAAACTAATTCAAGATGATTTTAATGAAATCTTAGACTGGTGTAACATTAATTGTATGACACTCAATATTAATAAATGCTCTCATATAAAATTCACCCGCAAAAAGAAACCACTTGTTACAAAGTACGAGATTGCTGGAATACTCTTAAATGAAGTTAAAGAAATTCGTGACTTGGGTGTTATCGTCGATTCAAAACTAACTTTTACCACCCACGTCGACAGTATTGTAAAAAAGGCTGCGCAGATGCTCGGATTTATTAGAAGAGATGCTATTGGCTTCAAAAATATCTCTACCAAAATACTCCTGTACAATACTTTTGTCCGCAGCAATCTCGAGTATGCTAGTACTATATGGTCACCGTACTATGTAGTCCATTCGCAGCGGATTGAAAGCATCCAAAGAACCTTTACAAGAAATATTGCATTCTCTTCCAGTGGCTTCTCTCACAGGAATCCTTATGACCACCGGTTATCCAAATTTAAAATGACTAGTCTTTATAATCGTAGGCGTATTTTTGACCTTTGTTTCCTGCATAAATTATTAAACAATCAAATACAGTGCAATTACCTATTAGAAAAAATCCATTTGGCTACTCCTCACTCTTATCCTAGGCGTAAAATCACTAAATCATTTCACACACCATTTTCTAGAACTAATCTGGGCCAACAAGCACCAGTATATCGAATACTAAATCAGTGCAATATCATCCAAACACACGATCCAAACATTGACATCTTTGGTGATTCATTCCACAAATTTAAAGTTCAGCTGAAAAAATTGATCGGCAGCAGCTCTAACAACTAGTTTTATTTGTGCCAACTATTCTGTTTTTTTTTAGTTGTATTTGAATCTGGGTAGTGGTATATATATTTATGATTATGCCAACATAAGATGTTAAACACATTACTACATTGTAACTAGTCAATGCTATGTACACCGTAAGTGTCATACATATCAGATGTAAAACCTAGTCAGTATTATAAAGTTTGATGTATTAATATGTATGATGTGGTTGTACTATTTAATAAATAAATAAATAACATAAACGAAGTTCAGGCTCGCGTAATTTTGTATTTTTTAAAGCAAGAAAACGTCAATAAGCGACAGAGCGGGAATTACCTAATACATTAGGATCGGTACAAAAGGGTAACGCGATGCAATATCTACCGGTGGAATCACGTGACACGGCAGCAGAATACTTTTGCTCACACTCCATGTCAGACGGGCTCATAAAAGTTTGCGCGGGAATTTCTTCTAAGTTCCAGAATTTATGAAGGGAATCATCTAGAGAAGGATAATTATTGTTATCAATACCGGTACTAAAAAATGTAGCAGTATTTACTACAGTGGATGTAGGGTTATTCAAATATGAAACGGCGGGAACATCACCCATAAGAATATAACCAAATACGGTTTCAATCGCGGTAGGAACGGGAGGTGCTATAATTTTACTACGTAATAATAAAAATGGGAACAATTGAGCCCCTAGAAGTAACTCAACCTCTCCAGGCGTTTGCCATAGAGGGTCAGCAAGCGGTAGGTTAACTAAATGTTGCACTATAGAAGCGTCAACAGTGTTTGTCGGCAATCTATCGGTTATACAGTCGACGACCAGAGCGGTTATATTATAAGCATTATTTTTATTTTTAGCGGTAACCGTAATCTGTACGTAACCTTGAATAGGGCGGGAGGATGATCCAATACCCTTTATAAATGAGTTCGAAAGCGGTACAATATTTAATTTAAGTTTTTTACAGCAAGCCGTAGTAATAATATTATTTTGCGATGCGTTATCCATCAAACATCTGATTAAAATGGGTCGATCATCATTACTACTAACAAAAACTTGAGCGGTTGACAAAAGAACTGTCGTATTCATTAAATTTACGGGCTCAACTCGAGACCGCGCACAAACCATCACCTGTGGTGCAAGCGCGGCATAGGTAGTAGTGCTAGCCGTAGTGGCAAGTTCGAGCGCCGCCGTCGCGTTCTGCGAGTACAACCGGCGGTGGCGTATCGGTCGCGGACGCGTGCGAGCGAGATGGTGATTTACGATCGTCACCAGGCGATGAGCGAGTTAGCTGCGAGTTATTATATACTTTATTGTCATTGAAATGAAGAAGCCAATGATGACGTTTATTACAAGTTTTACACAAGTAGGTAGACTTACATTGGGAAACAGTATGTGTAAGACTTAGACAGTTTACACACCCTCGTTTGTTTTTAAGAAACTCTAAACGAGATTTAGCGTTAAAGCGATACACAATTTTTTTAGCACGGATCCTTTTGATTTTACTTCGAAATCTTAAAAGACACTGACTTGAAATTTGATTTCTAGACAGAAGAGGATATGATGAAAATAAATGGTGATCAGTGACACGATTGGAGAAACTTTCCTCGATAACTTTATTTTTTGAATCTAGCTCTTCAAAAACACATTTTTGCCCAATGCACCAAACTATTTAACTTATTGAAATTTTTTTCACACTATTTGATGTACAATCATAATATCTAGATAAATGTAGATTTATTTCTTATTCTATTCTATAGATTTCGACTGAGATGAGATTTTCTATTTTGTCGCTTACGTTATTATTTTTGAGACAATCCTTGACATATATTTGTCTCTTTCCGTCCCGTAGGCAAGCAATTAGCATCATCACTGTTTTGCATTTCCGGACAGTCGGCCGCTACTTCCTCTGACGTAAGGACATACGACCGCGCTTCGTGTACAATATAATACACGGTAATTCCTACTCTCAAAGTTTGCCACAGGAGGAGAACAACCTTAGATATAAGCTTAATTTAATTTTACATACTATAACATATAATAATGATAAATTACATTTGATTGACACTAACAACTATGTTAGTAAATATTTTTATTTGACTAAAGATAATTACTATCTTTCAAAGTATTTTATGAGACAGATAGCTGTCTCTCTAGTTTATTATTTTGATATATCAGCCAGGAATTTGGCAAGTCGACATGTTGCTTCTATTGAGCAACTTTCAGGTATTGACATTTCACATAATTTAAATTAAATAATAAGACAATAGAGGAAATCTCTTGCAAAAATTTACACACAAATAAAAATTATTTACATTCTTTTAGCGAAACTCCAGTTTTATATGCTCATAATTGTAAAAAATCAGTCCTTAACTTAGTTCATCAAAATATTCAGGGAATGTTAAATAAAGAACTAGAGATTGAATTGTTCATGAACTGTAATAATATTGACATTTTATGTATCACAGAACATTGGCTTAAAAGCCACCAGTTCATGTTCAATTTCAATAATCATCAAATTTGCAGTTCATTTAGCAGACAAAATGCTATACATGGTGGCTCTTTGATATTATTAAATAACCAGCTTAAATATAAAGAACGTAAGGACATAGTGAGCCTGTCTGTTGAACGGACTGTTGAACTAGCCTGTGTGGAATTAGAGCGGCTTGTTGTATTAAGCGTGTACAGGCCTCCGTCATCATTATATGAATGCTTTGAAAGTACCATGGATGATGTGCTGACAAAAATTTGCAAATTAAATAAAAACATTGCCGTCTGTGGTGACTTCAATATAAACTTATTGGAAGATACTCCAATGAGCTCAAAAATTAAAAACTTGTTTAAATCTTACAATCTTGAAAATATTTTTTTGGAACCTACTAGAATAACTGCAACCACATCTACATGCTTAGACAATATTTTTACTGACATTGTACCAATTAACAAACAGATTATAAACCAGCTAGATTCGGATCATTGTGGACAGTTAATTACATTTGTCAAGCAAGGGAATATTGTGGGGAAAAAAGATATTATTGTAGTACCTAAGACAATGGGTCGTTTGGAGGGGTTTAAAAATAAATTAATTAATAAATTACCGTATTTCTATCATAGTGAGAATCCAAATGAAATGTACAATACCTTTTTTTCTATGTATTGTACAGTGTTTAATTCAACATTTGTCCCCAAGAAGATCTCGGTCAAGGGTACTGCAACCTTCAGTGAATGGGCTACTATTGGAATTCACAAAAGTAGACAGAGGCTTTATGAGTTATATGAAGAAAGAAATATTAATAGGAGTAAAGAATTCTATGAATATGTTAAAAAATATGCTAAATTATTTAAAAGAATCTGTAGTGCAGCTAAGACTAGATATTTAAGTTCTAAGATAAAAGCTAGTTCTAATAAAACAAAAATGACCTGGAACATCATAAACAATGAGACTGGAAAAGTGAAGAACCAAAACACTGACTATAGCCTTTTTGTTAACAACAAGACAGTCGCAGATAATTCGGAAGTGGCCACCATATTTGAAAATTTCTTTACTGACATTCCAGTTGAAACCACAAAATCCTTAAATTCATCACCAATAGTAGCTGAGACTTTATTGATAGGAAATGTTAATATGTGCAATCTTCAATTTAATTTCGCTTATGTCAGTGTTAGAGATATTATTAAAACTTTTAACACACTTAATGTAAAAAAGACTGCTGACCTGTGGGGACACTCTGTACAAGTCACGAAAACAATTATTAACATAGTTGCACCTGAGCTAGTGAACATATTTAATAAGAGTATAGAATGTGGTGTATTTCCGGACCTGATGAAAAGTAGTAAAATAATACCTTTGTTTAAATCGGGTAGCACGTCTGACCCCACAAATTTCCGACCTATTTCTGTGCTACCTACCTTTAGTAAAATATTTGAAAAGTTATTGCTTGATCAGCTCCTTAGCCATTTCAATAAAAATCAATTATTACACAAAAAACAGTTCACTAGGGGTCGCTCGACAACCGATGCCGGTGTCGAGCTTCTGGAACATATCTTTGATGCCTGGGAGGAGTCGCATGATGCTTTAGGTATTTTTTGCGACTTGTCTAAGGCTTTCGATTGCGTTTTTCATGAAACACTAGTCAGGAAATTACATCACTATGGAATAAGGAACATTGCTTTGGATCTTCTTACTTCTTATTTGAGTAACAGGATTCAAAGCGTGGATGTTAACGGAGAAAGGTCCCCTGGGTCTATAGTTACCATGGGAGTTCCACAGGGCTCAATTCTTGGCCCGTTTTTATTTCTTGTATATATTAATGACTTACCTAGCCTAATAAAAGATAGTCACGAAGTAGTGTTATTTGCAGATGACACATCACTTTTATTTAAATTGAAACGACAAAAGCCCATAACTGACGATGTAAATAACGCTCTTTCTAAGATAGTACATTGGTTTAATGTTAATAATTTACTTTTAAATAAAAAAAAGACTAAGTGTATTCGATTTATAACACCTAATGTTAAGCAAGTGAAAACCAGTGTATTAGTAGATGGGGAAGAGTTGGACCTTGTGGATACCACTACGTTTTTAGGTATCACTTTAGATTCAAAACTACAGTGGGGCCCACATATAAATAAGTTGGCGAAAAGGCTCAGTTCTGCAGCGTACGCGGTCTTTAAAATTCGCCAGTTGACTGATGTAGATACGGCAAGACTAGTATATTTTAGTTATTTTCATAGTGTAATGTCGTACGGCATTTTATTGTGGGGAAATGCTGCCGACATTCAAACTATATTTGTATTGCAGAAAAGGGCGATTCGCGCAATTTATAACCTTAATTCTAGACATTCACTGAGGGATAAATTTAAAGAAATTGACATTATGACTGTCGCATCGCAATATATCTATGAAAACCTGATTCATGTCAAAAAGAATATTACACAATACTCTAGGAATTGCGATATTCATGATGTCAATACTAGAAATAAAAATAAGCTAATATTACCAATTACCAGACTCCAAAAAATCAGTAATTCATTTAAGTGTCAAAGTATTCGTTTCTACAACAAAATCCCAAGCCACATTCAAAATCTAACTATCAACAAATTTAAATTGCATATTAAAAATGTACTATGCAAAAAGGGTTTTTATAGAGTCATTGATTATTTGAACGATAAAAATGCTTGGGATTGAGCTGCTCTGATGAACCGGGCTATTACCATGCTAGTTAGTTGACATTGTGTATCCGAAATTTAATGTGACAATTTTATTTTAAGTGTTGACATTTTAATTGTTATGACATTTTAATTGTTGACATTTTAATTGTTGACATTTTAATTACTCTCATATTATTGAATTTTGACATCTATGAATTTGTTAGTATTTTGCCGCGACATTATTGAACCGTGACATTTATATTGCAGTCATAAAAAAATATATATATAATTTGTAAATGTGAGTACCATGTAGGCTTTTGATACATGTTAAATAAACAAACTTATTATAGTCTGGAGGCTTTGGGAACTTCATTAGACCTACACGAATGTCCTGCTGATCTGGTATGGCCGTGCGACAGGTCGTTGAGCTCCCTAAATTATGGTTGAGCTACACGATGACTGATGCATGCGTGCCGTCAGTTGGGACTGGTCTACTCAAAGCTGCTATGGTTCTTTCCTCAAAAGGCCATTTCAGACATTACCCTACATCGTACCACTCACTTATAAGTGTTCTTTCATGTCTGGACTTTAAAAGAGACCATGATTCTCTGAGTTTGTTTCGGTGTTTCTTCTCAGAGGTCGTCAGTTAGGAAATGCCGAAGCCATCTAGCTAAAAAAAAAAACCCAAACCATGACATGTAAAAGTATCTCTAAAGATCTACTTGCAGAATAAATAATTTCATTTCATTTCATTTCATTTCATTTCATTTCATTTCATTTCATTTCAATAAAAATCCCCAAGTCGTGAATTACTTACCTAGTAGTAACGTGGTATGCGGACTTCTTTTATAATATAGTTGTTGTTTTTGTGATAAAGTTGTTGTGATGGGTAATAAATCACGATATAAGAAATGGAAGAAAGCGGACGCCAGGAAAATACAACTAAAAAATATATTAGAATTGCAGAATCTCGGCAGTAAGTACCTACTTTCTTACCTAGTCCTTACCTACTGTTTCTTTTTGTTGACTTTCTAATATCATTGAGTATTTTATCCGTAAAAGCTAAGTTATCTAAGCCCTTACCAGTTCTTTTTGCATTTATTGCATATGACAATATCATTTTATAAAAAACTAGATTAGGTAGGTAATTGCAAAATACATAATTATAAAAATCACGCTCGGGAATAGAAATAGTCATATGAGTCTAGCACAGACTAAGTGTAGAAAAAGTCCTATTTACACAAATTCATTCGCTAAGTTGTTTCCCAGAAAACAATTGGTAGACGCAACGGAATCCGCTGGACCATCAATTTTCAATTTTCCCGCTCAAAGTATAACTGTGGAACAAAATTCTATGGAGCCGTCTCGACTACAGATTATGAATGAGACTGACAGGTTTGTTTTTTAATCAATGCTAAGTACTAACTAAGTTTTTGAATCAGTACTACTGTATAATGATATAATGATTATTTAACTAATTATCAGTAAGTTTGTTTACGAAATTGTTTGTATTTAGGTAATATTTTCTTAAATATTTTTGTAAGTTATTTATTTAGTATTTTATAAATAAACCTTAACATTCAAAGCTTTTTTCGAATTACAATTCGAAAAACAACTGGTTTAATGTCTTAAACGTTATTTTTGTCAGAACAATATCGATTTCCGAATTGGAATCAAATGTAACGCCACCTTCATCAATTCCGGATCTTAATCTTGGTGTCCAAAGTGTCCCGGATGAAAGGTATGTGTCTCAGTCATTACTATTTCTTAAATGAACACAAATTACTAATAAATATACTTTTACGAAGCTGTATACGTCATCATGTAATACCTAATCATCTTGTTTCTTTCCTGTAATAGAAATTACACATCGAATTGCCTAAAAAAACTACAAATATCAGATGCAATGTTGCTAAATGAAACAGACAATCAAGAAAAAATGGCCGAGTCAGAAAGGGCTATAAATATACAAAATGATTGTAAAATGATTGTACAAAATATTTTAGATATAAATAATAAATGGTCCACAACCGGCATTAGGAAAAGTAGAGATGTGCTTTACAAACTATATTATGAAAAATCATTAACCTCTGACGTAGGTTTTCATAATTATGTGCGGAAATATTCTAAGTGTTTTAAAAAAGTATGCATTGAAGCTAAATCAAAACTCGTTAGTAAACAAATAATGAAATCCGATAATAAAATTAAAACAGTATGGAAGATAATAAATACGGAAACAGGAAAAAACAATAAACAGGACACAGATCTGAATTTGAAAATAAATAATAAAATAATTTCAGTCAACGCGGAAGTTGCAAGCGCTTTCGAACAATACTTTACTAATGTTCCGATCGAGGTCACGAAATCTTTACATTCGTCCCCTTCACTAGCAGAATCTCTGGCAAAGAATTTTTTCAAAAGACACATACCAAATTTTGAATTTAGCCAAGTATCTCCTCTTATGGTTAAAAAAGCATTTAGAAGCTTAAATATGAAAAATACAGAAGATCTATGGGGCATATCTATTAAAGTACTAAATTCAATTATTGACGATATCGCTCCAATTCTTGCAAATATATTTAATCTTTGTATTAAGACAGGAACTTTTCCAGATTTAATGAAACATAGTAAAGTCATTCCAATTTTCAAATCAGGCTGTAAAACAAATCCCTGTAATTATAGGCCCATTTCTGTTCTCCCCGCCTTAAGTAAAATATTTGAAAAACTCATGCTTAATCAAATGACAGCACATTTCCACATAAACAAGATTTTACACGATCAGCAGTTTGGCTTCACTAAAGGTAGGTCAACATCTGATGCTGGTACGAAGCTGGTCTCTCACATTTTACAGGCTTGGGAGGGGTCACAGGATGCCATAGGTATCTTCTGTGATCTTTCCAAGGCTTTTGACTGCGTTGATCACAATACGCTTATTCGTAAATTAAACTACTACGGTATAAGAGGGCCATCTTTGGAGCTTGTGTCTTCTTATCTTGCTATGAGGCGACAAAAAGTGGACATAAAAGGAGTCGCATCTCCCGGGTCTGTTGTTAAAATGGGTGTTCCACAGGGCTCTATTTTAGGCCCTTTTCTTTTCTTAGCGTATATAAATGACCTTCCCTATATGATGGCCGAGCTATCGAATATAGTATTGTTTGCAGACGATACCTCACTCATATTTAAAATCGATAGAAATTATAGCAATCTCTTTAACGTAAATGAGAGTCTAAAATCTTTGTCTAAATGGTTTGCTGCTAATAACTTACTACTTAATGCTAGCAAAACAAAATGTCTAAAATTCTCGTTACCAAATGTACCGCAAACTAAACCTAATTTAATTCTTGATGGCAGCAAACTGGACCTAATCTATGAAACCATTTTCTTGGGTATTACGGTTGATTGCAAGTTGCAGTGGGGTGCGCACATTTCAGCCCTGTCTAGCAGATTAAGTTCCGCTGCTTATGCAGTGAGGAAAATTAGGCAAATCACCGATGTGGCTACAGCCAGGCTAGTGTACTTCGCTTACTTTCACAGCATTATGTCATACGGTATTTTGCTGTGGGGATCAGCTGCAGACGTAGATTCAATTTTTATCTTACAGAAAAGGGCCATCCGCGCAATCTACGATATGGGCCCTCGCGATTCTCTAAGAGAATTTTTTAAGAATATCAATATACTTACACTGCCGTCACTCTATATTTTCGAAAACATCATGTACGTCCGCAAAAACCTGCAGACGTTCAGTATCAATAGTGACTTTCACAACCTTAATACTAGGAATAAACATAAAATTGTGGTACCTAAATTAAAACAAATAAATCATTTCTAGGAAATTGTGTGCGTTTCTACAATAAACTCCCTAAATGTGTTACCGATCTTACTGACAAGAAATTTAAAAAGTACGTCAAATCAGTTCTTTTTAAGAAAGCCTATTATAAAATCAAGGACTACGTTGACGATAAAGATGTGTGGTGTTTAAATACGGATGCACTTGCGGCCTCCTTGGCAACCTGAGGTTTTTCCAACTTAGTATCTATAGTGAATATATGGACATAGTTTTCACAGATTCTGTATTCACTACATTTCGAGATGTTTTCATATGGTTAGTATTGTTTACCTCAACTGAAACTGTAAATGTGTGTACATTGTGGCATGTCGTGAGTGGACTCTAATTTATCCTGCTTTGATGATGTGTGTACTTTACCACATAGTTCACTTATATTCTATTAATGACATGGAGTTCTCAAACACTGAGAACCTTCTACCTAACTTTGACATCCAATGTTCACACATCCTCATATCGCAATATTGTACCAATGAAGATTGTAACACAATTTATTTTAAAAGAGTGTCCATGGAGTTTCTTGCCGGATTCTTCTCCATAGGATCAACCTTTTGGAACCGAGCAACTAGAATCATAACGTTTCATAAACGCTTGTTAAAGCTTATTTGAAATAAAAACATTTGAACTTGAACTTGAACTTGAAAATAATAAAAATTCTTTGACAATTGTACACAGCACCATCTAACTAGACCCAACTTAGCAGAGCTTGTATTATGGGTACTAGACAATGGTTTTTTTTTTAAATACATACTAATAATACATAAGAAACACCCCGACAAACACCAACACGTATGATCATCTCATAAATATACCGGACTGCTGATCACGACCTTGTGATCAGCAGTCCGATACGCGAACCACTAGACCACAGACGTCGTCAAACTTATTTTTAGTTTTGTACTTGTCTTGACGGCATAAGTAACAATGTTTTTTTAGGGATCTTACAAATGTCGAAAACTATACTAAGAAAAGACGACTACCTGAGCTTGATTATTCAGACATTTTGGAGCAATCAAGCGAACAAGAGTATCTAATTGAAGAGTCCGCACAATCTAGCGACACCAAAGTAAGGTACCTTCGTCGCTTTGAAAATGTCCTACAAAACACAACTTTTCATTTTTTCCTTCACTAAAATAACTTTATAATCTTAGCATGGAAAATGCAAAAAAATCACAAAAAGACAACTTTTTATGTTCATAGGGTTTTAAGGTTTTATTATAAAATTGTATCTATTCATGAAATAAATAAGGTGAGATTTTACTGACATTTAAGTTTAGTGATTAAAATCTTTGTTGCAGGCAGAATTCTACACTGGACATAAAATAATTGATTTTGACTATTTTACATAAGAACTCACTCGAATATCACAACACACATCATTATTTAGTTGTAATTTGGGCACTATACGGCTAATCAAAGAAGTACAAAAAGGACTAAAACTCTGAATTTTTGTACATGTGTGATATGTGCAAAACAGAATTCAAAATTAAAAATTCTTTTGAAAACTTAAACAAAAATGCAGTGACGGGCGCCATGGTTTCCGGTTGTGGCCATGCACAACTACAAAATATTACCGCTGCTTTAGATTTACCTCAAATAACCTAATACCTTTACGAAAAATCACACGATGAAGTTTGCCAGGATTGGGAGAAAACGGTTTGGGACGAAATGAAAAAGCCGGGAGAAGAAGAAAGAGAAGCTGCTCTAGCGGAAGGTAAAGTAACCAAAGATGGTACACCAGTAGTCGATGTTATTATCGACGGCTGCTGGTGTAAAAGATCTTATAAAAGTAATTATGCTGCATTATCTGGAGCGGTGGCTATAATTGGCAGACGATCTGGAAAAGTATTATTTTTTGCCGTCAAAAATAAGTTTTGCTGCATTTGTGCAAGAGCGGAAAAGCGTGGAGAAACAGCTAAAAAGCACACCTGCTACAAAAATTTTAGCGGTCCATCTACAGCTATGGAATCCGACATCTTGGTAGAAGGATTTAAACGGTCGATGGAAATGCATCAGGTTATATATGCGAGGTTTATAGCCGATGGAGACAGCAGCACCTATGCCAAAATTTTGCAAGCTCGACCTTATCCAAATATAACAGTTGAGAAGATAGGGTGTCGTAATCACATATTACGGAATTTTTGTAATAAATTACAGCACCTCAAACAAGACTCACGATATGATGCCAAACAAAAAAAAATGGTTACAACTGAAAGAATACTTGCAGCCAGGAAATATATTTGCGAAGCTATAAAACTTCATCACGAAAACAGAGATAAAGATAGTGTAAAAAAATTGCACCAAGATATCAATGTGTCAGTTCAACATGCTTATAGCAACCATGGAATTTGCAACAAATCTTTCTGCAAAGAGACTTAAAAAGAGCATCATGAAATTTTCAAGTGCCGCATCTGGACACAAATTCAGTCAATAACAGGCCACGTTGCTTCGCAAGCAAGAAGCTTATTTGAAAATGTAGATAGCAACGTTGTTGAGCGGTTGAATAGTGTAATTGCTAAATTTGTGGGTGGGAAAAGAGTCAATTATGCATTGAAACGATCCTATCAAGGAAGGTGCGCAGGGGCTTTCATTTCATTCATAGTGGAAAAGTATTTACGACCGACCATAGAAATGTTTGCCAAGGATCTCCATCGAAGAAGATCAAGCTTCTTGAAGCAAAACTAGAAAGAAAAAGGAACTACAATTTTAAGGAAAAAGAACAGGAATTTAATTCAGAAAAAGACTGACTTGAATTACGGTGAAAACGTTGATCGCCCGGATATGGACTCTGAAACATTCAAAATGGCAAAGGAGACTTTCCTCAAAAACCTCAAAAAAACCAAAGAAGAACGTCAAGAAATTCAGGAAGCCACTAAACTGCAAAGTGAATGTGGAGAATGGATGGAGCTTCGAAGAAATCTTTTGACAAGCTCTAACTTTGGAAAAGTCGTCAAAAGACGAAAAACACACCCTTGCGCGAACATGGTAAAAAATATGTTATACCAACCGAATTTAAGTCACGTGGCATCTATAGGTCATGGTTGTTCAAATGAAAAAGTTGCACGTGAACAACTGTCGAAACTCCTAAATGAAAAAATTGATCTATGTGGGCTTTTCATTGATGAATATCTGCCATATTTAGGAGCAAGTCCAAATGGCATTATTGAAAATCAAAATAATAATAATAATAAATAACTTTATTTCGGATAACTATGAGATCCATATTTTGTTAGTAATACAAATTAAAACTTAAAATACTAATGTTAGTAAGTAAACTAATAACAACAGGCTAGGTGATCAGCCTCCGCATAAACTGCTTTATAATAGCAGAGGACGTGTCTGCCGCGATAGCCCTCATAATGCTGTTGGGACTCTCTCTTATTCTCTTTAGGAGAGAAGCGGTTTTTTTTTGCGGATAATGGCCCGAAATCCGTCGGTATGAGACACCGCAAACATTTCGGAGGCACTGCAAAACCGAGGGAGTCGCAACAGCATCCTGAAGAAATTATTGTATTGGACGCGTAGGGCATCCAGCGATCGTTTTGCATAATTAACCCAAAGATTGCCGGTGTAAAAACTCTGACAGTAAGCTTTAAAAAGCGTTATTTTAACTTGGTTTGTACACCGCGCAAATCTTCGGGCCAACATATTACCCCTAACCGCCAGAGCCCTACGCTCCCTCTCAATGTCTGCATGGTCCTTGAGGTCATCTGTGAGGAAATGCCCGAGATATTTAAATTCTGTGACCTTCTTTATTGGCGTACCCTCTATCGCGAGCTCCAGAGAGTAATCACGACGTTTACCTGCCACCCCAAAGACCATGTATTCACATTTTTTGGCATTATAGACTAAACCATGTGCAGCAGCGTAAGTCTCACATACTTTGAGCATGTCCTTTATTGATCCCAGCGACGGGCCCAGCAGCACCATGTCGTCCGCATAACTGATGTTGTTAACACTAACACCGCCCAGCTTGCATCCGACCTGCATGCTGCTGAGCTCGTCTATGAGATCATTTATGTATACATTAAAGAGCCGGGGAGACGTTAAACCACCCTGCCTCACCCCGCACTCCAAACCATAAGATTCAGAGAGCGCACTAGACCACCTGACACGGTTGGTCTGGTTACAATACCAAAATTCTAATACACTGATCAGTTCCGCCGGTACACCCCTACCCCTCAATTTTTTCCATAGCACATCATAAGATACTAGATCAAATGCCTTGGAGAGATCAAGAAAGCAGGCGTACACCGACGTCCCACGATCAGTATAGTATTTGACAGTATGCTTGAGTCCTAGAATCGCACTTTCAGTGGATAGTCCAGAGCAAAACCCAAACTGTGCATCGTTAAGTTTTATATATTCTGCTAGGTAAGAATCAAGCATACTGTCCAACACTTTGGCCAATATCGTTGCTAGAGAAATCGGACGATAATTATTTTTGTCCGAGATATCTCCTGTCCTATTCTTTACGATGGGCACAACAATGGTCTTCATTAGGTCTGCCGGTAAATACGAGTGGCTAAGACATATCGTAAAGAACAGAGACAAGACTCTCGGCATATGTGTACCATACTTCAAGTGCTCTATGCTTAGTCCGTCGTGCCCAGGAGATTTACCCCTACGCATGCCATTTATCACAGACTGTACCTGCTTCGTGGTAAAACGTAGACACGGTTTATCACCAGAGCCCCGAGACACAAAGCCCAACCATGACGTTGAGGGTCCAAGCTGTGACCGTACCCTAAAGTGATCTTTAAACATGTTGGCAACTTCTTCGTGATCAACAGCACCTCCTACATTTGCCGAAAGACCAGGCCTAGCCTCCAAACCACTCGTTGACCTCCAGAACTCACAAAAATTATTTTTAGCCCGATATTCAGCCAATACATCCATTTTGAGTTGATCTTGCCTATTCTGACAGTATTTTAAACGACTTTTAAAAACTTTGCGAGACTCGTACATTAAATCATATGAAGCTCCATATGTAGGTCGACCCGCGAACACCCAGTCTTGGAATCTAAGCCTGGCCTCCCTGTGAGCGTCACGCACATGTTTGTTCCACCCACATACACGGCCCCGCCTGTGCCTCTGGTCTACCTCTTTAGATTTACTCGCTGCCTCACAAAGAACATGTATAATATTTTTGTATAACTTATCAAGAACAAGTCTGTGATTAGCTAAACCGCACGACCCATGACTACATTCTACAAACTCATCAGGAAAATCTATGTCCCGTAAATTATCATTACATAGTCTATGATAGCACTCAATCTCTGATTTATTCCTAATGCCCCACACAATAGAACTACGGGGTACAGTTTCATTTATCAACTTTGGCCTTACTACATCTAAGTTGCATGTAATGATTATAGGAAGGTGATCGGACACATAAATATTTTCATCAATTTGTACATTCATAACTGTATGCCATGCCGATGAAGAGACCACACAATGGTCTAACCACCTCCTACAACCGTGAGCCTCACTTATAAAGGTGTAATAGCTTTGAACGTGCCCTAACTTACTTGTATCGGCACAAATCCATGCTTGGTCGTTACAAAAACTCATTAGCTCAGTGTAAAATAGCTCCTCCGGATGCGCATTAAAATCACCCATTATATATAACGGGGAAAATGCGGGGAGGGGGTTACTATTATTACGTGTCTCGTAATCAGAAGTGATAGCCAATCATTACTTTAGTGGGCGACAGTGGGTCATGTTGGTTCAAACATTAAAACACACATTTAGAAGTCATTAAATCTCTCATTTAATCAGACTTCTTGTAGTACTTTTCTTACGTCAATATTACAACCCAGCAAACCCCCAAAACGCCAGCGTGGCTTCACTAGTGCTATTTCCTACTGGGAGAAGAAGCCACAAGAAACTCCCAAGCACGTCCGTTAAGATTATTAAAGTGACTTTCAAACTATAACGTTAACAATAACTATGTAGGTAGAATTACAAAGGAACGCGTGACGGTTCCACGACGTGCGCACAAGTCGACCACCAGATGTGTCGTGTGACTCCGCAGCTCGACTTCGCCGTCGCAGTATTTGCCCCTTCCAATTGTCACGCCTTTGATACCATTTAGTGCCAGCAGGTGGCGCTAGCGTCTCGATTAGTCAACAGACAGTCCGTAATCATTCTCTCTCCGACACGGCCATTCTGACAAGACACACGTCCTCGTGTGTTAATCTGTAACAAAAACTCAACAAAGTACTTGTCCGACTCGGCCAATCCTGACCTCGTCTTGACTTTAAAGCAAGGTAACTTTAACAGGAGACTACAGCTCGGTACATCATGGTAGCTCAAGAACCAAGATACCATTCAACATCACATCACATCGTCACCAGCTAGTTCCAAAAGAAACTACTGTTAAGCATTTCACTATGCTTATCTTAGACTAACTTTAACGAACAAAGTCACAGATTACATGATTATAGCTCTTAATAAAATAACACTTGGTTTTCAGAGTAACACTGAAATGACTCAAAATCTCAATCAACAAACAAAACTCGTACTCTGACCTTCATCGGGTCTTCATCACACTTATAACCTCCATCCGGTCATAAGCATCATACCAAACGACCTCTATCCCGTCTTCAACACACTTATAACCTCCATCCGGTCATAAGCATCATACCAAACGACCTCCATCCGGTCTTCAACACACTTATAACCTCCATCCGGTCATAAGCATCATACCAAACGACCTCCATCCGGTCTTCAACACGTAACCCCCATCAGGTTACTAACACAACAGGCAACCTCTATCCGGTCACCTCCACACGTAGCCTCCATCAAAATAATCCTTAACTAGTTACAGAAACGCACGTCGTTACTGTTATCGTCATCATGAGGCCCTGTTATTAAGGCTTCGTACACAGTGCTTCCTGCACAACGTCACTTATTGGAAAAGGTCCGATAAACAAGTTACAACACAGTAATTAAAAAAAAAAAACTAAAAATAAGCAATGCATACCCAACTCTTAAAACTTTATTTTTTTAATCTGTGCACCAACACAAGCCAGAATCGCACCAACGATTCTTTACGTATCTGCCGCCACATATGCTACAACACATGAGGGGCTCTATGCACCAACACAGAAATCGCACCAACGATTCCTTCTAGACCCATCGCCACATGTTACTCATGAGGTGCGGTCTTAAGTTTTAAGTTTGAGCATACAAGCCATCTTTAATCAGATTTGGTCTCACTACCAATCATCAACTATGACATCTAATTCTCGAGGAACTTGGTGATCGGGGATCTTCCTCACAGTGACCCAAAAGTGGTCTTAGACCCAGACATCATATATCTAGCAGAGCTTTGTGCCCTGAACGACTCATAGAATCGCAGTTACAACTACGACTAGACTGTACAGGTTAATCTTAGTCATTGTCACCAGACAATACCAGGATAAACTACAACTTATCATTGTAACAACATTAAAAACATGTTTGCTACGAGAGCATTCAGATCCAGAATTATAAGGAAAACAATACAGCTCACCATTCTGTTCCTATGTGTCCGGCGATGGTGCTGGCTGTTCACTCTGTGCCGCGTCGCGTTATGGCGATAACCAACTTGATAGCATGTCCACACTTTGCATACAGACTCGTTTATTTATCTGAAATAACAAAATGTCTACGCAGCATCATTTACGTTCGGTCATGCCTGACCTGGCATAACTTCTTAATAGAAATAACTTTTCTTAAAATGGAATCTATGGCAGTATGCAATACTTTATATTTCGATGCCAGATGCATGACAAACATCTTTGTGATTACCCCACAATAACGACTTAAATATCATCATTACGTTAAACGGAAAACTATACCCATAATCATTACTACAATTTCTATCCGGCGTCTGATAGTCCTGGTGGCGTATGGTCACTAAACTAAGCGGTCGTGCTACCCTTCCTATAATCAACTGGAGAGGGCCAGATTTAGACCCTATTAACAAAGTTCATAGCCAACTGAACTTCTAATGCGTCCTACCAAGAGCGGTCATACTAGTCTCTATGGCTGTTAACATACTCGTTGATGGTACTCAATACCCTTTCGATCTGACCGTTTGCGCGACTACCTCCAAAAGCTCAATCAAGTGCAAGTTAATGTTACTAAAATCACAAAAATCTTTAAATTCCTTACTCGCGAAACATCACCCTTGATCCGCGATAATACGAGTTGGTGCGTAAAATAAAGCTACGATATCTTTTACTGTTTTGATACCGTATTTAGAGTCAATATGAACCGGATGAAATAATAAAACGTACTTGGTAAAAATTGAATTGAATTGAATCGAAAACGTTTGAACACCAAAGTCAGTATGCAATTTCGTACTAACCACCAAAAATTCCAAGGTCAAGAATACTGACAGACTTTTCATCAATCACCATTACTTAATTAGACATGGAGAAATTGAGAATAAGCGAAATTTACTATCACTAGCCAAGGCCATGTACCACAGTCATCCTAATCAACTTTAACTTTATAACCGAAATCGTAAAAGCTTACAGAAACCTTCGAGTAAAAGCTCTAGCGCCATGGGTCTCCAGCCGACCGGCAATCGTATTGCCATCACATATCCAGCGCATGGATCAAAACTTTGCACACATAAACCATCGAGTGGATTGCCCATGTGTATCACCCAGTGACTACACACACTACGGTCTCTCCAGACCCTGACCTCCGCCAGAGCTAAACGCGCATCGCACACCCACAGACTGATTTCTACTGGGTTACGACTACGCTATAACCACTGGTACGGTCAAACACAATACGGCCGCTAGAACCCTTTACTCGAACTCAATTTAAGCTTGCTTATCCACTACATCCAAATCATTATCAGTATCAAGTTCGACTGGTACGTGACCTGCTGGCATCTTCCTTAACCGATCGGAGGGTATGATAAAATCTTTGAACGGGATTAATTAGCACACAATTTAATATCGGGTATACTTTCTCACGAACAAAGCTAGATTACCCAACGGTGAACATTCAATGTTATCACGGGATATGTGCGACTACCCACATTTTAATGACCATGGCAACAGTAATCTTCATTTAGAATTGAACAACAATAAAATGTAACAACATTTTCGATGAGTAGGTACTCATTAATCATAACTTCCCATAAAATCTGCACTGCATTTTACACTTTTACATTAAAATATCGACTTCATGAACTAACTTAGTAACCAAATGTCGGTAATGAGCACTCAATACTAGAATAGTTGTGAAAATGACAACACTCACCAGATCTCGAAGTTTTCCTGATAAAGGATTCGACTGTACGCTTGTCTGTGCTACTTTATGCTTGAACCAACACTTATCCCACTTCTGATAACGGGGAAAATGCGGGGAGGGGGTTACTATTATTACGTGTCTCGTAATCAGAAGTGATAGCCAATCATTACTTTAGTGGGCGACAGTGGGTCATGTTGGTTCAAACATTAAAACACACATTTAGAAGTCATTAAATCTCTCATTTAATCAGACTTCTTGTAGTACTTTTCTTACGTCAATATTACAACCCAGCAAACCCCCAAAACGCCAGCGTGGCTTCACTAGTGCTATTTCCTACTGGGAGAAGAAGCCACAAGAAACTCCCAAGCACGTCCGTTAAGATTATTAAAGTGACTTTCAAACTATAACGTTAACAATAACTATGTAGGTAGAATTACAAAGGAACGCGTGACGGTTCCACGACGTGCGCACAAGTCGACCACCAGATGTGTCGTGTGACTCCGCAGCTCGACTTCGCCGTCGCAGTATTTGCCCCTTCCAATTGTCACGCCTTTGATACCATTTAGTGCCAGCAGGTGGCGCTAGCGTCTCGATTAGTCAACAGACAGTCCGTAATCATTCTCTCTCCGACATATATATATTTTCAACATCATGGGTCGCTATTATTGCACTAACCTCACTAAGAACCTCAGTAAACAAAGGCAAGTTTTCTGATGAATTTGTAGGCATGTATACACAGAATACAATAATAGCGCGACTACCCGACATGACCTTAACCGCCACCAACCTCGAACTACTACAGGATATTATCGAGACAGACCCAAAAATACCCTTTTTCCATAATATTGCAACACCCCCGTAGGGCTGCCCTCTTAGAAGACCCTCTGTTGTGTCTATCGCAGATTTACCAGTGAATTCAAATTCAGGACTTATCGTTCCTAAGATAGCAATGTCGTGAGGAAACAGCCAAGTCTCCTGTAGGCAAATTAAATCGAACCATGAGCATATTCTGCGTATATCATCAATTGACCTTTTTACAGATTTACAATTAAAACTAGTGAACTTAACATCATTCCTATTGTGACAATCCATTATTGATGTACTTATCATTTAGCTAATATTATAAGCTTCTTTATTTGTCTTATACAAATAATGTACAAAACGCCTAAAAGTAATACCTATAGGCCATATCTGGTCATTTAAAAACATGTCCACTTTGTGTTTATATACATAGTTTGTAAGCGTTATACTTTTTAAAAGACTTTATATTTAGCTTTTTCAACGTAACTGTTTCATTAGTTTTACATTTTATGTAGCTTATAATGTCATCCTCACTGGTCTCTGTGTTAACGTTAGATATTAATAACGGAACTTTAATATCTGCCGCTCGGAATTTGCTGTCCGGTGCAATAGAAGCACACCCTTTTTGACTCGTTAGTGTGTAGTTTTTCGAACGCGGACGTTTATTTTGCACTAATTTCCAACCGTCTGTATTTTCTGCACTTACTAATTGCTTGGATAGTACCACCTTATCATTATTTACCACCGGCATACCCGCACATTTCACTGGTATTTGCTGCTGTTCCGATGTTATCGCTGCAACTGGCGTAGTGTTACTGGTTACTCGCTTGCCAGATGCGGGGGAATTGGTAAGCGTGTGCGCACAGGTAGCCACCGGGACCGGTTTGTTCGAAACCGCAGTGCTTATTGTGGCCTCGACGCGCCCCGATCGTCGCGCTGTACTGCTTTCGCGTAGACTATTATCTTCAATTATGCATGTCATGCAGTCGGTCTCGCTCGAATCCTTCGGAACCACGGTTGCTATTTGGGCCTCCACGTGCGGACAATGCTCCGTCGCTGCGTTTTGTCCTTGCGTGACAAGGACGGAGTCAATGCAACCTGCGTTGACTCGAGTTGATGACGCATCTTTGGTCAGACGTTCGTTGACCTCACGATCAGGAGTGCATTTTATAGGCACATATTGTAATCCAATTGGCCCACTGTCTAGAGTAAAACTGTTTTGTAAACATGCTCCTCTTCTCGTATTAATCTTAGTATTTTTCTCAGGCAACACATCGTATATTAAGGATGCCTGCTTAAGACTCGTCACTTCTTGTTGAAGCACTTGAAACTGCTCATGCGTAACGGTATTGTCTTGTAAAATACTAATCTGATTTTTTAGTTTTAATATGTCCTTTAAGAGACATGTCACATCCACGTGATCAAACGTGACCGGAGGGAGTTTATTTAGTTTCTTAGCCACGAATATTGGACTCCGGACTGGTAATTCCGGACTGGTACCTTTCATAAGACAGATCATATCATCTAGATCCCGTGACATTTTCTTCTTTCCTTGTTTTCTGCGCACTGGCATCTTCTCGCTAGGAAGTGCCTCAAACAGCAGAGACTTTGCCCGCACTATGTCATCAGGCGTAAAAGACGAACAACATAGTTGATGAATACTATCTTCATCCATCACGTCCAGTACATTTCGTAGAAATGCTAACAGTTCATTAATAACAACATTACAACTAGAACACTTCACTTTATGTGACGCCATTGTTTCGATTTGTCACCGCACCGATTACAGCGGCATCGCAAACTCGTCCACGACTGGTCGCGTCCGATGCGAGACTGAAAAACTAAAATACATTAGTAGAAATAAAATGTCCTATATCGTATCGAAGGTATCGAAGAAGCAATCCAACAGGGCAAAGTACAATTTTGGAAGAAAGACAAAAAAACTGGAGAGACTTTTGTTAATAAGAATTCAGACTGGTTCATGCAGATACAAGGACAAATACATATTTGTCAAATACCCAAATGTATTCTCGCGGCATGGTACGGCGATCAAAAACTGAAAATTGAAATGGTCGAAAAAGATGATGTTTTTTGGCGAGAACGCATGAAAACTAACCTAACCGCATTTTACTTTGATTGTCTTTTGATAGAGTTAGTTGATCCGCGATACCCGAGACGCCGATCAATACGAGAACCATCGTATGTTAAAGTAATAGAAAATAACTCAAACAGAAAAAAGGCCTGTGAAAACAAATAAAATAGTTGTAATGAAAATGAAAACCAAAATATTTAGCTATATTTATTATATAACATAACATACCATCACGCCTGTACTCCCCGAAGGGTTAGGCAGAAGCGTACTAATGTACACCCACAGTTCGCCTGGTATGTTTAGGTCCCATGTAATAGGGGGCGAGCCTATTGCCATTAACCGGGCACAAATCCAGACTCCGAGCTGCTACTGAGAATTTCATAGAAAAACTCAATAACACTTTGCGACCTGGGAATCGTACCCAGGACCTCTAGCGTAGCAGTCGCGCTTGGGACCACTAGACTAATGAGGCAATCTTTGTTATATGTCCAAGTAAATAATAAGAACAAAACAAAAGAGCCAAAACCCGACTATTTTAATGTTTCTCTCATCAGACCCTCGTTATCATGGTAGGTTAAAGTACTTCTAAACAACAAACAAATCAGGTAATTTCTGTCCCTACATACCGGCTCCATCATTAGATCAGCTGGTATCAAAATATTGCATTGTCACCGAATATAATATTTGTATATAATTTATATAATATGTGTTATTTTGATAATAGTTTAAAGTTTCACCAAAATCCATTCAATAGTTTTTGCGTGAAAGAGTTACAAATATCCATCAATCCAGCCGTCCGTCTTCACAAACTATCACAATTATAATATTAGTAGGATTTTTTTTTTAAACTTTGCCCCACACTAGGATTTTCTCCTGTATCGTGGGTGCGCTTACAAACACATATTCTCACAAACACAAACACTCAGACCCGGAACAACTACCTGTAGATCATACAAATTTGCTCCGTGTGAGGATCGAACCACCACGCGTGGCGCAGAAGCCGATCGCTCAACCGCTACGCCAATCATGTCGTCGATTAGATATTCCAATATACATTAATAAATAAAGTAATCAAACATTATCTCAACAAAACAATATAAAACCATGTTGAGTTAGATCATATATTACGAACTCCATATTTTAATTATACTTAGAAATTGGCGTATCTATATGAACACTATGTTTCTTTTACTTTTTCTTTCTATAATAATTTTACCCAATTACAAACATACTTTGTTTAAATAATGGTTTTAATAAAACAAAAATAATTTATTTCGACTCCATGCATTCTTTATTCCGAGTCACCGACCGAACGAGCGAGTTGCTATGCGGCTGGCTGAGGGGGGCCCCTCTGCTTACATCGCGCGTGTCAGAAAGGGGCTATATATTACATATTACCTATATATAAATATGTAAATGTCAGGATTATGATATTATCAAGTTATAACTATGTGACCCAGTTATTGGTAATCTGCTAATAAAATAATTATTGGAAATATTTGCTATGGATAATTATAAGGAATGAAACAATGCATAAATTGATTTTAACTTAATATATTTCTCAATGGAAAGTCTAATACATTTCAATCTGATCATTAATGCTCGGTTCCAAATAGTTTACTATGGAGAAGAACCGGCAAGAAACTCCATAGCCATATTCATTTGATATTTAAAGTACAGTTTCACATAAAACAACTATCACAGAATTTGTATCAAACAATAACTTATTACAGCATAGTAACAGTGGCATAATAACTAATAACACAGCATAGTAACAATGGCATAATAACACAGCATAGTAACAATCAGAATACTTAACTTTAACATCCGGCAGCCGATCCTTGACTAACTGTAGCTCTAACTATAACTCCAATACAACTGACTACTAACTACTGACTCCGATGAAACTAACTGATTTTGAGGAATACCTCCCTTTTTATACTTTATCCAAACAATGGCACCATATTAGCAATAAGGCGCCATATTCTACCAATCACAGATCGTCATACATTTTAGCCAAATATCTATAAACATTAGCAATAATAATAAGATACAATTCAGTAGAACCATCTTAAAACATCATAGGATAATTAAGCAAGTTTGAAAACCAACAAATGTATTAACCTTAAGCTTTAAGTCGATAAACATTACATCAATTGACTGTCTTATATAAATTAAATTAACAAAATACAACCCGAGGATTATTCTAAATATCATTAATGAATTATAGTAATTAAACATATAAATTATGACAATAAATATGTACTTCGTTTTATATAAATAGTACCATAGATCATAACTTTCGTTCCGAAATCATGATCTATGTTAAAGGACAACTTTAAAGTAAAACAGTTCAGAAATATATAAAACAAGAACCGAGGGATATATACATATACTGACACGCGCAAGTCGCTAGACTCCGCCTACTCGCAAACGAAATATTTTTTAAATAGCGCCTTAAGCGCTTTAAATCACGAACATTGATAAATCTGGAAATGATCAGATTGATTACAATGTAAACATTTCAAATTATTATTGCGGGTTACAAAAGTATGAACAGTATTACGTGGTTGCATACGTTAAGGGGTATTATTATTTTTATTATTCATTGATGCGAATCGAGAAGAAGTAGAAGTAGGTAAAGCGGTGCGGTCTAATATTTTGACTTGTAACTTAATAAAGTCCACAAAGTCTTTATAAGAAGGAACTTCCTTGTTACGCATATGCGAATAAATGCGCGGTTGCAGGATCTAACTTTCGCAATGCTAAGCTTAATAAAATAAAATCTTTTAAATCATTTATTTCCAATTGTTCCAAAGCGGAAACAGAAGCGTGGAAATTTTCGATAAACAGGTTAAGAGAAGCGGAATTATTAGAAGCGGGTTTGATATTGAATATAATAGACATGTAATGTGAACCTAGTGCCCGAATATCTTTGTACTTTTTCACTAAGCTGTCCCAAATAGTGTTATAATTATCACCTGAGGGAATAATACCCGCGGTAATCTGTAAAGCGGTTCCGGATAATTTACGTATTAAATACTGAACCCGTTGCGAATCAGTAAGATTTACATTATTGTGAATATTAGATTTAAATGATTCATAAAATACTGGCTAATTCTCTATTTTGCCATCAAAAGAAGGGATTTGAATAGGTGGTAGTTTAATTGAACCTTTAAATTGCAAGTCCTTGCTATTTTGTGATTGCGGGTCGGACAGCGTTTTTGACGTGCTTACCGCGACAAGTGATCGAGTCCTCTCGACACGGACATAAACATTGTCAAATGAAATAAGGCTAGCGTAATTAATGGTAAACATAGGATTAATTTTAAGGTTAAGAGCATTAATCTGATCTAGATTGGCACTAAATTCCTGTCGTATTGTTGATAATATTTGCGTATCTGCAAGGAATGTTTCTTTAGAACGAAGTTCGACCGAAGTGGTAGAAATCTTTTTTGATAAATCGTATAGATATGTTAACCGTTCATAAATTGCCTGGTTTTTGGCTTCAAGTAGTTGTATTTTAATTTCGATATCTTCCATTGTAAAAGATGGCGGTTAGAGCTTAACAAAGGAAAGTAGGTATGTTGTGAAAGGAAATAGAGGGCGCTCGGATGGCGTGGTGAAGTTGACGTAGCAACAACTGTGAACATAGCGATGTAGGTACGCGCCGTGTAATTGCATTGCCACGATGCTCTGGACACTTCTCTTGCGGACTCCGGCGGCTTAACATCTCTCTAAAATTAATGCTGTAATATCTAAGTGTTTTTAATAAATATATGTTAATCTTTTACATTTGTCTTTCTGAGCTCTTACAGCTCAGAAGCGGGATAGAACTGTTGCAGCCCACGTAAGTGTTCTTTAAAATAACTGGTGATTTTTCATGATGTGTTCGACTATTATTGACTATTTGTCACTTGACTGTGTATCCTATCTATAACTTTGTGTGGTGATTATCCTATAATAATGGGACGTCATAAAAAAAGTAAAAATAAAAAGGACGACAGTGATAGTGAAAAGTCTTTGCGTCGCCGTTTAATTAGAGACGTTAGTACACGTAGATTATTAGAACGTGTAGCTTTATTAGAAAACCAAATCTTGCAAGGCAGGGTTAGCGTAACATCCGCATCAGTGGGTAGTTCTGGCGCTGCGTCAAGTGCAGTAACTCAGTCTGGTGAGCGTTCGTATACGCCTACGCCACTACCCGCGGTACCATTTGTGAACTTATTGCCATCAGTGCCTAGCGAAATTCCGTTGGCGCGTCCTAGAGATAGGTCCCCAATGGCATACACACATAGTATGTGGGTAGTTGCAAGGTGAACATAAAATAAAAGCTACTCCAGATTTAAAATTTAATATAAAATAATTTAGTTATCTTTGTTAATATTTAATGACATTTTTAATTAATTAGTACTGTTTACCTGCTGGCACAGTGTTTTCTACACCGTATCTCATTATTTTAATAATTGTTCACATTTCACATCACTTCATCACAATGGACTTACTAAAAACCTCTCTGGCTGAGATCACAGAGATGTTCCATGCTCGGATGTCTGAATTTGAGGGTGAACTGCAGAAGGCCCCATCTACACCCAGCACCTCCTCAACTCTGGCTACAGAATTCTCAATGTTCCGTAGCTTCATCACACAAGCTCTCTGCGGTCTTCAACAGCAAATTGAAATACTTTCTCGAAGCGTTGACAGTTTAGAGATGAGAACCCGCAGGAAAATCCTCCTTATTCATGGTGTTGCTGAAGAGACAAAGGAAGACACAGCTGAAGTTCTTGCAGAAGTGATCCAGGGCACTTTCGCTAGGCACTGATGGCAATAAGTTCACAAATGGTACCGCGGGTAGTGGCGTAGGCGTATACGAACGCTCACCAGACTGAGTTACTGCACTTGACGCAGCGCCAGAACTACCCACTGATGCGGATGTTACGCTAACCCTGCCTTGCAAGATTTGGTTTTCTAATAAAGCTACACGTTCTAATAATCTACGTGTACTAACGTCTCTAATTAAACGGCGACGCAAAGACTTTTCACTATCACTGTCGTCCTTTTTATTTTTACTTTTTTTATGACGTCCCATTATTATAGGATAATCACCACACAAAGTTATAGATAGGATACACAGTCAAGTGACAAATAGTCAATAATAGTCGAACACATCATGAAAAATCACCAGTTATTTTAAAGAACACTTACGTGGGCTGCAACAGTTCTATCCCGCTTCTGAGCTGTAAGAGCTCAGAAAGACAAATGTAAAAGATTAACATATATTTATTAAAAACACTTAGATATTACAGCATTAATTTTAGAGAGATGTTAAGCCGCCGGAGTCCGCAAGAGAAGTGTCCAGAGCATCGTGGCAATGCAATTACACGGCGCGTACCTACATCGCTATGTTCACAGTTGTTGCTACGTCAACTTCACCACGCCATCCGAGCGCCCTCTATTTCCTTTCACAACATACCTACTTTCCTTTGTTAAGCTCTAACCGCCATCTTTTACAATGGAAGATATCGAAATTAAAATACAACTACTTGAAGCCAAAAACCAGGCAATTTATGAACGGTTAACATATCTATACGATTTATCAAAAAAGATTTCTACCACTTCGGTCGAACTTCGTTCTAAAGAAACATTCCTTGCAGATACGCAAATATTATCAACAATACGACAGGAATTTAGTGCCAATCTAGATCAGATTAATGCTCTTAACCTTAAAATTAATCCTATGTTTACCATTAATTACGCTAGCCTTATTTCATTTGACAATGTTTATGTCCGTGTCGAGAGGACTCGATCACTTGTCGCGGTAAGCACGTCAAAAACGCTGTCCGACCCGCAATCACAAAATAGCAAGGACTTGCAATTTAAAGGTTCAATTAAACTACCACCTATTCAAATCCCTTCTTTTGATGGCAAAATAGAGAATTAGCCAGTATTTTATGAATCATTTAAATCTAATATTCACAATAATGTAAATCTTACTGATTCGCAACGGGTTCAGTATTTAATACGTAAATTATCCGGAACCGCTTTACAGATTACCGCGGGTATTATTCCCTCAGGTGATAATTATAACACTATTTGGGACAGCTTAGTGAAAAAGTACAAAGATATTCGGGCACTAGGTTCACATTACATGTCTATTATATTCAATATCAAACCCGCTTCTAATAATTCCGCTTCTCTTAACCTGTTTATCGAAAATTTCCACGCTTCTGTTTCCGCTTTGGAACAATTGGAAATAAATGATTTAAAAGATTTTATTTTATTAAGCTTAGCATTGCGAAAGTTAGATCCTGCAACCGCGCATTTATTCGCATATGCGTAACAAGGAAGTTCCTTCTTATAAAGACTTTGTGGACTTTATTAAGTTACAAGTCAAAATATTAGACCGCACCGCTTTACCTACTTCTACTTCTTCTCGATTCGCATCAATGAATAATAAAAATAATAATACCCCTTAACGTATGCAACCACGTAATACTGTTCATACTTTTGTAACCCGCAATAATAATTTGAAATGTTTACATTGTAATCAATCTGATCATTTCCAGATTTATCAATGTTCGTGATTTAAAGCGCTTAAGGCGCTATTTAAAAAATATTTCGTTTGCGAGTAGGCGGAGTCTAGCGACTTGCGCGTGTCAGTATATGTATATATCCCTCGGTTCTTGTTTTATATATTTCTGAACTGTTTTACTTTAAAGTTGTCCTTTAACATAGATCATGATTTCGGAACGAAAGTTATGATCTATGGTACTATTTATATAAAACGAAGTACATATTTATTGTCATAATTTATATGTTTAATTACTATAATTCATTAATGATATTTAGAATAATCCTCGGGTTGTATTTTGTTAATTTAATTTATATAAGACAGTCAATTGATGTAATGTTTATCGACTTAAAGCTTAAGGTTAATACATTTGTTGGTTTTCAAACTTGCTTAATTATCCTATGATGTTTTAAGATGGTTCTACTGAATTGTATCTTATTATTATTGCTAATGTTTATAGATATTTGGCTAAAATGTATGACGATCTGTGATTGGTAGAATATGGCGCCTTATTGCTAATATGGTGCCATTGTTTGGATAAAGTATAAAAAGGGAGGTATTCCTCAAAATCAGTTAGTTTCATCGGAGTCAGTAGTTAGTAGTCAGTTGTATTGGAGTTATAGTTAGAGCTACAGTTAGTCAAGGATCGGCTGCCGGATGTTAAAGTTAAGTATTCTGATTGTTACTATGCTGTGTTATTATGCCATTGTTACTATGCTGTGTTATTAGTTATTATGCCACTGTTACTATGCTGTAATAAGTTATTGTTTGATACAAATTCTGTGATAGTTGTTTTATGTGAAACTGTACTTTAAATATCAAATGAATATGGCTATGGAGTTTCTTGCCGGTTCTTCTCCATAGTAAACTATTTGGAACCGAGCATTAATGATCAGATTGAAATGTATTAGACTTTCCATTGAGAAATATATTAAGTTAAAATCAATTTATGCATTGTTTCATTCCTTATAATTATCCATAGCAAATATTTCCAATAATTATTTTATTAGCAGATTACCAATAACTGGGTCACATAGTTATAACTTGATAATATCATAATCCTGACATTTACATATTTATATATAGGTAATATGTAATATATAGCCCCTTTCTGACACGCGCGATGTAAGCAGAGGGGCCCCCCTCAGCCAGCCGCATAGCAACTCGCTCGTTCGGTCGGTGACTCGGAATAAAGAATGCATGGAGTCGAAATAAATTATTTTTGTTTTATTAAAACCATTATTTAAACAAAGTATGTTTGTAATTGGGTAAAATTATTATAGAAAGAAAAAGTAAAAGAAACATAGTGTTCATATAGATACGCCAATTTCTAAGTATAATTAAAATATGGAGTTCGTAATATATGATCTAACTCAACATGGTTTTATATTGTTTTGTTGAGATAATGTTTGATTACTTTATTTATTAATGTATATTGGAATATCTAATCGACGACATGATTGGCGTAGCGGTTGAGCGATCGGCTTCTGCGCCACGCGTGGTGGTTCGATCCTCACACGGAGCAAATTTGTATGATCTACAGGTAGTTGTTCCGGGTCTGAGTGTTTGTGTTTGTGAGAATATGTGTTTGTAAGCGCACCCACGATACAGGAGAAAATCCTAGTGTGGGGCAAAGTTTAAAAAAAAAATCCTACTAATATTATAATTGTGATAGTTTGTGAAGACGGACGGCTGGATTGATGGATATTTGTAACTCTTTCACGCAAAAACTATTGAATGGATTTTGGTGAAACTTTAAACTATTATCAAAATAACACATATTATATAAATTATATACAAATATTATATTCGGTGACAATGCAATATTTTGATACCAGCTGATCTAATGATGGAGCCGGTATGTAGGGACAGAAATTACCTGATTTGTTTGTTGTTTAGAAGTACTTTAACCTACCATGATAACGAGGGTCTGATGAGAGAAACATTAAAATAGTCGGGTTTTGGCTCTTTTGTTTTGTTCTTATTATTTACTTGGACATATAACAAAGATTGCCTCATTAGTCTAGTGGTCCCAAGCGCGACTGCTACGCTAGAGGTCCTGGGTACGATTCCCAGGTCGCAAAGTGTTATTGAGTTTTTCTATGAAATTCTCAGTAGCAGCTCGGAGTCTGGATTTGTGCCCGGTTAATGGCAATAGGCTCGCCCCCTATTACATGGGACCTAAACATACCAGGCGAACTGTGGGTGTACATTAGTACGCTTCTGCCTAACCCTTCGGGGAGTACAGGCGTGATGGTATGTTATGTTATATAATAAATATAGCTAAATATTTTGGTTTTCATTTTCATTACAACTATTTTATTTGTTTTCACAGGCCTTTTTTCTGTTTGAGTTATTTTCTATTACTTTAACATACGATGGTTCTCGTATTGATCGGCGTCTCGGGTATCGCGGATCAACTAACTCTATCAAAAGACAATCAAAGTAAAATGCGGTTAGGTTAGTTTTCATGCGTTCTCGCCAAAAAACATCATCTTTTTCGACCATTTCAATTTTCAGTTTTTGATCGCCGTACCATGCCGCGAGAATACATTTGGGTATTTGACAAATATGTATTTGTCCTTGTATCTGCATGAACCAGTCTGAATTCTTATTAACAAAAGTCTCTCCAGTTTTTTTGTCTTTCTTCCAAAATTGTACTTTGCCCTGTTGGATTGCTTCTTCGATACCTTCGATACGATATAGGACATTTTATTTCTACTAATGTATTTTAGTTTTTCAGTCTCGCATCGGACGCGACCAGTCGTGGACGAGTTTGCGATGCCGCTGTAATCGGTGCGGTGACAAATCGAAACAATGGCGTCACATAAAGTGAAGTGTTCTAGTTGTAATGTTGTTATTAATGAACTGTTAGCATTTCTACGAAATGTACTGGACGTGATGGATGAAGATAGTATTCATCAACTATGTTGTTCGTCTTTTACGCCTGATGACATAGTGCGGGCAAAGTCTCTGCTGTTTGAGGCACTTCCTAGCGAGAAGATGCCAGTGCGCAGAAAACAAGGAAAGAAGAAAATGTCACGGGATCTAGATGATATGATCTGTCTTATGAAAGGTACCAGTCCGGAATTACCAGTCCGGAGTCCAATATTCGTGGCTAAGAAACTAAATAAACTCCCTCCGGTCACGTTTGATCACGTGGATGTGACATGTCTCTTAAAGGACATATTAAAACTAAAAAATCAGATTAGTATTTTACAAGACAATACCGTTACGCATGAGCAGTTTCAAGTGCTTCAACAAGAAGTGACGAGTCTTAAGCAGGCATCCTTAATATACGATGTGTTGCCTGAGAAAAATACTAAGATTAATACGAGAAGAGGAGCATGTTTACAAAACAGTTTTACTCTAGACAGTGGGCCAATTGGATTACAATATGTGCCTATAAAATGCACTCCTGATCGTGAGGTCAACGAACGTCTGACCAAAGATGCGTCATCAACTCGAGTCAACGCAGGTTGCATTGACTCCGTCCTTGTCACGCAAGGACAAAACGCAGCGACGGAGCATTGTCCGCACGTGGAGGCCCAAATAGCAACCGTGGTTCCGAAGGATTCGAGCGAGACCGACTGCATGACATGCATAATTGAAGATAATAGTCTACGCGAAAGCAGTACAGCGCGACGATCGGGGCGCGTCGAGGCCACAATAAGCACTGCGGTTTCGAACAAACCGGTCCCGGTGGCTACCTGTGCGCACACGCTTACCAATTCCCCCGCATCTGGCAAGCGAGTAACCAGTAACACTACGCCAGTTGCAGCGATAACATCGGAACAGCAGCAAATACCAGTGAAATGTGCGGGTATGCCGGTGGTAAATAATGATAAGGTGGTACTATCCAAGCAATTAGTAAGTGCAGAAAATACAGACGGTTGGAAATTAGTGCAAAATAAACGTCCGCGTTCGAAAAACTACACACTAACGAGTCAAAAAGGGTGTGCTTCTATTGCACCGGACAGCAAATTCCGAGCGGCAGATATTAAAGTTCCGTTATTAATATCTAACGTTAACACAGAGACCAGTGAGGATGACATTATAAGCTACATAAAATGTAAAACTAATGAAACAGTTACGTTGAAAAAGCTAAATATAAAGTCTTTTAAAAAGTATAACGCTTACAAACTATGTATATAAACACAAAGTGGACATGTTTTTAAATGACCAGATATGGCCTATAGGTATTACTTTTAGGCGTTTTGTACATTATTTGTATAAGACAAATAAAGAAGCTTATAATATTAGCTAAATGATAAGTACATCAATAATGGATTGTCACAATAGGAATGATGTTAAGTTCACTAGTTTTAATTGTAAATCTGTAAAAAGGTCAATTGATGATATACGCAGAATATGCTCATGGTCCGATTTAATTTGCCTACAGGAGACTTGGCTGTTTCCTCACGACATTGCTATCTTAGGAACGATAAGTCCTGAATTTGAATTCACTGGTAAATCTGCGATAGACACAACAGAGGGTCTTCTAAGAGGGCAGCCCTACGGGGGTGTTGCAATATTATGGAAAAAGGGTATTTTTGGGTCTGTCTCGATAATATCCTGTAGTAGTTCGAGGTTGGTGGCGGTTAAGGTCATGTCGGGTAGTCGCGCTATTATTGTATTCTGTGTATACATGCCTACAAATTCATCAGAAAACTTGCCTTTGTTTACTGAGGTTCTTAGTGAGGTTAGTGCAATAATAGCGACCCATGATGTTGAAAATATATATATAATGGGTGATTTTAATGCGCATCCGGAGGAGCTATTTTACACTGAGCTAATGAGTTTTTGTAACGACCAAGCATGGATTTGTGCCGATACAAGTAAGTTAGGGCACGTTCAAAGCTATTACACCTTTATAAGTGAGGCTCACGGTTGTAGGAGGTGGTTAGACCATTGTGTGGTCTCTTCATCGGCATGGCATACAGTTATGAATGTACAAATTGATGAAAATATTTATGTGTCCGATCACCTTCCTATAATCATTACATGCAACTTAGATGTAGTAAGGCCAAAGTTGATAAATGAAACTGTACCCCGTAGTTCTATTGTGTGGGGCATTAGGAATAAATCAGAGATTGAGTGCTATCATAGACTATGTAATGATAATTTACGGGACATAGATTTTCCTGATGAGTTTGTAGAATGTAGTCATGGGTCGTGCGGTTTAGCTAATCACAGACTTGTTCTTGATAAGTTATACAAAAATATTATACATGTTCTTTGTGAGGCAGCGAGTAAATCTAAAGAGGTAGACCAGAGGCACAGGCGGGGCCGTGTATGTGGGTGGAACAAACATGTGCGTGACGCTCACAGGGAGGCCAGGCTTAGATTCCAAGACTGGGTGTTCGCGGGTCGACCTACATATGGAGCTTCATATGATTTAATGTACGAGTCTCGCAAAGTTTTTAAAAGTCGTTTAAAATACTGTCAGAATAGGCAAGATCAACTCAAAATGGATGTATTGGCTGAATATCGGGCTAAAAATAATTTTTGTGAGTTCTGGAGGTCAACGAGTGGTTTGGAGGCTAGGCCTGGTCTTTCGGCAAATGTAGGAGGTGCTGTTGATCACGAAGAAGTTGCCAACATGTTTAAAGATCACTTTAGGGTACGGTCACAGCTTGGACCCTCAACGTCATGGTTGGGCTTTGTGTCTCGGGGCTCTGGTGATAAACCGTGTCTACGTTTTACCACGAAGCAGGTACAGTCTGTGATAAATGGCATGCGTAGGGGTAAATCTCCTGGGCACGACGGACTAAGCATAGAGCACTTGAAGTATGCCGGTACACATATGCCGAGAGTCTTGTCTCTGTTCTTTACGATATGTCTTAGCCACTCGTATTTACCGGCAGACCTAATGAAGACCATTGTTGTGCCCATCGTAAAGAATAGGACAGGAGATATCTCGGACAAAAATAATTATCGTCCGATTTCTCTAGCAACGATATTGGCCAAAGTGTTGGACAGTATGCTTGATTCTTACCTAGCAGAATATATAAAACTTAACGATGCACAGTTTGGGTTTTGCTCTGGACTATCCACTGAAAGTGCGATTCTAGGACTCAAGCATACTGTCAAATACTATACTGATCGTGGGACGTCGGTGTACGCCTGCTTTCTTGATCTCTCCAAGGCATTTGATCTAGTATCTTATGATGTGCTATGGAAAAAATTGAGGGGTAGGGGTGTACCGGCGGAACTGATCAGTGTATTAGAATTTTGGTATTGTAACCAGACCAACCGTGTCAGGTGGTCTAGTGCGCTCTCTGAATCTTATGGTTTGGAGTGCGGGGTGAGGCAGGGTGGTTTAACGTCTCCCCGGCTCTTTAATGTATACATAAATGATCTCATAGACGAGCTCAGCAGCATGCAGGTCGGATGCAAGCTGGGCGGTGTTAGTGTTAACAACATCAGTTATGCGGACGACATGGTGCTGCTGGGCCCGTCGCTGGGATCAATAAAGGACATGCTCAAAGTATGTGAGACTTACGCTGCTGCACATGGTTTAGTCTATAATGCCAAAAAATGTGAATACATGGTCTTTGGGGTGGCAGGTAAACGTCGTGATTACTCTCTGGAGCTCGCGATAGAGGGTACGCCAATAAAGAAGGTCACAGAATTTAAATATCTCGGGCATTTCCTCACAGATGACCTCAAGGACCATGCAGACATTGAGAGGGAGCGTAGGGCTCTGGCGGTTAGGGGTAATATGTTGGCCCGAAGATTTGCGCGGTGTACAAACCAAGTTAAAATAACGCTTTTTAAAGCTTACTGTCAGAGTTTTTACACCGGCAATCTTTGGGTTAATTATGCAAAACGATCGCTGGATGCCCTACGCGTCCAATACAATAATTTCTTCAGGATGCTGTTGCGACTCCCTCGGTTTTGCAGTGCCTCCGAAATGTTTGCGGTGTCTCATACCGACGGATTTCGGGCCATTATCCGCAAAAAAAAACCGCTTCTCTCCTAAAGAGAATAAGAGAGAGTCCCAACAGCATTATGAGGGCTATCGCGGCAGACACGTCCTCTGCTATTATAAAGCAGTTTATGCGGAGGCTGATCACCTAGCCTGTTGTTATTAGTTTACTTACTAACATTAGTATTTTAAGTTTTAATTTGTATTACTAACAAAATATGGATCTCATAGTTATCCGAAATAAAGTTATTTATTATTATTATTATTTTGATTTTCAATAATGCCATTTGGACTTGCTCCTAAATATGGCAGATATTCATCAATGAAAAGCCCACATAGATCAATTTTTTCATTTAGGAGTTTCGACAGTTGTTCACGTGCAACTTTTTCATTTGAACAACCATGACCTATAGATGCCACGTGACTTAAATTCGGTTGGTATAACATATTTTTTACCATGTTCGCGCAAGGGTGTGTTTTTCGTCTTTTGACGACTTTTCCAAAGTTAGAGCTTGTCAAAAGATTTCTTCGAAGCTCCATCCATTCTCCACATTCACTTTGCAGTTTAGTGGCTTCCTGAATTTCTTGACGTTCTTCTTTGGTTTTTTTGAGGTTTTTGAGGAAAGTCTCCTTTGCCATTTTGAATGTTTCAGAGTCCATATCCGGGCGATCAACGTTTTCACCGTAATTCAAGTCAGTCTTTTTCTGAATTAAATTCCTGTTCTTTTTCCTTAAAATTGTAGTTCCTTTTTCTTTCTAGTTTTGCTTCAAGAAGCTTGATCTTCTTCGATGGAGATCCTTGGCAAACATTTCTATGGTCGGTCGTAAATACTTTTCCACTATGAATGAAATGAAAGCCCCTGCGCACCTTCCTTGATAGGATCGTTTCAATGCATAATTGACTCTTTTCCCACCCACAAATTTAGCAATTACACTATTCAACCGCTCAACAACGTTGCTATCTACATTTTCAAATAAGCTTCTTGCTTGCGAAGCAACGTGGCCTGTTATTGACTGAATTTGTGTCCAGATGCGGCACTTGAAAATTTCATGATGCTCTTTTTAAGTCTCTTTGCAGAAAGATTTGTTGCAAATTCCATGGTTGCTATATAACATACAACATATAATTAAATTATCAAAGAACATTTCTGTATAAAACCACTTAACATATAATATGTAATTACAATGTCCCCAAGGAACAGTCTCAATTTGATTTGATACGATATGCCTTTTATCATCTATTCTGTTCAAGACTACTTTATTTACTTCTTCCGAGTAAAGTATATGTTTCATTGAAATAATCATATTCATTTTACGCTTAAGTGTTGTGTTATGAAATAAAACCTCCATAACGTTACATGATCATTAGTTTGTTCTTCGTTGAGTACAGACGTGTCGCAAAATTATAAATATAAACAAATAATCACATGCTGAATCGTGACCTCGTTTTAACGAAATATTAATAACCTTGTCATACATTAGTTATATTATGTGCAAAGTTAATTTGTGGAAATGCACAGCGTTTGAAAAGTAAATAATTTGTCACTGACAATGGAAAACAGCCCCTTCAACCGCAGTGGCAGGACTGCTCGCACCCCACCACCAACCCCAGCACCGGGTTCTAAAGAGCCGGGCCAAGGAAGCGATGTCCTTGATCTTATTTCTACGCCAGAAATACAGAGCTGGATGTCCTCCATCGAGCAGTGCCTAAATGAAGTGTGTAACATCGCGGCAGAAGGTAAACTGAACTCGGAGCAGAAATTGCGAATCAGTACACTGTGCCGGAAAGTGGGCCACGGTACATCACAGATGGCAGTCCAGTACCAGTCCCTCAAGATGAAAACCGTTCAGGCGTATTCATCGATCCAAAATCTCCAAGACCAGCATGATTTGTCGAAGCGATTACAGGATCTTAAGTCAAGTATTGAAGAGGCGTCAAAACCTGCAGTGGGAACCTCATTTGCCGACATGGTCAAAAAGGGCATCAACAACTTTATCCAGCCGATCAATGTGAGTTCTGTTGCTATTTACCCTAATGACAAGTTAAAATCAAGCGAGGAAACAAAATCCCTTGTACAAAAAATTATCTGCCCTGAACAAATGAAACTACATGTGAAAGGCCTGCGCAAAACACGGAACGGTGGAGTGATTATCAGCACAGATACAAAGGATGACATCGAAAAGCTAAAAAAATCAGAACAGTTGACTAACTCAGGCCTTACAATCGACGAGCCGCACAAACGGAGGCCTAGAGTTGTTGTTATCGGAGTACCTGCATCAATGCCAGAAAAAGAAGTTTTTACCTGTATGTACCATCAAAATTTAGCAGATCTACTTCAAAATGTCACACTCGAAATGTTTTAGCCTCAATTAAATTAAGCCATAAGTCCGGCAAGAAGGAGGCGGATACCTGTAATTACGTAATAGAAGTATCTGCGGTTATACGTAAAGCCCTTATAACTAAAGATAGAGTTTTTGTCAACTGGTCATCTTGCCCTGTACGAGACTTTACTTTGGTGACACGATGCTTTAAATGTTAGCAATATGGTCATGCTGCCAAGTCATGTCGGCAGTCGACCTACACATGCAGCCACTGTGCTAATCTCGGGCACTCAATAAAGGATTGTCCAAAGAAGCCTGAGGAACCTAAATGTGCTACTTGCTCACAATTCAAAAAGCCTAACAATCATAATACAGGATCTGCAGAGTGCCCAGCAAAAATTAAAATATAAAGGGGGTCAAAGTCAATATTGCGTAAATCCTCCTCAAGTTTATTTATATTTAATTTAGAAATTGTGCGAGTGATGTATTGCTTAGGTAATTTACAATTTAAGGTTAGTAGAGCAGCATTATGATCTGTTATTGACGAGTTTATAACTAGAGTAAGAGAAGGAAAGTTTGATTTAAGTAGTATATGATCCAAACAAGAACCGCCTTGATGTGTAGGGATCGTATGCGCAGGGAGCAAACCATGGAAGGAGCATAGGTTGAGGTAGTCCTGAGCAGCTGCATCAAGACTTTCTGGAAGAATATTGATATTAATATCTCCAATTAATATTATGTTTTTGAAGGAGGTTAAGTTTTGCAAGGTGTCATTCAGGGAGTCAGTTAGATTGTTTATATTCCTAAAAGAGGGGGGTCTGTATAATGCTAAAATCGCAAACTCTGATCCAATTTTAATTAGTAAGCAGTTACAATCGTGCATATTTGGTTCCTCCACTGAAACTTTCAGATCATTTCTTACATAAACTATCACCCCATCGTTCTGGTTGTAAATTCGGTTACTCCTGTGCATACTATACCCTGGCATTATCGGTACATTATATTGTTTGGCAAGCCAACATTCGGTTAGCACAATAACATCACAACTCACGTTTAGTCTTTGTTGAAAGGTACTGAAATTGTCAAAATTCTTAAAAATACTACGTATATTTTGTGTTACTATGGCTAATGGGTTGCAGTAAGAGGATAGATATTGTTTGCAATTTTCCACTTCACAAACCTTAGACTCGGATACAGAGAAATTATCTAAGTCATTCATTATATTATTAATCATATCTTATCGTAGAAAAAATGTAAAAAAAAAAAGTAAAAAAATAAAGAGATCTGCAAAAACCTTGAATAACGGCGCTCTCAGGCGCCTTCATAATCAATTGAATTTATGTACCTCTTTTCAGCCATAATTTTTGCTGGGCACTCTGCAGATCCTGTATTATGATTGTTAGGCTTTTTGAATTGTGAGCAAGTAGCACATTTAGGTTCCTCAGGCTTCTTTGGACAATCCTTTATTGAGTGCCCGAGATTAGCACAGTGGCTGCATGTGTAGGTCGACTGCCGACATGACTTGGCAGCATGACCATATTGCTAACATTTAAAGCATCGTGTCACCAAAGTAAAGTCTCGTACAGGGCAAGATGACCAGTTGACAAAAACTCTATCTTTAGTTATAAGGGCTTTACGTATAACCGCAGATACTTCTATTACGTAATTACAGGTATCCGCCTCCTTCTTGCCGGACTTATGGCTTAATTTAATTGAGGCTAAAACATTTCGAGTGTGACATTTTGAAGTAGATCTGCTAAATTTTGATGGTACATACAGGTAAAAACTTCTTTTTCTGGCATTGATGCAGGTACTCCGATAACAACAACTCTAGGCCTCCGTTTGTGCGGCTCGTCGATTGTAAGGCCTGAGTTAGTCAACTGTTCTGATTTTTTTAGCTTTTCGATGTCATCCTTTGTATCTGTGCTGATAATCACTCCACCGTTCCGTGTTTTGCGCAGGCCTTTCACATGTAGTTTCATTTGTTCAGGGCAGATAATTTTTTGTACAAGGGATTTTGTTTCCTCGCTTGATTTTAACTTGTCATTAGGGTAAATAGCAACAGAACTCACATTGATCGGCTGGATAAAGTTGTTGATGCCCTTTTTGACCATGTCGGCAAATGAGGTTCCCACTGCAGGTTTTGACGCCTCTTCAATACTTGACTTAAGATCCTGTAATCGCTTCGACAAATCATGCTGGTCTTGGAGATTTTGGATCGATGAATACGCCTGAACGGTTTTCATCTTGAGGGACTGGTACTGGACTGCCATCTGTGATGTACCGTGGCCCACTTTCCGGCACAGTGTACTGATTCGCAATTTCTGCTCCGAGTTCAGTTTACCTTCTGCCGCGATGTTACACACTTCATTTAGGCACTGCTCGATGGAGGACATCCAGCTCTGTATTTCTGGCGTAGAAATAAGATCAAGGACATCGCTTCCTTGGCCCGGCTCTTTAGAACCCGGTGCTGGGGTTGGTGGTGGGGTGCGAGCAGTCCTGCCACTGCGGTTGAAGGGGCTGTTTTCCATTGTCAGTGACAAATTATTTACTTTTCAAACGCTGTGCATTTCCACAAATTAACTTTGCACATAATATAACTAATGTATGACAAGGTTATTAATATTTCGTTAAAACGAGGTCACGATTCAGCATGTGATTATTTGTTTATATTTATAATTTTGCGACACGTCTGTACTCAACGAAGAACAAACTAATGATCATGTAACGTTATGGAGGTTTTATTTCATAACACAACACTTAAGCGTAAAATGAATATGATTATTTCAATGAAACATATACTTTACTCGGAAGAAGTAAATAAAGTAGTCTTGAACAGAATAGATGATAAAAGGCATATCGTATCAAATCAAATTGAGACTGTTCCTTGGGGACATTGTAATTACATATTATATGTTAAGTGGTTTTATACAGAAATGTTCTTTGATAATTTAATTATATGTTGTATATTCTATAATGACTGCCTCATTAGTCTAGTGGTCTCAAGCGCGACTGCTAAACTGCGCGACTGAAGCTAACAGCTGATATAAATTTGTTCTCGTATAATTTTAATTTATAAATTTGAATAAATCGTATGTTTATCCCCAAATTTAGCATGTATATTGGATAAATTAGGAATCCAGTGTGTAATTACAGTGTAATAAGCGGAAATAAAGTGTATTTAATGCGTATGAATCGGTGACAGCTACCGGCAAAAGTGAATGTTGCATTGTCATCTCGATATCAGGTATTAAACTGTTTATTTTACTTGGTTTTTAGCATAAATCATTAGTTAAATATAATCTCTTAACACCGTTATATATTTTAAATCTAAATACCTGATAAATACAAACATAACCTTAATCTTGTTTGGTGACACAACGTCTTACTTTTCTTCTATAATCTCACTAAATTCTGCTAAGCTTATTTCTATATATTCACTTTCTACCAGTCCGTATTTCATCTCTTCACTAACCATGATTATGACTCGCAAAGCCTCCGCTCGCCAGGAGGAGTCAAAACTCCAACTGGCTTTGAGTGAATTGAAGGCATCCAAGGAGTTGTGTGATCAGCTGATTAGGGAAAGAGATGATAGTGAGGGGGAGCTATTAGACTTACTGGAAAAAAACAAAAACTTAAAATCAGAAATGGTACAGTTGCATATAAAGTGCACTGATGCCATTAATGCCCGAGACAGCCTTCAACTCGTTGTGGATGGGTTTAACTAATGTGGCACTGAGTATGTACATGCTCTTAACCATATAAATTCCTTACAACAGCAGTTACATGAGGCTAACAATAAAATCTGTAAGCTTGAATCCAGTCAATTAGACATCACCGCCTCGTTGAACCATAATCTATTCAACGAGTTGGTGGTCAATGGTTCGGTCATGCCTTCTGCTGCAACTAACATACACCCCACACCCACCATAGATTTAACATGTGACGATGACTTTGCAAAGTCAAATAATTCAGTCAGGGTAGTTAAATGCAGCAGGAATAAATTAAAAAAATATGTAAGAATCAATAAATTTATAAGGAAAACCCAGAAATTAGTTCATAGGCAAAAGTTTTTTATAAAAAATGTAAAATTAAATAGAGAGCGGCTTTCATTGTTGGAAAAGTTAGATATATACTCTCAAAAATGTAAAGATAACACTTTAAAATACAAAACTAATGTACAAAATTTGAATTTAGAATTAAATCATCTTAATGACAAATTAAATTCTATGACAAATAGGTATAAAAGCTCTGAAATGCAAATGAAAGAGTATGTGTTAGCTATGAATGAGCTGGTGAGCTCATGTTCATGTAGTCATGAGCGTTCACAATCAATGACAAAGTGATTCAAAGTCAGTGTCTAATATTAAAATATTACATACCAGTAACAATGAGACTACTACTAATAGTTCCCCTATTCAACATATTAGAAGTGTATTAAACCAGAAAAAAATAAAAGATGATTTCCCAACTGGGAAAAATAAAGTAGTGATATTTAGTGATGAAATTGGGAAAGATATGGGTAGATTGTTATCAACTACTTGCACAGGAAAGTCTGTCACAAATTATTGCATGCCTGGTCTTAATTACCTTGATGTCATGAAAAAAATTGTGAGTTTAAATTTTAGCCCGGACACAACTTTAATTATAATGATTTCAAATAGAGTTACTGCGAACCGAAAAAGCCTACTTTACTACTATGATAGATTATGTAACATGAATATAAAAAACATTATTATTTTCACATTACCTTATAGCGACAGTTTGCCCGAGGAAGAAAATAACACTAGATATAAGCTAAACTTGATATTACATACTTTTACTTTTTATAATAATCAATTTAGTGTTATTGACATTAACAATTATGTTAGCAAAAATTTATTTTTCACAAAAGATATTTACTATCTTACATCTCATAATAAAAGACAAGTAGCTGCATCGCTATCATATTTTATTGATTTTCTAATCTGCAAAAAAATACATTCAGATTTGGAAGATCTTTTTTCAGCACTAAATGTAGAAATAGAAAATAGAAATAATTTATTGATTAAACATTTTTTGCTAAGATAATTTAAACTAGGTAATACAAATTATAAATTAGTTACAATATAATACATGTGCCGTATAGTACATGTGCTGAACTAGGTAATCCTGTGTTTCAGGCAAAAAGAGCTAATAAAGACTAAAATAATCACAAACTAAATACACATTAATAAAAATAAATTATAAATTAACCGAAGGATAAGTAATCATTAAATATATTAATTAACAAAAAATAAATTCCCTAATCAGGTAAAACATAACAAAATCAATAATTAACTTTACTTAAGCACGATTAGTAAATTCTCTGTATCTTCGTAGGACATACTTTTTAGGGCCTCCTGGAGATTTTTTTTACAGTTACTTAAGTTTAGGTGGTAGATATTAATTTTTGCATTAAGCCTGTTGTAGAGAAGTGGTCCTAGGAAAACATAAAATTTTGTTGTAAATGCACGTTTAGTTCCTGTATTTTGAACGCAAACTATATCTTTCCGTCTTTTATTAGTATAGTCAGTGTTGTAAGGAAGTGCTACATGCTGCTTTAATACAATGCTCATTACGAATAACTACCGAACTGTTAGTACGTTACAGGATTTATAGAGGAGGTTAGTGGGAAAAAGGAAAGGGCGAAAAGTAGACACCTTGAGAATAGCTCTTTGAGCTCTCTCAATGGTCAGTAATAATGTTTTACCTGCTCCGCCCCATGATGTAATACAGTAGGTCAAAATTGACTGACACAGGGCAAAGTAAACTTGTCTTATTATTTTTGGGTCTGCAATATATCGTATCTTTTTAAAAGCAAATATCAACTTGCGGGTTTTACTACATAAGGCTTCGATATGTTGCTTGAATGTAAGAGTTTCGTCCAATATTACACCCAGGTATTTTATTTTATTCGTACTTTGAATCTGAGGGCACAAACATTGTGTGTCATCTGGTTGTCTACAGTAATGAGCGAATAATGTTGAGTTAGTATTAGTTGATGTTAGTTTACGCATTGAGAACTGAATAAAATTAGTTTTATCTGTATTTACTGTTAATAAATTATGCTGAAGCCATGTATTGACAACATTAAAACCGTGCTGCGCATACTTGTAAACTTTTTGCTCTGAATCGGCTGAAAAAAGTAGAGCAGTGTCGTCAGCATATGAAATGATCATGCCATGATCTAGTTTTAGGTTGCAAAGGTCATTTATATAGATTAGGAACAGAGTATAGCCCAAAACACTTCCTTGGGGAACACCAAAGGAAGTATTTTTCTGATCAGCGCTGAGAACACTGCCTATCCTGACACATTGGGAACGGTCTTCGAGATAGCTTGTAAAGAGTTTCAGCTGGGTGCCCCTTATACCTATGGACTCAAGCTTGCGCAATAGGATAGGGGTGGAAACTGTGTCAGAAGCTTTTGCGAGATCCAGGAATATGCCCAGTGTGTGGTTACCCTTATCAAGTTCCTGTACTAGATGGTCAGTCAGAAGATGTACGGCATCGGCAGTAGACACTTTAGGTCTAAATCCAAACTGCGTCTTGGATAAAATTGATTTTTCCTCCAGATATTTTATTAATCTTTTATTTATAATTTTTTCTAATATTTTGGATATTGAGGGCAGTAAGGAGATAGGCCTATAGTTTTTCACTTATTCTTTATTACCAGACTTATACACTGGAACCACAATAGCTCTTTTGAGACACTTGGGGAAGAGCCCTGTAGATAAACATGTTTGGAAAATATAAGTCAGTGGGGGAACCAAAATGTGCCTAAATTGTTTGATAATTGTCGTCGGTATATTATCCCAACCAACTGCACAGTCATCTTTTAAACTCATAATAATCCTTTCTACTTCGGTTTCATCAGTATCGAGTAACGCAAAGGATGTTACGGTAGAGTTACACTTATAAGGATTACTAGTCAGTTTCTGTGATTGGCACTGAACTTTTTTTGCTAGGCTCTTGCCAATATTGATAAAAAAAATATTTGCGATGTTAGCAGATGTTAATTGCGATGAGTGTGTGTTTAATAAACTCGAAGAAGAGATATGTTGTTTTGGGGAATATGTTACACTTTTTATATATTTCCAAATTTTTTTACTATTCGATCCAGCTTTTTCCAGTGCAGCTTTATCGTAGTTTATTTTTACTTTTCTTAGAAGATCATTACAAAAATTTCGGTATCTTTTGTATGATATTTGTAGTACTGAATTTTCAGGATTAGATTTGGCCTTCATGTGTAATTTATCTCGATGTCTCATACAGCGAATAAGACCTGGTGTAATCCAGGGTTTTCTATTATATTTTTTGTTATTCAAACAAATCGTTGATGTATTTTTTTGAATTGCATATTGAACATTTTCGATTAGATGCAACAAACAATACTGTGGATCAGCGGAATTATAAATGGGGTCAAAGTCAATGTTGCATAAGTCTTCTTCAAGTTTATTTATGTTTAGTTTAGAAATTGTGCGAGGTATATCATGCTTAGGTAATTTACAATTTAACGTAAGTAGGGCAGCATTGTGCTTGACGAGTTAATAACTAGTGCAAGTGAAGGTAAATTCGATTTAAGTAAGATATGGTCCAGACAAGAACCACCTTGATGTGTAGGAAGCATATGAGCAGGGAGCAAGCCATAAAACGAGCAGAGATTGAGGTAGTCCTGTGCTGCAGCATCGAGGCTTTCTGGAAGAATATTTATATTAATATCTCCAAATAAAATTACATTTTTGAAAGAAGATAGTTTCTGTAAGGTACGATTCAGAGAGTCAGTTAAGTTGTTTATATTTCTAAAAGAGGGGGATCTATATAATGCTAAAATTGCAAAAGCTGACCCAATTTTAAGTAGCAAGCAGTTACAGTCGTCCATGTTTGGTTCCTCGACTAAAACATTCAGATGATTTCTTACATAAACTATCACCCCATCATTTTGGTTGTAAATTCGATTACTTCTGTACATACTATATCCCGGTATTAGGGGCACGTTATATTGTTTGGCAAGCCAACATTCAGTTAGAATAATTATGTCACAATTTACATTCAGCCTATGTAAAAAAGTATTGAAATTATCAAAATTCTTATAAATACTACGTATATTTTGTGTTAGTATGGTTAATGGATCAGAGTAGGAGGATAGATATTGTTTGCAATTTTCTACTTCACACGTCTTAGACTCTGATACAGAGAAATTTTCTAAGTCATTTATTAAGTTACTAATCATATCTTAGATGTGAGCAAAAATAAAAAAATAAAAATAAACCGAAAAAAAAAGAAAGTTTAAATAAAAAGTAAAGGAAGGTCAAAGAAACCCTTAATTAACGGCGCTCTCAGGCGCCTCCATAGTCAATAGAGTTCATATACCTTTTTTCAGCCATAACTTTTGCCGGGCACTCTGCAGATCCTGTAATATGACTGCTTGGCTTTTTGAAGTGTTAACAAGTAGCACATTTAGCTTCGTCTGCTTTCATTTATCGATTGTCCTTGATTAGCACAATGGCTGCAGGTATAGGTTGACTGCCGACATGACTTGGCAGCATGACCATATTGCTGGCATTTAAAGCACCTAGTGACCAAAGTAAAGTCTCTCAATGTACCTCTCAGGTGTAATAAAAATAGCAAAGCCTGCACGGTGATTTATATATAAGGTTAACTATGGAGAAGAATCCGGCAAGAAACTCCTTGGACACTCTTTTAAAATAATTCGTATTACAATCATCAAGTAGATAAATTCAAAAAGATATCAGTATATGTAAAAAATATAGGTAAATTATTAATATCGCAGGTCAATGTTTACTAAACCTGTATGACGATTCACAATAAAAATATCCAAAAGTATAAAATTAATAAACATTGCTTCATAACATTTATACATGTATATTAGTACCAAGATTAGAATATTTTTATACAAATAATCATTCTTTTCCAATAGAAAAAAGGCGGAAGCGAATTTAGTTCTAAGAACATAGTGGGATGGTCAGATACGACCGTTAGATAAAAAAGCGTGTTCACAGAATATCGTCGGTTATGATCACGCATCACTATCATGTCCATAGAATAATGCAATATAGTTACATACAACTCGAAAATTCAAATCTTGTTAAATAATAAATAACACAAACCAAATAATTGTATTATCAGGTAGCAAAAAATATTTTTATGTTGGTTAAAATTTTAATGGTTTTATAACTTTCCGAAGAAAACCGACGGATAATCATAACCGACGCTATAATTACTTACTTTGCAAAATTTTGTCGAAATATAATAATTAAGTAAAACCAAATGTTAATACATAATTAATTAACTTATCTGGGGTCCCTGGTATGCAGTCCTCCTCATCAATGCACTCTTCATGGCAAAATTCATAATTTATGTATTTTTGCTTGTTCTTCTACAAGTTTTACATAAGCTTTGATCGACTTGTTTTCATTGTGGCACACCATCTTAACATGGTATGTAAAAAACTAGGCACGCATTAGTGTTGCCGAACTATCGATATTAAAACAATCGATAGTTTACATCGCAAATCATGTACCCTATCGATAGTATCGATATTATCTATAGTATCGATACTATCGATAATATATATTGTCTTCGGACGTTTTAGAGAGCGGACGTTTGCCGGATTGTTTTATGAAATTATTGTAAATTCGTTTTATTAAATTTGTGATTGGTCGAAGTGCATTTATCGACCCCTCTCGTTTCTTCCTGAGAAATCTTTACGAGAGACTCCTCCTAGTGGGCGGTGGAAGCGAGACAGAGCTTGCACGGAACTTCCAATTGGCCGACTATATTGGTAAGAAATTATTGATATTGATATAATTTCTAAAATTCAAAGCAAAGCCCACAAAGTACCTTGCCGTCACTGGGATTCGAACCGGCGATCGCGGATCCGTGAGCGGACGCCTTAGCCGCTACGCCAGCGAGTGAGTGGAGCCGCCGGGTGAAATTGGCGCCCGTATTCGTATTGCTGTGACGCTAGTTAACTACAACGCAGTTCATCAATTGGTCCATAGATGGCGTCAAAAGTAATTTGTGCTGGTTGTCGGAATGTTGTAGATGGCCGCGAATTTTTAAAATGTTTAAAAATTTATGATTTGCCTTGCGCAAATATACTAGATATTAAACAGTATAATTCTATGAATAGAGAACAAAAGACCAAATGGATGTGTCAGGAGTGTCAAAGCCGACAACCTAAAGTCGGAAACACCAACACTCCAGTGCGTAACATTAAGGAGATTGAAGTGAACACGTGTACTACAAATGAGGATAGCTCGACAAATGTTACCATTAGAAAGAAACAGTCTGAATGTCAGCGAAAATCTGGCGAAAGTCTTTTCACCGACTTTTTGATATCGGCAATAACTGGGCGTGTACTTAAAGCTATTAAATCTGAACTTCCGCAAATGATATCAAAAATATTGCAGAGAGAGCTGGCCCCGATTAAGAATGACTTACAGGAGTTTCGCGATTCTTTAAACATTTTAAATGAGAAACATGATGAAATGAAAAATACCATCGAAAAATTAGTCAAAGACAACATCTGTCTATCTAAAGAGAATAATGCGCTTAAAAATTCAGTTCATGATTTATCAGATCGCTTGAATAACTTGAAGCAACACCTGCGCCAAAATAATGTTGAGATACAAGGAGTGCCTGAGCATCACAATGAGAACTTATTTAGTCTTCTGAAGCAATGATCCCATGTCGTAGGCTATGCTCTACAAGAGGAAGATATAGTCAAGTGTACGCGAGTTGCAAAGTTAAATAAGGACAATAAACTTCCTCGGAGTATTGTAATAAAGTTCCGAAGTGTTAGAAATAGAGATGAATTCTATTCCGCCGTGCACAGGTATAACAAGACAAATCCTAACAACAAACTTCATACGGCACTATTGGGGATAGCGGGTGAAAAAAAGCCAGTTTACATTTCTGAGCATCTTTCCTCAGCTAACAGACAGCTACATGCTGCAGCGCGTAAAAAGGCTAAAGAGAATGGTTACCAGTTCGTATGGTTAAAAAATGGCCGCATATTTGTGCGAAAAGTCGCTGACTCTAAACATATAATGATTAAGAACACTGAGAGCCTTAGTCTTATAACTTAATTATTACTCAAAATTACATATTTACTCGTATATATTTTTTCCTAACATGTTCATGGTACATATATCTTATAAAAATGTATTTATCACTATATTATCAAAATATTCGAGGAATGAAAAGTAAAGTTTTAGATATATATAATACAATTCAATGTAATAATTTTGATATAATATGTTTGTGCGAGACCTGGCTTGATGATACTGTACTCTCTTCAGAGCTGTTCGACGACAGGTATTGTGTGCTGCGCAGGGATCGTGATGTTGGGTTTCGTACGCGATTCAATAAGAAACATGGTGCGGTCTCTCTTACATAGGCCAAACTAAAAGAAGTATAGGGACCCGCGTAAAAGAACACATCGCTAATGTCAAACACCGCCGTTTCAAGAAGTCAGCAGTTTGTGAACATACTCTAGACAAGGCCCAGCACTACATCAGATTTGATAAACCACAAGTCCTCGCAAAAGAAAACCGATTCCTTCCCAGGATGATCCGTGAGGCTATTGAAATTAAAAAACATCCAAATTTCAATAGAGAAGATGGCTGGGTCTTACCACCTGCTTGGAACCCCATTATAGATTCCATAAAATCAAAATCCAAGTCCAAAACTGCAAGACCGAAGGATACGGTGAGCTCGTTCTGCGTGAATCGGATCGCCAATAATTAACAAAAATGTAAGGTAGCTGTTAGTAATTGTAACATTAAGACGTCCAACAACTTAGTCTACCCGTGACCATGGATGCTGTAAAGGATCCGAAACGTCGGGAATCAAATAATATCAATACAACGCGATAAAATCCGTAAAAAGTAGTTTTATTTCATATTGCCTTATGTCAACAATTGCGTCAGCAGTGGGATTTGTGTTGCTCATTTGACTTTGAGGTTGAAGATATGAAAGCAAATCGGTATGTTTTGATTTTTTGTTCGGAACTACTATTCCCTCTGATGAACTTTCTAGTTCGTCGTTTCCATCTGCGCATGGTGGGGTTGATGTTTTATCCAATGATGCCAAATACGATGCATATTCTTTTTGGACAAATTGAACTGCCCGGTCGACATCAGAGTCAGTTCTAAATCCCATTTTTTTTAAATGTGGATTTAAAAGCGTTGATATAATGCAAGGAGATCGCTTTTCATACGGCTTTAATTTAGTGGCTACTGATATTTTTATATTTTCTAGGTCAACTTTTGCAAAATTTGACATCGGTTCCTTTTCCAGCTTAGCAAAATGTAGTAAGATTCCTTTTACTAGCGGAATTATCAACGATAATGTAGTATATACTGCACCAGATATGGCTTCTGTTGCAGAGTCAATGGGCTCAAATATGTTTTCGATTTCGCCTAAGTAAGTGTATTCATCTGCAGTAAGGTTCAGTGGTGCATTTGGATTTTGATTAAGAGCCAGCGTTAATTCGTCCCGCACTTCCTTTATCCGACTCAGCATATGTAACGAGCTGTTCCACCTGGTATCAACATGCTGTATTAATTTTAATTCCTTTTTATTCAGGTCTCGTTGAATTATCTTTAGTTTGTCGGAGGCTAATGTACTGTGTCTAAAATAGGTAACGATAGCTTTACATTTATCAAGTAAAGTTTTCAGTTCTTCAACATTTTGAAGAACATCTTTGATGATTAAATTTAAATTATGTGCAAAACAAGGAACATGCCGTATTTTCAAATTATCTGCTAATTTTATCATTACAGATGCATTATCCGTTACAATTGCCACTACTTTATTGCGACAGTTCCATTCTTCTAAAATCGATGAAATAACCTGAAAAAAGATGTGGTGATTTGACAAAATGCAAATACGTAATATATATATATATATATATATATATATATATATACTAGCTCTTGCCCGCGACTTCGTCTGCGTAGAATTAGTATGTACCCATAAAGTGGACGCTTTCAAAGATCCATTTATTTCATCTGCCGGTATGCCCTTAGCGATCACCAGCTGATCAGCAGCAGTTTGTCTAACATCGCCATATAAAAGTACCAGCATTCCTCCAATATAGATTTGATGAATTTTTATATCGTAAGAAAGTGGATCGACTGTTGGCTAATGGCTATAGGATAAAGGATGACTATAGGCTATATGCAATTGGCTATTGGCTATTTTGGCTATTAGCTATATTGGCTATTGGCGATATTAGCTATTGGCCACGTTGACTATTGGCCATGTTGACTACTGGCAATGTTGACTATTGGCTATGTTGGCTATGTCGGCTATTGGCTATATTGGCTACTGGTTATGTATAAAAAGTAGTCAATGTCCGTCACATTCCAAATTTCATCAAAATTGGTTCAGCGGTTTAGGCGTGAAAACATATCAGACAGAAAGACAAACAGAAAGACAGACAGAGAGTTACTTTCGAATTTATAATATTAGTAAGGATATATTAACAATTATCCAAATAAAAAACATTTTTCGAATTGGGAATATTTTTTCATAACAGCCTTTAACCCCTCATCCAGATACCAAAAGTCTCAAAAGTTACTGGAAGTAGGTAGTAATATAAATAAAAAAACGGAGTTTTAGGCGGGAAAATGTAAAGTGCACTTTGTCGGTTTTATATTATTTTCCAAAACTTGTGTTTCCCCGAAGTTTAATGTGTAATTATAGTGGATAGTTAACCGTTAAGTGTTCGTGAACGTATGCGAGTGAAGGCAAATGATATAAAATTGAAAATCGTGACTTTTGTGTTCACTCCTAAACTCCATCGAAGCCTTAGTGAAGTTTCCACTATTTTTCTTATTATTTTTTCCACTATACTGGGGATAAAATGATGCGTTATTAACTACAAAAAAGACGTGACTTAAAGGTCTTAGTAACCAGGTTATAAAATTCCTTAAAAAAAAAACTCACGGAAGCTAAATTGTCAGCATTATGATGCCCTTCGACAACTTTTTCAGCCAGCAAAGCAGATATCAGTTGGTTTTCTTTAATAAAATGGCAAGTTAAAGCAAGAATGCCTTGATTGCTCATGGAAGTCCAGGTGTCCGCAGTAATCGCTACATAGCGAGTCTCTTCAACAATTTTTAATAATTGAATTTTCATTTTCATATACAACTTTGAAAGTTTGGAAGTCACTGTTGATCTTCCCGGCAATTCGTACCGCGAGTCTAAACCTGCGACAAATTCTTTTAAACCTTCGTGCTCAGATAAGCGAAGAGGCTCCATATCTACTGCAAACGACACGATTGGCGTAGCGGTTGAGCGATCGGCTTCTGCGCCACGTGTTGTGGGTTCGATCCCCACACGGAGCAAATATTTGTATGATCTACGGTTAGTTGTTCCGGGTCTGGGCGTTTGTGTATGTGAGAATTTGTGTTTGTAAACGCACCCACGATACAGGAGAAAATCCTAGTGTGGGCCAACGTTAAAAAAAAAGAAGTCATTTTTACAAATACTTCATCTAACATTTTTTTTTTTTGACAAATTATGGCTGTATTTTACTGTAGCTCTTTCCAAATTTTCCACTTCGCTTTTTTCGTTCTGAGAAACCGACATATTTAGTAAGATTTCAGGATGCTTTCGATGGAGGTGATCCTTCATATTCGATGTATTGTTACAATACTTATATTCACGCTTGCATATTTTACATTTAATTTGCCTTCCATTTTCACTTTTATCAAAGTAGGTCCACATTGATGACTTTTGCTTTTTTGCTAACTTAAATGGGCCTTCCATTGTTTTAATATATGAGATAAGTTTCAATTAGCACAGAATACACATCCAACGAACGAATACTATTAAACTGACTGACCACTAAACCCAAAGAATAATATTCTTACTTGTTTTTTATACTACCCTCGATAACTAAGTACGACAAATAAACTATGTTGCCAATTTCACACAAAAAGTGCAAACGAATAATAAAAGCAACACGTATGTTATTAAATAGTAAATAAGGCAACGTCAACGGCACGTTTGGCGTAGCGGCTGAGCGGTCGGCTTCTGCGTCACGTGTTGTGGGTTCGATCCCCACACGGAGCAAATATTTGTATGATCTACAGGTAGTTGCTCCGGGTCTGGGCGTTTGTGTATGTGAGAATTTGTGTTTGTAAACGCACCCACGATACAGGAGAAAATCCTAGTGTGGGGCAACGTTTTTAAAAAAAATAAAAAAAAATTATAAATATAATGCAAAGTTATTATTATTACGCAAGGAAAACTGTTTGATATTATTTATTCGTATATCCTCATAGTTGATTGTGATTGACTATTATATGTGAAAATTGTAAATAATACTAGTGTGAATTATAAATAATCGATAAAAAATAAACTATCGATAGTCCAAAACAATCGATAGTATCGACACTATCGATACTATCGATACCATCGTTGCAAATAAAATCAACAGTATCGATACTATCGATATTATCGATAGGTTGTTATTGTGGAACTACAATACTATCGATAGTATCGATAGTACTGCACCCATTCGATAGTATTGCCTTGTTCTGTTCTATCGATAGTATCGATACTATCGATAGGCCGATCGATAGTCTTACGATTGGTTGGCTATCGATAGACTATCGATTAATCATCGATAGTCGACTATCGATCGGCAACACTAGCACGCATTAATTAATAAACAGATAAACTAGTGTCATTGTTTAAGAAAAATCGAATCCGGTACAATGAGTGAGCGAGTTCGGCGAATAGTGGCGATTGTGCAGATTCGTCGGGAGCGGGAAGGGCGGCAGGAGATCCCCGCGCGTCGTACATCGACGTGTTTAAACAAACGTCATTTTACTATAAACGCCAATCACATCCGTCAGTTTATCGACTGATTAATTTGAAATCCAAAATACATATAATTTTTTTTTTAATGCAGTAATAATATTTAGGCACTGGAGTATCCAAATATGGTAAAAAGTGAAATTCGTGTTTTTTTCAAAACCGTCATTGTTCTACGATCATGACGAGATGTCTAAACTGTTAAAGTATTATAGGTAAGTTGCCACACTATCGCATTAGGTTTAAGACCTATAGGTATATTGGTAAATAATAAATAAATTAAAAAAAAATCCGAGGCTTCACCTGTTTCTAAACTGTTCGCCAAACGTCTCTTTTTACTGTAGAGAAAATTAAATAATTCAAGGAAATTATTGAAATTAATAATTATTATTCTAAAAACTTAAAATAAAATAATAAAAGATCAAAACCTTAAATTACACTAGTCACCAGCAGATTACGAACTCGAAACTCCTTACTCCGAATCCTTTGCATTTACCACTAAACCAATCGAGCACTGCCGATGTAGCCGAATTTGCGCTATGAATTGTAGAAAATAACGTAAGTTTCATTTTAGTTATTTAGTTAGAATTTCATTTCTGTTCGTGTATCTGTTTTGTCAATATGACATTATACATTCTACTTCCATGAGATGTTTTTGTTTGTTAGTATAAAAGCGCTTTTTGTCTGGCCTCCGGCATTTTTGTTTGCCATTTGTGTGCAGTTATGTGTGTCGACTTCAGCATGACATGGTCAAGACAATTACCAAGTCTGGTGGGAAAAGAATGTGCAGGAAGCATAGCATGTGATGCTGTGACATTTAAATATTCATCACAATTTGGATCTACACTCGTCGGTGCAATGTTAATATTTATGTCTCCAATGAGAGAGATAGTTTTGAATTTCCCTAACTGATGGAGTAACATATCTATACCGTTGAGAAATGGATTTGGGTTTTTAAACGAGGGTGATCTGTATACCGCGATAACCGCCAGCTTATCAGAGAATTTCAATAACAGACAGTTTGCGTCATTAACCGAGGGAGTTTCGAACGTGTGTTGTAAATCGTTTCTGACGTAAGCAACTACTCCATCATTTTGGTTTTTAAAAGAAGTAGTATATGTATTGTAGCCTGATAAGAGGGGTACATTTGGGCATTTGCTCAGCCAACATTCAGACAGCAAAATAACATCTAGTGTATAACTTAGTCTGCCTAATAATAGTAATAGTTTATCAAAGTTACACTTAATGCTACGAATATTGACATGTAAGATTTTAAATGTATACTCTGGTTTTCCTAGAAGCTTAGCACTGGACTCCGGAGAGCAGACGAAACCTTCTGAGACCGAGACTTTTTCGATCTCGGTGTTAATTACGTTTAGATCATCCATTATGGTTATTACAACAAAAATGTAAAAGTACTTGTAGGGTCAGCTCAAGGCTTATATCTGAGAAGTGCATCGATTTAAGTTTGTTTTGAACAAAGGTACTATTTAAAGGTGCTTCGAGGTTGGTTGATATTCTTTTACAGTAGATAGCAAAATTAGGTATCATATGATTGAAAAACATGCGGTATACGAAATGTAATGTTATTTCTTGTGTGCAGTGTTGGAGTTGTGTGTTGAGTATTGAAGTGGTGTGTAATACATTGATAATGAACAAAAAGAGGCTAATTAATGTAAACATAGAGAAATACAAGCGATAATTATAAATAAAAAACTGGTGGAACAGAGACCAGTAAACAATAAACGGCAAAACGGGTAATATGTTTAGGTAATAGGAAATCGGGTATAGTCATACAGACTTCAAAATAGCAGAAAGGTCGGCATCAGACTTAACTTCAAAGTGCCTATATCCTTCTCTCTCGCGCACGAAGATCTTGCCATGTTTAATCCAGAAAAATTTGAAATCGTTGGACTTAGCTGCTTCACGTGCCAAGAAGTATAGTCTCTTTTTCCTTGCAATTGGATTTTCAGAGACGAAGATTGGTTTGGGAGGGCCACTAATTTTAAGGTGCTCCGTTGTCAACTTGATGGAGTTCCTGTTGTGCTTCCGGAAGGTTTCCAAAAATTCATCTTTGCGTAGGACTGAGGCAAAATCAACTATTATAGTTTTGTTTGCCGGATCTTTTGTTTGAACACGGAAAACATCCTTAATTTCATGGGCTTGAATTTTTATATCGATGATATTTCCCGTATCAGTCACAGTTTTCAATAAGGAAGACTTTGTCTCAGATTTAGCCACGGGAATATTACGTATCTCTATACAAGAGGTTCTAGACCTCTGTTCAAAGTTTTCGAGTTTTGTCTCCAACTTATTAATGTATGAGAGGTTTTCCTTGCGCTCGGATTCCAGCAGTTCAACTCGTGAAGTTATTTCGTTGAATTTAGCTGCCATAAGGTCAACAGTGTCCCGAATTTCGTTCATCATGGAATACAACTTAATATACTTATCTTCTTGCTGTTGTTTGAAATCGAGAAACATTTCTTTTATCTCAAACATAGTCGCAGACAGGCTATATTCTTTGTCACCTTCTAAGCGTAAGCGCTTCGCGTTGCGGTGGGTAATAGCAAGGGAAATGTTATTGTTTGGCGAGTCCAGGTTTGCATTTAGACTTGGTTCTGATGAGCTATGAGGTGTGTATAGAGCAGGCTGTGGTGTGCTGAAGATCGGCGTTTGCGGCAGCTGAGCTTTAGGAATAGGCGGTGGCGGCGAGCGTTGAAGGGGCATATTATTTGCGGAGGATAGTTTTATTTCTCAGAGTAGTACCAGGCGACCAACTTTACGAAGAGATAACACGCAGAGCTTCCTATAAGGATGGTGGCTCACGTTAGAGTGGGCGGTATCGACAGATCGGAATAAAATGGCTTTCCGTCCAGTATAACTTGATCTCTGTCTATCTTTCTCATGCAAATATGTCCGTATCTGTCTGCGTGTTGTCGTATTAAATGCACACAACTTTGTAAGTACAGAGTTCATAAATAAAAATATCAGCGTGGTGGTTTACGCACAGAGGCGGGGTTATTAGTAGTAATCTATGATTGTTTATGTTCTTGTGACTCACGCGCAGGTTTGTTGGACGTAGCCGTCTCCCGTGCGGCGAACTCTTCTATGTTTTTGCACTCCTATTTTTTATTACTGATTTAATTTTTAGATATTTCGTTAAATAATTGAAAATTAATAAATATGTGGTCTTTTTAGCAACACGTCTGAACTGCTCAGAGGTCCGGGGGAAGGGTCACTACTTAACTAACTATTCACTACTTAGAACTTTATTTATATTTACAACTTAGAACTGTAAATACTTATAATTACAGCTTAGAACTATATTTATCGTACAACTATATCCTTTTAATTAAATTGGGAAGAAAATAAAATATGTAGGTATGTTTATGTTTGAAATTGTCATACAGCAAAATACGTAATGACGGATAGCGCGCGGAGTAAAGCGACATACGTCCGTCTAGCAGGGCGCCTATGCGATTACTGTCGGATTGCATAGAAAAGAAAGAGAAGCAGGATGATGCACGGCTCGCAACTTATAACAAAACCATAAAAAAATTAATTACTTCAAAATTTGTTATGTATTCGAAAATATAAAACAAGTAAGTTCTGTATTTAAATGTGATATGTTATTGTACTTAATTTTACCAATGTGCATTGATTAGTAATACAGATATTTTTGTTGAAAGGTCGTTTTAAGAGGCTAGTTTACCATTTTTTTGCCTCATTAGTCTAGTGGTCCCAAGTGAGACTGCTAAACTAGAGGTCCTGGGTTCGATCCCCAGGTCGAGCAAAGTGTTATTGGGTTTTTCTATGAAATTCTCATTAGCAGCTCGGAGTCTGGATTTGTGCCCGGTTAATGGCTATAGGCTCGCCCCCTATAACATGGGACCTAAACATACCGGCGAACTGTGGGTGTACATTAAGTACACCTCTGCCTAACCCTTCGGGGAATACAGGCGTGATGGTATGTTATGTTATGTATCGAGAAAACTTTTCAAAAACATGTTTTGAATACAACTAGGTTCTCCGGAATATGTTCAAGATTAATATATATTTTTTTCTAGTAAAGGAAAAATTCAATCGCGGGCAGGATTCGAACCTGCGTCTCCTGGTTAGATACACCAGACGCTCTGACCGCTAAGCCACCGCGAACCCCACCCGCCTGATTGAAATTTGCCTTCACATTCTGAGTTTACGTCATAAGGTGACGTTGGCGACATCTATTGAAAAGCAAGTTACCTTGTTTCTCAACCGACATGACTTACTTTACAGTTAGTTCGATATCGTACGATGCCACCTTACCTCTTAAATATCTTTTTGTGATTTTTTTGCATTCTTCTTCATGGTGTTACAGAAGAGCAGAAGGAAGACACTGCAAAAGTGTTGACTGAAGTGATCCGGAATAAACTAAAGTTGGGGGACTTTGTGGAATCTGACATTGGCCGTTGTCATCGGATGGGTCGTGCTGTGCCCAACAAATCTAGGCCAATTTTATTCAAGCTCCGAAGTCTTGTGGTTCGTGATAAAATCTGGTTTTCGAAGTCTAAACTGAAGGGGTCGGGCATAACTGCGTCGGAGTTCCTCACTAAAGGGCGGCACGACATACTCTTAGCAGCGAGGGAGAAGCTTGGTGTTTATTTATTTATTTATTTATTAAGGCAAACCAACGAAATACACACAAAAACATTAATAAATATCTTTTACAAATACAATAGCATTGCATGCATCTAAATTAAAGGTCAGCACCGCATTTTCTTTAGATCTCCCTACGTCTAATATATTATACAATATTAATTACTTTAAAGAAGGATAACAATGTCATAAACTTATGTTCTTCTCAAATTAGATAAGATGGAATTAAATTGAATTTAAGATTTAAATAATTATCAGACTGAAACATAATAAAAACACACGAACAGAACAAAGTTAGGCAAATATTACATATTATTGAGAACAGCATCTTTAAATTTCGTGATGCTACCTATCTGAAAATATGTCCAAGTCACAATCGTGAAAAATGTCGTTACACTTTCTGAGAATATAGGAAAGAGGGGCATTACTCCCGTACTTGGTTTTGTTGCCACTAGGAGCAAAAGCCTTTATAATTATGAAGTCTGGCTGATGACCGGGGCGTATTAATATTAATTGATGATAAAAGCTGTGAGCAATCCATGCCTTGATTTAATATCTTGAATAAGAAGATTAGACCTGCATAATCTCGACGCCAGTGTAAAGATTTCATTTTAAAGTAATTCAGCCTATCTTCATAGTTTTTAACTGTATTCCTTATACCTACTTTAGAAGAGAGTCTTTTTATAAATTTTATTTGAACTCTTTCGATGCGTTGAATGTGGATATTATGCACTGGGTGCCAGACGATGGAGCAGTATTCTATATGACTACGAACTAATGCAGAAAACAAAATTTTCAGTGCAGTCAAGTTACTGAAATGTCTTGTGTTACGGTTCAAAAATGCTAGCATTCTATTGCTTTTATTTATTATAATTTCGGTGTGTGATCGAAATTTCATTTCAGAGTCTATAATGATGCCCAGATCCCTAACTTCAGATACTTTACCCAGAATTTGGTTCCTCATTATGTACGTAGAATTATTTTATTTTTTTTACGAGAAAATTTAATATGATAACATTTATCAACATTAACTTGCATACTGTCCTTCCCACACCACACACAGAGCCTGTCAATACCTTTTTGCAGAAGAATTTCATCGCTCTTTGTCATTACAACCTTCTAAAATTTTAAATCGTCGGCATTTTTATTAAACTGTTGTTGTACCAGACGGGATATGACTTTTTACCAGCGTTCCGTCGTGGTACCAGTTCAGTAATAATTTCCTGTAATACAGAATAAAAAGCAGCAACTGACGTATCAACGGTATCCGACTTTAAAACAATGTCCCAATCTGTTTTCTCAAGACGATTTCTAATTTCACGATAGTCAGCTTTATGTAATGTATAAGTCTCAGTCATTTTATTTGTGAGTGTTTTAGGAAGGTTGAGATGAATAATTAATTAATATTTTAAAGAGGAAAAAAAAACTCATCGTATTTTTCTATTTTTTCATACGCCATTGATGTTCCCTTCGGTGTCCAAACAATAAAATTACAATATTTACGTAGGTAAACGTTATATCTTCGTGAGACACGAACGAACACGAACATCAACCGAGCTTGCATAGCGCGACGGGCAGCAGGCCACACCCCCCGCTTAGAACGCACGAGACAGTAATATTTTGCTTCAAAATTCTTCAAAATGAATTAGTGCTTTTTAAACAGGATTAAAAAAATATAAATCTGGAACGCATTGTCTGATGTGACAGCGTTAATGTCAATTATCTGACTGTCAATGTCAATATGCTTAACTGTCACTGTTATTGAATGATTACGAACAAAATGTGAAATGATGGTGGTTAAAAAAAAACGAATCGTAATATGAAACAGTGACGGTATTCGGATAGTTAAATTAATTTAGTTACCCGGACATTAATAATAATAATAATCTTCTATACTTATAATAAATCTGTAGAGAGGTCAATTCTGTACATGAAATATATTTCCAAAATAACTATCGGCGGGTGATTAGTGATCGATACTGACGCCAAAAATGCAATCAGTAAAATTTTTGTCTGTCTGTCTGTCTGTCTGTATGTTCGTTATAAAAACAAAAACCACTCGACGGATTTCAACGAAACTTGGTACAATTGTTCTTCATACTCCTAGGCAGGTTATAGTATACTTTTCATCACGCTACGATTAATAGGAGCAGAGCAGTGAAGGGAAATGTTGGGAAAATGAGTGATTCATAAGAAAGGTTTCAAGCTATAAAACATCACGCTACAACCCTTAGGAACGGGGCAACGCAGGTGAAACCGCGGGCGAAGAACTAGGAAACAAAGTAACTATTCCACGCGGACGAAGTCGCTGGCAAAAGCTAGTAATAAATAAAATTGTTTAATTCGGGCATCTAGGCCCATACAAAAATCACATTTCCTTACATACATAATAATCAAATATTTAAATAATACAAAATTACAAATAAATCATTACAATTACATACAATTAAATAATTAAAATGATTAAAAATAAAATGTCAATGTTAAATATTTTTTTTCTAATTGTGAAGTCGCATCCAGTGGGCAAGTATCGGGCTGTCCCATGTATCGGCTAACACACCCAGGATGGAATTGGCGCTGCCGCGCCAGCGGGAGAGCAGTGACGCGCATCGTTTACAGATAATGGCATAGAAGCCATCCACCCGCGCGTCCGCAAACATGCCTGATGCACTGCAGTAACGAGGCAGCCCCAACAACACCCTGAATGCGTTGTTATACTGGACGCGCAGATCGCTGTATGAACGCTGCGTATACTCCACCCACAGGTTGCACGTGTAAAAGGATTGGCAGTAAGCCTTGAACAGCGTCACCTTCACCCGTGCTGTACATCGTGCAAACCTGCGGGCTAACATATTACAACGGACAGAAAGCGATCTGCGCTCCCTTTCAACGTCCATATTGTCTTTAAGGTCCTGGGTGACCCAATGTCCCACATATTTAAACTGCGACACTACAGTCAGCGCAGTGCCGCAGAGAGTGACCTTGGGCAAAGTATATTTATTTATTTATTTATATATTAATAGCAAACTTTACAGCTTTTAAATCCGTGAATAATAATCTTACTAATACAATCTTATATAGCCCATTACAAAGTTTGACACATTAAAATTTATACATAAGGCAAGATAGGTACATGCATTTGTTGGTGTGACTGTGAAGTGTAAGTGGAGTGTATGTGTAATGTCTGTATGATATTATGTGCACTGTTCTGCTTATTGGTTAGTATTTATAGGTAGGGTTAATTCCTTCGATACCAACGCACTGAATTTATTACGGCTGAGGAAAAAAATATCCAGTTGTTTAAATTTTGTCTCATACGTGCGCACAATTCGTTGCAAGACAGAATGTCTGGAGTAATTTGTGCGCGCTGTGCCAGCATCCAAGCAGCTCATTTGTCTAGTGCGAGTACTACACGCGCATACTCCAATTCGCGCTGACAGATCAGAACAGTCCAACACTGTGTTGACTATGTCAAACAAGAGTCTCATGTCAGTAATTAACCGTCTATCCTCGAGGGAGAGCAGATGGAAGAAACGGAGTCTGGTCGCGTAGTCTCCTTGCCTTCTCAGGCGATAGTTTAAGCGGCGTGTAAAACAGCGTTGCACAGATTCTAGTTGGGCGAAATACTGCGAACATAAGCGAAATACAGGACTTGCAGTGAATTAATTTTTTGGAAGTATTTAGTACTTCTATGAAGAAATCCTAGCATCTTGTGGGCTTTTTGGGTAATATATTCGAAATGAGACAGGTATAATAGCTTACGATCCAACATGACACCGAGATCGCGGACAAGTTCAACCCTAGGTATGATAATGTCGTTCAAAACATAGTTGTAAGTTAAAAAGCTTTTTTTCCTAGTGAATGTAATTTTCTGGCATTTATTAACGTTTAGGTCGAGACAATTACGTTTACAATATTCCGCGAGTCCATCAAGGTCTTTCTGAAGCTTACCACAGTCAGCCACAGAACGTATGGGCATGAAAATCTTTTTATCATCTGCGTATAATAAAACCTTGGAATATGTGAACAGGCTTCGATGTCGTGAAGGTAAATGTTAAAAAGCAGGGGACCCAGATGGGAACCCTGCGGTATACCTGAGGGTATACTTTCAAACGTAGATTTGAAAGCGCCAATCCTAACTGCCTGAAAGAGTCTCAGGACGCGATCGGTATATTCTGTGACCTCTCGAAAGCCTTTGACTGCGTAAGTCATGAAACTTTGCTGTCTAAATTAGAGCATTATGGTTTGAAGCACAAGTCTTTGAAACTTGTCAAATCATACTTGTGCGATAGGCAACAACAAGTCCAAATAAATGGGGTTAAATCGCCTGGCACGCAGGTGAAAATGGGCGTACCCCAGGGTTCTATTTTGGGTCCATTCTTGTTTTTAGTGTATATAAATGATTTACCATACGTGCTTGAGGATCAAGCGAAGATTGTGTTATTTGCAGATGATACTTCTTTAATTTTTAAACTAAACAGGCGTACACCTAATACTGACGATGTAAATAACGCACTTCTTAAGGTCCATGAGTGGTTCACAGTTAATAATTTAGTATTAAATGGGCAGAAAACTAAATGTATAAAGTTTGCTCTACCCAATGTAAAGTGTGTAGATTGTGACATCGTGCTAAATAATGATAAGCTGGAATTTGTCGACCACACGGTTTTCCTAGGAATAAAGATAGATTCAAAGCTACAATGGGGGCCGCACATTAGGACTTTAGCAGGACGCCTGAGTTCGGCTGCTTATGCGGTTCGAAAAATCAGACTACTTACAGATGAAGCCACCGCAAGACTAGTTTTTTTTTTTTTTTTATAATCTTTATTAATTAAAACCTAATTTGGGGTTTTTATCCACATGGATACGTCAACCTCATCATGCCTTATTCAAACTAGGCTATACACACTATATAAACAAATTTTGGATCTCCTCACAGAATAAGAAAATTTTAATCAGCGAAGTACAGCAACTAACTGACATAATCTTTTTGCAACGTCTGATTTTGGTTGTGCTAAAATGGTTTGAACTAACCCCACCTCTAATATATTCAATTGAAATTCACTGATTAAAATTTGCCTTTCATTCTGGTTCTTAACGCAATCCATCAGCAAATGATGCACATCCTCAACTACATTGCATACACTACAAATCGGTGAATTAGCTTTTTTTATCAAGAATGCAAACTTTGCCGATGGATAGTGTCCTGACCGTAATCTTAAGGCTAACTTCACATATTGCTATGGGGCCGCGCTGCAGATATAGAATCTATTTTTATACTGCAGAAAAGAGCTGTTAGGGCCATTTACAACCTACGTAGTCGCGATTCACTCAGAGAACTCTTCAAAGAAATAAATATATTGACAGTACCTTCTCAGTACATCTACGAGAATATTATGTACGTAAGAAAAAATCTACACCTTTATTCAAAAAAATGTGAACTGCATAGTTATAATACGAGACATAAATCAAAACTAATGCAGCCGCAGTTTCGTCTCGCTAAAGTCCATACTTCTTTTATGGGATACTGTGTAAGATTTTATAATAAAATTCCGGAATTCATTTTAAAATTCCCAGAAAACAAATTCAAAAAAATTATTAAGTTTACTCTGTGCAGGCAAGCTTACTATAAATTGGAAGATTATCTTTTAGATAAAAATGTTTGGCAAATTGCTGGTCCAGCTCCACAGGATGATGTCATGGATAATTTTAATGTAGACTATACAATTTGACATACCCAATTGGCAATATTATATTAATATTTATTTTCTATTACCATTTGTCAGCATAATTATTTAATTGAATATACCATACAATATACGAGTATACATTATGATAACAATTTGATGTACATATTGATTGAACTAGTATGGTATAATTTCCTAATTAGTATACCTACTGTAAAGTGTGGGGATCGTGCAGATATTGATGTAACAATTGTGTTATTATATTTATCTATAGGAATATTGTGCCCACGGTCTGAGCTTGTCATGCTCACTTAAATGTCCTGCTGATGGTGGCGTTGTGTGTCGGGTGGTTTTATTCCCTACAATATGGTTGAGTCGAACCGCGCCGATACACACGTCATGCTCGTGAACGGGTGCTGTCTGTCGGGACTGGTCAGCTCTTACTTGCTGTGGCAATCCCTTTCTTTCTATATAATTACTAAATATAACACCTACTTATACTGAATAAATCATCATACACATCAAACTGCATAATTGTCAAACTATTTAAAACAAAGTTGTAAAGATTAATATTGTAATCATGTTTAAAAGAGTATCTATGGAGTTTCTTGCCGGCTCTTCTCCATAAGACCCACTTTTTGGAACCGTGCAATTAGTTTGACTTTTCAAAAGTACCTTTTTAATGGTCTAATTGAAATAAATAATTTTGACTTTGACTTTGACTTTGACCTGTGATCTATTTCTGAGGTACGATATAAGCCATCTCAAAAGATCACCGTGCACACCGATACTAGACAATTTGGATGCGAGAATGTCGTGATTAATTCGATCAAAACATTTGGAGTAATCGGTGTACACGACGTCAACCTGGAACCCGTTATCCATATGTTGGGCAACTAAATCAGTGAAAACGGCAAGATTAGTAACTGTAGATCTTTTACGCATAAAACCATGCTGTGAAGCCAGGATGCAAGCCGCGGCGATTGGATACAATTGGTCATAAACAATTGATTCAAACACCATATGTTTTAGTGCGAGCCTTAAAGATTAACAATTCACTCTTTTTTACGTTATAACTGAGACCGTGGGCCACCGCATAGGACTCACAAATGGACAACAACCTTTTTAAAGCATTAACTGATGGGCTCAGCAGCACCATATTATCCGCGTAACTAATGTTGTTAACACACAAATCATCAATATGACATCCTATCGCCGTGCTGCTGAGCTCATCAATAAGCCTATTCATATATAGGTTGAATAGCTTCGGAGAGGACAGCCCCCCCTGCCTCACCCCGCACTCCAACCGATACCCCTTGGACAGCACTTCGCCCCATCTAACGCAGTTTTCCTGATGACTATACCAATATTTGAACAATGCTCTTACTTCATGTGGCAAGGTAGTTTCATGTTTTAACTTCTCCCAAAGGACATCATAGGACACAAGGTCAAATGCCTTTGAGAGGTCCAAAAAACACGCGTAGACTGGGGTTTTTCTGTCAGTGTAGTACCTGACAGTCTGCTTGAGGCACAGGATAGCACTTTCAGTTGACAAGCCACGCCTAAAGCCAAACTGGGCATCATTTAAATTGAGGTGCTTACTAAGCTGCTGATCAAGCAGACTGTCAAGCACTTTAGCAATAACATTAGCAAGGGAGAACGGCCGATAATTGTCCGTATTCGAGACGTCACCGGTTTTATTTTTAACAATAGGTACTACTACCGTATACATCAGATCTTTAGGCAAGTATGAGTGGCTAAGGCAAAGTGTGAAGAACATAGCAAGCACCCTAGGCAGATGCACGCCAGCGCACCGCAGGTGCTCAATGCTGAGGTTGTCCAGCCCTGGAGATTTGCCTCTGACCATACCCTTAACGATAGTAGCAACTTCATGTCCGGTAAAACTTACAGTTCGCTCCTGGGACTCACCCGCCGTGAGCTCCTGCGATGACAGTGGTGTGTTACACAACAAGGAATTCACTTTAAAATTTTTTTGAAATACATTAGCCAGCTCGCTCGGTTCACTATAGCCCCCGACACTCACTGGACGGCTCGGCCCCTTGTTTAACTGTTTAGTGATATTCCAGAACTTAGAAAAGTCTTTCTTTGCATGGTGTTGAGCAATAATGTCCATCTTAATTTGCTGCTCGTTGTTCTGACACCACTTCAGTTTAGATTTAAATACCCGCCTTGATTCGCACATATCTTCAAAAATCCTACCTGAAGTGAGTTTACCCTGCGATACCCAAATCTGAAAACACAAACGAGCCGCACAGCGCCTTTTACATGTTTATTCCAGCCTGTAACATATTTAAACTTTTTTATTATTTTATCTTTATAACTAAGCACCGCTGCTTCAGTGAGGACAGAGACTATGGTTTCATACAAATTATCCAATATTAATTTATGACTTACATCTGAACACATTCCATTAGAACAGTCATGAAAATACAAGTTAAAATCAATGTCCCTAAGCTTAGAATTACACAATTCTTTATACCTATTTGTTTGGTTCTGATCGCGATCACCCCACTTCACTTTATTAATCGACAGGCCTTGACTCACAATTTTGGACTTAATAGATTTAATATTGCATTCAAGTAAAACAGGAAAGTGATCAGACCAGTAGGTATCATGCAATATAGAAACTTTATCCACCGTCATTCTAGCCGCAGCGGTAACCACCACATGGTCCAGCCACCGCCGGCACCCATGAGCCTCACTAATAAAAGTAAACGAGTTCGCCGGCAACAGTTCTACATCACGGCAGTGCCACGACTGTTCACTACAAAAACTTAAAAGATCATTAAAAAATAACTCACCAGGGTGGGCGTTAAAGTCTCCTAACATGAACACATGTTCCACGTCATAGTTTTCAGTAATAGCACGTAACTCACCCAAGCAGTCAGTAAACTCCACTAGATTATCATTTGAGTCTGTCGGCATGTAAATAGAAAATACTAATAGCGACCGGTCATGCAACACAATATTTATAGCCGACAGGCGAATACTTTTGCACTTTATCACATTCACTGTGGGAAAGCAGGCCTTTCTCCACATCAAGGCGACTCCACCATGGGGTCTTCCGCGCAGCATGCCAGCAGAAGTATCGACAGCAGACACACCGGTGAACCCGAAGCCATCATCAATGCTCCCCAGGAAGGACAGGTCATGAGGGAGTAGCCAGGTTTCCTGGAGGGCAATCACATCCGCCTGTCTGCATAAGTTTCTCACAGAATCAACTGATCTGACAACATTCTTACAGTTAAATGTAATCATTTTAATTGTGTTATTCATTGTTTAGTTGTATATTCGACTCGCCATCAGAGTGTTTACCTCTGTCTGTTATATTTGACCGAAAATTAATAAATTGTCGGAACGATACACCAGCTGGCCAAAAATCGTCCTGCATAAATATATCTAGGTTGAGTCTAGGTACGAAAACCTTGAAAGCGTTGTAAGGTTTTTCTGTTCTCATATGCATTTTCTCCACTGTTATCTTAACATTTGTCTTATTTTCAATGTATTTACAAATATCACCCACGGTTACTTCCTTCACTACGTTGTAGATATACATAGGCACTTTAATATCAGCTGCTCTAAAAGCCGCATCTGGCAACAATGTAGCTTTACCCTTCTTGGCTTCAAATCTATTTCTTAACTTTCTTTTTTGCACTGTAATCCATTCCTCGGAAGGAACCTGTTTTTTCCACTCGCCCTGTCGCACAATAGTTGCAAAGTTAGTTTCAATAATTTGCGGGGCATTGTTTACATCCAAGGCAGGCGTGTGTCTCAACGGCGTACTCGTTTGCGACCGCGGCTGGGAGCGCTGAGTCATGCTATCAGCTGTGCAACCGGCCGATGCACGTGTTTTGGTATTGATAACCTCCAGATTCGTAGTTAAAACCGGTTTCTTAGCACTATCCGCTCGCACTTTGGTTTGCATTTTACTCACATCTACAGTTATAGTATTCTTTTGTTGCAACTCCCGGTAAGCCAGCACAGGTGATGGCGGAGGCACCAGCGTAGGTGATGACGGGGGCACACACATGCGATTTTCTGTACTTTCGCTAATAGATCCCATAAGCTGCAATCCCATGGGACCGCTGTCATTATTAAAACTTTCCAAAGTGCAGGCACCTCGTTTTTTATTAACACTATAATCGTAATTATTCACAATGGAAGTTGATTTTAGTGCCTCAACCTGAGATTTTAACATATTTAATTGGGTTACAGATGCATAATTATCCTCTTTAAATTCCTTAACGTCATTTTGTAACTTCACAATATCTTTTAACAATCTCGTAACGTCGACGTGATCAAAAAGTTTTTTTAGTTTTTTCAAGTCCCTAGCTACGAACACAGGAATTTCCTCGGGATTTGTTTCTTTTAAGAGACAAATAAGGTCTTCAATATCCCGTAATTTCTTCCCCTCTCGCTTCCTATTAATCTTCTTCTTACTAGTGGAAATTGATTCAAACAGTAGACTTTTTGCAGACACTAAGTTAGCTTCAGAAAAAGCACTAACACAGATACCTAGACTTTCCTCATCCATCACATCGATTTTGTTGTTTACAAAGGCAAGCACTTCGTTAATCACTATATTGCAAGAAGAACATTTTACCACATTAGAGGCCATGTTGCCCGTTACACACGATCGATACACGTCACGACACCGGGAGTGCGCGCGCGCGACTGCCGTTGCCTTGAACTACTAAAAGTGATGAATCACTTTTTCGACGTCGCTACGTTTAGGCTTCGTCGTGGTCGTCTTCACTGCAGCCGGCTTGGAATTGGGCCCAACAGAATCCGGCGTAATCTTATGCAACTCCGCGAGGGATTCAACCCGTTGCTGCTTACCGTCGGGGCAGAGGACGAAAAAACAGCCCGCCTTTCATGGACTTCCGCCGCCCGGGGAGGCGACGGGGCGTGTCGGACTCCACCCAGAGTGGGTGACCTATCGACTTAAAACCACACGGTGTTCCCTCCTGCACCTGCGGCGTCGGGAGCTACGGGAAACAGACAATTCGTCCGCGGCCCCCGGCTGGTGCTGGCCCGCCGCCGCAGGCCCCGTCTATACATATGTAGGGGGGGGAGTGAGGCGTTGGACTCCCCCCCATCGCCATTGAGGGGCGCGCGTGGAACACTACGCGCCACCGCCTCGGGTCCTAGAATAGGGGGTGTGGCGGACGTCCCTGCGTCCGCCACCCCCGGACCCATTTAGGGTCCCGCCTTGGTCCAACTTCTAGCAACACCCATCGCCGTCCTCATTTCATTCGCCGTCCGTGGGTAACCGCGTACAGACCTGCTGTCAGTTCTCCTAACAATTTTAATTAGATAAAGTGGTATAAAATAACTTTTCTGTTATAAAGTACTCACAAATATAAAGTGCAATATATAAGTGACAAACTGTGAAAAACTTATAGTGCTACCACGTAGTGGAACTATCTCAAAACAACATTTTAATAAAATAACGAACTCGTATTTGGTTTAAAAAGTGAACGTAAAAGTGAACTTCGGACTGTGTTTATCAGTGACAATCCCCACCCACAACTGCATCGGCAACTCGTTCCAAACAAGCTGCTAAGAAGCGATTGCAAATTTCATTCATATGTCTAATGTACATTTGGTTAGTCGGGTGGCTGCAACGACTGCTGGGCTCGTAGAGCTGAGTTCACATCTCACAAAGTGATATTCTTTTTGTATTTTCAAAAGTCTTGTTTATGACATACAAGAAGCCCCGAGCTCATAACGAAAGCATTTTTCAACAATATTCATCGTTAATTATTTTTCTCGGAATAAATACGCTAATAAATTACAATGCCGTTAAATCGAACACCGCCTATCTCACCTGTTGTGTCTGACTCTTCAAGCCGTCAGCGACAATCACCTCTTATTCACCATCAATCAGAGCCAAATATTATTTTATCTGCCGAACCAAATTATGATTCAACAACGATGAACGTTACTTGACGCTACAAAAGGAAACTAGAGAATTTTGATCAGGGTGAGGATTCGAAATCTATACTGCGCTTTGAAATTATAGAGATTATAAGAACAGAAACACGCGCCGCAATCAAGGAAATTTTGAATGGCGAATTTTCATCCATGAGAGAGGAAATCCTTGAACCCCACCAATAAATTGAACACCAAGTTACTGGGTTACGGAGACAAGCAATCCCCAGTTTATGTAGGCGAACACCTCACTTTAGCTAATAAATCATTACATGCAGCTGCCAGAATCGCAGCCAAGGAGAAGAAATACAAGTTTGTCTGGGTCAGAAATGGAAAAATTCTCATGAGGAAAGATGAAGGTTCATTAACACGTGTAATAACAAATTTAGAAAGTCTTAATCAATTAGAAGTATCCGCGGAAAATTAGATACAATTTTTTTGAATGTGCTTACTATGAATTTTCATGTAATTGTGCTCACTGAGACCTGGCTAAGTGAAAATGTGTTAGATTCAGAAATTTTCGATAGCCGATATCAAATTTTTAGAAGAGATAGACAGTCGGGAACTATTTCTAGGGGCAAGGAGGGTCCTGGTGTGCTAATCGCAGTTCTTAAATCTATAAACGCTTATAGAAATAAATCATTCGATTCGTGAGTTATGTTACGGCGATCGGGAAATCACTTAAAAAAATATTTATTTATTTATTACAATAAAATTTATTATTGAAAATTACAAGTAATTAGGTTGAAGGCTGAAGATAGACTAACTAACAAACAAAAATATTGAATGACATGAAAATGCTAAACTGCAATTTATTGTATGACGGCGGCAACTGCATACTCAGCGTAAGTGGTTGCTACGCTAAGTTAACTCCTCCCTCCATAGGATAGAAGCGACTCTTGCTTCTGGCAGCGTCCTCGGTGCCCTTGGTGTCCTCCGGGATCTTTGTGGTCTTCCATTTGTACAGCTTCCAGGATGCTGCGATTATCAATAGGATGTATAGAAGTAGCGTAGTCCAACTCGGTGTAGCTACTAGCATTGGCCAAGTGACGTCATCTGGTACGGAGAGATCGCTGGCTTGGTTAATGAGTTCATGGATGCTGTCTAGTGAAATATCTTCTAGTTGTAGTTCGTATTTAATTGTCTTTTCCAGCACGGGATGTTGGTCCGGTAAAGGTATGACTTCGTTTATGACTATGGTGTTTGTATGTGATCTTAATGTCTTATTCATGACGTTAATTTGGCAATCTTCAGTTAATGTGACGAGATAAATCCCGCGTAACCTTTTGTAGTCCGTCTTGGCTTTGCATTGTGTCTTAATAATTTCATCTTCTTTAAGTACTAACAACCAACTGTTATTTCCTATCTTCTGAATCTTTCCTCTTCTTAAGTTCATTCTTGCATGTGTACAATTAGCTTGACGGTGTTGAATAAGAGACGGGATGCAATCTTCGGTATCTTCAATCTTTCTAGTTTCCAGGGACTTGCAGAGTTGAATGTCATCGGTTAGCGGCTGACAGTCTTCCTCGAGGTAAGCGTACTCATCGTTCCCAAGTGCAAGGTATTTGGATTTTGGGATAATAGTGAGGTTATTTTTAGTGGGGATAGAGTAGAGGTGTATTAGGTCATAGGTATTTGGGTCTACTGATGGGATTTCTAGGATAAAGTTTATAGAGTGTACTGTACTATAAGCCTTAACTTTAATGGATTGTTCTATTATATGAATGTTACTTAGACTAATATCAGCTACTGGTCTAAACGAATAAACTTTATCTAAGCTAATTAATTCCTCTATAAGATTTTGAGGACTTATAATACTAGGATGCATGGTGCCCATTTGAGCGAATGTCATAGCATCTTCTAATAGCATTAACCTATCTAAGATAATCTGTAAACTAAAATCTATCTGTACGTATATATCTAAGAAATGCAGGTGAGTAGTTATATTATTAGAATTTCGTGTAATATTCTGTAGTAGGCTAGCCAAATTTTTCTGATTATTATTTAACTTATTTAATTGATTGCTAAACTCATCTATTGTATTTTTTGCTAAAACTAAATACTTCTTCTGAGCAACCTGAACACTATTAATTTTATTTCTAACATTTAAAATTTCACTTTCAAATTTTGCCGCGTCATCGTGGTCAAGATTACCTGTAATAGCCTTAACCACTGTTCCTAAACCGTTAATAAGCCCTCGGCGTTTCCTAACTTGTGGAACTAAATATTTCATTTTTTTACCTATTAGATCTAGGCTATACTCTATTTGATCTCTATATGACTTATGGACCTCTCCAGACTCTAAGCTTTCAGCTATTTTAGTGCTTGCATATAAAGACATTAATTTAATGGACGTAAGATGTAAGTTTGATATATTGTAAACGCAAGCGAGACTAAAGTAGTTATCTTGTTTAAGAAGTTGTCCTTGTTTTAGTAAAAGGATGCCATTTTCATTATTGATAGGGTTAAGGGTTACGATTCCTGTTGCGTAGAACACAACGGCTCCTGCAACGAAGATCCTGCAACAAGATGAGGTCTCCGTAGTAACTTAAAGTGGACTCTAATAGACTTAGAGTTCGGATGGTCACCTACTATTTCAGCTACATTGTTGGGATGAAGGTGAATTATCTTGTAGGGTCCCTTGAAGACAGGCTTAGTCTTGTCATTGCGCGCTGTCTTTGCTACCTGTTTATAAACAGTTTCACCTACCTTGAACATGATTTCTTCTGCTTCTTTATTACGTTTAGCTATCACCTGCTCCTTATTTTTAGACATATGTGCTGCCATACATTCTTGAACTGCCTCATCGTTGGCTCGGTGCTTAATAACATAATCCTGATAAAATTCTTTCGGATAATATAGTTCAAGCGGGTTTCTAGATGCTGTGTGTCCAAATAAAAGCTCATGAGGTGTATAATCTGTTGCCGAATGAATAGCATTATTATAGGCTATAATAGAGTACTTCATAATTAACTGAATGGGGTCATCTTTATAAGTCATTCGTTGTATCCTAATTATTTTAGCTAACGTTGAGTGTAATCGTTCTACCGGGGAATTAGAGTTAGGGTTATATGGCGTAGTAAAATGAATATGAATGTTATGTAATGCACATATCTCTTTTATGACGTCATTATCGAATTTACTATCGGAATCTGTGGTTATTTTACATGGTAAACCTAACACTGAGAAAACTTGTAACAATGCTTCTGCTATATGGACACTGCTGGATGCGTTTAAAGGGACTGCTTGGGCATACTTTGAGAAATTATCAATTATAGTCAGAAATGATGCTCCTCCAGTTGAATATAAATCCATAAATAGGTGTTCCATCGGTTTACGAGGTGTGTCTGTGATAGCTAAGGGTGGTCTTAAAGGGTTTCTTTCGTATTTAGTCTTTAGACAAGTGTCGCATTGGTTAACGTATCTTTGAATGGTAAGAAGCATGTTTGGCCAGTGATAATTTCTATGTAACTGTTTGTATGTCTCCTGAATACCGCGATGGACTGTTTTACCTTCGTGATATCTTTTAATTAATTCCTGTTGTTCGGTTTTGTTTTCTACAAGGGTCACACGCGTGGTACACTTAATCAATTTAGGGCCGCGGTCATTAAATATGGTAGTATAGACTCTAGAAAAAGCGTGGTACAAATCCTCGTTATAAAAGTAACAATGAAATATTCAGTTAGCAATAGTATGTTCTTTTAAAAATTTTATTATTTCTGATTCTGTATTATTAATAGGAATGAATACGTCTTTAATTACAATCTTTGAATTAGTGGATCTATTATCTACTCTATAAGTCGATCCAGGTGTTGACCGAATATGAAATTGTTTTAACTGCCTATCTATGGCGTCTGTTATTATAGGTATGCCCTTATTTTCGTTATCTGGTTGCGTGTGTTTAGTAGATACTAATTCTGGCTCAGCTGATACTACACTCATGCTATCAGATTCTGTTCCTATGCGAGACTCGGGGACGCTTGGGTTTTGGGGTTGACTATTACTACTTCCTTGAGCGACTATTTCTTGTGTATCAGTTTCGGCTTCCCTACGTGCGTTATCAAATATTCTGTTAATAATTTCGTCATCGTCATTATCATCTAAATTAACTGCTAATGAATCAATACTATTGTGGAAAATCTTCGCACGGGATAAAGCATCTGCGTTAGTATTTTAGCGACCCTTTTTATAGATAACTCTATAATCATATTCTGCAAGTTTTAACCGCCATCTAGTTAGTTTAGAATTGGGGTCTTTTAAAGACATTAACCAGGTAAGAGGCCTATGGTCTGTATAGATGATAAATTTATTGCCGTAAAGATAAGGTCGGAAGTATTTTATGGACCAAACTATTGCAAGTAACTCTTTTTCTATAGTTGAGTAGCGAGATTCAGTATCAGACAGGGTTCGGGATGCAAATGCTATTGGTTTGTCGGAACCTACACTACCTTGTGACAGTACTGCACCTAATGCTATATCTGACGCATCAGTGGTAAGAATAAAGGGTTCATCAAAATTGGGGTATTGTAAAATTGGGGCATTGGTTAGTATCTGCTTACACTTATTGAAAGCTTCTAAAAATTCAGGGGAATGAATAACTTTACTATTTTTCTTTAGACATAGTGTCATGGGTTTGGTAAGCTTAGCGAAGTCCTTAATAAATTTCCTATAGTAGCCGACAAGGCCTAGAAAAGCTTTTATGTCTTTCTGGGATTTAGGCAAAGGGAAATTCAACACTGCTCTAATTTTGTCCTTATTAGGTTTTAAGCCCTCGTCTGTCAGTTCATGTCCTAAGAAGTTTACCTGCTTTTGTATGAATTCCGATTTATCTAATTGAATCTTAAGGTTATGGGTCCTAAATCTTTCAAATACTTGTTTAAGCTTTTCAGTATGCTGTTGTAAAGATGTTGATATTACAATGACGTCATCTAAATATGTATACACGTTATCAATGCCTCTTAAGATGTGATCCATTAAGCGTTGGAACGTACTTGGTGCATTTTTTAAGCCAAAGGGCATTCTTAGAAATTCATAATGCCCTCGTTCGGTGGTGAAAGCGGTTTTTTCTATGTCATTAGGGTGCATTTCTACCTGATGGTAACCACTAGCAAAATCTAGGGTGGTGAAATACTGGGCACGGCCTAATCTATCTAGTATATCGTGAATATTAGGTAGGGGGTACTTGTCTTCAACGATACGATCATTCAGTCGTCTATAGTCAATTACAAGTCTCCATTTGACCTGTCCTGAGGCATCGGGTTTTTTTGGGACAATATGTACGGGGCATGGTCATCCATGGGGAAATGCTTTCTCTAATAATGCCTTGCCGTAAAAGCTTATCAACTTGCTTACGGATCTCATTACGTTGCTTAGGGGGTTGTCTATAACTACGTACAAAGATCGGAGTCTCATCGCTTAATCTTAGCTCGTGTTTGACTGCGTGTGTAAAGGTAAGTGGTATATCTTCGGAATAAAATAAGTTCCTGTATTGATAACATAGCCTAATGATTTCGCGCTTTTCCTCTTCATTCATGTGTTCCGTACGAATTTTCTTTAAATTTTCTTTGAGTATAAAATCAATGTCTGACTGTACTTTTAGACAATTAAGTTTATGACTATCAGGGTTATTGGTGTCAAAATATGATTCTAATTCCATGGAGGGTCTATCCGGGATAAACTTTTTGTCATCGCTAAAATTAATAACTAAAGTTTTAAAGGAACCGTTTATAACATTAACTATTGCGGCTGGTGACTTTAAATTATCTGACCAATAAAAATCATCATGTAAGTATTGTCCATCTGTGTAATTCGTCTTAACTGTAACTATCTTTTCGCATCTAGGTTCTATTTTAATCTTTTCTATGGGATAGTTAAAATGAATAGGTATCTTTGCTGTAGAGGTAAGTAAAATGTTATTATTAAGGTCAATGTTACTCTTTAATTTTTTTAAGAGGTCGAAACCTACAAGTCCTTTATACTTTGGGTCAAAGTCAAATATTAAAAATTTATGTGTTATATCGCTATTAAACGCAGGGGGTAATGGCAGATATACTACTTTATCATGTATAGATGAGCTATGAGCCGTAACTATCTGGAAGGGTTCTGTTTCGACGCAGTATTCAAATATGGTACCAAAAACTACATCAGAAGCAACAGCAGAATGTGTGGCTCCTGTATCTATTAAAAACTTACCGTTAAATTCCGGTAACTCGATATATGGGAGGTGTTCTTTAGTTTGAAGGTTAATTGATACTAGCTCCGGTTGTCCTGATCCTCATCCAATATAAAATCCTGATTATAACTCACCTCTTGGTCATCCATGTTTGGATTGGACTCGAAGATATTACTGCTGCTCGGGAGATCATAGTACTCACTTTCGATAGGCCCTGGGTCAGCTTGACTGTCCATTTGAGTCGGGATGTAAAACAGCCCTTCAGTTGCAAAGTGTGGTTTCACTGGTTTATCTGCCGTACGCATAGTGACGTCTGAGGATAGCTGGGGTGGATTTACCTGTTGTTTAGGGATGTTAGGCTGGTTCCTAGAGTGTCCGCTCCTGAAATTGCCTGAACCACCTGACTTGAAGTTACCTGAGCATTGGCATTAAATCCGCAATTAGTTTGTAAGGTTTGTATTTAGCATCGTAATCTCTGAGCGACATTGTTTTACTGTCATTTACTTGTATAGTGGCTCACGAACGAAACAATAGAAGTGTAATATTTCACTTGGAATTTTTACGCAATATCTTAACGCTATAACAAATGGGTGATTGCCTACCGCGATTTGAGCTTATAAACACACAACTTATAAACTAGGACAGGAAATAGAGCAAGGACACTTGGAAGAACAAGAGCACTTACCGAAGCAGCCACTGCATCTCCTGTCGAGTCTTCTTACAGTTATCAGGGTCCTCCAATGCTCCAGAGAATCCCTATACAGGTGCCCGACCGCACGATAGGTTCGTTGCGGATCGCGAAGGAACGATTTGAGAACCGTCACTCTTATCCGAAGAGTTCTATTCGAAACGAGAGTGTCGCGATCCTACCGACTGCGCCAGTTATGTTACGGCGATCGGGAAATCACTTAAAAAAATATTTATTTATTTATTACAATAAAATTTATTATTGAAAATTACAAGTAATTAGGTTGAAGGCTGAAGATAGACTAACTAACAAACAAAAATATTGAATGACATGAAAATGCTAAACTGCAATTTATTGTATGACGGCGGCAACTGCATACTCAGCGTAAGTGGTTGCTACGCTAAGTTAACTCGTGTTGTGAGGATTTATGCGTTACACTAGAATTATCAACTAATCGTGCTCTTAAAACAACTAAAAAAGTTCACTTATGCGCCACTTATTTGGCTCCTCCGGTAAACATGAATCTTATAACTTACTTTACGAATAGAGTTAGTAGTGTGTAATGATGAATCCGTAATTGTAATCGGTGACTTCAACTTAGGTAACATAAAATGGACAAAATTATCACTACATCAACATGCGGAACCAAATATCGGCACCAATAATATAAGTAAAACCTTTGTAGAATTCCTATCCTCTAACGACCTATTCCAATATAACTCTATCCAAAATAAACAGAATAGGATTCTAGACCTAGTTATATCCAATTTAATTTATCCGATTGAGGTGACTCGGTCCTGTGATCCCATATCAAAAGTCGACGATTTTCACCCATCTTTACAGATCATTACACTAGTTTACAGTGTATCTTTGCCGGGAAAATTTTTGCTGTTGCTGACTACATATGTTACACTAAGTTCAAACACATACTTAAAATTTTTTCATCAGATCTGGTTTTTGAGATTTAGATACCTAAACTCAAAACAAAAAAGACATGTATTTAATAATACAAAAATTTATTAAAAAAGTAATTTAAGCATTATGTTCTAAAAAACTTCGTTTTAAAGCTCTTCTCTTATGTGTAGACTTTGGAAAATGGCGTATCAGAGTCCAACAGTAGTCAGATATCATATTTATATCCCAAAATCCTTGATAGCGTTCTTCCATGACACGTAAATCTTGATGCATACGCTCACCCTGCTCCTCGCTCATATCTCCTAGATTTTTAGGAAACTTATCTAGATGACTATGAAGAAAGTGTATTTTAACACTCATATTGCACCCTAAATTTTTTAATTGCAATAGGAGGTCTTCTACAAGCTCAATATAATTTTCAGATTTTCTATTTCCAAGAAAGTTTTGCATCACAGAGACGAAAGCTGTCCAAGCCCTTAATTCAAGCTCATTCATAGAATTTTTAAATTGGGTATCTTTTGTAAGTTGTCTAATTTGGGGGCCGTCAAATATACCAGCTTTAAGCTTTTCTATAGCGAGCTGAGGAAATTTTTGACAAATGTAGGAAAAGCACTGTCCGTGTACGTCTAGAGCCTTAACAAATTGTTTCATAATCCCCAGTTTTATGTGTAATGGCGGCAGGATAATTTTTTCACGAGCTACTAGTGACTCTTTGACAATATTTTGCTCACCAGGTCTCATATTTTCTCTCAAGGGCCAGTGTTTTCTTACCCAATGTTCGTTTTTTGCTCTACTGTCCCAAAGACATATAAAACAGGGAAACTTGGTGTAACCACTTTGTTGGCCGAGTAAAATGTTCACCATTTATAAATCCACGCAAATTTGCCACTTGTGATCATTTTACTTTATTTTATTTAAGACTAACGACATATTACAATATTCTTCTTTTAACTTTGTGCTGTGAGCAATTGGTATCCCAGCATATTCATTTCTGTTATGCAAGAGAATGCATTTTAGGCTACGTTTTGTACTGTCAATGAATAAACGCCAATCACTCGGTTCATATTGTTTCAATCCCATTTTTAACAAAAAAAATTTAATATCTGAACAAAAAACAATATTGTCTTCCTCGGAAAAATAACAACGTAATTCTTTTTCTCTTTCACGATAAAAAGTTACTTTGGTACCTGAAGAGACCAAGTTTTTTTCTTTCAGTCTTGATGCCAATAATTCTGATGCTTGTTTAGACAGATTCAAATCTCTTACAAGGTCATCTAATTCGTTTTGTGAAAAACATTTTGGTTCGTTGGACTCACCGTCAAAATCAGTATCATTTTCTGATGAGATGGGTGCTTCTTCGACTTGTTCTAAGGGTTCAGATATACATATTTTTTGGCACTGAAGAGTTGGGTGAACGTTGCACTGGCCGCTGAACACAAGTAGTATTTGGGTACTGCCATTTACCTCGATTTTTAGCATTCATGCCTTTTATGTTCACATTACAAAAATAACAGTCATCGAGATGATTTTTTGGTTCTCGCCAAATGGTTGGTGTCTCGAATTTAAAAGCACTTCTTTTGCCACTTTTCCACAATCTTAAATATTCAACACACGATTTACAAACACATTCAGGTGCCCAAGACTTCTTATTTTTATCCAAGAGCATTCCATAACACAGAAAGTAGGTATTTTTGACGAACTCTGATATAGCTTTTCTATAATTGTGAAACACATATTCTCCACATATATAGCAAAAATGATTTGGATTGTTTAAACAACTTCTCCTAGATGTACTCATGTCCCAAAACTTTAGATATTAATTTTAAGATAGTGAAACACTCACGTTATCACCGGACAAATACACATAAATGATAAAAATATGTAGCGACATCTACCGCGCTACATACAAACTATACGAACAAGTCCTGAATCGCGCAAGTGAAGTTGCAACGCAACTTGGATATATACAACCGCCCGACATCAACCGTCGGGCTGTGGCCCGCCAGGCAAAACACCCGCCTGGTCGGAGGATCCTCCCTTTGGTGTGTGGGGCAACACACCTCGCCCCTCCACAAATAAAAATAAAGTAATTTGAGCTGTACAAAATTTTCTGAGGGTAGAATTGACAATGATAAGGTAAGTGTACCAGTCTTGAACAGTGATCCAGTAATGATCAATTTTACTAAAATCTAGAAAAATAAGAAATCTACCGTTTTCCTTGTACCTTGCAATACTTAACAATACACAACAGGTATTAAACTGTCAAAATATGACAGTTAACGTTTGTCAATAATTCAGTTACAAAATGGTGGCGAGTGCAACAAGACGATTACGACAACGGTTCGATTTTTTAGTGAATTTACTAAGGAGGTAAGTTGCTAATAAACTTTTTATGAAATATTTAAAAGACTTTATTGAATGTTGATCAGTTTTTGATATTGATAAACCCCTTTTCCGTGCAATTTCGTGTAAACATATATTATACAACGGTTTCTTGGGATAATAAAGGTTATGTTCATTACTGGTACACGTGGTTGGGAGTAAGTCCAGTAATGAACATTATGTTTATAATTGGTGAAATGGTTTTTTTGTTATTTTTTTATAGATTCCAACTTGCTATGCTATGTTCAGTGAACTATATTTTTGTAGTAATTTTCTAAAGCTTTTTTCCAGTTATGGACAAGGGTGTTCATTATTGGGATGTCCATCACTAGTCCATTTGGTTATCAAATGCAATTTTTACAGGTATGGCGCCGGTGAAAAATTATACCCAAGATCAAATGGGCTGTGCTATGGAGGCGGTGCGAAAGGGAGATAGTGTGTCGTCTGCGGCCAAAAAATTTGGTGTACCGCGCATAACCTTACGAAACAAAATTACAGGTAAAAGTCCTGCAATATGTTCCATGGGTCCTTCGTCAATACTAAATACTAACGAAGAAACAATTTTGGTTGAATGGTTATTTGAAATGTCCAAGAGGCACTGCCCAGTAGCTAAGGAGCAGCTTTTGGACAGCGTTCAATTAATTGTTAAGTCCGATGGAAGGGAGACACCTTTCACTCAGGGTAGACCAGGACGAAAATGGTATCAAGCTTTTCTTAAACGCCATCCCGAAGTGTCAGAACGAATTACACAAAATTTGACTACATCAAGAGAAGCTGTGACTGAAGGACAAATCATTAAATGGTTTTCTGAAGTTCAAGGGTATATAAAAGAAAACAATCTTCAAGATATACTGATTGATCCTAAAAGAGTTTTTAATACCGATGAGAGTGCCTTTTTTTTAAACCCGAATCCAGCGCATGTATTGGTAAAAAAAGGCGAGAAAAATGTGTATAGCGTCTCAGGAAATGATAAAGAAAACCTAACCGTGTTGATAACCGCTAATGCAGCCGGGCAGTTTGCTCCACCTATGGTTGTTTTTGCCTACGAACGAGTCCCAAAACAGATTTCTGATAGCGTACCAGACTCGTGGGCAATAGGTAAATCTGAAAATGGATGGATGTGTGGCAATACGTTTTACGAATACGTTACTAATATTTTTCACCCTTGGCTCATAGAAAACAAAATTAAATTGCCAGTGATTTTCTTTTTGGATGGTCATGCTTCACACCTCACTAAACATTTGTCAGATTTCTGTTCAGAAAATGAAATTGAAATAATAGCATTATACCCAAATAGCACCCATTTATTACAACCGATGGACCTGGCTGTTTTTAGACCACTTAAAGCATATTGGCGAAAGCGTGTCCGCAAATGGAAATCTGAAAACTTAGGGCAACAAATAAAAAAAGACAATTTTGCTCCAATATTAAAATGTGCATTAGAAGATGTTACATCACATTGCGTGAAAAGTGGTTTTCGGGCTGGGGGATTATTTCCATTTGGTCCAGAATACATAGATTTTTCAAAAATGCACGCTCACAATCGAAGACAAACAAATTCAAATCAATTAATTACATCACATGATTCAGAGTTTTTAGCTAAACTGGAACAGGAAATAGAAATAATTTTCACCACGTCAAAGCTGGACATGTATAAAAGATTTTTTTTTATCCATAGAACTGCTCTGAATGACGCATTACCACCTGAGGATTTGGCTTTATATACACTTTGGGCTAAGTATAAACATATATGCCATTCTAATAGGGTAGACAATGACGAATTCGAAATTCAAGAAAAGCCAATAGCGCTAGTAGAATCTGAAAGAGAAACTGACACTACTCATCAAGAGCCGTCAGGCAGCATTTTGATTGACACTAGTACTAACATCGATGAAACACATCAAAATCAAGAATTAACTACTGACATTGTTCAAAACTATTCTTTAGTAAACAAGCCATCGACATCGTTTGCCATCCAAAAAACTCCTATAAAAGACACACCAACCACCTCGTTTGCAGAACTTATGTTAAAAGAGAAAAAAATCATAGTACCATCACCATTTAAGAAAGCTCTTTTCAGTTTAACAAACAGTGTATCCTCAAAACAGAAAATACAAATATTGGATAGTGTTGATGTGGAAATGGTACTCGATGATAAAACAGGAACATTTAGAGTAACACCTACACAGAATAGGCAAACAGATGGACCTGAAGTCGGAAAATATGTTCTTGTAAAGTTTGATGGCAAGAACTCTAAAAGGAGTTACCGTTACGTGTGTGTTATACAAGAAATGTATACAGAAAAGATCGTTGTACAAGGGTACCGAAGTAAGAAGTCAAAAAACACGTTTAATGTAATTGAAAACGATGTGTCGATTATCAATGAATCTGATATTTTAAGTTATTTACCTGAGCCTGTGAGGTCATGCAATGATATTATTTTCCCTTATGTGGTTGATGTAAAAGAATTGAATTGATTTAATATGACCATTGTATTAATTACTAGTAAGAATAATTATAGAAATAAGTGTAATGTGATCTCAACAATACCTATTACCTGTGCAATATTGATAGTACATATACGATACTGATAATGAGAATACATAAATATTTAGAGTGATGTCAAAATAACGAAAGTCTGATTCCCAAGACTGTGTTAAGATTAAAATATTATTAGTTACATTTAGGATACTTTAGATGACGAATACCTTATTATTTCTTAAAATAAAACCAATTCCAAATAAAAACTATATGTTTCTTTACCAAAAAGTAGGTGTCCATTTTCGGAACATATTTCTATAACTAGGTGTCCATCACTAGGTTATGACTTGTCCATTACTAGTTCATTTTGAAACTGTGTATCTTCATAGATTTTTTAACCACTAGAAATAGTTTCCAGGGTATGTGAATGTTGAATAGAACCTACATTTGTCTATACACATATATCAAGAAGCGTTGTTACAATTGAATGAAAACTTTTTTTTTTATTAATTAAAATCTTTCGTTTTGAACCTTATATTGTCCATAACTGGTACGTTTACCTTATGTCAGAAAGAAACGGTATCGACCATAGAGTTCGCGGCAACAGACAAAAATGTAAATTTTGTAAACTAGTGTTATTATTACAATAAGACGTACTTGTAAACAAAACATTATGGTGCAATAAATATTTTGAAGTTGAATTTCCGGAGTCCAGAATCCCCACGTAGGGTACCTAGTAGGTACCTACATTGCAAATGCAACGCGACGGCCACCCGGCCCGGACCGAATGACTGCCGCGCGCGTAATTATTTTGTCGCGCGAATATTTTTATATTGCGGTATCTTCTAAGATATTTGTTTAAACGGTATGTATTCTACATATATTAAATTTCCGTTCTAACAAATATATTTATTTAGATATAATATAGATTAATACCATATGGGTTAAATAAGCTTCGCAAAAATTCATTATTTTTAATCTAAAATTTTAATAGTAAAAGCAGTTATTGTGAGTGATCCGTCGGAGATAGGCATATGCTATAGCGGCCTTTTTTGCAGATATTAATATGTTCTTTAATATTGTAGTACATTGTTTTGTTCTATCATCAATAGTTTTCGCAGCGCATGCGATGAAAGACATTTTATGAAAATTTGTTTACACCTTGGGTTACATTATTCAAGTTTTAGTAGGGATCCCTAATTATTTCTGGAAATAAATATAGCCTATGTTACTTGATGAAGATGTAGCTTTCTAACAGTGAAAGAATTTTTAAAATCGGTCGAGTAGTTTTTGAGTTAAATATGAACAAACAAACAAATCTTTCCTCTTTATATTATAGTTTACTTAAGCTATCGCGGACTTTTTTATAGATATTGATATATTCTTTAATATTATAATACATTGTTTTGTTCTATCATCAATAGTTTTCGCAGCGCATGCGATTAAAGACATTTTTTGCACCTTGGGTTATGTTATTCAAGTTTTAGTAGGGATCCATAATTATTTCTGGAAATAAATATAGCCTATGTTACTTTGTGAAGATGTAACTTTCTAACAGTGAAAGTACATATTTTTAAAATCCGTCGAGTAGTTTTTGAGTTAAATACGAACAAACAAATCTTTCCCTTTTTATAATATTATTGTTAGTTTAGATTTAGATTTACATAACGGTAGGTATTAGAAGCAGAAACAATTATCGTTTAAATGTTTGTTTGTTTGTCTGTTTTCGGACTGTGTGTTTGTACGCGCATCACGCAAAACTATTGCACGAAATTGAATGTGGTTTTAATTTAAATTTCATCAAATTTTAATTTTACTGATATTGGGTGTTGGATGATGATGATGTTGGATGTCTTTCTAGACATAACACAACGTGTAAATATGGATGTTTCGAGGTGCCGAGGTATGGTAAGTAGGTAGGTCCTTTTGGGCCGCGAGTGAAACTGTGGGCAAAAGCTATTATAGTAGGTATCTATTAGTGCAAGACGCTTATTTAAATTAGGTGTTCATCGAGTTCCTTGGCGGATTCTTTTTTATCGCTCACATTGCAAAATCTAAAATAGGTACCTACTTATCGATAAAATATCCTCACCCTACACGACAATCACGTCATGTTTAGGTATTTTTATATTTTTTTGTAGTTTAGTAGGTAATATGAATATAGTGTATGTAGGTATCATTGGTATTTCCCTTCCGACTGACTCATTATCGTACGGAATAAACTACTGAAGCTAGAAACATGCCAAGGCGTTTATGGGAAATTGGTACCTATGGAGAAAAATGAACCCGAAGTAGGTAACAAGGGTGGCCGCTGGCTAGCACCGACCTGCCTACCTTGGTCCGCAAACGTAAATGCAAAATCCGCGAAAATAAGTAGGTATGTGATATTTGACGATCTAACACTCGTAAAGAAATTTCTTAAAAATACATTCCAGTTCTCGACATTATCTACCGATTAACCAAAAAAAAATTTAAAATATCACATTTATTGAACACGTCGTAAATTCATACAAATAATAAAGAATAAAATTCCTCAGGCAAAAGCCCTATAGATGCCTATGTGTCACTAGGTATGAATGTTTTGGCTACGCCCACATTAGTCCGACAGAGAAAACAATATTTAGGCCGATTTTTGCAATCGCCTCGCGTCGTAGTTGCACGTTTCACGATTTGTTATCGGTATAGATAGATAGATAGATAGAATATTCTTTATTGCACACCAAAAATTAATGTAAAATATAATTTTATAAATCACATAACGGTACAATGGGCGGTCTTATCGCTAAAAGCGATCTCTTACAGACAACCTTTGGATGGACTCGTGAGAAAAAGGAATGGTGATATTTAGGTAGTCTGGCGTACTTAAAAAGAAACAGGTTTCTCAAATTATTAGTTACACAAATTAACTAAAACTAACTAAATTTACAATATAAATAAAAATAAATAAACAAATACATATAAATAAATATTGCATATATACTCGTAAAAATACATAGATACTATCTGATTGAATAATGCAAACAAGTCAACTACAGCGTTAGATAATGCTCCTTGACCATTTTTTTGAAAGTAGGCAATGTTTGTGCATGCCTAACTGAGACAGGTAAAGCATTCCACAACCGTGCGGCCTGCACTGTAAAAGATTTGTCGAGGAAAATTGTGGAATGCATTGGCATCCCAAGCCTCAAATTTTCCGATGACCTTAGATATCTGGTATGTGTGTCATGAAGGAACTGAAAACGTTCTTTGAGATAATGGGGAGTTAAGGGACTGAACAGAATACTGTAAAGAAGGGACAATACGTGTATGTTCCGGCGAAGACGTATTGGAAGCCACTTGAGTTTTTTTCGAAAATCCGATACATGATCATACTTGCGCAAGCCAAATATAAATCTTATGCAGAAGTTCTGGAGACGCTCAAGTTTATTTAGCTGTACTTCAGTGAGATCGAGATAACTGACATCGGCATAATCAAGGATAGGAAGAAGAAGGGATTGTGCTAACGCAGTTTTGGTGGCAGTAGGCAAAAAGTTGCGAAGTCTCCTTAGCGACCCAGATGATGCGAATAATTTACGGCTGACTTCTTGTAACTGAGGATCCCACGAAAAATTTTTATCTAACAAAATTCCTAAATTTTTTACCGTCTCACTGATTGCTATGATAGTCCCATCAAAAGTAACTTGGGGAATCTGAGACCAGTCTATCCTCACATATAATCTAGGACTGCCAATAACTATGACCTGGGTTTTCGAAGGATTCACCTTAAGTCCGTACGCCTTACTCCAATTATGTATGGATACTAAATCCTTATTAATGACGTCAAATGCATTTGGCAGCTCCGAAAGGGAAGCCTTTCTATAAATTTGCAAATCATCTGCATACAGGTGGTAGGAAGAAAAAAGTTTATTAGATATGGAATTAATAAATATTGCGAAAAGTAGAGGAGATAAAACGCCACCCTGCGGTACACCAACATAAGTATCACACCATGAAGAGGAAGTATCTTCTATGGATATACGTTGACGACGACCAGACAGGTAACTTCGAAACCAGTCGATCGCCGTTGGAGATATGTTAAGCGAGCAAAGTATCGCAAGCAGGATGTCAAAATCAACGGTATTAAATGCATTACTAAAGTCCAGTAAGCAAAGAACCGTTAGATTTCCACTTTCCATACCCGACCTTATGTCTTCCGTGTATATGTTAACACAACCGGCAGGTGGACAGATTATTGATTAGTTTTACTCCCAAGTATTTGGGACTTTACTTATTTTTATTTAAACATTATAATGACATTATATTTAATATTTATTTATTTATGACTATTGATTCCAGTCGCGACAATGATAGCTTTTATTCTATAACAAGTGACGACGCCAGTTACTCGAGTATACCTTCACTTGCCGACACTCTAAAAGTACAGTTTTCTGATGTTCCTAGGAATTTTAACGTTGTTCACATAAACGCTCAGAGTATTCCGGCCCATTTCCCTGATATGCTGGCAAGCCTTGACTGTAAGAGTATTCATACCATTCTTTCCGAGTCGTGGCTTAAGCCGTGTCTCCCTTCAACTACCTACTCTTTGCCCGGCTTCCAATTAATTAGAAACGACCGCACTGTTGGCGGTGGTGGTCGTGTTGCCATATACCTTCGCACACATATTCCTTTCTCTGTTATCAATATGTCAGCACAACCGCCACCGTCAAGTGCTGGCGAACATCTCTTTGTTGAAGTTGAATTAAACCATACCAAAGTTCTTCTTGGGGTATACTATTGTCCTTCTTTACGTGTAAACTTCTTCTCTTCTTTTGAAAACATCTTGGAAGCACTTATCCCCACTTACAGTCGTAGCATAATCATGGGTGACTTTAACACCTGTCTCCATAAACAAGATTATCGATCTTCCTCTTTACGGTCTATATTAGATTCTAGTAATCTATTTATTCTTCCGCTAAATGCTACTCACCACTTTCATAACTCCACTCCCTCACTTCTTTACCTCATCTTCGTCTCTTCTCCTGATCACGTTGTTAAGCATGGTTAATGCTCAGCCGATGCCTTTTCTTATCATGATCTGATCTTTCTTTCCTACAAAATTCGTCCTCCTAAGGCGAAACCTAAAATCCTCATGCAGCGCAACTTTGCCGCTTTTAACGCAAACGATCTCTGTGAAGATGCCAATAATGAAGACTGGTCTCGAATCTTTACCTCCGCTTCAGTCAATGAACAAGTGGAACTTTTCACGACTTCTCTCGTGGAACTATATGATCGTCATGCAGCGTCATGTTTGAGCGGTTAAGGTTAAGCATTTGCCATCGCCATGGTTAACACATGAGATAAGATCGCTAATGCGTAATCGTAAGGTGACAGCAAAATCTAAATATAAGAGTCGACCGACGGATTCCAACAGGGAAAAATACGTGTATGTCCGTAATCACAGCAATAAAGTAACAAGTAAGTAAGTAAAAAGTAAGTAAGTTTCGACGACACGTTTGGCGTAGCGGCTGAGCGATCGGCTTCTGCGCCACGTGTTGTGGGTTCGATCCCCACACGGAGCAAATATTTGTATGATCTACAGGTAGTTGTTCCGGGTCTGGGTGTTTGTGTATGTGAGAATTTGTGTTTGTAAACGCACCCACGACACAGGAGAAAATCCTAGTGTGGGGCAACGTTTAAAAAAAAAAAAAAAAAAAAAGTATGTAGGAATGTACAACGCCAAAATATCCACAGCTCTGTTCAAAACGGAGATCCAGCAAAAGTCTGGAAACTTTTATGGGAGTCATTTTTATTAAGATCTATGGGAGTCGGGAAATCTCGCCAAGAAACTATTCCTAAAGATTTAGATTTAGATTCACTTAATTACCATTTTACTACTTCGGTTTCAGTTTTTGATCAGATAACTAAATTTAATACCTTGAGATATCTTTCAACCCTTCCGACAGCCAGTCATTCCCAGTTTTCATTTAGTCCTATCTCCGCATGTGATGTTAAGAAGAGCATAATATCAATAACTTCCAACGCAGTTGGCAGTGACTGTATCCGCCGTAAAATGATCCTCCCCGTGACATAATTCTCCCTGTCATCTGTCATATCCTTAACTATTCCCTATCCTCCGACGTTTTTCCATGTGCTTGGAAAGACGCGAAAGTAATCCCTTTACCAAAAAAAGTGAATCCCGCATCCTTTCCTGAATATCGTCCCATATCCATTTTACCCTTCTTGTCCAAAGTTTTGGAACGGCTGATTTACAATCAATTGAGCACTTTCCTCTCAAAAAAAACCTCAATTCCTTCCAATCGGGCTTTCGTCCAGGTTATAGCACATCCACAGCTCTTGTAAATATTACGGATGATATCAGGTCAGGCATGGAAGTCGGAAATCTTACAGTACTGGCATTACTGGACTTTAGTAATGCTTTTAATACTGTGGATTTCGATATTTTGCTTGGCATATTACGCTCTATTAACATATCTTCATCGGTGATTGAATGGTTTCATAGTTACCTGTTCGGTCGTCGGCAACGTATCTGCCTCGAAGAAGCTTCGACTTGGCTTGTATTTGGCAGGTTATCGTGGTTGGTAGCTCTAGAACTATCTCCAGGATTGACTGGTCTACTCTTCCTCAAGTTTCTTTTGATAACATCGTTATACCTTTCAGTGAAAAAGTTAAGAACTTAGGGATATTCATCGATCGGAATCTTTCCTGGACCACTCAGCTGCAGGAAGTGAGTCGCAAATTATTTGCATCTGCTGCAGCTTTGAAAAGACTACGCAACTTCCTGCCAACAGCGACCAAAGTTGCGCTTGCTCAATCACTTCTTCTTCCCATCCTTGATTATGCTGATGTCAGCTATCTTGACCTTACAGAAGACCAACTTGATAAACTTGAGCGCCTTCAAAACTTTTGTTTAAGGTTCATATTTGGTTTACGCAAATATGACCATGTTTCTGAATTCCGCGTTAAGCTCAAGTGGTTACCAATCCGCCGTCGCCGGAATGCTCATATTATTTCACTACTATATAATGTTCTTTTTCTTCCATCTACCCCCTCTTATCTTAAAAAACGGTTTGAGTTTCTAGGCGATACCCACACACTTTTCTTGAGGTCATCGGATAACTTGAGACATAAGATACCAATGCATTCCACAACGTTTTTTGACAAATCCTTTACATTTCAGGCTGCTCGTTTGTGGAATACACTGCCAGTACACATCAGGCGTGCTAAATCGCTCCCTGTATTTAAAAAGCTGTTGAAGGAACATTATTTATCACTGTAACTTTGACACTTTACTGTCGTAAATTTCCTACAGAATCTGTTGTTTAATTGATTTCTTACATATTTGTCTTTTTAGATTTATATATATACTAGGTTTTGCCAGCGACTTCGTCCGCGTGGAATAGTTACTTTGTTCCCTAGTTCTTCGCCCGCGGTTTCACCTGCGTTGCCCCGTTCCTAAGGGTTGTAGCGTGATGTTTTATAGCTTGAAACCTTTCTCATGAATCACTCATTTTCCCAACATTTTCCTTCACTGCTCTGCTCCTATTGATCGTAGTGTGATGAAAAGTATACTATAACCTGCCCAGGAGTATGAAGAACAATTGTACCAAGTTTCGTTGAAATCCGTCGAGTGGTTTTTGTTTCTATAACGAACATACAGACAGACAGACAGACAGACAGACAAAAATTTTACTGATTGCATTTTTGGCGTCAGTATCGATCACTAATCACCCGCTGATAGTTTTGGAAATATATTTCATGTACAGAATTGACCTCTCTACAGATTTATTATAAGTATAGATAGAAGAAGATAGAAGAAGATTTATTATATATAGGTTTATATTTTCATAGAATGTTACGCGATCTGTCAATATATCCGCCTGATTGGTTTTCATGTCATTTAGTGCCGTTTCCATCGCTTCTTTGTCTCCGCGTCGTTTGATGTTTTCGTCAGTGTCGTTCCGTGGAGTGATGAGGGGTATAGACAGATAGATAAGGTGGTTGATCGGTGGAATTTGTATGTTCATGACATCTATTTTTGTTTTGATTGCGTTCGATAAACTCCTGTGCGCATAAATCGTAAACATTCTGTCTTTAATGACGCAACCATCACTCAGTGTTATAATTCCTGTATTGCTGAGTTGCTCTGACGTAATATCGTCACACTTTTGCATTTAAGTATTTTCAAATACCGACTAAATTCACTCTTATTTTGCGTTACATGTTATATTTTAGTTATACTACCCTTCTATAAAATTTTAAAATAATTATTTCTTTGCATATCGTTTTCACTGACAGGTAACCAGTTATGTTAACTGATTGTGTTGTGTCAGTTCATTCAGTGTCAATGTCAAATCATTCTGTCAAGTGTTGCGAATTTGTTCGGATACAAGTCCTTTATGTTATTGCTCAATGGTTACCTGACAGAGTGCCCGACGTATCGTTGGATACTTGGTGGGTCATAATAATATTGTTTATTTTTAATTTCAATAAAGTGTGAAGTGTTGACTCGGATAGTGACATTATTCATAATCCATTGTTAAGTTTAAGTTTTTAGTAAGTACTCAGTTTGTCAGTAAACACTAACTGGCGGGTGGACAGTATTTATTTTATTTTAAAGATTTTAGTTGCCAGACTATTTTATAGTCTGTAGTTAATTTAATTTGTATTTATTTATATATTTTTATAATATTATTTATATTTTATGGCCGACTTTTGCTCTGACAGTGATTTAGAAAGCTTTGTATCAGCAAGTAGCAATGATAGCTTCGCCAGCATTCCCTCGCTAGCTGACGCGCTTGAGTCTCAATTTTCTGATGTTCCTAAGAATCTCAATGTAGTCCATATAAATGCCCAAAGTATTCCGGCACATTACTTTGACATGTTGGCTAATCTTGACTGTAAGAACATCCATGCTATTCTTGTCTCAGAGTCATGGTTAAAACCGTGTCTCCCTTCTACTTCTTACTCCCTTCCCGGCTTTCAATTAATACGAAACGACCGCTCAGGCAGTCGTGGTGGCGGTGTTGCCATATATCTCCGATCCAATATTCCTTTTTCGATAATTGATATGTCAACACAACCACCACCACAAAATGCTGGTGAACATTTATTTTTAGAAGTAGACCTTAAGCACACCAAAATTCTTCTTGGTGTTTACTACAGCCCTTCTAAATTTCTTTTCCTCTTTTGAAACTATCCTAGAGAATCTTGGGGAATTATTAATGAAAAAACAAACAAGAAATCAAGACGTGAAAAATTTAATATAACCCTACAAACTAGTAATGGCATAATTTCAGAGCCCAAGGACATTGCAAACACCTTTAATAATTTCTTCGCATCTATTGGTGAGGTGGGTGCAAGGTCAGTCGACTGCAAATCAAACAGAACCCACGCCGCAATCTCCTCCACAGAAAATACTATCTTCCTAAGCCCAGTAGATCCCTACGAGGTGAACGCCATAATAAAAAACTTAAAAAATAAAGCGAGCTACGGTGTTGACGAGCTTCCACCTACCTTATTCAGACAATGTGCAGATGAACTGACCCTACCGTTCTACAAATTATTAAACCAATCGTTTGAAGAAGGCGTTTTCCCAAATCTCCTAAAAAAGGCACTTGTAAAACCGGTACACAAGAAAAATACAAAAACTGACCCAAATAACTACCGTCCCATTGCTCTCTTACCAACAGCCTCAAAAATATTTGAAAAAGCTATGTGCAATAGAGTTAACGCATTTTGTGAAAAGTATCATATATTTAACGATTGTCAAAACGGTTTCCGGAAAAACCGATCCACCACCTTGGCAGTCTATAAATACATACAAAAAGCACTCGACATTATTAATACAAAAAAATACGCCATAGGGTTACTATTAGATATGACAAAAGCTTACGATAAAGTACAATTCAAAATATTATTGAATAAATTATTTAGTATAGGAATCCGTGGTAAATGCCATGAATGGTTCACATCTTACCTACAAAATAGAGAACAATTAGTAGAAATAGAATTTTATAATTACATAAAAAATGAAATAGAATTATTCAGGTCTGACAACATACCAATTACGGCGTCAATTCCACAAGGAAGCGTAATAGGCTGTTTTTTATTCCTAGTGTATATCAACGACCTACCTAATTATATAAATGAACCTTGTGTATTGTTTGCGGATGACGTATCTATAATTGCCTCATGTGAATCCAACACCAACCTAAATAGTAAATTGACTAATATATTAAATAATACAATAAATTGGATGACAGAACATAACCTTGAAATTAATTTTAACAAAACCAAAATAATGACTTTTCATCCCCGCCAAAAAAACCCGATAGAAATTAATTTTAGCTATAAAGAAGCCAAACTAGAAGTAGTTAGTAATTTTACTCTATTAGGCGTAGACATAGATTCGCAAATTAATTGGAAATCCCACATCCAGAAATTAAGAACGAAATTATCTAGATTTTCTTATGCTCTTCGCGAAATCAAAAAAACCACAGACTTTAAAACAGCGCTAGTAACCTATTACGCTTATGCCTATGCATGGCTCAAGTATGGTGTTATTTTATGGGGAAATAGTACAGACGCGCCCTCATTATTTACCCTTCAGAAAAAACTCATGAGAATTTTAGTGAATATAGAGGAAATTGATAGTTGCAAGCCCCACTTCAAAGAACTCAAAATATTAACATTACCCTGCCTTTATATTTTCGAAATTTGTAAATTTGTACGCACATACCCAGAATTTTACACAAAAAGAGAAGACATACAAACTACAATGACACTAAGACACAAAAACAGACTAAACATTCCAACATCACGATTAAAAATGCATTCTTCAGGTACTTACGTCATGTCAATAAAATTGTATAATAAACTACCGGAACAAATAAGGAATATAAATAAACATAACATTTTTATTAATAAATTAAAACTATTTTTAATAAACAAAAGCTACTACGACATAAATGAATACTTGAACGACAAAACGTGATCACAATATAATTAAATAATTAAATAATAAATTGTCTATTAAATCTAAACAAGATATTCACACATATGCATTAAACTGACAACTAAACTATACACACAAACAAACAACAACTTATATAATTATTAAATACTAGCTTTTGCCAGCGACTTCGTCCGCGTGAAATAGTTACTTTGTTCCCCAGTTCTTCGCCCGCGGTTTCATCTGCGTTGCCCCGTTCCTAAGGGTTGTAGCGTGATGTTTTATAGCTTGAAACCTTTCTCATGAATCACTCATATTCCCAACATTTCCCTTCACTGCTCTGCTCCTATTAATCGTAGCGTGATGAAAAGTATACTATAACCTGCCCAGGAGTATGAAGAACAATTGTACCAATTTTCGTTGAAATCCGTCGAGTGGTTTTTGTTTCTATAACGAACATACAGACAGACAGACAGATAGACAAAAAAATTTTTACTGAAAATTTTACTATTCTATATTACTATTTTAATTTTACTATATTTATTATTTTTTATTATTCAACATTCAACATTAATCGCAATAGTAAATCATATGACATTATTATTTCTAATTGTTTTAATAATTTTTTTTTTTTAAATATGAATGTTTAAATAGGTATAACAAAAATTATCTTTGAGTTATTGTGATATTATTATGTTTATTGTTATGTTGTGATATTAATACTTTGAGATTAATGTAATTTTAATTTTGTTGCTGTGCCCTAGCAGGGTCCATAATTGTTATTTAGCTTTAAGCCTTTTATAACACCTACTACTCACATTATGGTATGCAAATAAATGAATATGAATATGAATATGAATCTTACACCTTCTTACAGTCATACTATCATTATGGGGGATTTGAATACCTGCTTATTAAAACAAGATTCCCGTTCCTCTTCTCTTCGATCTTTGTTGCAATCAGTGAACCTTCATATTCTTCCATTAAATGCGACGCATCGTATTCCTAACTGTACTCCTTCTCTCTTGGACCTTATTTTTGTTTCCTCTTCTCAACATGTGAGCAAGCATGGTCAATACCCAGCTGACATGTTTTCTTATCATGATTTAGTCTTCTTGTCTTACAAAATTCGCCCACCTAAGGCAAAGCCCAAAACTCTCATGCTGCGTAATTTTGGTGGTATGGACTCTGATGCCCTCCGTGGAGATGCAAGCAACATTGACTGGGCTCCTCTCATGACTGCTAATTCAATCGACGACAAGATTAGTGTTTTCACAGAAAAGCTGACTAAGCTGTATGACGTCCATGCTCCTGTACGTGCAGTCAAGTTGAAACATCTCCCAGCGCCTTGGTTGACTGATTCAATTAGACGCATTATGCAAAAGAAGGCTGTGGCTAAAACAAAACACAAATGTCGGCCAGGAGCTCGTAACTGGGAAGTTTACGTCGTTGCTCGAAATCACTGCAACAGGGTGTGTAGGGATGCACTACGCCACTATATTCATGACTCTATTGAAAAAGGAGATCCGACAAAAATTTGGAAATTTCTCAGAACCATGGGAGTTGGAAAACGGAGCCAAATTGATATTCCTAAAGACTTAGACATTGATTCATTAAATCAACACTTCTCATCTTCGTCCCACTGTAATGGGACCTTGAAAGCGTCTACAATACATCATCTTTCTACCCTTTCAACTCCCGACTACCCTTCATTTGTTTTTAGTCGATTCTCCAATTGTGATGTTAAGAAGAGCATAGTATCTATCTCGTCCAATGCGGTTGGTAGATAGATAGATAGATAGAATATTCTTTATTGTACACCATATCATTATTACATTTAAATAATATCGTTTTGGATAGGTACAATGGCGGTCTTATCGCTAAAAGCGATATCTTCCAGACAACCTTAGGATGGATTTTGAGTGGTAGAATATATTAAGGGGGGGAGGGTAGCCGGTGGTGTACTATTTACATAAAACTCAATAAATTCTTACACTACACATTATAATAAATATAAATATAATAAATAATTTATATATAATATATATATATATATATATACATATATTAACTAAAATTATAATTGAAACGTCTTAGATTGTTGATGATAGGAAACATATCACGATGTGTTACGTGTATTGACTTCCAAGGAGAAATGATCTTTAACTAACTTTTTAAAAGAAGCTAGTGACTGTGCTTGTCTAACTAATACAGGCAAGGCATTCCACAGACGTATGGCTTGAACTGTAAAGGATTTATCGAGAAAAACAGTGGAATGTAGAGGCATGGACAATCTCAAATTCTCTGCTGACCTTAAACATCTAGAATGTGTGTCATTAAGGAACTGGAAACGTTCTTTGAGATAAGACGGGGTTGCGGGATTGAACATTATACTGTATAGAAGTGATAAAATATGCATATTCCGGCGAAAGCGGATAGGCAACCACTTGAGTTTGATGCGAAATTCTGAAACGTGGTCATACTTACGTAAATTAAATATGAATCTAATGCAAAAGTTTTGAAGTCGCTCAAGTTTGTCTAGTTGCACTTCAGTAAGATCTGGATAGCTGACGTCAGCATAGTCGAGGATTGGAAGAAGAAGGGATTGAGCCAACGCAGTTTTAGTGGCAATTGGCAGGAAATTTCGTAATCTCCGTAGATATCCCGCAGAAGCGAATAATTTGCGGCTAACTTCTTGTAATTGAAGACTCCAGGAAAAATCCTTATCTATGTAAATACCCAGGTCTTTCACCGAGTCACAATAAGGCACAGTGGTACCGTCGAAAACAATCTGAGGGAGACGAGACCAGTCAACTTTTGAGCGCAGCCTTGGACTACCAACGACAATGACTTGAGTCTTCGCTGGGTTGACTTTTAGTCCGTGTGCTTTACTCCAGTTAGAAATTTGTGCCAGGTCTTTATTTACAATTTTAACTGCCTCAGACAATTCATCTGGAGGTGCCTGCGAATAGATTTGCAGATCGTCAGCATAAAGGTGGTAGGATGAAAGAAGATCATTGGAAATAGAATTAATAAATATTGCAAAAAGAAGAGGAGAAAGAACGCCCCCCTGCGGTACACCGGCAAAAGTATCACACCATGAAGAGGAAAAACCTTCGATGCAAATACGTTGTCGGCGGCCACACAGGTAACTGCGAAACCAATCAATCACTGTTGGAGATATGTTAAGAGAGCAGAGTATGCCAAGCAAAATATCAAAATCAACGGTATTAAAAGCATTGCTAAAATCTAACAAGGAAAGTACCGTCAGATTTCCATTTTCCATACCGGCTCTAATGTCATCCGTTATATTGATTAAGGCTGTGGTAGTACTGTGTCCTGGACGAAACCCGGATTGGAAGGGATTAAGTAGGTTGTTTTTACAAAGGAAACCGCTGAGCTGACTATGGATAAGGCGTTCGAGGACTTTAGATAGGAACGGTAATATGGAGATGGGTCGGTAGTCAGTAAATGAAATAGGATTAGACTTTTTAGGTAAAGGAGTAATTTGGGCTTCTTTCCATGACGAAGGAAAGATACCATGGGATATGGAGTAATTAAGGATATGGCAAATAACTGGCAGGATTTCATCAAGGATGGGGACTATCATCTTACGACTAATACAGTCACTTCCAACAGCATTGGACGTAATAGATACTATACTCTTCTTAACATCACAATCAGAGAATTGATTAAAGACAAATGGCAAATAATCGGGAGTGGGAAGAGATGAAAGGTAATGCAATGTTTTGGCTTTTAAAAGCCCATTAAAATTATGAGAGGTGCAAAAATATTTATTAAGCAGATTGAAATTAATATCTTTAGGAATAGAATCTTGGCGTGACTTTCCAACTCCCATTGATTTAAGAAATTTCCAGACTTTGGCTGAGTCACCGTTTTCAACGGATTTATGAATGTGGCGGCGTTGTGCATCTCTACACACCAGATTGCTACGATTGCGGATTGCGACATATTTTTCCCGGTTAAAATCGGTTGGCCTGCTTTTGAACCTCGATTTCGCTGCAGATTTTTTCTCCAGAATAATTTTTAAATCATCCGTTAACCATGGTGATGGCAAATGTTTTATTTTCACGGGACGAACTGGTGCATGAATGTCGTAAAGCCGGTTGAGGTAGGTGTTCAGTAGATTAACTTTAACATCTATCGACTCCGCGGCAATGAGTTCAGACCAGTCGATGCTGCTGGCATCCTCACGGAGGCTCTCAAGGTTCATTCCACTAAAACTGCGCAGTAGGGATATTTTAGGTTTGACCTTAGGAGCGCGGACTTTATAGGACAGGAAAATCAGATCGTGGTAGGAAAAAGCGTCAGCAGCACATTGACCATGCTTGGCAACATGCTGAAAAGAAGAAACGAGTATAAGGTCAAGAAGCGAAGGAGTACAGCTAGGGTAGTGGTGAGTGGCACTTAAAGGAAGAAGAGACAGGTTGCAGGATTGTGAGATAGATCGAAAAGAGGAAGATCGTGAATCCTGCCGGAGAAGACAAGTATTGAAATCCCCCATTATGATAGAATGGTTGTAAGAAGGAGTTAAATTTACTAGGAGACTTTCGAAAGAGGAAAAAAAGTCAATGCGCAGGGACGGACAGTAGTAGACACCAAGCAGAACCTTCGAATGATAAAGATTAACTTCTAAAAAGAGATGTTCGCCGGCATTCGACGGTGGTGGCTGTGATGACATATTTACAATTGAAAAGGGAATGTTTGCACGAAGGTATATAGCAACACCGCCACCACTACCGCCCGCACGATCATTTCTTATCAGTTGGTATCCGGGTAGTGAATATGAAGTGGAAGGGAGACATGGTTTTAGCCATGATTCAGAAACAAGGATTGCATGAATGTTCTTGCAGTCCAGACTTGCCAGCATGTCATGATAATGGGCCGGAATACTTTGAGCATTGATATGGACTACATTAAGATTCTTTGGAACATCAGAGAATTGAGACTCGAGCATGTCACTTAAGGACGGAATACTACTAAAACTATCATCACTACACGCTGACACAAAACTGTCATTCTCGGTGAACGTATCACTATCGATCATTATAAATATATAAAATATCGATAAATATATAAAAATAAAATTAGGTATATAAAAATAAGCTTATAATACAATATTTTGCTTCAAATATAGGGGTTGCTTATTTTAGAAAATCCACCCGCCGGTTGTGTGTTCACATTTAAAAAGAAAACAATTACAAATTTACAGAAACTCCACAATAACCAAACGTCCGGGCAATAGTTCACAACGTAATAGATTAGGGAAGAGAAGATTATAGTGTCAGTCGGATTTATCAAGGAACGCAAGCTCAGAGGAAAGACAGACCTTTCCTCTGAGATCGCAAGCAAAAAAAATTTTAACATAATAAAAATTATCTATGTCGCCATAGATAATCCATGCTTAAAATTAACCTATTGCAGAAAAGTGTAATGGAACGCAACTGTTGACTGACAGTTGACATACATCAAGTGTCAGAATAGTGACATAAGTGACTTTATAGATAAACAGAATAGATGGTGATGTTAAAAAAAACATTGAGAAATAAGTGAAGGAAGGTAGTGAAAATAAGTCAGGAATATCCAGTGTAGGCATGAGTTTAGGGTAGAAATATAATAATGGAAAAAGTAGAATATGAGGGTAAAGGAAAACTACACAATAGGTATTGAACAATTACCCGTCCGATGGACACAATGGACTACTTTTTAGTTGCTGCAGCGCGCCTCTTCTTCAAAGTAGCAAGTGCACGGGTCGGCTGATCGCTCGCTTGCTTATCGGGGGCCGCCTCAGACTCACCGATCTTATTGAGCTCACTGTGGGTGACGACTACACGTTTCGCACCGTCTGGTCCCAGGACGTGAATTTGGCCCTGTTTAGTCCAACAGTTTGTGACGCCGAACTTTTCCCGTGCCGCCATAAAGACTTCATGCCGCGACCTGGTTAAGAATTCTGATAAAGTTATACCGGAACCCTTTAATTTGGTTTTAGCATACCAAATCTTGTCACGGAGCTCCACATCCTCGAACTTAACCATTATTGGCCTGATCTTGCTGGCGTTGGTATGGTTACCCATTCTGTGGCATCTCCGGATAGCAGCAACAGAGATGGCTTCAATTTTCAATTTAGTCTTCATCACCTCGGCGACCACCTGTGCTGTGTCTTCTATGCTCTGCTCAGTTACACCGTGAAACAGAAGCATTTTACGACGACCTCTCATCTCCAAGGCATCAACATTCTTAGAAAGTTCTTCCATTTGAAGCTGCAGACAGCCAAGCGTCTCCACAATAAAAGACTTGAACTTGGTAGTGACTGTGTCAGCCGAAAAATGATTCTCCCTGTCCTTGAAGAAATCCTCCCAGTCTTATCTTATATACTTAACTATTCCATATCCTCTGGCGAATTTCCCTCTTTATGGAAAGACGCCCTTATCACTCCTTTACCTTGAAAACCTAATCCCAGTAATTTCTCAGAGTACCGTCCAATATCCATACTTCCTTTCCAAAGTTCTAGAACGTCTTGTTCATAATCAGCTTAGCACTTTTCTCTGTAAAAATAGTTTCCTTAACCCGTTCCAATCCGGTTTTCGTCCTGGTCACAGTACTACTACAGCTCTAACCAATATCACGGAAGACATAAGGTCAGATATGGAATGTAGAAATTTAACGGTTCTGTGCTTACTGGACTTTAGTAATGCATTTAATACCGTTGATTTTGACATCCTGCTTGCGATACTTGGCTCGCTTAACATATCTCCAACGGCGATTGACTGGTTTCGAAGTTACCTGTCTGGTCGCCGTCAACGTATATCCATAGAAGATAATTCTTCTTCATGGTGTAATACTTATGTTGGTGTACCGCAAGGTGGCGTTTTATCTCCTCTACTCTTCGCAATATTTATAAATTCCATGTCTCGTAAACTTCTCTCTTCCTACCACCTATATGCAGATGATTTGCAAATTTATAGACAGGCTTCCCTTTCGGAGCTTCCAAATGCATTTCACATTATCAACATGGATTTAGTATCCATAAACGATTGGAGCAGGGCCTATGGACTTAAGGTGAATCCTACAAAGACCCAGGTCATAATCATTGGCAGCCCTAGAATGTCTGCAAGGATAGATTGGTCTCAGATTCCTCAAGTTAGTTTTGATGGGACTATAATATCAGTCAGCGAGACGGTTAAAAACTTGGGTATCTTAATGGATAAACATTTGTCTTGGGATTCTCAGTTACATGAAGTCAGTCGTAAATTGTTCGCATCATTGGGGTCGCTGAGGAGACTGCGCAACTTTTTACCAACTGCCACCAAAACTGCGTTAGCACAATCTCTTCTTCTTCCTATCTTTGATTATGCCGATGTCAGCTATCTAGATCTCACTGAAATCCAGCTAAATAAACTTGAGCGTCTCCAGAACTTCTGCATAAGATTTATATTTGGCTTGCGCAAGTATGATCATGTATCGGATTTTCGTAAAAAACTCAAGTGGCTTCCAATACGTTTTCGCCGGAACTTACACGTAGTGTCCCTTCTCTACAGTATTCTGTTCAGTCCCATAGCTCCCCCTTATCTCAAAGAACGTTTTCAGTTCCTTCATGACACACATACTAGATATCTAAGATCATCGGAAGATTTGAGGCTTGAGTTGCCAGTGCACTCTACAAATTTCCTCGACAAATCTTTTACAGTGCAAGCTGCACGGCTGTGGAATGCCTTGCCTGTCTTAGTTAGGCGTGCACAAACATTGCCTACGTTTAAAAAAATGGTCAAGGAGCATTATCTGTCGCTGTAGATTATTTGTTCTCCATTATTGAATTAATATATTTATATATATTATAATTATGTATATGTTTAGTAGTATTTATATATTTAGCAGTATGTATTTATTTTATTTATTTAGTTTTTTCTTGTAATATATTGATAATACGTGTTTAAAAATTAAGAATCCTGTTTCTTTCTAAGTACGCCAGACTACCTTAGTATTCGCCTTTCCTTTTCTCACAAGTCCATCCAAAGGTTGTCTGTAAGAGATCGCTATTAGCGATAAGACCGCCCATTGTACCTTTTTATAACTTACAAAATTGTACTTTACATTAGTTTTTTGGTGTGCAATAAAGAATACTCTATCTATCTATCTATCTATCGTCATTGCATATGATTCGCACTGAGCGTTGTCCACAACAAAAGTATAAGTATGAATTAAATAAATGCAATTCAGTCCAATAGTCTCTACATTCTTTTGTTTCAGTTTGACATTGATTAGAGACTTGATTTTATTTATTTATTTACTAACGCAATGAAATATATATTTAAAAGTAGATAGATACAGTGTAAACATAAACCAATTCAGGTTTTTCCGTACACCGCTGAGTCCGTCGACCACTCGTAGAATGTAGGTACCTAGGTGAACACGACGCATCGCGCTCGCACCCAGTTAAAGCTGTTTACCCTCAACAGTTAAAATATCATATTTATACAGTATGTTTTATTTTTATTTTAATGAACTTATTTTTTTTTTTTTTTTTTTTAGTTTTAATTCCTCTATGAAATATTGTGTGAGTTTCAATTTAATATTATTTGTTGTTAGTTGATTTTTTATTTTTGGTGGTAGTTTATTGATTAAGTTTGGTATAATATAAATCATGCGCATTTTTTCATAAAAATTTGTAAAACTTGGTGTTATGAGTTTAGTGTGTGTACTGCGTAGTGCATGTTCGGCTTTGTATTATATTGTTTTATGTTTTCGTTAAAGAAATTTTCTATTAATAAAGTGTATTGTACTTTTTTGTGTACAGGAATAAGTTTACAGTGTGGGAACAGATCATCGTAGTTATCTTGAAATTTTAATTTTATTTTGCGAGGGATAATGACTTTTAGAATGCGGAGTTGAATCCGTTAATATCATCTCGATATTGTAACATTGTGTCACGTTTTTTACTAGTTTAATAAAATCACTGGAGTTTTGATTTCTTGATGTCAATATCAACGCATATCTTGTGAAATGATCAACCAGAAGATGTAAATATTTCTTTGTTGACCGTGATCCTCCAAAGCCTCCAATAGTATCAATAGATATTATTTCAAATGGTCGTGTTGCTGGACCTAAATGTGACATTAACGTATTTTGACTTCTTCCTCGACTTGTTTTTTATACAAATTTCACATTCATCACAAATTCGCTTAATGTTAGCGATGATATTCCTTGCTGTATAGAATGGAGTTATTTTATTCATCATCTGAGTTCTCCCAATATGGCAGTAAGTATTATGGACATCTTTAATTAAACTTTTGCTAAGTTCTTCTGATAGTATGATTTTTTTATTTCTTTTATTTTCTTTATAATAAATTTCATTCTCCAATATAAGTTTGCTAATTTGTAGATCTGGATTTGTGTGTTGGTCATATTTTATATCTTCTAAACTTATTAAATTTACAACTTTTAAAAAATCTTCAGTATTTTCATAGGGTTCTAGAACTGGATTTCTGCTTAGACAGTCTGCTTCTTGATTTGATTTTCCTGGATTATATTTTATTATAAAATTATATTGGGATAAGTAATATATCAAATCACCAAGTTCTTCATCAGTTCTAGCCTTGATATTCATATTTTCTAATGGTTTATGATCTGAGTATACGATAAATTCTTTTCCCATAAGCCAGTGCTGCCAATATTTCACAGCTTCTTTTATTGCCAGACATTCTAGATATATTGCCTTTTTCTTTTTCTGAGCATCAGTTAATTTTCTTGAAAAATAAGCAACTGGCTTACTGTCCCCATTTTTATCTTGTTGCTTCAACACGGCTCCCACTCCTTTGATACTAGCATCCGTGTAAATGTTTATTGGTCGTTCTGGATCAAAGATATTCAGAATTGGTTTCAAACATAGCAATTCTTTTATTCTATCAAATGATTCTTGACATTCTGCGGACCATATAAATTTTACATCTTTTCGTAATAAATTGTGTAACGGGTCTAAGATGATTGCACTGTGTGGTACAAATTTATGATGAAAATTTATTTTTCCTAGGAATTGACGTACATTTTTTCTTGTTTCTGGAAATGGAAAATTTTTGACAGCAGTTAAATAATCTTTTAAAGGTCTGACTGAATTGTCTTCTATTATGTGACCTAAATATTTGGCGTAATTTTTAGCAAAACTATATTTCGAAAATTTAAGTCTAAAATCTTCTTTTAGTATTGCTTCCAGTAGACTTGATAAATGTAGTATATGTTCTTTAAAAGATTTCGAAAAAATTAAGATGTCATCTATAAAATTTACTGCAAAACTAGAGAGTTTGTATTTTCTTATGATATTACTCAAAATTCTTTGAAAAATAGCCGGAGCAGTCTTTAATCCAAATGGGAGACACGTCCATTGAAAATGTCCTTCCTGTGTAACAAATGCAGTTTTATATCTATCTTGAATCTTCAAAGGAATTGACCAGAATGCTGAATTTATATCGAAAGTAGAAAAATATTTACAGTTTACAGTGCTTACCACTAAATCTTCAATCAATGGAAAAGGTTGTGATTGAGGGACGACAATTTTGTTCAATTCCCTAAAATCTATACATAACCTTGTTTTTTTTTTTCATCTTCTTTTTTATATGCTAGAGTTACGGGAGCAGCAAATGGGCTATAAGATTCCTCAATTAAATTTTTCTTTAATAGTTTTGATATTTGATTTTCTATTTCTCTTCTATCTTCAGCTGTGCATCTGTATGGACGTTTGTAACAGTATTTATCAAACATTAAGTCAATATGAGCCTCATAATCTCCTACAGTACCGACGTCATATTTATCTTTAGCGAAGACTGGTTTGTATCTTTCTATCAATTTATCAATTTCTGATTGCTGATATAAATCTAGGTGGTTTACTACCATTTGAAATCCACCTGAGTTTATATATTCGTTGAAATTTATTTCACCTTTGTCTACATTTTGAATTTCTTGTTTTAGTACCTCAGAATGTAAAAGAAAACCTTCTTTATTTTTGTCACCTACCTCAGGAAGTACATCAGGAATTTTGACATCTGTTAAATTTGAAGTATCATCTTTTGAGTTGTTTTTTATTTCCATATTTTCTTTATCTGAATTTACCTTCTTTTCTTTTGGGTTGTAATATTGTATAATCTTCAATTCTTCATTCTGTATTAATTTGAAATTTTTGATACAATCCAAACCAATAAGAAAATCATAGCTAAAATTCTCATTATCTACTACAAATATATCCATAATTCTTTCAATATTGTAGATTTTTATTTTTAGTGTTACCATACCTTTTGTCTTTTTCTCACCATTAATAGTTTTCAAGTTTACTATCTGCATATCATTGGTATTTTCTTTTGGGTGTATCTTCAATAATTTTACATTAATTAATGACACATTTGAACCCGAATCATAAATTCCAGAAACTTTTAAAGTATCATTTAATAGTAACTTTACTTCTATTAATGGTAGCACATCTAGTTTTTTTGGATTCTTTTCATTTAATTCAATTTCCAATTCTGAGTTATTTACAGTTTTGAAAACTCGTTTTTGGTTTTTCTCTTTAAACCAGCAATTTTCCTCAGGATGGTAACGTTTCCCTTTTTTTTCATTGATACAAATTTGGCATGGTATTTTTTCTTCATTATTTTTGGATTTAGTATCAGAATATATAAGACTTTTTTTATAATATTTATTATTTCCGACAAGATATTCTAGTTTTCCTATTTCATTGTAGAGGTCTTCCGTTCCTTGTAAAGTTTCTTTGTCAATTTTATCAGCTACATAATTAGGTAATCCAAATACTATAAGGTCAATTAGCGTCCCAGTATCAATTGATTTTCTTACCTCCAGTAACAATTTCTTTTTTTAAAGCATACTCAAGTAACAAACCTGTTTGATATTTAAAGGCAAGTGCATATCTAATGGGGGACCACCCTTTGTTTGCGAAAGTTTCACAAAAAAGTTTCTCCCACCTGTTCCATTCAGATTCCACTGTATATTTCATTAGCATGCAGTTGCAATCTACACCGGAGCATTCCATAAAATTCTTTAAGATTTCAATTTTCTTCTTGTCTTCAATTATTTGGAAACGTTCACACTCCTTATTAGAATTCTTAATCCACTGGTAAGCATTCGAGTTTTTGCCAGTGAATTTCTCAATCATAAAATTCTTTGCAATCTTCCCTAAATTTTTTATTTCCGATTTCATTTGTTTATCTTCAAGCAATTTTTCTAACGTTTCATTTGAGTTAGTAGGTAGAGATTCAGCATTATTTATTTTTTCCAATATTTCTTCTAGGTAGAAATCATTAAACTGTAAGTTTTGTTCTTCATCTAAATATATTTTTGATATACCTTCTGTTAAGGTTATCCATATTTTCCTTGTTTGATGTCTTTTATGCAACGATTTTCTGACTTTGGTATAGTTTGAAGTATTTATAATTTCTTGGTGTAGGTTCGCAGGTTGGTATTTCAAAAATTTTTCCATCAGGTGTAGCTATTGAGGTTATGCATATGATGTTTGATTTTCCATCTGCTGCTGATTTCACAGCAAAATCAAACCTCAATTTTTCCATGCTTCGTAAAATATTTGAAAAGAATGTAGTTTTATAATGAATTTTGGTTATGACAAAAAAAGACTCGATTGCGTTTCTGTAATGTAAGATTTATTTACAATAAATATTTAAGTACTTACTTTTAATAACATAATATAATATAAAAATAAAACAAAACTAACCTGTAATGTAAGAAACTACATTCAGAGTCCCTTATTTCACCGTTTTAATTATTAATTTAATAAAATATTTATTATGTAACGTATATTCTCAATCATGACATCTATCAAATTTTATCGTCTGACGCAATAATCATGTGTCAAAGACAAAATAAAGAAATGCGGTCGTATAGACTTAGTTTTCTTTACATACATATATATATATATATTTTTTTTAAGGGGGGTGTATATGTAGCGACTACATACCTGCACGTATCGACTGTATATTTTCACGTAGGTAGATTAAGCACACTGTTCACCGATAAGTTAAGATTGTAATAGGCACGCATTATCATAGTATATAAGCCATATTAGACCCAAAATAAATCAGACGTTATAACACCTTGTCTCGTTATTTTATTGCCATAATCATCATGGCAAATAGCTCTCGTGATTGTCCAGCAGCAAAAGAACTGGCGAGGAAGGCGTTGGTTTTGCGTAATGGTGCATATATTTAAAAAAAATTGGTGCTGTCATCCAACCTGAAGGATGTGCTGCTCCATCTGAACTAACAGGGGCATCATTTAGCATAAACGTTTTGAAATTGACCCGTGGGAATATGAAAAAGTGTGGTATTGAGCTACCCAATGCATTAATACCGCAGCAAACCGTTACAAGTGTCCCTCATTTAGCTGACGTTAACGTCATGCTCCCCAGACACCTCATCGTCTATTTTGGTGTTTATAAATTCATATACAATACACTTGTACGCAATATGTACCGAATTAGTACATACTTAAAAAAATAAGTACCTTAACAGATTAACAGGTACAGGCAACTGAATTATGACTTGCTGTAGAGCATCTCCCCAGAAACCCTAACTAAAATTTTAATAATTTTACTTAGACACTTACTTATTAGGCAAACAAGTGTTTGATAAAAATTGTACCCTTATTTTTACCACTGGATGTGCTAGCTATGGCTGCATACAACGTTTATTTTAAATTTCGATTATAAGCGCCTGATAAAAATAAATAGCAAAGTATATTTCAATCTCTTTCCTTATCATACAAAAATATAATTAATCTGATAAATAAAAAAAGGAACAAATTGAATAGAAACTGTGTGTTTCTCACAATCATAATGATCAATCAATATAACATTTGCATTGGCAAACAGATTAAATATTGACATAAATTAACACGTTTGATTGAAATGGTTTTCTTATATTTGTTTTGTGTACCTTCGTCTTAAGATCATCATAACAGTACCAGTGTACGAGTACGTGCTGTATATGCAATATCCGCACTTGCGCGCATTTTATAATACTATATACTGTACATTTTTAACTAGTGTTCAATAAACGCTCATAACATAAACAGTGTAGTTATTTTCTACTTTAACATAAACATTTACGGTTTACGGTTTAAGACATTTAACATAACCTTAACATCTTAACAACTAAACATCTAGTGAATGAGCAAACAGCTCGTTCATTTTGGTCCTTCGAGCCGGATATAAAACCATACGTGACTTGCTGCATAATTGTCAAGGTCCCAGCACCGAAGAGAGGGGTATTCCATCTAAAACCGATGAGCTTATTAGTAAACAGTGTACTAACTAGTTTAGAGCATTCATGCGTGTGATAAAAAACATTAAATTGTCGGATATTAAGGAGAAATGGGAGATCGAAGACAAGCTTCAGATGCTGCAATCTCGGTGGAAAACAATCGATTAATTGCACTGGCAAATTGTCAATTTGCTGGTGGGCACGGACTTGGACTACGAAGAAGATTTCATAGAACATGAAACCTTGTTTGAAACAACCAAACGGGAGTTAAACAATCTACTAAACAGCACGAAACATTGCTACAAATTGAAGGAGTCCCACAAATTGAAATTCCGACATTTTCTGGCAACTACGCACAATGGCCAACATTTATGGACTTGTTCTCTGAAGCAATCCATAATAATTCTCAGTTAACAAAGGGCCAGAAAATGCAACATCTCAAAGGCAAGCTTAAAGGAGAAGCTGAGCGGCTGGTCCAACATTTGCACATATCTGCCGAGAACTATGATACGTGTTGGCAGATACTTACTCACAGATATAATAACCTGCAGCTACTTTTCACAAAACAGATTCAAATTTTTATGAATCAACCTGCAGTACAACAACAAACTGCCTTTGAGATAAAACGATTACATGACACCAGTTTAGAAACCATCCACGCGATTCAAAACCTGGGTGTCAACACGAAGACATGGGATCCAATCCTAGTCCACATTCTAACAGGAAAGCTGGACCCTGAAACATATACGGGCTACATGGAGGTGAGAAAGGCCCCACGAGAATTGCCTAGTTTTGACGAACTTATGGGTTTCTTAGAAAGCAAGTTTACGGCTTTGGAACCTATCAAAAAAACGAAAACCAATTTACCTAAACAAACAAAAGCGCCCATAAAGGAATTTGCATCAAAAAATATTCAGGGCAGTGGGAAATTTATAAAAACATATTCTGTACAGTCAGAGCAAAAATGCCCAATTTGCAAAACAGCGCACATTTTAGCGCACTGCAAAGAATTTCGTAACATGACGTCAAAAGTCAAGTTGAAAACATTACAACAACTTCGAGTCTGCCAAAACTGCATGTTTCCGCATAACGGAAGGAAATACACCTCAATTAAAACATGCAAGATTTGTAATAATCAACATCAAACGTTATTGCATGACGTGATTGACACAAAGCAAACATATACAGGCGAAGGTTCAATGACCCAGGGTTTGACGTCTAACAACCAACCACAACGAGGTCTTACTCGCAACAATACAAATGAAGGTCGAGGCAGTCGATGGAACCTACGTCCCAATGAGATGCTTGCTCGACCAAGGGTCTCAAATCAATTTAATTATAGAGTCAGCTGCACAGCTGTTGGGGCTTAAACGTCGTAAATTCAACGCGACTGTACTACGGGTATCCACTAACCAAAGCCATGGAACAATACAATTAAATTGTGAATCAGTATATGGCGATTATGGCTTCACCACTGATGCGCTGGTTATGACAAAGGTTCTCAACAACCTACCCAACTATACGTTTGAGAGACAAGAATGGTCATTTTGGTGACTGAGCACTGCCTCCCAAAATACAGGCTTCAGCCTAGCTTGGGAACCAGTACCAGTACCTTTTAGGAATAACAGGATACCATTGATTAAGCCTATCTCATTGTAGTATTCTTTGTGACAAATAAACATTTTATTTATTTATTTAACATTAACTTAGCCGATCCTGACTTCAACATTTATCGACCAACCGATATTCTTCTCGACGCGACCGTCTACGCTGAGATAATTTTGGACGGCATTCTTCGCGGTCCCATGCACGCACCAATCGCACAACAAACAAAACTAGGTTGGGTGCTGCTAGGCAACGTAGCAACTTACAACTGCCACGTTGTACTGAACAATTTGGATGAAATAGCCTCATTAGAATCCGAAGAAATAACTGAAGGTCAGAAATCGAGCAATATGACTGCTGACGAAGAATTCTGCGAAACCCTGTACCAAACGACTACAACCAGCAACCTGACGGCAGATACGAAGTGCGCATCCCAATGAAAAAACAATTCGAACAACAATTAGGCGCTTCTAAACCGCAAGCTGTTGCGCAGTTTAGGCACTTAGAAAAGCGATTAGCAAACAACGCTACATTCTTTGAAAGCTTCGTCGCCTCTGGTGCTAGTCGGAAACGGTCGTGTTACTCAATTACCTCAAAAATATTCTAAAATTTATACAGCTTGGACTCTCGAAAGTGTACCATAAAGAGTGCAGTTCAAAAATCAAATTAGCAACAAATTCAGTGAGAACTCAAGATCTTGTGCTTCTACGCGGGAACACACCTATTCGAGTGCGCAGCACCGCTCACCCCCGCGAGGAAAGCTGAACGTTGCCATTTTTCGTCTCACTTGCGCCCGTACAAGTAACTACACTCGATACAATGAGTTTGCAGAGAACTCCGCCTACTACTTTAGTGATGAGCGGGAGCGAAAGCGCAAGCGGATCTGTGCCAAATTTATCGACTTACAGCGATAATGAATTCAGTACAAATATATGCCTAAGAAAACGAAAAGAGCGCACAGACGAGACGGATTACAAAACGGATTTCACGAGTTTTCGTACAGACATAATGAAGTATTTGACAGAATTTGGAGAGGAACAAAAACTAAATATGAACTATATAAGAGCGGAAATATCTGAAATTAAGGAAGAAATAAAATCTACTACTAAAAACTTTACACAACAATTCGAACAAATTAACAACGAAATTTCAACGATTAAATCTAGCAACACTACTACCCAAACTAAAGTTGAACAAATAGAATAGGAAATATACCTGATAAAAAATCAACAGAATACCGAAAGTTCATCACATAAATCGCCCGTCTTACATCAACAAAACCTCATCCTCGAAATCAAAGTACGACTTGACCGTGAAAAAAATATCGTCGTTGTGGGTATATTGGAAAAAAATGAAAAAAAACTCTTACGTGAGACAAGACTACGATACTGAAGAAGTTATGAAGTTATTATTACCGATTTATAAAAACTGCCCTAAGCCCATTAAATCCATAAGACTGGGAAAATATGCTCCAAATAAAAACAGGCCTATTAAAGTTTGTTTTACCAATACTGATACCCCGAAATACCTACTGCGGAACAAAAATAAACTACCCAAAGGTGTACAAATTTACTCAGACCAAACCTTGGCGCAACAGAAATACTTACAATCGCTTAAAGAAGAACTGAACAAACGCATAGAAGACGGTGAAAAAGATCTCGTTATGAAATATATTAGAGGAGTACCTACAATTGTTACAAACCAAACCATTAAAAAAAACTAGCGACGGTCTCATTACAAAATGTAAAATTTACAGAAAGGCTAAGCCATCAAATTATACAAAAATACGAAAATATACCTGTACACCCCTCTTCATTAAGATTCTTTTACGCTAATTTACGTAGTGTTCGGAAAACAGGGAAGTTCGATGAAATAAAGTGCATATTAAAAGCGATACCAGTAACTACTCACTTACTAATTTTTACGGAAACTTGGATTACTTCAGAAAATGATGCTAAAATATACCAGCTGCTGAACTATAAGCATGTTTATAATTACAGGAAAGATCGCAAAGGCGGTGGTGTCTCGATTTACGTACATGATAGCATAAACTTTGATATTACGGAAGAATTATGTGAAAATGGGAACCACTACCTATGGATATACATAGATAAGTTATCTTTAAATATTGGAGCGATATACAAGCCTGGAGAATCTAACGTTAATAACTTTTTAGAGATCTATTCTACACAGTTGGAAAAGAGAAGAAGAACGATTGTGTTTGGTGATTTTAATATAGATCTTCTTAGTAACACAAAACATCACGTCATAAAATACTTAAATGAGGTTAAAGAGAGTGGTTGTGAAATATTGAATAAAATTAACAGACCACATTGCACCAGAGACACCAGCACGACAAAAACTATATTAGACCACGTATGCACAAATATAAGAAATCACTCATTTAGCTTATCGATAGTTGAATCGAGCCTTTCCGATCACAAACAAATATATTTGGAGGTTGGCAGTTTGGCACCACAAATAAATAAAAGAACCCAATACAAGGCAATTGATTATGGAAAATTACATACGAGTGCTTTAACAGCAAGTTACACTAATGAAGAAAATGACTACTACTACCTTGAAAGATTCATTTCTGACCAGATAAACAAAAATAAAACGGAAAAAACTAAAATTCTAAACCCACCGCAAAAAGACTGGATAAACCGAAATATTATAGATGGAATAAACTTAAGAAATGCTCTATGGCAACAAACAAAGTGCTACCCAAAAGACGATGACCTAAAGCAAAGCTTTATAAGAGAACAAAGAACAACAAAGTGACACACCTAATCAAGACGCATAAGCAAAACTACTACCTTAACTTATTCCACAACGATCACAAACAACCCAAAAAAATGTGGGAATTAATTAATAACTCAGCTTTAAATAAAACAAAAGAAAGCTGTGCTCCTCCAAAACTGATGTCAAACACGGGACTTATTACTGAAGGTAACTTAATATGTGATCTATTTAACTCATTTTTTTCATCAATAGGTATAGACCTAGCGAACAAAATACCTACTACATACCACATAAACACTGGAAACACCCTTATGTACGAGCATAACTACATTCATGACATAACACTAAATGAACTCACACCATGTACTGTGAATGAAATATCAAAAATTATAGACAATCTTGATAGCAACACGAGCACAGGCATAGATGGGATCACAACCAAAGCGATTAAATGCCTTAAAAATATAATCGTAGACAGTTTAACTAACTGTATAAATGTTTGTTTAACACGCGGTATTTTTCCCGACACGCTTAAGGTTGCGAGGGTCAGTCCTATTTTCAAATCCGGAAGTAGAACTGACCCAGGCAACTACAGGCCTGTATCTGTCTTGCCCGTTATTTCAAAGATATTTGAACGAGTCCTATATAGCCGATTACACAAATACCTAACTGAAAAAAAGTTCTTAACCGGACAACAATACGGCTTCGTCCTAAGTCGAGCACTCTTTCAGCTGCAGTAGATTTAATCATAAAAATAAAAACAAATATCGACCAGAAGAACCTGGGTTTAGGGATATTTATTGACCTAAAAAAGGCATTCGACACGGTAAGCCATAACAAGCTACTCCAAAAATTAAACAATATCGGTGTCTCTGGTAGGGCCCTCGATATGTTCACGGCATACTTACAAAACAGACGACAAGTTGTTAAAATAGATAACTTCATTAGTTCGATCAAAAACGTGTCATATGGCTGCCCCCAAGGCTCAATTTTAAGTCCGTTACTCTTTTTAATTTACATAAAGAATATTGACAAAATAGGACTGGCAGGCTACTTAACATTATACGCCGACGACACATGTCTGTTCTACTTTGATAAATCCATCCATAACGTTATGTCTGCTGCTCAAAGAGACCTTGATTTACTTAGTGAGTGGTTAAAATTCAATCTATTAACAATTAACACTTCAAAAACATCATTTATGATCTTTAGCGCAAAAAATAAGCCACTACCGGACTTTTCACCACTTACCATCAACAATGATGTATTCAAACGTTCCCGTAATGAAAAATACCTCGGTTTGTGGATAGACGACAAACTTACTTGGAAAGTGCACATTGATCACGTCAAATCTAAACTAACGTCACTACTAGGAGCACTGCATAAGGTTGCAAACTGTATTCCGAAAAAAGTACGCACAATCATATACAATTCCCTAGTCAAATCGCATCTTGAATATCTAATTGAGATATGGGGAGCAGCTGCAAAAACTACCCTAAACTCGTTGCAAAGAACACAGAATAAAATTACACTAGTCAACAAAAAAACAATTTTTGCATGTAACATGAAAACTTTTGTCTAGTCATGTTAAGGATAAGGATACTAGAAATAAAATTAAAATGCTTCAAATACGAATAGTTTTTTTGTAATACCATTTTATAACATTTCAGAAATTTTGAATTCTTATGAACAAAAAGAAGTTATTTCGATGTATTGCTACATTAATATGAATTTACTTTTATGATTTTCGTCTGTATTTTGCTTCAGGAACATCTCGTTTTAATGTCCAACAGAAATCCGCTAACATACGTGCGCTCCACTTGCCCTGATATCGTTTTTCTATGGTAGAAATGTCTTGATGGAATCTTTCACCGTGTTCATCGCTGACGGCGCCCAAATTTTCAGGAAAGAAGTCTAAATGTGAATGGAGAAAATGTATTTTCAATGACATATTACAGCCCAAAGCCTTATAAGTAGATAAAAGCTCCACGATAATACATTTATAGTCACTTGATCGGTGATTTCCTAGAAAATTGGAAGTTACTTTCATGAAAGATTCCCAAGCTAATTTTTCTAAATTACTCAGCTTTTCTTTGAATATATCATCTTTCATCAATTGCCTGATTTGGGGGCCAACAAATATGTCCTCTTTGATTTTTGCTTCACTCAGCTTAGGAAATTTTTCTTTTAAATATAAAAAGCCGTCACCACTCCTGTCCATAGCTTTTACGAAGTTCTTCATAAGCCCAAGCTTTATGTGTAAAGGTGGTAAAAATACATTCTCAGGCTGCACCAATGGAGGGTTTTTGATATTTTTTGTCCTGGAGTAAGAGATTGTCTTTTGGGCCAGTCTTGCTTAACATAATGATTTTTTCGGTCTCTGCTATCCCACTCACAAATAAAACAATAGTATTTTGTATACCCAAGTTGTAATCCTAAAATTAGGGCAATCACCTTTAAATCTCCACAAACTTTCCAGTTGTGTTCGTTATACTGATTTTTTTTCCAAGATAAATTTAATCGTTTCATAAGACTCTTTCATGTTAGAAGCCTCACCTAATGGGATAGAGGGAAGTTTATTGCCGATATGTAAGAGAACAGCCTTTAGACTTACTTTTGAGCCATCAATAAATAAACGCCACTCTTCTGCTTTATATTCTATACCCAAGACAGTCATTACACCATAGACATTATTACAAAATACAAGCTGATCATCTTGTGAAAAAAACCTTTTAGCTCTCCATCTCGATTGCGAAAGTAACATACTTTTGTTTTAGGTTGTAATAAATTCCATCCCTTTAATCGAGAGCCCAAAAGTTCTGCCTGTTGTTTGGACAAATTTAAGTCACGTACCAAGTCATTGAGATCTCCTTGTGATAGAAGATGTGGCTCATTAGATGTGGATGAGGAAGCTTCTTGAAAGTCAGGATCCAATGTCTCTTTTTCGACTTCTGGCGTAAGGGACAGATCGCTAGTTTGAGGTGGTTCTGGTACCGGTAGATCTTCACTATGAGAAATCGGTCTTTTAGCTGATGGCAGGTCAGGATACTTGATTTTACTGTTTGTTTTAATTGTAATACCTTTTGTATCAGTAAGACAAAAATAACAATCAGATGAGTGGTTCGTTGGTTCCGTCCAAATCATAGGGATTGCAAAAGGCATAGATCGAGATCTTTTTGCCCATCCAGTGAGAAGACCGACACATGTAACACAACAGATGTGTGGAACCCACGCTTTGTCTTGTTGTCCGATGGCAAAACCAAAATACTGTTCATATAACTTAGTTACTAATGGTGTCAAATTCCTTCGCTGAGTTTTGAAAGTAATGTCACCACAAATGTAACAGAACTTGTTAGGATCATTTTTACACTTTCTTGACATTATTTAAGAATCACTTCACTCTAAAAACAGAACAAACCACTGCGCTCTTCAAATAAACAAATTCTCTAAATGCGAAAGTAGAACAAAAACGGTTAATTTTTAATTTTGTGGGTAGTAGCTGTAACACGAAAACTAGATCTGATGGAATCGAAATAAATATGGTTATAAAATGAGGGTATGTGGGTAATTTAAAATTAGCCAGCACCTTTCTTGTTACAAAACTTTGTTGACCAGTGTTATCAAAAAACTTTTTCACTATCACTATCTAACCCAAATTATAGTACTATATAAAAAAACTAACTTGCTAAACCTTACACAAATATACACATATTGCACTTGCGTACTAATAAAAAAGATTACCACAAATTCACTTCAATCGAATATACAGCTACATAAAAAAACAATAACACACGGCTTAAGAAACAAAAATAAAAATAAGATTAAGAAAAATAAAATTAAGATTATTTTTTACACTTTAAACAAATAAAACTACTTGAAACTGCATTGGATTTCACAAATGGTCTATCAGATTTAATGGAATCTTTAAGAGGTTTTCTATTAACAACAACTTCAAGTTCTTTGGAAAGATCAAGAAATTGTTCAACTGAATCAATATTTCTATGAAAAATAAAAGGTGTATATAAAGGTAACATGTTATGTTTAATAATATTAACTAAAACTGCATCAAATAATGGAGAAGAAAGACGACTAGCCATGTCCATAATCTCAGTAATAAAATCTGGAAGAGATTCAGAAAGTTTTTGTTTCCTAGTGCGAAGGTCATATTCCAAAAAGTAATCAAAATGAGGTTTATCAAAACGCTTTAATAATGCAAGCTTTAACTCACGCCAAGAAGCAATACGATTTCGAACTGTACGAAACCATTTGAGAGCAATACCACTAAGCAAGTCAGAAAAAGAACCCACTAACAAAATTTCATTAAAATTCTTATACAAAAAATATTCCTCAACTTGAGTTATAAATTCTCTAACACACGACTTTCCATCAAAACTAATTTTACTCTTTTTTAAATCTGGCAATTTTGTAAAAGAAGGTAAATTTTTCTTAATATGTTCATTAACAAAAGCATTCATTGAATTAAAAGAAGGTAAAGCATTTGTAGCAAAAGCAGAAGAAGAATGTGCAACTTGAACATTATGATCAAAAGGATCACACACCTCGGTCAAATTAATCATATCCTGAACCATATCAGCAGCATTAGCATTAGCAACCATGCTAGTATCAACTGAAATTTGTTTATCCTCAGACAAAGAAAGTGGAGGAAACTGAACTTCTTTATCCATGATGAATAGCAAGTAAGAATATCAAAAAGCAAAGCAAAACTAAAAAGTTTCAAAACAAGTTACTAAAAATAAAATAATTTCAAAAAAATGTTTATGTGATATTTAAGTTTTAACTAAAGTTATTCAAAAGAATAATTAATTGTTTTTTTTTTAAATTGAAAAGATGCAATAATAACTTACAAGTTCCAACCTTAAATATTTTGAAAACAATGTTTACTTAATGTAATTAAATTATGTTATTAAAAGTTACACCTCAATAATTATGTTTATAAGATTTGTAAAATAACAAACACGGTCTACACCATACTATTATGTGTGTTTTGCTAAAGAGAAAAACAAAAACATATGCTATAATAGCAAATAGTTACAAACAAAATACAATAAAGTTCAATAGCTATATTGTTTACAAGATTATATCAAAGTTGTAAATTAAAGTTATTTACTATAAAAGTTAAAGTAACAAACAAAATGGTTTGTAAACAATATAATAACAAAATATTAGATGCAATAATGTACCAAAACAAGTAACAATACAAGGCAAACCTACTTCATGTCCCTGAACGCAAGCGCCAAATTGTAATAAAAAAATAAAATAAAAAAAGTGGGGTATAAATGGATATGTTGAGTGTTTAACAAGACATAGGGTTAAAAATACTATGAGTGGGCTCCAAAATTAAATAATAATACAATACAAAAAGAAACTCGGGCGCCAGGAGCTCACCACTACAAAATATGCTACCGGAAAAGCTAACCATCGGTTGATCCTGAACTTTTAATCTGCCGGTGGGAGGATTTCAATAAAAGACACTACACTCTTTTGCCTGTCTTTTATTTCCCGTAGGTTGCAAAATAATTTAGAATTAAAGTTATCTAGTAGGTATTAAACTACATGCATCACATGGTATAAATATTTTTTGTGTCTGGTCATTATTGCATCAGTATGAATTAATAATTTAAAACTACATACCGTTTCTGCGAACTAAATGAAAATTAATAAAATTTAAATACTAATTGGAGCTGCTGTCATCTCGGCAAGGCGTGAAGCGGCACGTTCCAGTTATAAAGTTATCGGTTGTATGAAAAACCGGTAGGAAATAATGAATTTAAATCCCATATAAAATTGTATAAAAATAAGGGAAAAATAAAGTATAAAAAAAAACGCCGAGGCTGTAACAAAATAAGCCTGGATTAGAACTTTGGAAACAACGAGCATATTATGTCGAAAACGTGGTCACGTCCAACACAAAAACTTACCGTTTTTCCAACAATCAAGACCGGGGATTCATCACCACAAGGCGAGAATTCGGTTAAAATAAGCCTGGAACAATAGCGAAAGCTGATTGTAGCGAAATCAAACAAGATTCAAATATGAGCAAATACAATGAACGATTGCTAATAAAGACTTCGACTTACCGATAAAATATGGGTCCGAAACAAAGAAATTATGCCATAAGGCTTTAACAAACAAAATACGGTTACATTATAATGAAGCCTGCACCAAATGAGGCCGGATTAAAAATATTTAATTTTAAGTTTAAAAAAACGTTCAGGCCATGGCTGGAGAAGGTTGTAGAGTGAATCTGTCAAATCGTGACGGAAGACAGATGACTTTTTTTAACTTAATAAATTATGCCAACCTGGGTACCTGCGAAATAATCTACCACAGACTAAAACAATTCAATTAATTACGAAGGTTTTTATTAAAAAAACTATTACCATGTAACGAACTAAAAAGACACGTTACAAAGTGAACTTATGTATGTTCTTATGAGAAATAAAATTCTATAAACACAAAGCTACAAGAAGTTTATTCATGAATATCTAACACTCAGCCACATGAAAAGGTGTATACAGCCGAGGGAACCTAGTTGTCTTTTGCCACACCATGGGGTCCTAAAACTTGACTCTACTACAACTAAGTTGCGCGTAGTTTTTAACGCGTCAGCTAAAACTAAGTCAGGCTACAGTCTTAACCAATTGATGGAATGTGGCCCAAACTTGCAACAAGACCTGCAAGCAATGATCTTGCGATGGAGAACTTATCAGTATGTCTACACAGCGGACATTGTGAAGTTTTATAGACAAATCCGCATACATGAGGATGACCAGAGCCTTCAAAAAATTGTGTGGCGTGATTGTAAGGATAACACCCTCAATGAGTACCAACTTTGTACAATCACATACGGTACCAAAGCGGCACCATATCTGGCGATGAGAACAATTAATCGAAGATGATGGTCAACTGCATTCACTCGCTGCTAAGGTGCTAAATGACTACCTGTACATGGATGACATTCTAGGAGGGAGCAACCATCTTCTGGAAGTTCGTGCAACTCAACAAAAATTAATCAAGATGCTGAAGGGTGGTGGTTTTAACCTGCGCAAGTGGGCTAGCAATAACCCACTTCTACTGGAAAACCTCCCTACCGATTTGATCAGTCAAAACATGTTAGACTTTAAACAAGCGGAAACAAACAAAGCGCTCGGTATCAAGTCGAATCCGTGTACTGATCAATTTACATTCAAACAGGTTATAAAACACAAGGGTGACGTCATTACGAAGCGATCGCCACTATCGGAATTGTCAAAACTATATGACCCACTGGGCTGGCTGTCGCCGACTACAATTAAAGCCAAAATCATATTTCAACAAGTCTGGACATCAGGTATCAATTGGGACGACCCTCTACCTGAAAAAATCAGTGATGAGTGGAGACAATTTTGTCAAGATCTGAACTGTATACAAAACGTTACGATACCGCGCTGGTTGGGCGATACACAAAAGCCAATTCAATCACACGGGCTCAGCGATGCGTCAGAGAAGGCATACGGGTGTGTCATTTATTGTAAATCTACAGACGAAAATAATCAAGAAGTTATCAAATGACTTGCAGGAAAAACAAAGCTAGTACCGTTAAAAAATCCGATGTCTCTACCCCGCTTAGAACTCTGCGCAGCCCTATTATTATCAAGACTTATGAAAAAGGTCATAGAGTGCATAACTGTACAGACAGTTTCAATACATGCTTGAACCGATTCGAGTGACGCCTTCACGGCCGTTTGCTCACACAGGGGTGGATTTTACTGGACGAGTTGAGGTGAAAGCAAACAAAGGTCGAGGAATTAAAACCACCGCTGGATACATCGCTATATTTATATGTCTATGTACCAAGGCCATCCACTTAGAGTTGATTTCAGATCTAAGTATCACCACCTTCCTCGCTGCTTTGAAACGTTTCTGTGCACGACGAGGCACGTCGAGTGATATGTATAGCGATAACGGGACTAACTTCGTCGGCGCTGCCAAGATACTGCTGAAGGAGCACAAGGAAGCTTTACAACATTACATTAACACGGAAACAATTAACAGGATGACCGAATTAAGCATCAATTGGCACTACAACGCTCCATCATGGCCATCTGCAGGAGGATTATGGGAAGCCGCCGTGAGGAGCATGAAACATCACCTCAAAAGAGTGCTGGGCGAGCAGAAACTCACCTTTGAAGAGTTCTCGACATTACTGACACAGATTGAAGCCTTTTTTTTTTGGTTTCGTGTGGAAAATCCTCATGGACTTCCGCCGCCCGGGGAGGCGACGGGGCGTGTCGGACTCCACCCAGAGTGGGTGACCTACTGACTAAAAACCACACGGTGTTCCCTCCTGCACCTGCGGCGTCGGGGGCTACGGGAAACAGACAATTCGTCCGCGGCCCCCGACTGGTGCTGGCCCGCCGCTGCGGGCCCCGTCTATACATATCTAGGGGGGGAGTGAGGCGTTGGACTCCCCCCCATCGCCATTAAGGGGCGCGCGTGGCACCGCCACTAGCCGTAGAAACTAATAACATAAGCCTGACAAACAGATGGCAATTAACAATGAAGATGCACCGAGACTTTTAGAAGCGGTGGTCTTCAGACTATTTGAAAACCCTGCAAAAGCGTGGCAAATGGCAACACAGCACTAGAAACATAGAAGTAGGAGATATTGCCCTTGTGAAAGAAGACAATTTACCTCCTGGTCGCTGGCTTCTCGGAAGAGTAACAGAAACTCATCCAGGCGCAGACGGTCGAGTCCGTGTCGTGACGCTGAAAACAAAGACTAGTGTTCTAAAACGACCAGTGACTAAATTATCCCGCTTACCGATCGAGAGCAACAATTTGGAACACTCAACGGAACAAACTGCCGCTGAAAACTCAACGAGGACTCAAACCAGGGGGACATGGAGGAAGTACCTTTACAGCTGTGTGTGCATGTTTTTCCTAAGAATGACTATGTGTACAGCATCACCCGTTCCATTGGATTCTGGAAAGCTTGTTTACTTCGACAAAGTTGCAGACATGCATGTAATACAAGATAAATGGACTATGGTGGTGTACTACAACCTTAGACTAGACAACCAATGGACCAGTAACGCGCTTATTTCTACGAACAAAAAAGTCTGTCACTTTTGGTGCGGAGCGAGGAAACACTACATAGAAATTGCTGCACACTTACTCAAAAACATTTTCTATCACTACGAACTCACACAAATAAAAAAATATTCACCACTAACACAATTTACGCACACATACAGATCAAATACATCAACATACAAGAATTAACGACTATACGACCGTAAAAGACAGTCAAATTAATTGGGAAGCTACTCTATCGATATTTTATTTATTTATTTATTTATTTATTTATTTATTGATTGAAAGGAAAGCTTACAGTCTAATGAATCTTATAGATAACTCTAAAATTAACTATATTGCTAATAACAAGCTCTCACAAGTTATATTAAAAGTTACATTAAACCACCAGTAAAACAGTTGCTAAAAGTTGAATAGTTTTTTTTTTTTGTGTTTCCAACCAAATCAGATTGAAACTGAGATTAATTTCCAAAGTATTACTTAAGGTCTGAGCTAACACCGATCGGTCATATCAGTGAAAAACGCTTTGTTCATCAGTCTTCTAACAGAGTTCGGACTACTACAAAATAGATCTATTTCGAATTGTGATGTGAGTATATTAAATTGTCTGGCACTGCGGAGAAGGTAAGCATTACGCCTGTAGTTCGTTGAAGCAAAAGGTATGTCTAATAGAGGCCGCTGTCTAAGACCTAATTGATTTGTACGCAGTCCTATGGATTTAAGAAGATCAGGGCAATCAATTGTACCATTTGCGATGTTGATTAGGAAACATATATCGTTAATGTTTCGTCTGTATTCTAGCGGTAAGAAATGATACCGGTGACATCGATCGTTATAGTCTAATGAATACTGATGGGCTTTAAAATCTAAGTACTTAAGAAACTTTTTCTGTATGCCTTCTATGCGGGACACATATATTTGATACATTGGGTTCCAGACTTGGGACGCATATTCGAGATGACTACGTACATACGAGCAGTATAATATTTTCACGGTCTTAAGAGATCGGAAACAAGCAGATTGTCTTATAATAAATCCTAATGCTTTTGAAGCTTTGTTGACAATGCAGTCTATGTGCTTATCAAATAAGAGTCTGCTATCCAATATTACACCCAGATCCTTTATATGTTGTACCCTTTTCACTATCTGACTGTTAAGTTTATAGCCAGAGCCAATTATTGTTTTTTGCCGCGTAAATGTCGTATGTAAGCATTTAGAGATATTAAGTTCCAATTTATTTAATGTACAGTAGGATGTGAATCTGTCTAATTCGTATTGGAGTTGTTCTGTGTCAGAAATGTTGCGTATTGTTTTTAGTATCTTCATATCATCTGCATATAATAATATATATGAATCACGGAAATGAGACTTTATGTCTGCGATGAAGATTATAAATAGAAGAGGGGCTAATAGGGAGCCTTGTGGGACACCTGAAGGGATTGTACACCAGCCAGAGGTGTAACCCTGCAGCACTACAGCCTGCGTCCGATTTTCTATATATGAACAGAACCATCTATACAAGTTACCATGTATTCCGGCTGCTAATATCTTGTGTAATAGTATCTGATGATCTATACGATCGAAACATTTGCTATAGTCCGTGTATATAGCATCAACTTGCGCGCCTTGCTCCATGCTCTTAGAGATATAGTCATGAGCCAGAATTAAATTAGATGTGGTAGAACGTTTCCGAAGAAACCCGTGTTGTTCATGACCGAAACTATTTCGTATAGCTGAATAGACTTCATTATATACGATACGTTCTAGAATTTTCGCGAGAAGACATAGTTTCGATATTGGTCTATAGTTTTCAACATTACTCTTGTCCCCTTTCTTTAGCACCGGCGATATGAAAGCAGATTTCCAAATCTGTGGCACTACTCCCTCCCCCAGTGAACGACTAAAAAGTATACAAATTGGCGCAACTAGACTCTCGGCACGATTAACTAAAAATAATGGTGGCAAATGGTCAGGACCCCCAGATTTAGATAGATCCAGTGATTTAAGTTGTTTTAGGACAACTTCGGATGATACCTTTACGGAGCTGATATAGTTTAGGCAGGCATTATTATTAAATTGTTGCGTCTCAGATGATTCCATGTTTCCATGCTGGAAGGTGGACATGAAATATTTGGCAAATAGATTACTAATTTCTAATCCAGTATCCGCAGACGTGTCCTGATATCGTAGTATATTAGGAAATGTAGCAGTATTTTTTTTACTTTTTATATAGGACCAAAAAGCTTTGGGATTGCTTTTGATGGAAGTTTCTATTCTTTCGATGTAAACATTATAACAGTCAGTTTCTAATTGAATAGCTCTACTGCGTAATATGGAGAAAGATTGATAATCTGATAGGTTGCCGTACATTTTATATTTACGGTGGTATTTACCTTTTTCTTTTAGGACTTTAATCAAAGCTGAATTATACCAGGGGGGGTGCAATGATTGTCTTACCGACTTTACGGGTATAAATTTGTCACGAAGGTCATAAAGTTTATTATAAAAGAGTGTTACTGCTAAATCCAATGAGGATACATCTAGGAACTCTGCCCAGCGTATCTCATCAAGCGCAGATTTAATAGAATCGTAATCCCCCTTATGGAAGAGATACTTGGTGGATACTTTCTCTTTCAATTTGTGAATTTCGACAAATTCGGCTTGAACAATGAGTGGTTTATGGTATACATCCACTGGTACTACCAATGGTTCGATACATTCTTCAACCGTAATGGGGCCATTAGAGAAAACTAAGTCTAATAATCTGTTGTTTATATTACGCACATTATTGAACTGCGACAAGCAACAAGTCAGCATGGTATCAAAGAAATCCGTTAAATATTGGCAGGAATAATTTACTGGGTTTAGGTCTCCCCCATCACTATTCGGAGTCCAGTCCACCTGGCCACCAAAGTTAAAGTCACCTAATATAACAAATTTATCCAATGAGTGCGTTATGATGAGATTACTTAATTTACGTGTGAAATTTTGTAATTGAGTATTGTATGAGTTACCTGCATTTTCTTTACAAAGATAAAGGGCACAAATGTGTATATTGTAAGTCACTGAGGGTCTAGACCTTTTTAAAGTAATAGTTATCCACATGTCTTCCGCGGAACTACGCCAATCGCACCTTTCCACAACGGTCAGCTCACTTCTCACAGCAATTAAGACACCACCACCACGGGTCTGTGCCGTACGGCTAAGGTCTCGATCGCGTCGCCATACTATATATCGCCCATCAAATATTTCACTACTGTATACACTATCAACTAACCAAGTTTCTGAGAAAACTATAACATCATATGAGTTTAAAGTTATGTTTCTAAATAGATTATGCGTCTTCGTACGTAAGCCACGAGCATTTTGGTAATAAATGTTAAGCGAGGCCATTTATTACGTGAGCTATAACTGTAAATCGGCTATGAAAATACTCAACAGTCAAATAATAAAAGGAAACGTAGTATGGTAAAGGCACGCAGATATAAATTAGAATGTAGCAGGTAGTCAGTAGAAACATACCAAGAACTGATAAGCACGGTGAGACACTGTAAACAACTCCAAGCAAACTTCGAATATGCATCGCTAATGACCCATGAATGGAGATAATACAACGACTGTTCAAGTTAATTAGACGATAATAAGACCTTAGTAACAATGTAAGGCAAAACAAATTAAGCCCTAGTGCATAACAGTTAAGACTGAGTATTGACTGATACAGGTGAACACCAACGGAGTGATATTTTAAAGGAACATTAAGGAACACTGTGAATGTGCACAGACACTGATGAAAAACGCGTGCAGCACGCCACGAGCGGCGGTTCTCAAACCTCAAGCAATAAACTAAATTAATAAGAAATGTAATAGATGTATGTGTGGATATTAGCGCTAAGTAACACTTATTCACACTATTTTTGCAAGGTCCTTTTCCGATTTTATAATTATAACATGTGATGTATCTGTTCTTCTTACGTGTATCTTGGCATGCTTGACCCATATATATTGAAAATTCTTCTCGACAGCAGTCTTTTTTGTTTTCGCTAGCAAAGCTTTGTTCTGTACTGTTAGGTGATCATTTACATAAATTCTTTGATTCCCGGAAAGGCCTATAGACCCTGTTGTCATCGGGGATGTTTTTGAGGCATGTCTAGCCGCTGCCGCAAAATCTTCCTTCACGTACCGATTGCAGAAACATATAATTATCGGTTTTGTATGGCCTTTATCGCGCGTCGGAACTCTAGTGATGAAATTTACCTGGGTCTTGCTAATTGGGTACTGAATCAGAGACCCTATTTTCGTCAAGATATCGTACAGGTTCTCCTTATTTGTTTGAGGTATTCCTTTTACTTCTATATTATTCATTCTTGCCCACTGTTCGCCGTAATTGGCTTCTTGTTCCAGCTTTTCGAGCCGAGCTTGAATTATGTCAATCTGGCCTTGAGCTTTCTCCACTTGCTGCACGCGATTTTCAATATCCTTAATTCTGGCATTGAACTCCTTAAACTCCTTATTGGTCTCGTTCAGCGAAGATTTTATATCCACAAATTCTGCTCGCAATGCATTAATTTCATCCCTTAAGCATTCCAAAGGTGCTAGTTTTTCCGAAATGATTCTTATTTCTCTGAGCACTGCAGTTTCAGCTTCAATTCTAGGTGAGAGTGATTGGCTGTTACCAGAAAGCCTGCACTTCCCACAACGCCAGGTTAGCTTCCTGTCTCCAAGCTTCCGGTAACCAGCTTCGGTTATTCCAGCACATTGATAGTGTAGCTCCTGGCTACATACCGTACAATGAGCACCTTCAGATAGCTGCTCACCACAGGCTCCGCATTTGTAGAAATCCATAGTAAGCTACAAAGAAAAGCTGTAGGGTTTGGATCCAAAGTTCGAGATACACTGGTTTGGTTATAGAGCGCAACTGGTGGTAGTAGTAGAAGCGTCCGTATGGTTCAACCCACACGACCGAACTGATAGATTCGATAGATTATCATAGAAAGAGAGTAGCTATTCAAAAACGTAACAAATACTTGTGTGGATAATAATAATGTAATTTTCTAAGGATCCATGGTGTTGTGGTAACAATACAATATTGTTTTAAAATAACGCGGTGGGAGCGCTTAGAAATGTAATGATTAATATGAAAAAATAAAATCATATCTACATCTTGCATCATATATTTTTCGTGACAAGTCTCTCATTCTTCTACATTACATGCCAATTTAATACCAAGTAAACTATTTAGGAAAATAAAAATACCACGTAATAAAAACAAAAAATGTATTTAAAAAATAAGAAAACTACAAGTCTTACACAGATACTGGAAAATTAAAGAAACGATAAAAAATTCGGTTTGTCACATATTTCTAGACACGAAGTTAAAGGTATACAAGTTATAGGGCGGACATTGTGGACATTCTGTTAGAAATACTTTGATCCTGATTTGGATTTCTTTCTTTGCCAGGCTGACATATAACATAGACAAGGCGTTTTGTTTCTGGGAGACAAGTAGGAGTAGAATAAGATTTTGTTTGTTATGTCCCCTCTATAGCTCGTAATACATACGTTTCTTTGACCCGGAAATATAGTAAAATAAGGTGTTCAAAGAAACAAATCTAGAAGCATACATCTAGAAGCATTGGATATCAAGAATAAGCGAAACAAAACAAAAATCAAAGTTATTTCCAAAGTCAGTAATTCCCACAAATACTTTTAAATATGTAATATAGTTATACCTATTCGTCTTTAGTAGTCGTAAACAATTATTATAATTTGGTCTTAAGGCGCTGTGACTAGTCAAAATAGGCATCTTAAAACAATTTTTTAGCAAAAAGTATACATTTTAACACAGCAATAAAAATATATGTTAATCTTGAACATATTTACGAGGGAACCTTTGTTTTCAAAACACGTTTTCGTTAAATTTTCTCGATAAAAAAAAATCATAAAATAACCATTAAAATTAAATTTCTAGCAGTTGTAACTGTATTATTTATTAACAAATCTTGATCAAATTTATAACAGTGACGTAATATATAAAAATAAAGGGAACTGTTGTTTTTATTTTTTGATTGAAATACTATATGTTTAATAATTAATAAATATCATGATAAATAACTCGCACGAGTCGAACGAAACATCGCGGCATCGTGGAGTCTTTTTTCTTCTCTTTCATTTCTACGGTAAGCGACAGTGAGCGCTGAGGCGCGCTGCCTGATGGACCTATGTCACTTTGTTCCGCCCGCCGCTCAGAAATAATTTTATGTCTGGTCGTTTTAAAAGCTATTTATTTTATTACAATAATAATAATAATATTCATTTTTATTCGATTAAACAAAAACTCATGATAGAAATTGTAAAGTAAGTACATACAAATAGATTATCTATAGATTCGTAAATTCGATGGATGAATCTATAACTCGATTGGTCTAGCGGTATCGTGTATTGAACAGATATGCACTGGTCTTGGGTTCAAACCCCGCAATAGTTTTTCACTTTTTGTTGATTTTCTTATTTGTAGCATATAATTGCTTTTTTTTATTATTATTTACTTTTGTTATCTTCTTGTTTGAAATAAATTTTCAATAATTATTATTTAACTTCCTATTAATTGTCTTTTTTTATAAGCTTTTACTAAGTTTTTTTTAAAATTTCCTGAATCGTTTTTTTTGCATTCTATAGTAAAAAGAATCGTCTGGTGATCTATCCGTCAGTAGATGAACCATCGGAGAAAACTTTTCACGAGTATGCTTATATATGGTGTTACAAAATATTGTAGGTAATGTGAGTAATGCGAAAGGAGATCATTGTGAGTTGAATGAGGAATATCAACAATGTGCATCAGAATGTACATTGTTGATATTACTCAATTTCTAAATGGCAATTATGACAAATGAAAATTTGTCACTGTCATATTTATATTAGAAAATTTGTCATTTTTACAATTTACCATTTTGATACTCGTATGCCAATTAAATTAATTAAATTTATATTACGGCCATTTTGAGAACTCGTCATATTGCATCGAAACCCAGTGCTAAGTGATACATACATACCTACTAAAGTTTATAATATTCAAATTATTTGCAGTCTTACAAAAGAGTGCAGAAATACGAATAGGGGTCATTACAGTCATCACTCATCATTATGAACAACTTTTACTGTGGTGCCAATCAACAAACTATGGTCATTTAGTCTTTTTTTCTTTAAAAAAAAAGAGTCGCGGGTGAATGAGCTTTTTCGGCAGATTATTTTTCGCGATTTTAGGGTTGGAGTTATAGTGAAAGTTGTTCATAATGACATTATTATGAACAACTTCGACGACGAAATGACCATAGTTTAGACTATAGCACAATGACGAATTTGTAAAGTGGCCACAATATAAATCGATAAAGTGGCAAATTTTCTAAATGCTAAATGCATAATATTCGCATTGTGGATATTCATCATTTTCTCAAAAAATCACATGATTTATTTATTTATTTATTATTTATTTATTTATTTAACTACAACGGTCATAGACCAATTACACTAATTAAATAGAATTGTAATTTCTTGATTAACTAAACAAATTTCAGAACTACTACATTATGAGCTTCATTTGGCTTTTCATTCATAGAACGATGGTGTAATATACTAAATAATTCCAATAATCTAAAACATATCACAGATTCGCACCAAATTGAAGTCGATCATAGATCCCTCTCGCACAACTTCAAGGATACCGTCAATAGCCTCACCCATCCATCCTCAAACAAATCAATATCTGGGCACGAGTTCAGGAGATCGTTGAGTGCAGAGAGTGTTCGCGGTATTGGGGACTTTGCTCGGGTTAGAGTACGGCAAGTTGGCACTGCAAGCAGTTTATGTTTCCTGCCTCTTAGATAGTTATTAGGGGTAAAGAGTTGACACAGTTCATTAAACAAATCAGGTGAATCAATTTTTCCACGTAGGATTTTGCACACCGTGACAATTTGGTCACGGTTCCTTCTGGTTTCTAGGGAATTGTAATCGAGACAACCCAGGAGAAACTTGGTGGGGTAAAGATATGGGTATCCCGTAGACCCTCTTGTAAATATATCTAAGGTATGCCTTCTGTACTTTTTCGAGTACTGAAATTTTTCTTTTCTCAAGGGGACTCCAGATAGACCCACTGGTTTCCAACTTACTACGTACCAGCGCATTATAAATGATTCGAATGACACTGGTATTTTGGAAGTCACGTGCGTTTCTGAGGACAAAACCTAGTCTAATATAGGACTCCTTGGCAACCGCGACCATGTGATCATGGAATGTTAACCCCCGGTCGAATGTAACACCCAAGTCCTTCATGGTCGACGATTTAGGTATAGTTTCGTTATTTAACTTATAAACGAAAACAACTGGGTGCCGCGCTCGGCTAAAGGTCATAGCATTACGAATTCAAGTTTGTTATCAACGCTCCATTTATACACCGCCTCGATGTCGCGCTGGAGTGCCAAGCAGTCCTCCTCGTTTTTAATTGCTGCGTACAGCTTTAGGTCATCTGTATATAGTAAGCATCGTGCGTGGCTGACTACTGTAGGAATGTCATTGAACATAATAATGAATAGTAGAGGCCCAAGAATGGAACCCTGACTTACCCCGGAACGCGTGTGATAGGGTCTAGATTTAAAGATACCCAATTTGACAAATTGCTGACGGTCTCGTAGATAGTCCGTGATCAGATTGAGAAGTCCAGGGGCAAAACCTATAGCACAGAGTTTCGCCAGCAAAATGTCATTATTGACCCTATCAAACGCCTTCCGGAAATCGAAGTAGAGGACGTCAACTTGGAGCCTGTGATCTAGCTGGGTGGAAATGAAGTCAACAAGAGTTATGAGGTTAGTGTTCACAGATCTCTTGGACCTAAAGCCGTGCTGCTCGTTACATAAGTAGGCGCTAATTTGATCGTTGATATGCTTATGCAAAATGCTCTCGAAGACCTTCGCAGGAGATGAGAGAATCGCGATGGGTCGGTATTCTTCGATATCAGTTTTTTTCGAGGATTTAGGTATAGGCGTGACTCTTGAAAGTTTCCATTGTGAGGGGTAATTGCCAGTGCTTATAGCTACATTAAGAATATGACAGAGAGGTTCCGAAATATACTCTTTTGACATTTTGAGGAGACCAGGGGGGATGTAGTCTGGACCTATAGAGCTATTTGCTTTTAACTTTTTTTGATATAAACAATCATGTAAGTATGTCAAAATTTAAAAACTTATTTGCTTCAATTTTACATTCTGAACACGAAAACCATGGGAAAATCACTTTCAACCTTTGTAATCAAATTATGTGTAGCAAGTATCGACAGATGGGCGAAGGTCGTCAGTCAATCATGGGAGCTAACGATTCCGAAGAGTTATCCTCCAAAGAGATCGCGTGACAACCACCTATCTGTCTGTCCACCCAGTCATATATCCATTGTATTTGTACACATCGCGTAATTACTGTGATTTAGAATTACTTTGTTGTTTTTTGTTTATAACAAAACAAAAAATGAAGAAATTTTTATTTCAGAGAAATCAATAACGATGTGCTATTCGTTGAACCGTCAACAGAATTTCAAGACAATAATACATACTCACCAGTTCATAGTCGAGGAGTCGTTGACATAATGCATTTTATCAGCAGTTGCAAACTATATGTAGCCATAGTTCTTTATTCGATTGTAACTTCTCACAGCTGTTACTCATAGCAGAATAAAGGATTGGCTTGATCTCCGGATTCAATTTTAGATGCAATATGTGCAAAGACGATTTTATTGTGACAAGCAAAGATTTAGCAAGTACACACAATGTCAACGCTAACGTGGCTGCTGTTACAGGAATTACTTCTGCTGGTATTGGTTATTTATTTATTTATTTATGCTTCATGTACAGAAGTGTACAAAGGCGGTCTTAATGCCTTAGGCATTTTCTACCAGACGACCTTAGGGTGGTGCAGAGACGATCATGGTAGATGCACTAAAAGAGTAGAAGTGAAATGTGTGACTTGAAGACTTACCAAAACTATAAACTTACACAATTACTATATACATTACATAAATATTTATTTTATATATATTTATATATATACAATATAAAATAACATAAAATACAATACATATATACTATACATATATACAATACATAATAGATATAAAAAGAAAAGTCAGTGTCGAGATGAATCTAACAGCGTTTTATCCAGCAAGTATTTGCGCACACAAGTTTTAAACGATTGCCGGCTGTTTATCATTCTGATTTCAAGGGGGAGAGCATTCCATAACAGTATTGATTGGACGAAGAAGGTAGAATGTATAAAGTCAGAGTGGTGAGAAGGACATCGAAGAAGACGATTATTAGTTGAACGAAGATGTTTATTGTGGAAGGAAGTAATATACTGAAAATGAGATGATAAGTACGATGGAGAATTAGGAGAAAAAAGTATAGAATAAAGAGTAGTCAGCGCCCTCAAATTTCTTCGTTGGCGAATGGGCAACCATTTCAATTTTATTCGATATTCTGAGACATGGTCATATTTACGGAGATTAAAAACGAATCGAATGCAATTATTGAGAAGGCGGTCCAATTTATTGAGCAGATCTGCATTCAGGTCAAAGTAGCAAACATCACCATAGTCGATTATGGGGAAAATTAAGGTTTCGACAAGCATTGCTTTAATGTGCGCTGGAAGAAAATTTTTGAGGCGGTAGAGAGATCGCAGGGTACCTGTAACTTTTCGACTTACACTTGAGACTTGGGATCGCCAACTCAATGTAGGATCAAAACTCAAGCCGAGATCTTTGACGCTGGAAGTCACAGGTATGGCTATGTCATTGAAGACTATTGGTAAAATATTTATATTGCTCAACTTGCAGATATTGCGATGGCTGCCCAAAATGATAGCCTGGCATTTATTGGGATTTACTGCCAAACCAAATCTATCAGCCCAGTCCCTGATTGAGTCAAGATCGTGGTTCACTGCTTCGATCGCGACGGATAAATCTTCTATTCTAGATTGAGAGTAAATCTGTAGGTCATCGGCATATAGATGATACGCACACTGAAGCTTTTGGGTAATAAAATTTATGAAAATTGAAAAAAGCAGTGGAGATAATATTCCGCCTTGGGGAACGCCAGTTTCCAGCTTGCACCAAGTTGAGAAAGACTCCTCAATGTGGACTGACTGCTGGCGATCTCGAAGGTATGATGAGAACCATTCCAGCACTTCAGGAGAGATCATGAAATGGGTAAGGATGGACAAAAGGATATCGTGACTGACGGTATTAAAAGCATTGGAAAAGTCAACCAGTACCAATACAGTAACCTTAGTGTCTTCCATGCCTGCCCGAATATCGCCAGTCACCTTAAGGAGTGCAGACACAGTACTGTGACCTGGTCTAAACCCAGATTGATAGGGACTTAGGAGTGTATTTGCATAAATGAAGCGTGAGAATTGATTGTGGACACAGACCTCCAGAACCTTGGACAGGAAAGGAAGAATAGAAATTGGCCGAAAATGACTGGGGAGAGAAGGGTTAGGAATCTTAGGTAGAGGCAAAACATGTGCTTTGCACCACGCAGACGGAAAAGAACTCGATTCAAGTGAAGCATTTACAATGTGAGAAATTGCAGGGAGTAGGTGGTCCAAAACTGTGGTGATCATATTCCGACTGATGTTGTCACAACCCACAGCATTTGATTTAATGGATAGGATTATTTTTTTAATCTCACCCGAGTCCACTGGAGAATTATTCGCAATTCGAAGAAATTACAGCATGTATGGACGTACCCAAATTCATCATCAGCAAAAAATCCATGACAACAGCAGCTATGCGTTCTTAAAACCTGCTACTGCTGCCACAGGATTCGTCAGATGTTGATTCCCATTTTTCATAAATGATGTCTTGATCAAATCAAATCAAATCGTTTATCTGGGATCTTGAGCATATGTGGTTTTCGTAAATATGGGTATGTCGATACATGCTGTAATTTCTTAAAATTGCGAATAACCAATACCGGCAGAAGTAATTCCTGTAACGGCGGCCACGTTAGCGTCGTCATAACATACCACTGTGCTTAGGCACAAAATGACGAATTCTCAAAATGATCACAATATAAATTGAATAAATTGAAATTTGCATTCGAATCTCAAAATGGTCAATTCAAAAAATACAACTTACTATACAGTAATTTTGAGTAATTCCTCATTCAACTCGCAATGATCTCGTCTCTTTACTAGTTACTAGTTCATCGTATGGTTTAGACGCAGAATGCCAAATTCTCAAAAAGGCATAGTTTTTTTTGGCATGTATGGTTTTGCGAAAAGGTTAGACGAGAAAAAATATTTTTTAGCGATTTTAGGGCAGGCGCCATAGTAAAGATGTTCATAGTGGTGAGTACAATGACCTCCTTTGGTATAACTACAGTCTTTTGTAACATCCTGTATCTGTATTATTTTTCTTCAGAATAAACCATCAAGTTTGGTGACTGTTTTTTATACTACTCTGAAGAAAAATATATACGGGAATAAAAATGTCTGTTTATATTAATTTTTCGCAATTTTGACAATTGCCGTTTTGAGAATAGGCCATTTCTAGAATTGACCATTCTACGCCCAAGCCATTTTATTTATGAATTATTTATTATTCGTCTGATGAATCTGTTAAGTTTCTCTATATTCTTTTTTTTTTTAAATAACAATTATTAATTAATTATTTAAAAAAATAAGAAAACAAGTGTGTACATTTTAAAAAATAAAAAAAAACTCATAGTATCTATTGAGATTCGAACTCGTGGAAGCGCGATTTCAAGCGGGACAGCGGCGCGCTAAGCCAAACGTGCACTTAACCAATGTTGCGAAATTATGTTTCTGTATTTAAAGAACGTCGCGCATGGTTGACGTTCGCCCGGTGCGCCCCGCAGTAGGCGGGACTACGCGTGCCCCACTTCATCTGCTTCACCCCCTCAAATACCTAAATGTTGACTATGCACAGCGCCTTAAACAATGAATACGAAAATAATACCATATCGATATCGATACGCAATCATAAACAATCACTATCACATCATTATTCATAGAAGGAAAACAAAATGGCGAAATAGTCTCGCTACACTCTTTAAAATTAAAATTCTAGGCCTTATGAATTATAAAATAAGACCTATAATTGCAAAAAAAAAGATGAAAAACGTTATTCTGCATTAGGACCTATAATTGAAAATCAAAATAATGACATCTTATTGGATATGTGCGGGTAGTCTCGTGAGGAGTGCATGGTAGTCTGGTTAGAAGTACAAGCTTGAACTTACAGATTATTTCGTAATCGATTATTGAATCGGAATAGTTCTCGATGCCTATTAACATATTGTATTATACTATTTTAATAGAAATAAGGCAATTACTAAACTTTTAACGTTTTAACTTTTAACCTTTAACGTGAGAAGTAAATTGCTGAAGCTGAACCCGTTCTTAGATCACGAAGGTCTATTGAGAGTCGGTAGTAGACTCAGCAATGCAAAGATGAGCCAAAACATGAAACATCCTATCATTATCCCCAACAACAGCCATCTCAGTGACTTACTGATCGACCAAGGACATCAAAGGAGAGGGTAGTTTGACAGCTACAACAAAAATTTTTAGCTCTCACGAATATATTAAAATAAAATAGAAACCACAAATAAATAAATAATTTAATGTAAGAATCTACATGCTAGCTTAGAGCACCTACCAGTGTAGTGTTTTCTCCTTCTTAAAACTACTTAACACTAAAAACACATCAGTGACATGGAAGCCCTCAAGGAATCACTTTCGGATTTGATGAGCACCTTTAATAATAGGATGAACAACTTTGAGGCTGAACTGCAGAAAAGCCCTTCTGCAACATCAATCAGCACAGACAGCTTGGCGATAGAATTTGCTTCATTTAAGAGATTCATACATGAGGCATTGGCATGTTTGCAAAAGCAGATGGAGGCCTTTGCACAGAGTCTTGACAACATGTAGATGAGAAGTCGACGCAAGATGTTTCTTCTGCATGGTGTCACCGAGCAAGTCAAAGAGGAGACAGCGCAGGTAGTGGTCGATGTGGTACGTAATCACTGTAAATTGGTCCACTTTGCTGCCACTGATATTAAGCGTTGTCATCGGTTAGGGAGGCAGGCCGGAACCAGCAAACCCAGACCCATACTCTGTAAGCTGAAGGATGCCAGTGTTCGTGACAATATTTGGTTTGCAAAAACAAAGCTAAAGGGTTCAAACGTGACCATATGTGAATTCGTAACTCGATCCCGGCACCAACTGTTCATGTGTGCACGTGAGAGATTCGGCGTGGCAAAATGTTGGACGAAGCAGGGCCAAATTTATGCCCTGAATTGTGACGGAAACCGACAGCGGGTTAATACTCCTTGTGACCTAAATAGGGTCAGGAAGGTCGTTGAGCAGACGGTAGGATCATCGGTAGCGGTCCCATCAATAGTGCATTCATCGCCGGCACCGAAAAAGACTAAACGAGCTGCTGCGATGAAGAAATAAGGTTTAGTTTTTGGGTAGTGTCTTCGTCCGGGCAGCACTTGCATTTATTTTAAGTTACCTTCAGAATCACTTTTTATTTCATTCTTCACTTCTACTCCTACTTGATATACGCTTTTACTTTCTACCCTTACTTAAATATATTATAAATTCTTAATTAGCAAGTGACCTATGTACTCTTTTTCTACGCTTTAACACTGACAGAAAGCTGTCTGCTATCTGTCAGTGTTAAGTTGGTTGGATTTTTTTTGCATTTTCCATGCTAAGATTATTAAGTTATTTAATAGTAAAGGAAAAAATTCAATCGCGGGCAGGATTCGAACCTGCGTCTTCTGGTTTGATACACCAGACGCTCTGACCTCAAACCAGAAGACGCAGGTTCGAATCCTGCCCGCGATTGAATTTTTTCCTTTACTATTAAATAACTTAATAATCTTAGCATGGAAAATGCAAAAAAATCACAAAAAGATAGTTAAAAGGTAGGGTGGCATCGTACGACACTGAACTGACTGTAAAGTAAGTCGTGTCGGTTGAGAGGTAAGGTAACTTGCCTCTCATAGATGTCACCAAACGTCACCTTATGACGTAAATTCAGAATGTGAAGGCAAAATTTCAATCATGCGGGTAGGGTTCGCGGTGGCTTAGAGGTCAGAGCGTCTGGTGTATCAAACCAGAAGACGCAGGTTCGAATCTTGCCCGCGATTGAATTTTTTCCTTTACTATTAAATATCCAATAATATTTTATTTTAGTATTGTGTTAGCTCGGACGGTGTCATAGCCTAGAATCTTCACCCATTTTTTTTTTTTTTAGTTTCTAGTTTTTACTCAGACTGTAAACACTCAACTGGCAGGTGGACAATATCGCCTTTTATATTATTTTTTAGTTAAAAGGCTATTTATAGTCTGTAGTTTATCTATATTATTTATATATATTTAACTTAATATTAAGTATATTTTATGATTGATTGTATATCTGATAGTGAAACAGAAAGCTTCGAGTCAGCACGTAGCAATAATAGCTTCGTCAGTATAGCCTCACTAGCTGACACACTTGAGTCTCATTTTTCTGATGTTCCGAAGAATCTTAATGTAGTCCATATAAATGCCCAAAGTATTCCGGCACATTACTTTGACATGCTGGCTAATCTTGACTGTAACAACATCCATGCTATCCTTGTCTCAGAGACGTGGTTGAAACCTTGTCTCCCTTCTACCACCTACTCCCTTCCTGGTTTTCAATGTATACGAAACGATCGTACAGGTAGTCGTGGTGGTGGTGTTGCCATATATCTTCGTGCAAACATTCCTTTTTCAATTGTTGTGATATATCGGCACAACCACCTCCATAAAATGCAGGTGAGCATCTATTTCTAGAAGTCAACCTAAAGCATACCAACATTCTTCTTGGTGTTTATTACAGCCCATCGTGTAGTATAGATTTCTTTTCCTCATTTGAAACCATCCTAGAGAACCTTACACCTTCTTACAGTCACACCATCATCATGGGGGATTTCAATACCTGCCTTATGAAACAAGATTCCCGTTCTTCTTCTTTTCGTTGTTTATTGCAATCAGTGAATCTGTCTATTCTCCCTTTAAATGCAACACATCATGTCCCTAACTGCAATCCTTCTCTCGTGGACCTTATTTTTGTTTCCTCTTCTCAACATGTTAGTAAACATGGCCACTGCCCAGCTGACATGTTCTCCCATCATGATTTACTATTCCTATCCTACAAAATTCGCCCACCCAAGGCAAAGCCCAAGACCCTCCTGTTACGTAATTTTGGTGGTATGAACTCTGTTGCTCTCCGTGAAGATGCAAGCAATATTGACTGGGTTCCTCTCATCTCTGCGGCAACAATAGATGCTAAAATCTGTGTTTTTACTGACAATCTAACTAAGCTCTATGACGTGCATGCTCCCGTACGTATGGTTAAATTAAGACATCTCCCAGTGCCTTGGTTGACGGATCATATTAGAGCCATTATGCATAAGAAGGCAGTGGCTAAAACAAGGTATAAATGTCGTCCTGGGCCACTAAACTGGGAAAACTATGTGGCTGCTCGAAATCACTGTAATAGGGTGTGTAGGGACGCTTTACGCCATCACATCCACGACTCTATAGAAATAGGAGATCCGGCAAAAGTTCGGAAATTTCTTAGATCCATGGGAGTTGGAAAACAGTGTCAAACTGATATTCCAAAAGACTTGGACATTGATTTGTTAAATCAACACTTCTGGTCTTCGTCCCACTGTAATGGGACTTTGAAAGCGTCCACAGTAAGTCATATTTCTACCCTTCCAACTCCTGACTATCCCGCATTAGTTTTTAGTCGATTCTTCGATTGTGATGTTAAGAAGAGCATAGTTTCTATTACATCCAATGCAGTAGGCAGTGATTGTGTCAGCCGAAAGATGATTCTCCCCATCCTTGATGAAATTCTCCCAGTCCTATGTTATATCCTCAACTATTCCATATCCTCCGGTGAATTTCCATCTATGTAGAAAGACGCTCAAATTACACCTTTGCCTAACAAACTGCATCCCAGTTCTTTCTCTAAGTATCGTTCAATTTCCATACTACCTTTCCTCTCCAAAGTTCTTGAACGACTTGTCCACAATCAGCTCAATAGTTTTCTTTCAAAGAATAGTCTCCTTAATCCCTTCCAATCTGGTTTTCGGCCTGGTCACAGCACTACTACAGCTCTCGTCAATATCACGGATGACATTAGGACGGGCATGGAAAGTGGGAAGCTAACGGATCTATGCTTACTGGATTTCAGTAATGCATTTAATACCGTGGATTTCGACGTTCTACTTGCTATACTTAGCTCACTTAACATATCTCCAACGGCGATTGACTGGTTTCGTAGTTACCTGTCTGGTCGCCGTCAACGTATATGCATAGAGGATACTTTTTCTTCATGGTGTAATACTGACGTTGGTGTACCGCAGGGTGGCGTTTTATCTCTTCTCCTTTTCGCAATTTTTATTAATTCAATCTCCAATAAACTTCATTCGTCCTACCACCTCTATGCAGATGATTTGCAAATTTATAGTCAGGGTTCTCTCACAGAGTTGCCACAGGCGGTTAATATTATAAATGACGATCTAGGTTCTTTAAGTGATTGGAGCAAAGCGTATGGACATAAAATTAATCCAACGAAAACACAGGTGATTGTTGTTGGCAGCCCTAGACTGTCTGCTAGGATTGACTGGTCTATGATTCCACAAGTTAGATTTGAAGGAATTAATATACCATTTAGTGAGAAAGTTAAGAACTTGGGAATCTTCATAGATAAACATCTTTCTTGGGGTGCTCAGCGGCAAGAGGTTAGTCGTAAACTGTTTGCATCAGCGGGGTCGCTGAGGAGATTACGCAACTTCTTGCCAACTGCCACCAAAATACCGCTAGCACAGTCCCTTTTACTTTCCATCCGTGACTACGCCGATGTCAGCTATCTCGATCTCACTGAGGTACAGCTAAATAAACTTGAGCGTCTTCAAAATTTCTGTATACGATTTATATTTGGATTGCGCAAATATGATCATGTTTCCCAGTTTATTCTATCAAATGACATACCATGGAAGTGCACGAGTTACTCAAGCCTGGCTGCGTCAAAAATATTGGATATTGGGAGGAAACCGAGCCATCAAAAAGCATCTTCGAAACTGTGTTAAGTGCAGAAAACACGACCCAATTAAAAACGAGCAATTGATGGGTGACCTTCCCTTAGCACGTATCAATCCGGCACGACCTTTCTATCATACAGGAGTGGATTTTACCGGGTTTGTCGACGTGAAAGCAAGCAAGAGCCGGGGAGTCCAGACGACCAAAGGGTACATCGCTGTGTTCGTTTGTATGGCCACAAAGGCTGTGCATCTTGAATTGGTTTCGGACTTGACCACATCATCGTTTTTACCAGCTTTGCGGTGAATGACTGCTCGCCGCGGCGCTCCGGGCCACGTCTACAGCGACAATGGCACGAATTTTGTGGGAGCGAGCAGAATTCTTAACGAAGAGTTCGTCAATATTCAAAATACTTTAGACGTCAAGTTTTTCGAAGCAATTACGAGTATGGAGATCACCTCGCATTTTAATGCCCCTTCATGGCCCACTGCAGGAGGACTTTGGAAAGCTGCAGTCAAGAGCCTCAAGTATCATCTCAAACGAGTGATCGGCGAACAAAAACTGACATTCGAAGAATATTCGACTTTGCTCGCCCAAATAGAAGCATGTTTAAATAGCCATCCCTTATGCTCACTCATCGAAGATCCTGAAGATTTAGACTATCTTACACCATCTCACTTTTTGGGAAGCGGTCCAACGTTGACAATCATAGAGACAGAGACAGATCTACGGATGAGATGGCAGCTGACGCAAAAAATATTTGATGACCTGTGGAAAAGATGGCGGGCTGAATATCTGTGTCAACTTACAGCTCGCAGTAAGTGGCGTGAGTCTCAACAAAATTTGAAGATTAATGACATCGTCATCATTCACGACGTCAATCTACCGCCCGGTAAATGGCACATGGGCAGAGTTATTGAACTACATCCGGGAAAAGATGGTTACGTTACAGTGGTGACGCTACGGGTGAAAAACGGAACTATCAAGAGACCTATCACAAAACCGTCAGTACTGCCAATCAATGAAAGTCTCACCCAAATCACAGAAAATAAAAAACCAGAAGTTCAAACATCAAACAATCATTCAAAGCCAAAGTCATCGAAATTATGCAACTTAATATTTACAACAATATTACTTTTATTTATTTATTTATTTATGCTTTATGTAACACATAATTTGTACATAGGCGGACTTAATGCCGTAAGCATTCTTTCCAGTCGACCTTTAGGCGGTGCAGAGATAGCATGGTAGGTGCAGTGAAAGGAGACAAAGTAATGTTAAGTTGAATATAATACATTTAAGTAATAAATATTGATCAATACATACAATGATATATTGATATATAGGAATATATATAAATAAATAAATATATATATATATATATATATATATAGATAAATAAATATATATATATAATATATACAATATGATAGGTTATTATGATGATGATTCTACCAACAATTTCTTAAAGATAAGCCTACGAACTCCAGATTTAAAAGAATGCTTACTGGTGGACTTCCTGATTTCCAAGGGCAGCGCATTCCAAAGAAGAATAGATTGAATGTGAAACGAAGAGTGAATAGTATCAGAGCTGTGAGATGGACAGTGAAGAAGAAGATTGTGACAAGAGCGGGGATTTTTAGTGTGACCAGAGCAACGGTAATGAAAATGAGGAGTTAGGTACGAAGGGGGAGTTGGAGAATTAAGAATAGAGAAAAGGGTCGTCAACGCACGCAGAGTTCTCCTCTGGCGAATGGGCATCCATTTCAACTCGGACCTATACTCAGAAACATGATCGTACTTCCGTAGATTGAAGACAAATCTAATGCAGTTGTTGATGAGACGATCGAGTTTGTTGAGCAAGTCCGAATTGAGATCGTAGTAACACACGTCACCATAGTCGATTATAGGGAAGATTAAGGACTGCACAAGCATTGCCTTGGTCTTGGATGGTAGAAAGTTTCTAAGCCGGTTAAGATGTCGCAATACCCCAGTTACCCGTTGACTAACACTGGAGACATGAGTTTGCCAGCTTAGCGTAGTATCTAGATATAAGCCAAGGTTCTTGACATTAGAGCTAAGTGGAATGATAGTGCCATCCAGTGTTATTGGGGGAAGATGTGCAGTTTCCACCCTACCCATCAATCGAGGGCTACTAATAATAATTGCCTGACATTTCGTGGGGTTCACGGATACTCCAAACTGACCAGACCAACAGTTTACAGCTACCAAATCCCTATTGAGTTTGTCAATGGCTAAAGATAAATCCTCCGGGCGAGCCTGAGTATAAAGCTGAAGGTCATCGGCATACAGATGATACGTACACTGAAGATTATGAGTGATAAAATTAATGAAGATAGAAAATAATAATGGAGAAAGAATACCGCCTTGTGGGACACCAGCCGCAAGATCACGCCAATTTGACAAAGTCTCGTCAACGCGAACAGCCTGTTGACGCCCACGAAGATAAGATAAGAACCATTCCAGTGCCCCAGGCGAAACCATAAGATGGGATAGGATGGATTCGAGGATGTCGTGACTAACTACATTAAAGGCATTGGAAAAGTCTATTAGGACCAAGACTGTAACCTTAGTTTCTTGAATCCCTTCTCTAATGTCGCCAGTCACTTTGAGGAGTGCAGAAGCAGTACTGTGCCCTGGCCGGAACCCAGATTGCAAAGGGCTAACAAGTTTATGGAGATGGACGAAACTCGACAATTGTTTATGGACACAGGCTTCCAGCACTTTCGAAAGGAAGGGAAGGATTGAGATTGGTCTAAAGTGAGTGGGCAGGGAAGGATTTGTAATTTTAGGAAGGGGACGGACGTAACGGACGTTACGTTACGTCCGGACGGACGGACGGACCGCCACAGTGAAGGGAATTGTCCTGAGTATAAGGAAAAGTTAATGATGTGGGTAATCGGTGGTAGGATGTACTCAAGGATCGGGATTACCATACTGCGACTAATATCGTCATAGCCAACGGCCTTGGATTTGATAGACAGGATAATCTTTTTGATATCACCCGGGGTGACTGGAGAGAATTTGAAGGATTCAATACTAGGACGCGGAAGGCTAGTAATGAAGTCTACCGTCTGACGAGCAGTTTGACGATCCAAATTGGCAGTAGTGGTGAAATAGCGATTGATATCGTCTAAACTGATCGCGTTGGGTAACTCCACATGACTCGGCTTACCGATACCTAATGTTCCGAGAAACTTCCAGATATCCGCCGCAGAGCTAGAGGTAATGTTATCAAGAATGTGGCGGCGTTTAGCGTTACGTATCATCTGGTTACACCGATTTCTGGCTGATTTGAAGAGGACCCAATTCTCCTCTGAACGATCCCGTTTAAATTTCCGAAAGGCTCGATTCCTCCGCCTCATCGCCATACGTACACCTCTCGACATCCATGGTGCTGGCGGACGCTTAACTTTCACTGACTTGATTGGTGCATGAATGTCGTAGAGGCTTTTTACCAAATGGTTGAGAGTGGCCACCTTATCATCAATAGAGGAGGCATTGGATACTTGTAATTCCCACTCAAGCTTAGAAGCATCTTCGCGTAACTTATCTACATCCATTCTTGCAAAACAACGCAAGCGCAGTACCTTAGGAACAGGTTTTGGGGGCTTAAGGAGATAGGACAAGTAAATGAGGTCATGATGGGAAAAACAGGGTGCGGGACATTGGCCATGAGATGAGACGTGAGATGGACTAGAGGTAAGGATTAAGTCTAGCCAAGTATCATCACCTGCAACATTGCAATGAGTGGATTGGAGTGGTAAAACATGAAGACTGGCAGACTCGATAATATGGAGAAGTTTACGGGAACGATGTGAGGAGTGCAAGAGGTTTGTGTTGAAATCGCCCATGATGACGTGATGTTCATACTCAGATCCAATGGATTCCAAAGCCAATTCAAGGTCAGAGAAGTAGTCGGCCGTGGGAGGACAGTAGACCACTCCGATAAGGGTTTTGACTCCTTTTATGCAAACCTCGAGGAAGATATATTCAGCAGATGAACAGTAATAAGAGGGTGAGGTAGCAAGTATTTTGTATTGAAAATGACTGCGAAGATATATAGCAACACCACCACCTCCCTTTCCTAACCTATCATTTCTGATAAGTATGAAACCGGGAAGAGAATAGCTGGTGGAAGGTAGATGAGGTTTGAGCCAGCTCTCGGAAACCAGGACTGCATGAATGTTGGCATCGGAGAAAGCCTCGTATAAATCAGAGTGGTAACTTGGTACACTCTGGGCATTAATATGGCAAATATTTAATAGATGTCGATTGGTTTGATTAAAAGTCTGTCGCATGTAGTCACCAAGTGTATCAGTACAGGAGCAGAAGCTCCAATTGGATAAATCTGTAGAATTGTTGGCAGAATGGAATGATTCATCATCAGATTGCATTTTATAAAAAAATATATAATAAAATAAATACCTACTAATAAATATTTATGGAAAAAGAAAAACTAGACTATCCTAGCTTTAAAGTGGTGCAGTACTAAAGCACTAGTACATCTCTGCACCACCCGCCAGCAGCACTTGATCACAATTTAGAATTAAAATTGAAGCCAAACAATGTACATAATATTAAAAACAAAATGTTTAAGATAAATCTATAATCTATGCAAAGATATTGCGTGCAACGAAATGTAACAGATTACAATCATAAATGTCAATTTCAAAGGTTGACAATGACAGTGACACCATACCACTGTCTAATAAAATTAGATTACTTTCGATTTGACTTTTTGATTTTTCATTTAATGACGGTGAAGTGAGAAATATAAATTTAATTTCATATTTACTACCAAGAGGGTAAACAAAGTTGGGCTATGATATAACGAACGGGTAGTTATGACTAGATCTGAGAACCAAAGATATTTAACAAAAGTTACAATGAATTTCTACATACCATCAAATTATGATCAGTTCATAAATGCCATTAATGTAAGTATATAGTACAATCAACTAATGAGTTGTGAATATTTGTTTGGCACATTCTTGAACACTAGTGTTTATTTTAAGGCTTGCTCCTGGCTCTTGATTCGGAAGATACTTTGGCGTATTTGACTACCAACGGATCGAGTTCGGACTGGGAAGAAATCTTATGCCGACTGCCGTCAGAGGCTTTGATGACAATGACCCCATCTTGGGTCCAACAAGACCGCATCCCAAAGTGCAGCCGCGCCTTACCGAACACCATCTGCCTGGTCCTGGTCAGGAACTCTTTGATGGCGATTGAAGAGCCTTTTAATGCCGGTTTTGCCCTCCATACAGCAGACTTCAAATTGACATTGGCAAACCTCACCAAGATAGGCCGTGCCCGGTCCTTATTAGGTGTACCGAGTCGATGGCACACAGTTACATTGTCTGCTGTGATGTCTTTTAGAGACAACTTGTTATGAAGAACCTCCAAGACAAGGGTTTTGCAGTCTTCATTATCCACTTCAGGGGCCCCAGTGAAAATGAGTGCCTTACGTCGATTCCTCATCTCTAGCCCGTCCACTGCTTTGGAGCATTCTTGAATCTGACTACGTAGAAGGCCCAGCATACCAAACACCAAATCACGGAAACATCTGAACTCTTCAGCAAGCTTGGCAATGGTATTTGCCTTTGGAAGACCGGCAGACTGGATCTGTGCTTCCATTTCACTCATCTTGTTTAAGATTAGCTCCTCCAAGTTCTTCTGGCAGGCTTGTACGTCAGAGAGTTGTACTTGTGACATAGTGCTTGTGTGTTGAGGTGAACTTCAAGTGCAAGTGATTAGCTGGCAGGTGGTGATATAAACGTGCCAGTGCTTACATAAATACTGTCCCACACGTATGTAGATATTTCAGAGTATTTAGTGGACCGAAATCAATTTTATAAAAAGAAAAATAAATTTAAGGAGCAGAGCAAAATCGCGTCTTAACCTTTTCACACCTACCCTCAATTCTTATTTACTACTACTATTACTTTTAACTATCTTTTTATGTTTTTTTTTTGCATTTTCCATGCTGAGATTATAAAGTTATTTTAGTAAAGGAAAAATTCAATCGCGGGCAGGATTCGAACATGCGTCTTCTGGTTTGATATACCAGACGCTCTGACCACTAAGCCACCGCGAACCCCACCCGTCTGATTGAAATTTGCCTTCACATTCTGAGTTTACGTCATAAGGTGACGTTGGCGACATCTATTGAGAAGCAAGTTACCTTGTTTCTCAACCGACATGACATACTTTACAGTTACTTCGATATCGTACGATGCCACCTTACCTTTTAACTATCTTTTTAAGATTAAGATAGTTAAAAGGTAAAAATAACAATATTACTTTTGACGTTTATTTGCTCAGGAACATGCGAGCACCAAATTTCAAAACTTGTCGAAAATAAAAATATATTTTTCGACAAAATAGCCAGTATGAAAATAGAACGCGAGGAATGGAAACTCGTAGTTTATTACGATATAGCTCCGTATTGGCGAAGAATAGAACTACTGGACAAGTATATGAGTCACTTGGACAACATATGTTTAAAGGATCAAATAACACAATGCGACGTAGTCCGATTACAACTTCGTCACGGGTACAACGAACTTGAACATTACAACAATGTTTTACTTGGTCAGCAAGGTCAAGTACGCCGTCGTCGCGGTCTTATCAATGGCATAGGCTACGTTGCCCATAGTTTATTTGGAGTTTTGGACGAAACTTTTGCCGAGCAATATCAGAAAGATATTGCCTTAATCAAATACAATCAAAAACATCTTAGTAAACTGTAGAAGAATCAGACATCAGTTGTGGAGGCCGAGTTTAATGTTATCAAAAGAATTGAAAATACCATGGACCAGCAGCACAAAATCATATATATCGACGCGCGGTGAAATCACCACGTTAAAAATTATTTAGTTAATTAGTTAATACATTTTACTATGGTAAATAACTGAACATTCGGTTTATGTAATTTCAATTGTTTGGAACTTAGCATTGTTATCACTATAATTAATATATCTGCGTTTACAAAAACCCCGCTCTGAGGGTCGAATTTGGGTTGTCTAATAAATTGTAAAGACTAATTGTTAGTCCTTCTGAGAAGGTTAAGTTCGAAGAGTGACGGTAACATGTGCACTGCAGATGCACGTTTACCGAACGTAGTCGTAGGTCGCCCTATGATGAAAAAGTGCACATTGTTTTTGAGATGCTAACATGCTGGACGGCAAAGGGTCCGATCGAGGGACATTCTGTTTTGAGATATCGTAAAGTATAGGCGCGACCTGCGAAAACGTTCCGCTCTGTAAAATCTCTGTGTTATTGTTTGAAGTTGTGTGCTAGTATCATTTTAGTGTTGTAGAACATTTACCACAACCTTCTTATTAATTATAGTCGCGTTACCACGCCCCATAAATAACCACTTCTGATTTCGTTCGAGAGCAATTTACTAGTTCTTGCATTCTCTCCTTTACGCTCCGTTATCAGAAGTGGGATACGCACGACTCGTGTGAAAATGAAGCGTGTGCGTGTCAATAATTTGCCAAATGAACAAGACACTGATCATTGTGACAGTAATTCACAGTGAAAAACACTATTTGAGGCCCAAAATGAAAATTTGCGGGCGCTCATCGAAGCCCTACATGCACCGGCGACAAATAATTAGATTATCAGTGTCCCTTTACCGGAATTCGATTCTGATAGCCGGGATTATGACGCAGTATCGTGGTGTAATACCGCAGAACTTTGTCTGCAAGAGAATCCGCTACAGGGCGGACAACTGGTTGCTACCCTTAGCAAAGCACTGAAAGGTTCTGCGTCATTTTGGCTTGCCCAAGCAAGTTATGCGGGAATAACTTGGCCCGAATTCAAAACATTATTCCTCGATCGATTCAGTACAACCGAGACATAAGCCAGTACGCTGGTCAATGTGTTGAATGACAAAATACGAGACGATGAAAACTATGTAACTTATGCAAACAGACAAGTGACGAAACTATTGAACCGCTGGAAAACAGCAAGTGTAGAGCAGATAGCCGTATCTACAGTAATGGCTGTCTTGGCTCAACAAGACTCAAGGCTTCGTCGTCTAGCGTGCACTACTGAAATAATGACACGCCAGAAATTGCAACACGAATTGCAAACATTTTGTTTCTTGAAGAAAAAAACCGATGACAAGAAAACAATTCCCGAAAAACGCCAGAAAACTTTAGAACCGAAATGCTACGGTTGCGGTAAATCCGGTCACAGGTTAAACGAATACAAAAATGAAAAGCTAAGTCAGATAAATAAAAATACCAGCGGCAGGAGGAAGGAATATTTGAAGAAGAAGCCAACATGCTTCAAGTGTGCACTTGCGGGGCACTTCGCGCCGCAATGTAAGAAGACAACGGTCGGTGGAAGCAGCGCATCACCGTCAGGAGTCGAACAGAAACGTCGCATCAATGTCTGCTCCATCGTTGTGCCGCTACTTAATCAGGACGGTCAGTCGTTTCATTTTTATTTCGATTCTGGGGCCGAATGTTCTCTGATGAGGGAAAATGTAGGCAATAAATTTCCTGGAAAACGTTTTACGTCTGTGATCACCTTAATAGGTATTGGTAATGGAGATGTGCGCAGCACTTGCCAGATTTTATCTACGGTTAACATTGGAGGTTATGATATCGAGATATTATTTCATGTCGTACCAGATAAAGCACTCAATTATGAAATCATAGTAGGCCATGATTTAATTGATCAAGGATTTTCCGTAGAAATGTCTAGCGAAAAGTTTTCTATTAAGAAAACCCACATAGTTAATATATGCGAAGTAGGAAAGCAAGTCTCTAATTTTGATATCATTAATACAGATGTAGATGGTATAGACCGCGAAAACATTATTAACATACTGAGTCAATATTCGTCATCTTTTGTCGAAGGCACGCCAACCGAACGTGCCACTGTTGGTGAAATAGATATTCGCCCTATTGCCCCTAACCGCACCGTGCAACGCCGACCATATAGGTTGAGTGCCGAAGAAAGACAAATCTGTCGTGATAAAATAGACGAACTTCTGAAGGCTAATATCATTAGACCTTCTTGCTCGCCATTTGCTAGCCCCATACTACTAGTAAAGAAAAAGGATGGTTCCGATAGATTATGTGTCGACTATCGTGAACTTAATCGTAATACAGTATGGCGCGGCGCGCGCCTACATGTTTCATCACAGCACCACGACATGCCCTTGCATATAAGTGCTAACCATTCTTATTTTTGAAGTGACTTTATTTCGATCAATTTTACAACTACCTGAATATTTTTTTTTATTACTCATTCACGAGCACATCGACACGCCTTTGTACTCAGTTTTTTATTTTTACATTTTTTACAAATTATACAAGTTTAATCAAGAATCAAGAGTTTTATTTAAGTACGCCAAGATAAGTAGAACTCTCAAATGTCTCACAAGCAGACATAAGTTGGCGACCGTTACAGGACAAGAATTTGATGAGAACACAAATCTGCAAGTCATTTACTGGATTGAACCGTCAGGATTTGGCGGCTAAGCTACAGCAGGACTTAGCCACGACCACGGCTGCAATCTTCCACCAGAGATAAGTGTCCTAATCCTTCTTTTTCCCATACACATCACATATTCACAGAAAATATCCATCATATCATAATTATCCATTTTCAACTCATATTTTATTGCCTCCATAGTGCATATAGGGTCACAAAGGGCGAACCTAATCGTTATTTATCAAATAATAACGATAATAATTATTTTATTTCACGGCTCATCCTGAAAACAATTTTACATGGTAGTATTCGTCTCCAACGAACTCGTTCGCGTAGTCTTTTAGAGTCCTAAAACAAATAAAAATTGAACGCAGCTAGTACTTATTAACTAGCTGTCAGCAGTGACGTTTCCAATATGTCAAATCACTTTTCGACTTCGCGCGCTCGTGATAACGCGTAGAATAGTGTGTGATATAAGTTTATAGCTACAAAAATATATTTCGGTGTTATTTAGTATCTCACTGTGTTTACTTTACGATGTCTAGTTCAGATGAAGACGCTGTATTGGAGGAAATGACGAGAAAGGAGAATAAACTTGAGAAAATTACTCACCGACGCCGACGCCACCACCACATATCGCGGCGGTTTTCTTGGCATTCTACATCTCGAATTTTGGACTCGATACGATACGAGCCCTCGCAATCACGACATCGTGATAACTAATGGATGTCTCATCCAACCTCACAGTAAATCTTTTTTTTAGGTATATAATGAAACTGCAGCTAATTGGATTCATATGCACACGTCTAGTCTAATCTATGGAACGAGATTCCAAAACGCTTTCGTATATACGAATTAAGGCATTACTTGACCGCCATCCGTGCCAGTACGAGATACTTCCGCACGAAGATCGGCATGACTAAGACGACTTTGACCGCCATCCGTGCCAGTACGAGATACTTCCGCACGAAGATCAGCTTTTGATACGAGATATCAATTCTGATGTACCCTGCCGTATTGTGCGTGACACATAACGGTAGGCGTTACGGTCCTAGCACGTACACTATTAGTATGTTGCTATAGAGCTGCTACAAGAAGATAATCTGTCCATGTCCAATCCATTCCAGATCCTGTTACTATAATGTAGAGTGTAAGCAAGGCTGTAATTCCAAAAGCCTTACTAGTAGCTTTTGGCAATAACCATATACCTATCACAACCTCAGTGGCTCAAGTTGGGAAAACACTATATTGAATGATAATGAGGAAGTAAAAGATATTGTAAAGTGTATAAAACTCCCAAAAATTGCTTACTTCTAGTTGCATCAGAATTAAACCCAGAGGTCAGAGCCGCTATAACTTTTTGCAAGTATCTACAAGTTCTTGTAAAAGTACTTAATAAATTCTATTTTATTTTATTTTAACTGTATCGGCTCACACTCTAGATCAGATGCTACAAACAAAACAACAATATCTGGGTATTGCTCTTACTTGTCTGGAATTTTGGATGTACATGAAGTCTCAGAAATACTAAAAATCCTCAGTGCTGGTACAAAATCTAGACATATCTTCACTGTATAGAGATTAATACAAGGAAGCAGCTACTAGCAACCCACCTTGATAAATCATTCACAAAAATAGCTGAACCAAGAAACAAGTAAGCATATACCTATTTGGAGAAAATGTCTGGAAAAAATTCAAACAATAAAGATGTAGAGAAATAAGGGCTTAAGTTGAAAAAACCCTAACCTACTTTCAACGGTCTGGGAAAATGGATGCCAGACACAGACAATGTGTCGAGGGCACAAACATCCACCAACACAGCTGCAGGCAAAGATGTTCTACCAGCCGACCAAAAAGCCAGCAAAATGTGCACCTGTGAGCTAATCTGAGGGGGACTGCCAGCGTGCCCACCCTCGACACTAATCTCACATCAGGTACAACATGCAGGTAATCTAAGGTCAAGTACTTAAATTGTTGGCAAAATATTATAAATAATGTGGTTATACCTACCTACCTACCTAGATTGTGTCCAAGGTTACCATAGAGGTACCTTTTACATCTGTACCTGTCACAACTAGAATTACATGTAATGATTTCTCATAATCCGAGGAATTAAATTATTTATACAAAAATCAATTAATGATTTACTGCAGTTGGGTGCTATTGTACCATGCCAATCTATTTCAACAATATATTTCACATAATTTATACACTTTTCACAATATATTTACCAAAATGTAATGGTAAATTTAGATTAATTATAATCATAAAATTTTAATTCCACATTTCATGTTTAGATGGAAGATTTATGGACATCTACTAGATTGGTACCTACATCATGATTGCTTCATGACAACCATTGAAAAGTATATAAGAATCTTACCTTTTTGTTCCAGTTGTTTTAAAAATTACAAAATATTTTAGATTGAACTTCAATCAGATATGAATATGAATTTACAGCTTTATTATGGCTTGTGTACAGCTGCACACAGCTTGTTTATGCAGCATTACATCTTCTCTTTATAAGTGAATTTACAGTCGACATACAGCACATCAGCGGCAAGGACAATATCGTAGCTGACACTTTGTCACGTTTAGAAACAATTTTGTGTCCGACTGTACTAGATTATAACGCACTCGCTGACGCGCAATTGAAAGACGAGTATTTATTACAACTGGCGCAGCGAACCGATAGTAATAGTAACATTAAATTAAAACAAATTCTGATACCTACGTGTAATAAGTTAGTTTATTGCGAAATATCGACTAATGTAATTAGACCCTATTTAACGGAAAATTTCAGGAAAATTGCCTTTGATAGCGTCCATAACTTAAGGCACCCTGGCATTCGTACGACAAAAAAAATGGTTACTAAGCAGTTCTTCTGGCCAGGCATGAACTATGATATAGGGCGATGGGCTAAAGTTTGTTTACAGTGTCAGAAAACCAAAGTCAACCGACATATAGTATCGGGTTTACGTGAATTTCCCAAAGTATCGCGCTTCGAACACATCCATGTAGACATCGTCGGTCCTTTACCGACATCTCCGCAGGGATATAGGTACTTAGTCACAATTATTGATAGATGCACTCGTTGGCCGGAAGCGTTCCCAGTCCAAGATATAACCGCGGATGTAGTCTCTAAATGTATCTATGAAGGATGGATAGTCAGATTCGGGTGTCCTATACGAATTACTAGCGATCAGGGACGTCAATTCGAGTCAAATTTGTTTACTAAATTAATGAAGTTTCTAGGTATTCATAAGGTTCGCACCACCCCTTACCACCCCCAGAGCAACGGGGCTGTGGAAAGGTGGCATCGGTCATTGAAAGTCGCGCTGATGACGCGTTTACATAGTAATACTACTTGGGTAGACGAACTACCTACGGTGTTGTTCGGCCTGCGAGCAGCGATACGCACGGATAGTGGAGTTAGTTCCGCAGAGTTGGCCTACGGCAAAACCTTGCGTTTGCCCGGCGAATTCTACGACGTTTCTAAAGAGACCGACGCTAGCGATCCGTACAGTTTAGTTCAGAAAATTCGCGAAGTCATAAATAATTATCGTCCTACCAGAAATAGTACAAACTCGCGAAAGTTGTTCGTGCACTCGGGTTTGCAGGACTGCGAATACGTATTTGTTAGAGATGATACGGTCCATAAGTCTCTTAAGCCGCCGTATGATGGACCATATAAAGTTCTAGTAAGAGGCCCCAAAGTCTTTAAAATTCAATTACCGGGACGTGAAACTCGCATTCCGATTGACAGATTAAAGCCTGCATTCTTAATATTAGATAATGAAACTTCTGAGTACAGTAGTAATTGTAAACCTTCTGATAACCGCGCTGTACAATTATCGGAATCGCCGCAAGAACCGCCGCGTAAGGAGTACGTGACTAGAAGTGGACGTGTAATTCGAGCACCCGTGCGATTCGCGTTATAGTTTTGTCTCCACACAGATAATGTTGTTATGAATAAGTATAATATCAAATTGCACATTATGAATAAAACTGATAGGTACGTTATAACAAACAAATAGTAAGCATTCGTATCAGATAACGTTACGGTTAACAAAGGTTACGTTACGAATGTATGGTATTAAATTAAGATAGGCTAAGATAGAATAGGATAGGATAAATAAATAGATACTTTAATCAAAGGTATAGTTATGGAATGCTGGTATGTGATGTTGCGGACCCGCAATTTATTTTAGTATGGTTCTAAGGTATATAAATAAATAAGTACAATTAGTAAACTGTTATGAATAGGTAACATTGTAAAATGTATCAGTAGCATAACATTACATTTAGACGCAAATAACAACAATTATTTGCACATTATACAATTAAGTAAATAAATTAATGTTTACGTATTTTTAAGCAATGTAAGGGTTTTGACCATTATGATTTAAGTATTTAGGGTATGAATAGGCAAATTTCTAGGTATGTAAATGCTACATTATTGCGAAAGATAATGTGACGTATGTATTTTGAAACTGAATATAAATGTTAGATTCGAGTATTACTATACATTTGTTGTTTAGAAGTTACAAGTGTTGTCGCAAGTAAATTATCCTAACTGCGTCATAATGGGCAATTGGGGATCCAAAGGCAATGTTGCTGTGGCCCAGGCCCAGGTTAATACCGGAGATATTCATGAAAAGATTAACTCCATGCAAATAATCGTAATTGTTCTTATGGTTTTGGCCGCCGCTGTACTAGTCTACGGCATAAGACTCCAATGTCATCGTCGCGTCAAAGGTTGGCTCCGCCGGGAAGTGAACATGGCAAACTTGGGCCCACCTGTGGTCCGGGTACAAACTGTGCAGCAGCAGCCTGCCGCTGCCGCCTCCACTACCGCGGGATATATGTAAACAATGCAGTTGCGGGAATTGTTTAAAGTGTGTGTGAAGTGTCATAAGGTGCGGGTTATAATAATGGTCAGAATCTACTTACTGTAACTATATACTTTTCCTTATGTACTTACTTGCTAATATTATAGTAAAATACTATCAGAGAAGGCTAAAAATAGATTAAGTACTTACATACTGTTGTCATGTGTTCTATGACTGATTTCAAAATTTAATGTAATTGTTTGCAAAAATATTGGTGTTAAAAAGATTGTGTGACTGCTGCAAATCATTTAATGTAATGTTTGTCAAGTTTTGTATCAAATATTTGGTTATTTTTTGTCAAAATTTTTATGCTTAAACTTTTTTGTAATTTTTTTGTAAAAAATTTTTTTGCCAAAGGGGGGGAATGATGTGGGGACACAAACACATGCATATCCATGTAAGTGCACGTGCATGGCTATGTAGGTGTGGGTGTCACTTTACATCGTTTGCCCGTAGATTGACTGCTTAAGGCAGTCCGGTCGTGATTCGCATACAGTGCGTACATTGGAATCAAAATTGTGAATTATGTAGTTTGACATCTAAATTGAACTTGAATTGGACTATGTACCTAAAATTGGACAGACCTTGTGTGTGGAGCAAAGTTATAAAATTGTGAAGTGTGTTGTGTTAGAACATAATAAATTGCAGTGTAATTTCTATTTGACTTTTATTAACTCGTCTATTACATCCGACCGGACTCACACAACACAAAATTGATAATGTGCAAGTAAGTAATATCAACACAACAATGAGAATAAAACGCTCTGACTGCTAGTTGATAACTAACTCGTTTAATTATAATTATTGGGATTAAGTAGATACACGAGTAACATACATATGTATATGCAAATTAGAACATAGGTTACACTACACGACATAATAATTTTATCTGAGTGCTGGCTGAGTAAGGCCCCGTATATTCCGCAAATACCTGGATATATTTCATTCTCCACAAAGTGTAATAGTAATCAAAACGAGGGGGTCGTACTGTACATAAAATCTTTTCATAAGTTCTCTTTAATTGCCTCTTTTCACGGATGGAAATTGCCTTGTTTGTAAGATTGGTCTGGATGTAGCGTTGGTAGCAATATATAGGTCACCCTCCTATAAAAATTTAAAAAATGTATCACTAGCCTAGACAATGTACTCTCCACTCTAAAATCATTTAAGTCAGTTTGGGTAATGGGAGACATTAACATCGACATTTTAACAAATAACAATAGTAGTAACACCTCTCGGTATTTAGACCTAATGGCGTTTCACGGACTCCTGCTGCCCACCAATACCCGACTAGAGTCAACTCTTGCCTAGACCATATCATCCTTAGAACTAATATGTTATCAACGACCCTAGTTATTGAAAGTTACGTAACCGACCATGTGCCGATACTACTCAGCCCGCATACAAAGAAATATTATAATAATGGTTCTCAAGTTACCTACAAAAGAATTAACTATGAGCTAGCTAAACACTCCAGTGATAATTTCGATTTCTCACCTATATATCTCTTAACAGATGTTGATGAAGCTGCTAAGTTGCTTGTTAGTACCATTTCCGATATTCTTACGAAAAGTACGCTTTTGGTTAATACCCCTCGAAAGAGAAGAATGCTTAAGCCGTGGATGACACCAGGCCTTCTGAAGTGTATTCGCACTCGGGATAAAATGCACGTAAAGCTGAAAAAGAATCCAGGCAATGCTACGCTTAAGCTCACATATAGTCGCTACCGTTATTTCTGCAACAAGCTATTAAAAAAATTGAAACAAGACTTTGAACGGAATGAATTTTTAAAAGCACGCAATAATATAAAAGCTACCTGGAATTGTACCAAAAGAATAACAAATACTTTGCGCTTACCCACCCCACCGAATGAGCTTTTGCATGTTGATGCAGATTCAAATAAATCACTGAATTTGGTTAATACATTTTTTGCTAATGTGCGGAAAACTCTAGCTTCGAAATTTTTAACAAATGGGACTGGCCCAGTAAATTTTACAACGTCTCCCAGTGCACACAACCCTTATTCAATGGCACTATTTGATGTAGATGAAGACGAAATACAATCAATTATAAATAACCTGAAAGAGGGCTGTGCACCTGGATGGGACAACATACCCTCAAAGATTTTGAAGTTGTTTAGACTCAAACTGACCCCACCTATTACTTATCTCTGTAACCTGTCTTTTACTTCTAGCGTGATCCCTAATGTTCTTAAAAGAGCTTTAGTTCACCCAATATATAAAGCCGGAGACAGGGACAGTGTCAATAACTATCGCCCTATCTCTGTCCTCCCATGCATAGCTAAATTTTAGAAAAAGCCTTAAATAATCGTCTTGTTTCTTTCTTAAATAAATACAACATCTTAGCCATAAATCAATATGGGTTTCGGAGGTGCGTCTCCACAGAGGATGCTATTTTGGACCTAACTAATAAGATAGTATCTCATCTAGATGACAGAAGAAGGTGCGTGGGCATCTTCTTGGACCTCGCAAAGGCTTTTGACACTGTCTCTGTCCCGATACTAATTAACAAGCTCCAGCAAATTGGAGTTCGGGGCTCTGTACTGGAAATATTTCGGAGTTATTTATCTGATCGCACTCAATGTGCTACAATCAATTTTGTTGTAAGTGACCTGGAACACATAACCTTTGGAGTTCCTCAGGGCTCAATATTGGGCCCAACATTGTTTCAGATCTATATTAACGATCTTTGTATACGTGACGTTAAATACTGGGAGTTTTTATTAACGAAACCTTAAACTGGTCCTCTCATCTAACTAATTTAACATCTCGTATTAGAAAATTTATTTATATATTCAAGAAAATCAGAAATAGTGCTGAATTGGATACATTAAAAGTGGTTTATTTTTCGCTGTGCCAGTCTATAACAATAATATATAATGGGGAGGATGTCCAAAGACGCTAATGATAACTATTGAAAGAGCTCAAAGAGCTGTTTTAAAGGTCATGATCTCAAAGCCTATTAGATATCCAACTAGCCTACTGTTCCCCGATACCAAGGTCCTTTCCGTTAGAAAACTGTTTGTACTTCATATTGTATTCCGGAAGCATGTTGCTGGTAAACAAAACACCACCTGCATCACCAGCAAACGTAAAGTCACTAACATATACAAAATTAACAAACACAAATCCACTTTAGCAAAAAGACACTACAATATAATAAGCTCACACTTATACAACTTATGTCACAAAAAACTAAATATTAATAAGCTCACCAAACATAAATGCAAAATTATTACAACAGAATGGCTTATGGGTCTCAGCTATGATGGAACCGAGAATATTCTGAGGCCTCATTGATGGATTACATATTCACAAGCACACGCACGCACACGCTCACTTGACGCACACTTAAACACACACACCACCACACACCCGCACTCTTAAACGCATACACACGCATTTCCACACACAAGCACAAACATGCACACCAAATACGGCATTGCACTATATACTCACACATACCTTCGCCCAAAATTAACTTGAGTAATGTCAAGTAAAAATTCTATTTTTCTGTTTCCACCTAATTTTACTTTTTATATGTACAAAATTACTTCTCACCCTTAGCATAGTTTAAGTTTTTTTGCCATTCGAGAGAGAACCCCTTGACTTCCATATTACAAGTTATTACTTAGTTTGGAGGTCAAGATTCCTTACAATGTAACTATGTGTTTTAGTGCCAATAAATATTTTTGTATTTTTTTAACTCAGTACTGAAAAACGTCTTCTCTGCGGTTCCAGGTAAGACTCAATATTTTTATTGTACTATCCAGTTTTATTTGAATTTGGTTTTGCTCTTCGTCTTTATTTATAGTTTGCTCTAGATTGTCCTTATTGTCCTTTTCGTATTGTCTTATGTCATAATTTTGTTCTTTTCTATCTATTTCCATTGCTTGAATAACTTCTAACAGTTTAGTACTATTGCTATTCCACTTCTGTAATTCAAATCCCCCTGTTTTTAATAATATTGTCATTTGAAAGTCACACAGTCACCTGTGGTCAGTTGTCTAAGAAACACGTATCTAATACTCGTGTGAATAAAATAAACAGATCACCAACCTTTTCCAAACATTCAACTTTCATCTCATCTAATAAATATGAATAAGTGTGCTCTTTGTAATTGTGACTTTACTGAGGGTGTTCAATGTTCGGTGTGCTGTAAATATATGGACTTCAGCTGCGCGAAACTCTCGGAGGGTCGGTGGAAGAAACTAGGACCCGATCGAAGATTAGCTTGGAAATGTTCATCATGTAAGGTTGTCTCCCCGGCACCGACTATCTTCAAGGACCAGATTTCCTTTGACAACTTGATGAAGGAAATTCGTGAGATCAAGCAAAAACTATCTGATCTCCCAACGCTCTTAGAAGATGTCAGGAGCGTGAAGGATGAGATTTTAGCCCTTAAGGATTCCTGCGAGTTTTCAGGTGCGAGACTTGATGAGTTTAATGATAAATTAACTTCCGTGGAGAGTTCGGTCACCGAAATTCAACAAAATCATGGCTTACTGGAATCTTCTGTAGCGGAAATCCAAGCTCAGGTCTACAACAGCGAACAAAGGTCGCGATTGAACAATATTGAGGTCAAAGGTGTGCCACAGAGGAAGGGTGAGAATTTATTCCAGATTATTGATAAAATTGGTACAAAGATTGGATATACTTTGCCCAAAACTCAAATTAATTATATATCCAGGGTCCCAACATATAACTCTAAGGATAAGACAATTATAATAAGCTTCATTAATCGTTACATCAAAGAAGAATTCATTGCATCAGCTCGTGCTGTGAAGATAATAAAAGCTGAAGACCTTGGATTTCAAGACTCTCAAGGGAAGATCTTTGTTAATGATCATTTGACTGCAGATTCTAAAGTGTTACTTAACAAGGTTCGCCAAATTGCCAAAGATAAAGCTTACAGCTATGTATGGGTAAAGTTCAGTAAAATACATGTTCGGAAAAATGAAGGCACTCGAGCTTTTATAGTCAATAAGTTGTCAGATTTAAACAGGATAATTTAGTCTGTTTCATGTTCCATTTTGCTTATTATTATTTTTAGATTATTACTTACAGCTATAAATTGTTTTGCATGTATTTACGTTACAATCAAAATATTCTATGTTATCTTGGATGTATATTTAAAACACTGTAAAAGGTTCAGCACCTCTGACTCATTACACGTGTATATGGGTCGCTTTTGTTGTCGGGCACCGGCTACCTGCATTCCTTTTTGCACTGTTCAATTTCAAGTTATAACACATTACTATATATTCGTCTTGCTTGCTCGGCCTAACTTCACTATAATGTTTATTCATTTGCAGTTAAATTGTAATAACGTTGGTTACTTTAAAATATATTTAATTGTGAATGCAAGTTTATCAGTTAACCGTCATCTGTTATGTTTTAATCGTCATATATGGGGTATCCATAATCATAACTCTCCACGGAAGTTAATTTATCATTAAACTCATCAAGTCTCGCACCTGAAAACTCGCAGGAATCCTTAAGGGCTAAAATCTCATCCTTCACGCTCCTGACATCTTCTAAGAGCGTTGGGAGATCAGATAGTTTTTGCTTGATCTCACGAATTTCCTTCATCAAGTTGTCAAAGGAAATCTGGTCCTTGAAGATAGTCGGTGCCGGGGAGACAACCTTACATGATGAACATTTCCAAGCTAATCTTCGATCGGGTCCTAGTTTCTTCCACCGACCCTCCGAGAGTTTCGCGCAGCTGAAGTCCATATATTTACAGCACACCGAACATTGAACACCCTCAGTAAAGTCACAATTACAAAGAGCACACTTATTCATATTTATTAGATGAGATGAAAGTTGAATGTTTGGAAAAGGTTGGTGATCTGTTTATTTTATTCACACGAGTATTAGATACGTGTTTCTTAGACAACTGACCACAGGTGACTGTGTGACTTTCAAATGACAATATTATTAAAAACAGGGGGATTTGAATTACAGAAGTGGAATAGCAATAGTACTAAACTGTTAGAAGTTATTCAAGCAATGGAAATAGATAGAAAAGAACAAAATTATGACATAAGACAATACGAAAAGGACAATAAGGACAATCTAGAGCAAACTATAAATAAAGACGAAGAGCAAAACCAAATTCAAATAAAACTGGATAGTACAATAAAAATATTGAGTCTTACCTGGAACCGCAGAGAAGACGTTTTTCAGTACTGAGTTAAAAAAATACAAAAATATTTATTGGCACTAAAACACATAGTTACATTGTAAGGAATCTTGACCTCCAAACTAAGTAATAACTTGTAATATGGAAGTCAAGGGGTTCTCTCTCGAATGGCAAAAAAACTTAAACTATGCTAAGGGTGAGAAGTAATTTTGTACATATAAAAAGTAAAATTAGGTGGAAACAGAAAAATAGAATTTTTACTTGACATTACTCAAGTTAATTTTGGGCGAAGGTATGTGTGAGTATATAGTGCAATGCCGTATTTGGTGTGCATGTTTGTGCTTGTGTGTGGAAATGCGTGTGTATGCGTTTAAGAGTGCGGGTGTGTGGTGGTGTGTGTGTTTAAGTGTGCGTCAAGTGAGCGTGTGCGTGCGTGTGCTTGTGAATATGTAATCCATCAATGAGGCCTCAGAATATTCTCGGTTCCATCATAGCTGAGACCCATAAGCCATTCTGTTGTAATAATTTTGCATTTATGTTTGGTGAGCTTATTAATATTTAGTTTTTTGTGACATAAGTTGTATAAGTGTGAGCTTATTATATTGTAGTGTCTTTTTGCTAAAGTGGATTTGTGTTTGTTAATTTTGTATATGTTAGTGACTTTACGTTTGCTGGTGATGCAGGTGGTGTTTTGTTTACCAGCAACATGCTTCCGGAATACAATATGAAGTACAAACAGTTTTCTAACGGAAAGGACCTTGGTATCGGGGAACAGTAGGCTAGTTGGATATCTAATAGGCTTTGAGATCATGACCTTTAAAACAGCTCTTTGAGCTCTTTCAATAGTTATCATTAGCGTCTTTGGACATCCTCCCCATTATATATTATTGTTATAGACTGGCACAGCGAAAAATAAACCACTTTTAATGTATCCAATTCAGCACTATTTCTGATTTTCTTGAATATATAAATAAATTTTCTAATACGAGATGTTAAATTAGTTAGATGAGAGGACCAGTTTAAGGTTTCGTTAATAAAAACTCCCAGTATTTAACGTCACGTATACAAAGATCGTTAATATAGATCTGAAACAATGTTGGGCCCAATATTGAGCCCTGAGGAACTCCAAAGGTTATGTGTTCCAGGTCACTTACAACAAAATTGATTGTAGCACATTGAGTGCGATCAGATAAATAACTCCGAAATATTTCCAGTACAGAGCCCCGAACTCCAATTTGCTGGAGCTTGTTAATTAGTATCGGGACAGAGACAGTGTCAAAAGCCTTTGCGAGGTCCAAGAAGATGCCCACGCACCTTCTTCTGTCATCTAGATGAGATACTATCTTATTAGTTAGGTCCAAAATAGCATCCTCTGTGGAGACGCACCTCCGAAACCCATATTGATTTATGGCTAAGATGTTGTATTTATTTAAGAAAGAAACAAGACGATTATTTAAGGCTTTTTCTAAAATTTAGCTATGCATGGGAGGACAGAGATAGGGCGATAGTTATTGACACTGTCCCTGTCTCCGGCTTTATATATTGGGTGAACTAAAGCTCTTTTAAGAACATTAGGGATCACGCTAGAAGTAAAAGACAGGTTACAGAGATAAGTAATAGGTGGGGTCAGTTTGAGTCTAAACAACTTCAAAATCTTTGAGGGTATGTTGTCCCATCCAGGTGCACAGCCCTCTTTCAGGTTATTTATAATTGATTGTATTTCGTCTTCATCTACATCAAATAGTGCCATTGAATAAGGGTTGTGTGCACTGGGAGACGTTGTAAAATTTACTGGGCCAGTCCCATTTGTTAAAAATTTCGAAGCTAGAGTTTTCCGCACATTAGCAAAAAATGTATTAACCAAATTCAGTGATTTATTTGAATCTGCATCAACATGCAAAAGCTCATTCGGTGGGGTGGGTAAGCGCAAAGTATTTGTTATTCTTTTGGTACAATTCCAGGTAGCTTTTATATTATTGCGTGCTTTTAAAAATTCATTCCGTTCAAAGTCTTGTTTCAATTTTTTTAATAGCTTGTTGCAGAAATAACGGTAGCGACTATATGTGAGCTTAAGCGTAGCATTGCCTGGATTCTTTTTCAGCTTTACGTGCATTTTATCCCGAGTGCGAATACACTTCAGAAGGCCTGGTGTCATCCACGGCTTAAGCATTCTTCTCTTTCGAGGGGTATTAACCAAAAGCGTACTTTTCGTAAGAATATCGGAAATGGTACTAACAAGCAACTTAGCAGCTTCATCAACATCTGTTAAGAGATATATAGGTGAGAAATCGAAATTATCACTGGAGTGTTTAGCTAGCTCATAGTTAATTCTTTTGTAGGTAACTTGAGAACCATTATTATAATATTTCTTTGTATGCGGGCTGAGTAGTATCGGCACATGGTCGGTTACGTAACTTTCAATAACTAGGGTCGTTGATAACATATTAGTTCTAAGGATGATATGGTCTAGGCAAGAGTTGACTCTAGTCGGGTATTGGTGGGCAGCAGGAGTCCGTGAAACGCCATTAGGTCTAAATACCGAGAGGTGTTACTACTATTGTTATTTGTTAAAATGTCGATGTTAATGTCTCCCATTACCCAAACTGACTTAAATGATTTTAGAGTGGAGAGTACATTGTCTAGGCTAGTGATACATTTTTTAAATTTTTATAGGAGGGTGACCTATATATTGCTACCAACGCTACATCCAGACCAATCTTACAAACAAGGCAATTTCCATCCGTGAAAAGAGGCAATTAAAGAGAACTTATGAAAAGATTTTATGTACAGTACGACCCCCTCGTTTTGATTACTATTACACTTTGTGGAGAATGAAATATATCCAGGTATTTGCGGAATATACGGGGCCTTACTCAGCCAGCACTCAGATAAAATTATTATGTCGTGTAGTGTAACCTATGTTCTAATTTGCATATACATATGTATGTTACTCGTGTATCTACTTAATCCCAATAATTATAATTAAACGAGTTAGTTATCAACTAGCAGTCAGAGCGTTTTATTCTCATTGTTGTGTTGATATTACTTACTTGCACATTATCAATTTTGTGTTGTGTGAGTCCGGTCGGATGTAATAGACGAGTTAATAAAAGTCAAATAGAAATTACACTGCAATTTATTATGTTCTAACACAACACACTTCACAATTTTATAACTTTGCTCCACACACAAGGTCTGTCCAATTTTAGGTACATAGTCCAATTCAAGTTCAATTTAGATGTCAAACTACATAATTCACAATTTTGATTCCAATGTACGCACTGTATGCGAATCACGACCGGACTGCCTTAAGCAGTCAATCTACGGGCAAACGATGTAAAGTGACACCCACACCTACATAGCCATGCACGTGCACTTACATGGATATGCATGTGTTTGTGTCCCCACATCATTCCCCCCCTTTGGCAAAAAAATTTTTTACAAAAAAATTACAAAAAAGTTTAAGCATAAAAATTTTGACAAAAAATAACCAAATATTTGATACAAAACTTGACAAACATTACATTAAATGATTTGCAGCAGTCACACAATCTTTTTAACACCAATATTTTTGCAAACAATTACATTAAATTTTGAAATCAGTCATAGAACACATGACAACAGTATGTAAGTACTTAATCTATTTTTAGCCTTCTCTGATAGTATTTTACTATAATATTAGCAAGTAAGTACATAAGGAAAAGTATATAGTTACAGTAAGTAGATTCTGACCCTTATTATAACCCGCACCTTATGACACTTCACACACACTTTAAACAATTCCCGCAACTGCATTGTTTACATATATCCCGCGGTAGTGGAGGCGGCAGCGGCAGGCTGCTGCTGCACAGTTTGTACCCGGACCACAGGTGGGCCCAAGTTTGCCATGTTCACTTCCCGCGGAGCCAACCTTTGACGCGACGATGACATTGGAGTCTTATGCCGTAGACTAGTACAGCGGCGGCCAAAACCATAAGAACAATTACGATTATTTGCATGGAGTTAATCTTTTCATGAATATCTCCGGTATTAACCTGGTCCTGGGCCACAGCAACATTGCCTTTGGATCCCCAATTGCCCATTATGACGCAGTTAGGATAATTTACTTGCGACAACACTTGTAACTTCTTAAACAACAAATGTATAGTAATACTCGAATCTAACATTTATATTCAGTTTCAAAATACATACGTCACATTATCTTTCGCAATAATGTAGCATTTACATACCTAGAAATTGTGCCCTATTCATACCCTAAATACTTAAATCATAATGGTCAAAACCCTTACATTGCTTAAAAATACGTAAACATTAATTTATTTACTTAATTGTATAATGTGCAAATAATTGTTGTTATTTGCGTCTAAATGTAATGTTATGCTACTGATACATTTTACAATGTTACCTATTCATAACAGTTTACTAATTGTACTTATTTATTTATATACCTTAGAACCATACTAAAATAAATTGCGGGTCCGCAACATCACATACCAGCATTCCAATAACTATACCTTTGATTAAAGTATCTATTTATTTATCCTATCCTATTCTATCTTAGCCTATCTTAATTTAATACCATACATTCGTAACGTAACCTTTGTTAACCGTAACGTTATCTGATACGAATGCTTACTATTTGTTTGTTATAACGTACCTATCAGTTTTATTCATAATGTGCAATTTGATATTATACTTATTCATAACAACATTATCTGTGTGGAGACAAAACTATAACGCGAATCGCACGGGTGCTCGAATTACACGTCCACTTCTAGTCACGTACTCCTTACGCGGCGGTTCTTGCGGCGATTCCGATAATTGTACAGCGCGGTTATCAGAAGGTTTACAATTACTACTGTACTCAGAAGTTTCATTATCTAATATTAAGAATGCAGGCTTTAATCTGTCAATCGGAATGCGAGTTTCACGTCCCGGTAATTGAATTTTAAAGACTTTGGGGCCCTCTTACTAGAAACTTTATATGGTCCATCATACGGCGGCTTAAGAGACTTATGGACCGTATCATCTCTAACAAATACGTATTCGCAGTCCCTGCAAACCCGAGTGCACGAACAACTTTCGCGAGTTTGTACTATTTCTGGTAGGACGATAATTA